>CM029525.1:35371073-35973573 GCA_017140615.1 Eucalyptus cladocalyx
GTATTCAAGAAGTTACGACAATTCTAAAATAAGCGCAAAATAATTAATCGACATTTAATTGCTTGATGTCCATATCGATGACTTAGTCGATCGACTTCAAAATTCTCGATTACAACTTCGCTTTGTGTGTCGTTAATGACTTCACTAATGAGCTGTCGATTCTCTTTAAATTATTAATAATTTTATTCATAAATTTATGCTCTTGTCGATTATGTCAATAATGACCAAAAGTTGGTCATTTTTTGGGTGCAAACAGATGACATGCAAACAAAAGATGGATTATAATTTCTTGAATCAGGTTTCCTTTTAGTCTTAAAAGTAGATTGCTGAGATAAGTCGAGGAATAAGGACTGAATTGAAACGAGACGTGCACGCGATGCTCACATGATAGTCTGAGCAACATACATCAAGCTTCCATATATCAAATCATGGATGAATGTGCCCATACCTATGTCTACTGAGAATCTGGCGATCTTTATGTTCCCTAGGTTGAACTTTTTTTTTTTTTTTTGGAGTGCAAGATATTCTTAAGAACAAATGTCATTGGGTATCCAGACCTACGGTTTGGCTAATCCCAGATGTCAGTAAACGGCACATCCACATGTATCGAGTAAGCATTCTCCACCAGACCAGGGTAAAAAAGTCGTTCTGAATGACAGATGTTGTAATTCAGAACATGGATTTGTCACATCGCTCCGCTATTTGGCCGGCCTCTTGGGGGGTAAAAATCTTCTCATTTTTCTCGATGCTGATAAGGATTCTTTGTCCAAGCAACTTTCCCACTGTTTTTGTTCTCTTCTGCTTAGAATCTGCGGAACAATGCAATGGTGGTTGAAACAACAAGAGATCGCTCATAATGAAAATTAAGAGTCACGATGTACTTTCGATGCGGACAACATCCACGTTCCAGTCACGGTCGTCAAGGATATTGGAGCCTAGTGTGCAACTTGTCGCTAATTTGGATACTTTCTAGGCCTAAGCATGGGAAAGAAGAATGTCTTTATCCAGAAGACAAAGGAAAACACAGATCTACAACTGCACAAACGATTAAATTATGTTAGACAGAGAGTTAACATCACATATTAACAAATCTGCATGGCGCATGCAACCACGATTAACGAATACTTAATGAGGAGTTTCCCCCATCAAGTACCAGGAGAATGTCTGAACATACGTTAGGAGAGCAAACAAATTAAGAGTAGATCCAAGCCTCGGAATCGGCCAGCCTTTGTCCACTAGTATCCCCATTATAAAAACCCATCTTTTCAAATTATTACATTCTAGGGTTTCGAGCGAATAATCATTGAATTTATGTGGGGAACCCCAAAGGAAACATCATGGCTTCATGCATGTGTCGAAATAAAATAACTATAGCCAATATATACATATCTATGCACATAGACATGTATATCTTGGCTGCCAACTCAGCTATTTGTCCGGATCTTGGTTGGACATATATTAGAAGTTGGCCAAGGTATCAATAATTCTTGCATATCTTGTCCCATAACCATACTAAAATTCATGATCCCTGCAGGAAATATCGCCAACCTGTGACTAATGTGCCTGGTCCGGAATCAGATGAAGAAACGACAAACAATTTATTAGGCCGACCACTTTTGAATCGCTCTCATTTGCTAACGTATTGAAAAATTGAAATGAAGAGGAATGACGTAGAGGACATGGATATCCTCATAGTTTAGATTATACCCTTCCCCATTTCTTACCATAATTTTTGGAATTATTAATTTACTGGTGGCATCAAAACGTAACGTGATAAGCTTAGCTCCCGAAAGAATTGATAAAAAAAAAAAAAAAAGTCTGAAAGAACTGGTCAATTAAATAAGTTTGAAAGAATGTGATGACACGATTATGTTAAATATGTATTTCTTTCTCTCTTTTTTTCTCTCCTTAGTTTCATATCTTGCTTGCTAAATGAAAAATATGTGTCCATATTTGTTATCATTATAAATGTCAAATCTGAAAATGCAATCATATAGGTAAATCGAAATACAAATTGATATCAAAATCATTAGGACTCTTTGGTAAGGGTTTTAATTGACACAAACATCTCGTTGCTCTCTTGATTAATCACCCAGAATTTTTGGGTAGCAATATCAGAATCATTGTGCATGAGAAAGAAACAGATTGACCACATCGACTCTTGAAGTAAGCGCAAGTAGCTTTGTCTATAGAGCACTGGCAGAATCGATAACGCACATCTTATTGGCAAGGGAGATGACATTAGTGTCTTCTCATCAATTTGCTCTGGTTTGCACCTCACAGTTCTATGGATTCTTTCCACCATGGTTTGTCAGTCTACTGATTTGACAAATTCAAGCAAATAGGCTTTTGACTTTGGAGGAGGCCAATGATTTCGAAGTTGAATATTGCAGGTTACGAAAAGGGAGGACTTGAAGAGGATACGAGAGAGGCAGGCAAGTTTGGATTTTGTCATCGTGTGGATATATTTGGCTTTCATCTCAGCTTGTGTGTGTCCCGAATGAATGGAGCATAATCTGCTTGAATGACATAAAACAACCTCTCTCTCTCTCTCTCTCTAAGTGGAGCATTATAGTCTCAAAGCACATAAGTTCCTTCTTTTTTTCATTCATAGTTATTGAAACATAAGAAATCTAACAAGAAAAAAATAGTCTAATATAAAATCTTAAGCAAGTGGAGGGAGATCACATATGCATAAAGAGCTTATAAACCACGTAAACAAGTGATGTGTCATATTTTGACAAGAAAAAAAAATGGACTGAACTTGTTTTTTCTTCTTCTAAACATAACTTTCCCTTCAAAAGGTACCGTGAACTGTGTAGAACCGGTTCATTATCTAAGTTTTAGTGTCATTTTTAATCGAAACTTTCATCAAACTACGTGTTGGGCAAGAACAAGAAATTCTGAACATTTGTCTCTCAATCTAGGGTAAACTCCTCTTAAACCCAGATTGGCACATAGAAAGAAAAGTCTTGTTTTGTGGTGACCTAGTCATTCCACCTTTTTGGGCGCAACTCACTTTCTTGACGGTTGAGATTTACAAGTCCAATGGCCTTCAAAGGAGCATCATGACAAAACCGAGCATATTATGTGTGGACATCATCATGGTACTTCACTATGTATGCCCTTATAGTCTCGCAAAGTTTCTGCTCTTTCACATGGCGTAGCATCTCGGGTACCATTTTGCTGGTCCAAATTTGAGGTCTCGGCCTCTCATTAATTAAACCCACTTATAAAAAGGTCATCCTTTGTCCTTTTGGCAAGTGCTTCCTTAGACCCACGTTGGTAAGTGCTGCATACTTTCTCAAACGTAAATCGGTTCGAACTTTCACTTTCATCTGGAAGTAGAAAAGTTCCTCCGCTTCCTCATAGGCTTTATACTATTGCGAAAAGAGATCTTTTCGTGCGATGACCCATCACCTTTGGAAGAAATAATCAATTCAACACAGATTTTAATCTCGAATATCATGTTGCTAAATGACGTTGCCTTCGACATATAATTGGAGCTCTAGTGTGAGTGTAAATAATAGTCTCTTAGATCTGTGCGGGCGAAGTTGTCATTTCCCGCCTTTCTTGGGGGGAATCAAGCAATAATCCACGGTTTTACTGTTAATTAACATGTAAAATAACAGTGGTCCCATGAGAAAACTGACCTTGGAGTGACGCTGGAGTATCCTTAACTAAACTCAAAGCAAAAGTCATGTACAGCACAGCCTTCGATGCTTTTCAAACTTCCCTTCAATCACGGTTTAAGACAATTTATACATTATAAAACCCTCTTTGGACCCTATTACGTAGCAGAAATTTGTCAAAACGTTCCACAGGAAACATTATGATGCTTTGTAACAGGAGATTGCACGGATATCAAGTTCTTTTTGCCATTCTGACCACAGACAGACCTAAACAGAATTGATCACCGAGTTTTTGCTGCACTGATGAATGACGAAGTTGCAAATCTCGCCAATGGTCCAATCTTTCATCCTCGCAAGGAGGGAGAAGGCATATTGAATGCCAAACGTTCAATTTCCATGAAATTAGCGGAGTCTTACCACTGCCATTGCATATAATACATCACGCGTCTCCTCCGAAGTGCAGTCTTGCAGGACTATTTTGCATGTGTAACAGTACATTTCGCATTTGTCCCATGTGTAAGGCTCATCACATGAATCCTGCAATCAGTTTTCGCATGATGATGTCTCAAGATTATTGTGTTGTTCTGTTCGGTCATTGGATGCCAACCTTGTAGAATATAAAGAGAAGGCCAAAAAACAGAGACAGAAGGAAAGCAAAAAAAAAAAAAAAAAAAAAAACAGAGAGACAGAAGAGAAACTGACTAAACGAAAATCTTTACTTCCTCCTTGTGCATGGATCAATGAAGATTGACATCTATGGTGCTCCAATATTTCAAGAAAATGACTAACCAAGTCAATTAACACTTGTATCTTTCACAGAAATAATCAGCTACAGTTTCATCATATGCTTCCACAAAGGAGAAACCATGAGCAAAATGGAGAAACCATAAGCAACAGTCAAATGATTTTTAACAGAAAAGTGAGAAACCCATTTACATAATGTCTGGAGACGACCAAAAATGTTTGTGGTTTTGAATGGTGTTTGGTAGCCCACTTGGGACATCTAGGACAAACAACATAATGTAATCTCAGAGTGCACTGAGGCTTTTTAACTTTTCGTGGAAATGATCAAATATATGTGAAGATATAAATAGGAGCACTCACTGGTGGACGGACCATAATGCCCTTCCATATAAATCTTCCAATCTCTAGACAAGAACAAGTTGAGGACAACTAATCAAAGACCTGAAATACCATGTCCTTGTCATACTCATGGAGACTCAGCAGTACCAAAAATAAGCTGCAAATGAATTTTGTGCACCTCCGTGAAGGAACTTATTCAGCTTAAACAGGTCAAGTTGAGGACAAGAATCTCTCTAAACCTAAAAGCCAGCTATTTAAATTTCAAAAGAGCAAGTGGAAGGGCAAATTGAAGATATATCCAGGTGAGAGGGAATTTGTACTTTGAAAAAGGTTGATTATGACCAAAATGGGGGCGGATATTGATATGCATGTGTTCCTAGTTGAGGACAAAACAAAGGCACATGGAGAGAGAGAGAGAGAGAGAGAGAGAGAGATGGACCCTCCCTTCCATGGAAGCTCTGTGGCTTGGGAAGTTGAGATGCCTTTCCTATCCTTCCGTTATATTGTTTGTAAAGGACAAGACTGTCCTCACTATTTTTGTTCTTTCTATTGTCCAATGTGAAATGCTCTCTGTTATTTCATTTCTTGTCTCCTTCCAATCAATGCCATACCCCAGCACCACTCAACACTGAGAAACCACAATTCCTTCATCTCTATTTAAACTTAGTACTATACCATTTCATATCAAGTGACAAGTACATTCACTTTACTCTGTCCATTTGTAAACTGTATCTCAACCTATAACCTGACATCGAACGCCCTCCTGGTTTCTCTGCAAATACTCTCTCCCTATTTCTCTCTCCCCGCTATGCTTTCCAAACTCTCAGATGCCTTCAGAGCATATCCTGTCGAACTCCACCATAAACAACTCGACTTTAGTTCAGCCGAAGAGTTGCCCGACTCATATGCATGGACAGAACTTGGTGAGTACCCTTCTTCTCACTGTCCCAGCAAAGAGAGTTTGCCGGTCATCGATCTCAATGACCCAAATGCGCTAAAGCTAATAGGCCATGCATGCAAAAGTTGGGGTGTATATCAAGTCACAAACCATGGCATACCAGAGGAGCTTCTTCATGATGTTGAGAGTGCAGCCAAGAATCTTTTCTCTCTGCCAGTGCAACAAAAGCTCAAGGCATCTCGTTCCCCAGAAGGCATCTCGGGTTATGGAGTCGCAAAAATTTCTGCCTTTTTCCCTAAGCAAATGTGGTCTGAGGGTTTCACCATTATGGGGTCACCAATGGAACATGCTCGCCGACTTTGGCCTCAAGATTACAGCCTATTCTGGTACTAAGTTGTCACTCACAATTTTTCTTTTTCAAGCTACTTACTATTATCAATAGATGCAAATAATGCAATTAAAACCATGGACCCACCAAAAGAATCTGAGAGACAGTGTCTAAAGATCAAATCTTCTATTCACTCTTTGTTTAACCTTCATTAGTCTAGCACCTTAACTCTCTTTTAAATGCTTAATTTTCCCTGTTATTTGTTGCAGTGATGTAATTGAAAAGTACCAGAAAGAGATGAAACAGCTAGCAGAAAGGTTGATGTGGCTTATGCTTGGCTCTTTGGGGTTGACAAAGGAAGACATCAAATGGAGCAGCCCTAAAGGAGAATTCACAGGGGCAGTTGCAGCTTTGCAATTGAATTCTTACCCTGCTTGCCCAGACCCAGACAGGGCAATGGGTCTTGCCGCTCACACAGACTCTACACTCCTCACAATTCTTCATCAAAATAACACAAGTGGCTTGCAAGTGCTTAAAGAAGGCAGTGGATGGATCACAGTACCTCCACTTTCCGGTGCACTTGTTGTTAATGTGGGGGACCTCTTTCACATATTATCAAATGGCTTATACCCAAGCGTCCTCCATCGAGCAATGGTTAACCGAACAGAGCACCGGTTATCAGTTGCCTATTTATATGGACCGCCGAGTTGGGTTCAAGTCTCACCTCTACCAGAACTAATAGACTCTAATCATCCTCCACTTTACAAGCCAGTAACTTGGAGCGAGTACCTTGGGACCAAGGCAAAACATTTCAACAAAGCACTGTCATTAGTTCGGCTATGTGCTCTCGTAAATGAACTACCTGATGTAAGTGATAGTATCGTGAAAGTCAGCTAAAGTTTTCTAGCTATTGCCCCTCAAAGTGTGTATTGGTCAGCAAGATCAGAGGAACTGAATTCCTGAGGATTAAAGTGTGTAAGTCAAATGACGAACCAGATGAACTCCCATGAGAATGAACCAAAGGATAAATTGTGTCAAATCATAAAAGCGAAAGACAGCTTTTTGCCCATTTGAATATTTAGGTGAAGGACAAACAAAAAGACAGCTTTTTGCCCAGATGTGAAGGATGATCCTCCTCCAACGAAAATGACAAAAATCAAGGTAAAAATTGTAGGACTAATTATTTATCAAATGAAGCTTGGAAGATGACAAGGGACAAATGAAGACAATTACAACTATTTCTTGCAAAGGGGAATTCGAACAATGACATTTTTTTAAGCAGAAGTTAACTGAGAATGTAAGGCCATGACATTTGACAGCAAGAGTAACAGATCTCTCTCTGTCTCTCTCATGCAGGCATGTGGGCACACACACACACAAAGATAATGCGCATACGCTTGTGGCAAAGCAGTAATTAATATGCGTCAATCTATCAACTCTATCATGGCCTGGCAAAGATTTGCAAGTTGAAAATGATAATGCCCTTGAAGCCATGTGCAATATTTTGCATGTTGTCTATTAAAGAGATCATCGGGGAGTTGTTTACAATTTTGCTACTGTTTTGTTCTTTTTTTTCTCTCACCTGCATAAACTAAGCTGCGCTCAAGGAAACAAAAAGCTTTCAACTTTTCCTTCACCTAATCTATTCAGCTTACTCCATTATCCAAATGAGCAAGTTTATGAGAACTATGCTGTATTTCATAACTACTAGAATCCATCAGGCAACTTGTTTACTGTGGTAAAAGATAACGAGGAACATGGATATGCCATCACTAATCTAGGAAAAGTACCACACATCAGATTCTAGATATGAGAAGAAGTACCTAAAGCCCGGAGGCACAGAAAACGAACTTTTGTCCTTCTCTTGTTCTTTACATGCTTAGGGATCTCAGTCTTGATCCTCCATAGATTGAAAATTACACCATTTGTTGAGGATACCCAGGTCCTCGGAGTATTGCTATGCTCAGGCCATGAAAACTTATTATAGAAAAATAAGAAGCTCTGAAAAGAATGGTGTGAGCGAGAGAAGTTTTGGTTTATTTAGAGTAAGCAAGTTTTAATTGCCATTAACAAACTTTAAGATAATAAAAATGACTTGTGTGTGGCAGAAGTAGTCTCAGTTTCAGTATCTGCAGAAGTAAATAATTCCTCCATTTTGCTTAAAAGAAAGATTACAGGATTGTACCTTATTAGTAAGATGTACTCCACTACAAACAGTTAGTGTCTCGATTAGGATTGAGATCATTTAGTCACATCACACATGAGGTAGCTTTGGCACTCAACTTCACACAAAATGTCAACTGATTGCAAATGTATCTATCAAAGAGAAGTTTTCTTGGAAATGGATTTGCAGCTGACTGACTATAACTTGTGGATGATATAAGCATTCTCCACTTATACTTCCAAACCAAAATCAACACTTTTAGTAACTCTGAAAACATGAGCCTATTCAGAAAGGACCAAAGCGGTCGATGACAAACAGTATATTTCTCTGCATATTATTCATTATGTTTAACCATGCTACTTCTATGGCCAATGGCTATGCTATTAAAAAAGGTGAATCTATTCATGACTAGAGAAGCATGAGTCATAAGCAAAACAACCTTTGGTGGTTTAGGCCATTAATTCTTTCCAAGTGAACAATAAGAGCGTTCTGCTCCTTCCGCACCCGCTATTGTCCAACAAATTTGCTCGATTCCTTTTTAAGAAAAGCTTATGCTCCTCCTCATCAACTACTTATCCGATGGAGTGTCTACGCCATGTCCAATTGCCGCGGCGCAGCAGATTACTGATGACTGGGGCTTGCTTTAAATTGTAACAATGAAGCAACTCTGAACAAAACACAAATCCCATCCTCATAATCCGCTTGGCTTGCTCAATCATGTACCCTGCAAAGCCGCTTGGCCGCGCCATCTCGATAGTTTCTCATTGTGACCACTGCCTGATCGATTGCAAAACATCAACTATTCGATTTCCCACCCAATTAGCCACAACATCTGGGTAACTGAAAGAAACCAACATTGACCAAAACCTCGGAAGAATAACTCATTATTATGATGACTTAGCTAACATTATGCGGTTTAAAGCTGCTAAAAACCAAAAGGGTAAGCAGCGTTCGAGTGATCATGAACCGACAATGCTTCCATGGGGACACACCCGTGCAGGTGCGGATAAATCAAGCGAGGCGAATGAGGAAAGCTAATGCCAGCAGAGCCCACATAATTCCTGTGATCACGAGAAGTCAAAGGCCAAACTACGCATGCAAAATCGATGCCGAGTGCGGGAGAACAGTCGGTCTTCGTCGCTACAATTTGGATACCGAGTGTAGTATATAAATGAGCAAACGGAAATGGCTTGAAAACGAAGCAGAGAGAGAGAGAGAGAGAGAGAGAGAGAGGATCACTTTGAACCTGCGTTATCTCTGCTGAAGCTGAAGAATTCACCGATGAGCTCGAACGAAAACGAAGAGGATTAGACGAAAGCTCGAGATGGCGCCGTTCCGTCTCTGAAGTAGTGGGTAAATTTGGCACAGACAGGAAAGAAAATAATCCAAAAACTCCTAAACTTGTCGATTTAATTCTATTTTTTTTAATAATTTACTAATTTAACCTTAAATATTTTTATGAATTTACTAATTTAGTATTAAACATTGTAGTTCTTTTGACTAATTTTGGTTTTAACTAGTTAGCGTTGAACGTCTTACGTGGCGCAATTAGTATTAAGATAAATAATTTTTTTGATTATTTTTTATTTTCTTGCTTTTCTTTTTTTTTACTTCTTTTTTTGGTGCCTTCGTGAGGGCTACTAAGCCCTTGCTGGATCTAGGAAAGGTTAACAAGCCCTCACTGGGGTTGGTGAGGGTTTAGGTGAGATTTAATCGTTAGATTCAATGAGGCTCTCACTATAGCCGGTGAGAGTTTGGACAGTTTCTAATCTCTAATGAATCTTTTAGTAGGCTGCATACCCAAATAAATTTATGACCATCTTTGAAAGTGACTACCTTGAATTGAAAAGTGCTCTCCAATTTTATAACTACATCTCAGTTCAATTGGGAGGACCGGGTGCTTATACAAGAGTGTGCTGAGATGTTATTGCAATTTTCTTATATCCAACTTGTTCATTGCTCCCGAAAGGCTAATTTGGTAGTGGATTAGGTTCCATAAACCTTCGGAAAAGGAAGAGTTATTTAGCCATTGGCTTTCTTTCCCCCCTCAAGTTCTCATGGACCTATTATGTAACAAAGCCCATCTGTTGGGATCTTCAACTTTGTCTTAGTTTTTATTAATAAAAGGTATATTTTGACCAAAGAAAATAAGTTATGATCATATGTCAAAGAAAAAGAAAGAATAGATTTTGCAGAATTCTAGAATAAATCTCACTTGTCAAAATTCCATGAGAGAAGATAGAATCTTTTAAGAAAAGTTTCATATGATATACCTTATCCATGCATAATATCATAATAAGTGGATTTTTTTTTTTAACTACTTTTTAGTATTGGAATAGGTTTGAAAAAGTATCCAAAATTATCTAACTTGGATATTTGTTACCTGTAAAGGTAAGGAGTCGTGGCATGTATGTTTGGAATATATTTCATTTGGCTAGAGTTGAAAAACCACTACTTTCTTGAAAGATTTTATACATCTGTCCCTTCTTAGCACATTTCTATGAGACAAAATCTCAATTTTTCTCCTTTCCAAATGGTAAGTAATTCTTAAAACATGAAATGTGAATCAAATCCATTTTTAGTTTGAATTGAGGTACTAATACATAATTTTTCATTTGAAATCAAACATATTCGAAACTTAAAAAGAGGTTGACAACAAGTTATTTGTCCTTGCACACATATGATGATCAATCTTTGTACAATTTCTCGAGAGACACAATCATCATAGAAGATTTTGATTCCTTTCCGGTAAATAATGGGCATATATAAATCATCTTTTTTCTTAATTATGTTTGAGTTTAGTACTCAATTTCCTACTGGTTTCCAATGATGGTCCAAAACATTTATTTACATATATATAGTCCATGTGTTGTTCTTTGTTGTTTACTTATAAGTTAATTCTTGTAGCATGAAGCCTTTTCCTTTCGCAACTTGATCCGTGACCACATTCAAATATTATACAACCCAATAAGGATTCATTTAGCACAGCAAGTACATGACATTCCACCAAAAGAATTGAAAGCAACCCTTTCTTACAAACTTTTAAGGAAATTGCAGAAATACATTACGTACATCATCGTGTCTTCAACAACCATGGCGGTCAACATCAAATACCACAATAAGCTTTGAGTGCAGATTTAGCTCTTTGTCCAGTTTCAGTGTAGTAGAAGTCCAAGAACTCCACATGATCAAAGGGCTTAAAGAGCAAAGGGTGCTCTTCATCCACCAACTCGTCGGGTGCTTTTACTATGTACCCACCCTTCGGGACCGAGAATAGTCCGGCCGAGTACCTTGCCTTGTTCCCGCTCATCACGACTTGGTGATAAGGAGTGTGTAATCTGCCGTTTAACCACGCCTGTAGGATCAAATCACGTATTAAGGAACGTATTCTTTATCCCAAGCCCCACAACTCCAGTTGTTATCTCAAGGGAAATTAAGTTTGGAAATCGACATGTTGTGTCATGCGATATGCTAATACTATATTATCAAAATCAAATATTGTTACCCCATTACGACATCTCATCGGTTTGTAGAATGATAGTTTGAACAAGGTCGAATACTCGATTGGTTGACGAGATGCGACAATTCTCGGAAAATATTTCAAAAGAAGAGGATGTGACTTACGTTAAGCGACTCTCCTATCATGACGACGAAAGAATTCGTCGAGGGCCGAGTGCTGATACAGTCGCCGTGTTTGGTCTGGACTTGGAGGCCGTCGACTTCGTTCTGGCACAAGATGGTGACGGTGTTCTGGTCCGTGTGAGAGACGAGGCCGAGCTGAGGGTCGGTGGTTTGAGGCCCTGCGTACTTCATGAGACGAAAGAGGTAGTTTGTCGAGTTCATGTGCTCGTCCAAGTATTTCTCGACGCCGAAGCTCTCCAAGATCATCCTCCTAGTCATCTTATCTAACTCCGACAGCTTTTCCGTGAATGAATATATGGTTTTACTGCCGCGCAGAGAGAGAGAGAGAGAGAGGGGTTGTTATTAACTCTTTCTTTTCTGATACAGATTAAATCAACCTTTCAATTATATATATACAAAAGTGTCTTTTTTCTTTTCTTTTCACTAGTTAATGAAAGTAACCTTGCACTAAGAAACAATCAATGGTCGCGTAATTGAGTTAGCGATGAAAAGCTAATAATCCAATAAATTATGTGAATCACATATCAAGAAAACAACCAAATTGATATAATTTATGAACTTCATACATGGAGTGAATTTAACAGATAATTTTTTTTGTTATTGGCCAAAAACTGTGCTTTTTCTTTTTGGTTTGAATTGTGGTGGTAGCTATCTCCCCCCATCGATTTGAAGATTCATGTATCTACACTTTTTCGGCCACATGTATACTATTGTTATGTATCAATTTATTTAAGAATGAAGTGATCGTACATAATTCGAGAGTGCACTATACACACACTGCCTCATCTCACCGACGGAAAGGACATCTAGACCTCCTTTGAATCTTTAATTTAAGTCCCACTTCTTTCTAAATCTGGTATGCGGTATTATGAAAAAAAATCTAAGAACTCAATTAGACATAAATCGTTAAATCTATCGAGAAGCAAATTCTAACGCGAATTACCTAGGACCAACCGAATAAGAATTTCGTCTAGACAACAAGCTAGTTACCTGAACGTAAGATTTTGCATTCCTAAATTCTAAATTAATTCACGAGGCACAAAGGATATATAATTATTCCTCATGCTTGAAAATCATGGATTACCTAAAATTCATATTTCCCTCGGGCCATAATGTAGTGGTAAGGCCATCCACCTTCTCGTATATGTCGGCGTCGTCGATCCCTATGCTCTCGTAGAGCGGGACCATGGGGTACTGCCCGACATAGCCATGGTAGGGCTTCCTCGAAACGTTTCGGAGCTTGGTCTGCAAGGGCAAGTCGAAGAGCTCCTGGACTGAGCCAAGCATCGACTTTTGCAGTTCAACAGGCACCTTCTCGAACCGAGCTTCGAAGCAGCCGTAAGTTTCCAGCGCTTGCTTCACTTCGTCCCTCACGGCGGTCCACTCGGCTGTGCCCGGTTCGAGCCGAGGGCTCGAAAAGTCTATGACCGGGAGCTTCAATTCTGCCATCGACCCCATCTTTTGTGAATTGATAAACTTTGGTTTGCTTTTGGCTTTGGTAGCTATTTATAAGATTGGTGCAATGTGCCAAGCATGAACTGAGAACTGAGAAATTGAGGGGGGAAATGTTGCCGAGAGTAAAGACGAGGACAGTCGGAGGATGAAGCTGCTTGCTTGTGGAGTTGAAGCTTCTCTGATAGCATTTCCATAGAGAATCTACATTTTAATTGATTGAGCCAGCTTATTATAACAAACTTCACCTTAAATTAAGCAATAAGCAGTCGGCTGATTCCTCACTTCATTTTGATGGTGATTGATGTTGCGTCATACCTAAACTTCTGAATAATACTTGAATAATTGATTGTTGTTCACGAGTCCCTTTTGGCATGGGAGATCGTTGTGTTAAATGCATATTTTTCTAAACGGGAAGGATTTACATATTTAATTGATTTTACTAGTACTGATGCACCTCATATTCACGTTTGAGGCAGGCTTAAACATGAAGGACTGTAATTCTTTGAATGCTCTCGTCGACATAGAATTAAGAAATCCCAGAATCGCCAAATGCATGGTTTTGTTTCGTTGTCGTTGATATGCAACCTAATTGGTTAGGAGTCATTACCATCGGTAATGTACCTGTCAATCAAAATCAATTGAAATTGATCGTTGCGCTTACGTCCTTGCACATGTATGTTGATCAATAGCTGTACAGTTGCATGGAGAGAGACAATTATCATAGAAGATTTGATTCCTGATAACGGGCATATACATACAATCTATGTGAGAGGTCGCATGATCGTTTCCTGATTGAGTTTGATCTATTGCTCATTTTCCTAGCGGTTTCCAATGGTGGTCCAAGACATATATGTCTATACATAAATTTAGTCTTGTTTCACCAAAATTTCTCCCGACGAAATATCTTTCACTGAAAGTCGTTCTTCAGCTTTTAATTGGAGAGATAGGTTTTATGGCAACTCAGGACAAGACAAGAAAATACCTAGACAAATAAACAAATCAACAACTTTACTTCGAATTGAACTATACAAACGCAAACTGTACCGGAATTTAGATGACAACAAGACTTGGGAAGTACATGTATTACAAATGAACCAAACGTTAACAAATTGTATCAGAATTTAATTGACGATAAAGCTTGAGAATGCTGAGATAAAGATATACGCCATAATTTAATTAATGATACAGATCTAAGAACTATAGCTAGAAAACACATCGGGAAAATAAAAGCACAATGCAAGAAAGTAGATATACCTAAAAGATAGTAAATTTATTTGATCTGCAGGAGAGGATTTTTCCAATTCCCAATCAATAGTATTTATAGAGGTTGTACCATAACCTCTTCTAAGCATTTTTCAATGGTTATATCCATGTTCCTCCACCTCCAAAGCCTTCACCTTCTCATGCTGCCACGACCATATTCTTGAACAGTTATTCTTTTGACATGTATGATTTTCACTCCATGTTCATGATCATTTTGCTTTCTAGTAATTTCAAACTTGTAACTACAACTTGATAATCTTTATGTGTTGAGCTTCCTCTTGGTGTCCCAACAATTCGTCAAACCTATTAATTGACACCGTCGACCATTGTTAGTCATACATTATTGTACATTGACAATTGATCAATAATGATTATCGATATATGCCAATATCAATATCGATTTTTTGGATCATCGAAAAGGGGTCACGTGCTTGACAATATTTGACGCTTTAATCACACGTCCACTCATATAAACACCTAGGTCAATTTTTGGTGCAAACAAGTCCATGTCTTGTTCGTTGTTGTTTTTTAATGAGTTAAACAATGTAGCATAAAGCCTAGTTTGAACCGACAAGTCACATAAAAAAAAAAAAAAAGGAATGTATTCTCTCATTACACAAAGAGCAAAGAAAACAAGTGTTAGGATATTTCTCTCTATGAGTTTTTTTGAGAGAGTTCTCTATGAGAAGATGTGAGATGACACTTCTAGACTTTGCTTGGGTGTAATGTAGGGCTAGGAAATGCGATTGAATGATTAAAATTCCGTAATTCTTCAAATTCATGATGCGTTTCTTAGTGGCTAGCTCTCCTGTGGAGCATATGTCGACACTTGGATTGAACCACATAAATATTTGATGTCCTATTTTATCCTTGTTGATTTCTTTGGTAATATCTTCTTTTACTTGAATTGTAAGATCCATTAGCTTCCACGTTATTCTACAACAATTTGGACTAGGGATAAAGTTAGGGTTTTTAGAGTTGATTCGGAGTTGTTACTGAGAGTTCTAGTATGAACACCTAGAGAGGGTGAATAGGTGTATAAAATAAACCTTGGCAAATATATGCGGAATAAAATAAACTTCGAGTAAAACAAAGAAGTTAGGAAAGAGTAAATAAGAACACAAGATTTATAGTGGTTCGGCTTAATCCAAGCCTACATCCACTCTCCCACGATAACAGCATTCTTGGCTGGATTTCACTATGCAATCAACAAGAGATTACGACTACGAGTGCAAACACTTAATAGTATATCACATTATCTCACTAAGTCACTCTTTTGGTATTTCTCTCACGATTACAAACGTTTAAGCTCTCAAGAGACAAGTATATGATCAAAAGTCGCTCAGACTTTGGAATTATAAATTCTACGCTCCGTCTCTTACTTGCTCATCAGTCCTTCATCTCCTTAAATACTCCTCCACTTCCAAACTACCTGTTGGACAGTATCTCGGAAAATTGTCTTCCAATATACCCATTGGACAGCTCTGTATCTAAAAGATTTGGTAACCGTTAAGTGACAAAGGTAAAATTCCAAATTGATTCCGATCGCCCATACAAACGAAATATTGGTTTCCATAAGTAAAGCTTCTTCGTATAGAAAGTTCTTGTCTTCAAGATCCAATCGTCAATCAATTAGATTGAATCAATCAAATCAATCTTGATGTGGAATCCAAACCAGATCACTAGCCGTTATATGATTGGGCTTGAGTTACGATCTATCGAGTCTTGATGTAAAGTCTGAGAGCAATAGACTTTACAATCTGAGTCTGTAGACTTTACAATCTGGGTCTGAACATATTTGCTTCTGAACATATCTGCTTATGAACAGATTTAGCTTTAAGGTCTGTACCCAGTTCAACTTCATAATAGAGTCTATCTTTTGGTTCAGCTTCAGCATATAATCTATCTTCTGGTTCAGCATTCACGTTCAGTCTGGAATTAGTCAGAGTTGACAGACTTCTGATATAGAACAGACTTTGACACTAAAGTCTGCGGTCTTCGACTTTGACACGTAAGTCTGAAATCTTCAAAATATACTTTGACATATGTTACATTCAGTCTTCTGGCCATCTTCAGACTTTGACAATATCCTTTATATGTTCTATCATCTGCATGGTCTATTACTCAACCATCAAACATGTTAGTAGCCTTTGATTAATTTTGTCATCTTCAAAACATCATAAGGGATTTCCCTAACAATCTCCCCATTTTTGATGATGACAAAACAATATCTGAATATGCAGATTTTGTAAACATGCTTTTAAAAATATTAATTTAAATCAAAGGATATCATAAGATAACAAATAAATTGAGCATAACAATACATAGAAAAATAATCGCATCTCAATATTATGCAATAAATAATATCAACCAATCAACACATATGCATATTCATATATTCTCCCCCTTTTTGTCATAGTCAAAAAGCGATAATAATGGATTCACGTAGAGAATGATAACAAATATCTTGCATGAATCACAATTTCCAAAAATCAGTTTTTTTATCGAATATTAAATATATGCAATATAGCTCACTTTGATTATATATATCAGCAAATATCCAATAAAAATCACGGATGCATCATAAAATGCACGTACCATTTTTTTCATAATAAAATGATAATATCAATAAGAGATTTGTTAATGACAAAAGGTTATAAAAGATTCACTAACCGGATTTTTTGAACAAATTCTGACACATTTACCTTTCATTCCATCCATAATAAGATCACTATCAATTCAAAAAGATTTTTCCAAAATTGATCAAAGCTCCCCCTCAATTTGTTGCCTTTTTGAGATGATCACGATTCTTTCCATTTTCTTTTGGATTTGATTTCTCCCCCAATTGTCGCAGGAGATATTTTCTGATTGCACCAAAATTTGCGTAGATTCGCAATCATCCTTCCCTTAAAGAATTTCCCGCAATCAACTCATTTCCCTTTTTGGTATCCATCAATTTGGATCCTTCCTTGACATTAGAGTAAAATAGAAAATCTCCATAATCAAATATTCTTTCTTAATTCATCGTAATAAAGTATTCAAAGAAAGAATATTATACACAATAATATTTTGAAAAATAAATTCTCACTTAGTCAAAGCACAATAAAATCAGGGAGAATGAAATATTTGAGTATCTAAGAATATCTTGAATCATCACGTAAAACAGATTTTCACTTTGCAAAATATGATTAAATTTGAGAGTATAAAATTAAACCAAATAAATTCTTTTGTCTTTAAGCATTATATCAAAAATGATCACACGTATCAAATTAAATTTCAAATCACAAAAACAAATCATGCGATTCTTTCTTCAATAAAACAAAATATGATCATTATAAATCTGAATCAATCAATGATATATTGAATTTCAAGCATAATGAGAATTATGTGCCCAAAAACATTCCTTACCAACTTCTTCTTTTCCTTTATTTCCTCGATTTCCTCATCGGATTCTAAGTTTGTGTACGAGTCAAACTTTGATTCTGAGTCTGTGTCTAAATCAGACTCAGATTCTGAATGTGCCATCAAGCATAGATTTCCTTGCTCATCATATTCTTTTATTGTTCTTTTCTGGCCATTCTGCTTGTATTTTCTTCCATCGAAATATGGTGGCCTTGTGTTGCTTTGTCCCTCCATAAGTCCTAGTGCCAAAATACTAGTCATAAAGAATCTTTAGCTCAAAAGTAAAAACACTTTTATAAACCGAGCACTTGGCTCTGATACCAATTGATATAGCTAGAATAAGTACCTAGAGGGGGTAAATAGGTGTATAAAATAAACCTTGGCAAATATATGCGGAATAAAATAAACTTCGAGTAAAACAAAGAAGTTAGGGAAGAGTAAATAAGAACACAAGATTTATAGTGGTTCGGCTTAATCCAAGCCTACATCCACTCTCCCACGATAACAGCCTTCTTGGCTGGATTCCATTATGCAATCAACAAGAGATTACGACTTCGAGTGCAAACACTTAGTAGTAGATCACACTATCTCACTAAGTCACTCTTTTGGTATTTCTCTCACGATTACAAACGTTTAAGCTCTCAAGAGACAAGTATATGATCAAAAGTCGCTCAAACTTTGAAATTATAAATTCTACGCTCCGTCTCTTACTTGCTCATCGGTCCTTCATCTCCTTAAATACTCCTCCACTTCCAAACTACCCGTTGGACAGTATCTCGGAGAATCGTCTTCCAATATACCCATTGGACAGCTCTGTATCTAGAAGATTTGGTAACCGTTAAGTGACAAAGGTAAAATCTCAAATTGATTCCGATCGCCCATACAAACGAAATATTGGTTTCCATAAGTAAAGCTTCTTCGTATAGAAAGTTCTTGTCTTCAAGATCCAATCGTCAATCAATTAGATTGAATCAATCAAATCAATCTTGATGTGGAATCCAAACTAGATCACTAGCCGTTATATGATTGGGCTTGAGTTACGATCTGTCGAGTCTTGATGTAAAGTCTTAGAGCAATAGACTTTACAATCTGAGTCTGTAGACTTTACAATCTGGGTCTGAACATATCTGCTTCTGAACATATTTAGCTTTAAGGTCTATACCCAATTCAACTTCATAATAGAGTCTATCTTCTGGTTCAGTTTCAGCATATAATCTGTCTTCTGGTTCAGTATTCACGTTCAGTCTGGAATTAGTCAGAGTTGACAGACTTATGATATAGAACAGACTTTGACACTAAAGTCTGGCAGTCTTCAGACTGAGTCTTGAGTCTGGCAGTCTTCAGACTTTGACACAGAAGTCTGGAAATCTTCAAAATATACTTTGGACATATGTTACATTCAGTCTTCTGGCCGTCTTCAGACTTTGACAATATTCTTTACATGTTCTATCATCTACATGGTCTATTACTCAACCATCAAACATGTTAGTAGCCTTTGATTTATTTTGTCATCTTCAAAATATCATAAGGGATTTCCCTAACAGTTACTTATCTGATCACTTCTTGAAAATGTCGTGTTTGCAATTATATACAAACCAAGAGTTGAGATTGAAAAGTTCATTGAGGGAATTAACTTTTGGTTGTGGAGCATGGAGATGAGTTACTAGTAGCAGCCTAATTTTTTACGAAGATGTTAAATGAGAAGGATATATTGTCATAATTCATGATAAGTTAGAGTTTATGGATAAGACAAAAAATATAATCATAGTGAATTTGGTCGATGAGGTGTTAGAGGCCAAAGAGAAAGATGCCACAACATTGTAAGCAAAACTCGAGTTGTTTATCTGATGGAGGGTTTGAATAATTGCTTGTATAAGTTTAAACGGATGTTTTGCGGGTTGTATTAGAGCCCATGTAGATGAGTGATGTGCTTGAAGAACATCAATGAGACTTGCCTCGATAAGAAATAATGCATGATATTGTTGACATCCGTGGTAGATTCCTTTAGACACTTTACTACTTCACTATTATAAAGATGCACTACGATTACCTTGGAAGATGTAAAGTTAATCTTGTGACAAAAGAAGTTACAAAAAGATAGCTTAGTGAAGGAGTTTGCATAAAGTTTGATTATTTAGGGAAGAAACAAATGTAGAGAATCTAGAGGTAACAGATTGAAGAGCCATTTCAAATAGAGGTCTAATGTTCAGAACCCCCGGTATTATCATCATGGTGAGGCAAGGCACTATAGGAGAGATTATTTCGAAGTACAAGGGTAAAAGAGTTAAGTTTGAGTTTGCAGGTAATGCTACTATTGTTACTAGAGTATATAATAGTTTCAGTAATACCGATGATGTCTTAGGAGTCAACATGAATTTATTAGGTGATAATTTGGTGGTTGACTCTAGATGTGTTATCTTATGGCTTCTCATAGACTTTGGTTTACTAGCTACCAGTGTATGGAGTATGATAAGATGTATATGGAAAACGATGCTGCTTGTAAAGTAGTAGGAATCGAAATAGTTCAAATTAAGATGCACGATGTAGTGGTGAGAATTTTAACTAACGTAAGGCATATGCCAAAGTTGAGAAATAACCTTGTCTCATTGAGTGCTCTTGACATATTTGGCATGTTCGTATATTGGATCTCCTATAGGTGAAGTATTAAAGGTCTCCCGATGTGTGCTCACTCTAACATGGGGGAGGATAGAGTGCGAGTTATATCTCCTAATGAAAGCGGCGATGATTGTTGCATTTGCTAGATTCTCTAAGGCCTTAGGTTAGGACACGATATAGTTGTGGAACATGAGACTCGGACACTTGAGTGATAAGGAGATGATTATTTTGAGCAAGAGAGGTTGGTTAATTGATCCATTTTCTAGAATTAGCTAGTTTTTTTCTCCTACAATCTAGAAATTCCTAGGTAAAGCTTCGTACTTTATGAAATGTGGTTTAAAAAATGTCCAAATCAAAGATATTTGGTTGACAATGATGGTGAACTTAAAGCAAAAGATCTCTAACAAAAGCAAAGAATTTTACTTGTAGAGTTGGTGAAGAATGCCTATAAATAAGCTGTAATGGTGCTTGTTCACATGTCAAAAGAAAACCAACAAGCAAGTTACATCCATTAGCCTAAGAATTAAACCAATCATTCAATAAAGTCATATTGTTTCCTTGTCTATTATTCCTTACTCCTTGCCCCGAGATAGCCCACACAATTCCCGCACTTGCAAATCTATCCGCAATACCCTCATATCAAAGCATCGTTTTGGTAAGCATTGGGCGTTTGTCCTAATCACCCTCTTCTAAAATCACCAATCTAAAAACTATGATCAACTATGCCTTATCCTCATTTTCCATTCCTATTTTCAATGTGAATAACTATAACTATTGGAGCATACAAATGACTACCTTCTTGGTGTCTCAAGATTATGGAATATAATGGAAAAAGGTTCTATAGCTCCACAAGAAGGTGCAAGCATTTTGAAGGAATGACTATAAAAAGATACGAGGTTGTTATGTGTTATTCAACAAGTAAACTCAAAAATGGTATTTTCAATAGTAATGGGAGCGAAAGCTACAAAGGAGGCAAGGAAGATATTACAAGAAGGATTCCAAGGACAGTTAAGGTGTGGCTTATTCAACTTCAAACTCTAAGAAGAGAATTTGAGCATTCTAAAACGAAAGTATACGAGATCATTCAAGAATATTGTGGAAGATTAAAAGAACTTGGTAATCAAATGAGAGGCTATGAAGATGAATCACTGACCAAAGGATCATAAAAAAGAAAAAAAAATACTAGTGTCACTTACTAGAAAATATTATTCTATTGTCACCAAGGAAAAAAGGACTCAAGGACCATATCAGTAAGTGAATTAATTGGCACTCTAGAAGCGCATGAAAAAAAGATTGATGGTACAAGATGAATAATTAGTTGAAAGTGCCTTTTGATCTAAAATAAAGATATGGTCTTACCAATTGAAGGAGTTCATGGAAAAATAAAAGAGGAGGAGAAACTACTCAAAAGTAAAAATATCCACCTTACAATATTTGCAAAAGAACAAGTTATTTAAAGAAAGATTGGTAGTTTCGGAATAGACCACAATTCCGCTATTATAAAAGATATGGCCATGTAGAGAAAGATTGTCGCTCGAAAATAAATTATCGAGCCAACTATGTTGAATACAATGACGTGTTAGTATGAGGAGGTTGTAGGCCTGGTGCAAAAGAGACGTGAGTGTATTTTTGGTAGATTTGGATTTAGTTTTGTTACAAGATTAGTAACTTTAGGGCTTGAGTTGAAGAAGTGGGGACTGGGGAGAGAGCGGGGCTGAATTTTGGTTATAATCCGTTTGGGCTTGATCTGCTCTGATAAAAAATTTGGGCTATTGATGAATTGGGCCTCAGTTTGCTTTATATTGGGCTTGAGTTATTTTGAAAGTGGATTTAGTATCAAAGCCCCAAATGCGTCCAGACCCGCGAAACCATATGAATCCTTATTCGGACTGGGTTCAAACCCCCCCTAGTCCCCATCTTGGGAATATTTTTTTTTTTTTCAAAAATTAAAAATGTTAAAAAATTAGAAAATATCTTAGAAATACTTGTTGACCTAGTTTCGTGACTTAAATGCTAAATGTAGTTTAGTTTTCTTTAGTTAGCATAACATTTAGTTTAGGGGTTCAAATGAGTACATTTAGTGTGAGTTTAGTTTTAGTAAATCGGTTCTTTAGAAAAGAAATTGAACTCAACTTGATTTTAGCTCTTGTGGGATCATGTCCTAAGGCTTATAACATCGCAATGTATCTTCTTTGCTTGCTTTGTATTAGGTTTCTTTTTCTGCATTTACTTTTAAAGTCTTTTCAATCTTGAGTTTTTCTTTATCGCATCACATTTAAATAAATTGCTTGCTAATTTCTGTACTAGAGAGTTAGTCTAGTTCACAACCATAATGAACCCTGCAAAAACATTTACATGCTCACTTAGTAATTTTAATACCCTTTAGACTCATATTTGGTAATCAAGAATGCATTACTACTTAGATGAACAACTTGCCAAGTTAGTGATACCCAAAGAACATTAATAGAAATATTAGCGTAATCGAGTTTCCATTTGTAAACTGCTAAACTTCAGTTTTGGTCGCTATTTATAAGATTGGTGCAAAATGCCAAGTGAGTATGAATTGAGAACTGAGAAATTGAACTTTTGTTGGAGAAACGGCTGCTGAGAGTAGAGACAACGACTGTGGGAGGCATGAAGATGCTTGCTTTTGGAGGTGAAGATTCTCTAATAGCATTTAAATTAAGTAATTAAATTTCAATGAAACAGCCAACATGATACAACAAAATTTCCATGTTTTGAGCAATAAAGCAGTCGGCTGGTCTTGATTCTCATGGCGATTGATTATGTATAAGACAAAGTTAATGATACAATCGATAAGTTAAACTTCTGAATGTTAATTAATAAATTCCTTGCTAATTAGTTGAATTCTCTATTTTGGATACGAACTAATCTCATATAATATCCCTAGTACTATTTGTTTCTTTTATGATTAGCCATTTCTTGATATCTCTTTTTATTCAAAGCCGTGGTGTATTGTGCATCCCCCTATTCAAGTCATGAAACAAATGAAGTAAATTTAGAAAAAAAATTTGTATTTTTGATCAAGAATGAAATGTTATTGGAACTATCTATCTCCAATTCATCCTTTGGAACTATATCACTTCCCGAATCTAATAAAATAGAATGAATTGAGACAATATTTGATAGATATGAAATTATCTTAAATATATTAATTATTCCTTTATCTTCTGAATGCTTGGAAGAGGGAAAAAAAAAGAAACACCTCATTCATTCTTCACCAATTTTTGGTCTCTAGTGAATCTCTCCGTGGGATGCAAACCCAAATGAAGTTATGACCATCTGTGAGAGAAAAAGAAACAATGAATGTTGTAGGATTCCTTAAGAAATCTCACTTATCAGATTCCATTGCAGAAGAAATCTCACTTATCTTATCCTTTCATAATATCATGAAAAAAGGGGTTCATTCCATTGCACACCTAATTTTGAAAATTGCAGAAAAAGAAAGATA
This sequence comes from Eucalyptus cladocalyx, assembly GCA_017140615.1. Taxonomy (NCBI): domain Eukaryota; kingdom Viridiplantae; phylum Streptophyta; class Magnoliopsida; order Myrtales; family Myrtaceae; genus Eucalyptus; species Eucalyptus cladocalyx. The sequence continues at coordinate 35,395,029 of CM029525.1, forward strand.
GAATCTTTTCTTTTGTTAAATGAATTTCCTATAATATATCTTATCTTTTCATAATATCATGAAAAAAATTTAAATTTTTCCATAGGGGTTGATTTTATTTTGTTTCGGCCTAGATTAAATTCCTACATCTCCGACGATAATTCTAGCAAAGACATCTTTTCTCTTCCTATTAAAGTTGTTCACTCCATATTTTCGGTTTTTACTTTGTTTTGTTTTGATGTTGTGGTCGCAAGCAATTCAATGCCGAACAAAAGGCCACACAATTCCATATTCCGCCATAATTGACAATAGAGAGACGACAAGAGAAGGGGGGTGTCCACTCAAAAGATCTCAGAGGAGACTAGTGAATGATCAAATCAAGAACTAGCCATATGCCACCCTCCGTGCTGCAAACTCCCAAACCTGCGGCTGTTCCTGTTGCGCCACCAACTCATCGGCCATTCATCGAGCACTGGCCTTCGTGCACCACCACCAATCGTGATCTACTCCAGCCACTTGTGACCAGCAATCCTAGAGTCCCTTAGTTGACCTTCTCAACATCGACGCCGATCCTTGCTTCGTTTCACTGAATTGTTGTTTAACCGTTGCAATTCCGGCGAGTTCACTAGGATCAATATCCTAGACGTTCTCGTTCTCTTTTGCAGGTTTACTAGTGCCTTTGTCCACGAACAGCAACAAAATCGTGGCGTCCCACGAATTCAAGAAGGGAATAAAGTTAAAAAGACCATGGGTGAAAAAGATTGGCGAGCTTGAAGAAAGTAATCCGTTATGGTAAAAAAATCACAATTTGGCCAAATAGGGGCAGTCAGTGGATTTGTCTTCTCTTGAATTTTGTCTAGATTTGACAATTCGTGGGCTTTGTGATTTTACTTCATGCAAGAAGAAGGATTACTTTTTGGTCAGGAGATCGTGAAGAGTCTAAGTGTGTGGAGTTATATACATTCTTTAATGGAAGAACAACGATACAGATGTAAGTCTCTTGACCATGAGCCGCCGTCGGTCATCCATTGAGTCCGAATTTGGATTGTGTGCTTTGAATTAGGACGTCCAACCGTCCGCATCGGCCTCGCACTTCGCATCGCCACAGTGCCACCTCACCTCCTCGCACCGCTTTCGCCGCGACCTGCTCGCCCGTTGACGCCGCTGTCCGCCCCCACTCGTCAATACAACACTCCTTCTACAAATGTGTTGAGTCCCTGTTGTAGGTAGTTTAGTTTTAGTTTTACCTTTATTTTGTTATTTTATTATCATTTTTAAGTCTTGTTATTATTGGTTAAATTAGAACTTAGTATGTCGATATTGATTTCATGAATTTTGTAGGTATTATCCGCACGGATTTTGTCCAGAATTTTTATAATTATTAATTTGACCCGTAAGACATCGGATCATTTTTTAAAATTATATTAATTTTTGGGCTTTTTGATAATATTTTAATTGTTAAATCATTATAATTATTAAAGCACCCGTATTCACCACATTTTGATTTATCTTAAAATAAATCCAAGCCGCCTACAAAAATATTTTGAAAATTAAAAAAATAAGTACCGAAAGGATGCTGCTAATTAGTTTTGGTGATAGGTTGGAAAAAGTATCTGAAAATATCTAATTTAGATATTGGTTACCTCATCGAAGTAAGGAACCGTGGCATGTATGTTTGGAATCACTTAAAGAGAGTTTTTTTTTTTTTTTGATCTGAATTTGGAGAGATTTGAAAAACCACTATTTCGGTAAAAGCTTGCATACATCTATCCGTTCTTAGCACATTGCTATAGAAAAAATCTCCATTTTTGTTCTTTTGGATTGGTAAAAATTTCTCTGAACATAAAGTGTGAATCAAACGCAAATTTTAATTTTAATTGAGATACCGATAAATTTTTCTCTTCTGAATCAAACATGAAAAGCGATCGGCAATAAGTTCTTTGTCCTTGCACACGTATGTCCATCAATCATTATGCACAGACACATGTAAATATGGTCCATGTTTTACTCTTTTTTGTTTTTTTATGAGTTAATTATTGTAGCGTGAAGCCTTCTCTGTACGTAATTTGATCCATGACCTCATTCAACTATTATACAACACAACAACGATTCATATCGCACGGTTGGTACATGACATTCCACCAAAAGTTCATCACCTAACTAATTGGGGAATGTTAAAAACGACTCTTTCTTACAAATTTGCAAGGAAATTGCAGAAATACAGACACTCACACGTACATCATTGTTTATTCAACAACCATGTCGGTCAACATCAAACGCCACAATAAGTTTTAAGGGCAGATTCTGCTCTTTGTCCAGCTTCAGTGTAGTAGAACCCCAAGAACTCCACATGATCAAAGGGCTTAAAGAGCAAAGGGCGCTCTTCATCCACCAATTCGTCAGGTGCTTTTATCATGTACCCGCCCTTTGGAATCGAGAACAGTCCGACCGAGTACCTCGGCTTGTTCCCGCTCATCATGACTCGGTGATGTGGAGAGTGCAGTCTACCATTTACCCACGCCTGTAGGATCATGTCACGTGTTAAGGAACCTATTCTTTATTTTGTGCTGCACAACTCCAGTTATTCTCTTGAGGGATATTAAATTTGAGAATCGGTATGTTACTTAACGATTGTATCATGTGACATGCTAACATTTATATAAAAATCAAATATCGTTACCCTATTATGGTGTCTTGTCGGTTTATGGAATGATATTTTGAATAAATTTGAATACTTGATCGGTTGACGAGATGCGAAAATTCTCGTGTCTTTCCTTTCAAAAGGAAAGAAATAAGACTTACGTGGAGTGAGTCTCCTATCATGACGATGAAAGAATTCGGCGAGGGCTGAGCACTGAACCACTCGCCGTCTTTGGTTTGGACTTCAAGGCCGTCGACTTCGTTCTGGCACAAGATGGTGACGATGTTCTTGTCGGTGTGAGAGTTGAGGCCAAGCTTAGTGTCGGTAGTTTGAGGCCCTGCGTATCTCATGACACGAAGAAGGTAGTTCGTCGAGTTCATGTGCTCGTCCAAGTATTTCTCGACGCCGAGGCTCTCCAAGATCATCCTCCTTATCATCTTATCTAACTCCGATAGCTTCTCCGAGAATGATTGTATATTTTTGCTGCCACATAGAGAGAGAGAGAGAGAGAGAGAGAGAGAGAGAGAGAGAGGATTCCATCTCAGTATATAGCTTGTTTCCTTCGAAAGGTTGATTAAATATACACCCAAAAAGTTGGTTAAATTTATGAGAAGTGTCTTTTATCTTTTCGGTAGTTAATGATAGTAAGTAATGTTTCACTAAGAAACAATCAATGACGCTTGATTGAATTAGGGACGGAAAGTTAGTAATCTAATAAGTTATGTCAATCACATATTAAAAAAAAAAAAAAAAAAAAAAAAATTCACATCAGGATTTAGGTCAGATTCACTTACGAATACAAATTCTCATTCAATTTGTGAACCGCGACCGACTCTGTTTGATTATTGCATCATCCACTGAGTAGATTTATCCGATAATTTCTGCAATTGGAAAAAAAAAAAAAAAGTGTTTTCTTTCTTTCTTTTGGTTGTAACTGTGGTGGTAGCTCTGGATAATGGTTGTATGTAGATTTTTATCTTATTAGATCTTTAGAGTGAACTTTAAACTTCTCCTTATCCCAACCCTTGACTTGCCTACGACTTGTCTTTGTTATCTAACAGATGACTTGCCTAGGACCAACCGAATTAGAATTTTACCTAGACAATAAACTAGTTATCTCAACATAGGATTTTGCATTCCAAGCTTCTAAGTTAAATCACGAGGCACAAAGTAAATATAAGCAACCCCATGTTTAAAAAACTTTGATTACCTAAAATTCGGATGTCCCTCGGGCCATAAGATAGTAGTAAGGCCATCCACCTTCTCGTACACGTCGGCATCGTCAATCCCCATGCTCTCGTATAGCGGGACCATGGGGTACTGCCCGACATAGCCGTGGTATGGCTTCCGCGAGACGTTCCGGAGCTTGGTTTGCAAGGGCAAGTCGAAGAGCTCCTGGACCGAGCCAAGCATTGACTCTTGCAAATCAACAGGCACCTTCTCGAACCGGGCTTCGAAACAGCCGTAAGTTTCCAGCGCTTGCTTCACCTCGTCCCTCACAGCAGTCCACTCAGCTGTGCCCCGCTTGAGCTGCGGGCTCGAGAAATCTATGACCGGGAGCATCAATTCTGCCATTGATCCCATCTTTTCTGAATTGATGAACTCTGGTTTTGGTTTTGGTCTTGGTCTTGGTCTTGGTCGCTATTTATAAGATTGGAGCAATATGCCGAGTATGAATTGAGAACTGAGAAATTAAACTATTGCGCGGGGGAAAAGGTTGCCGAGAGTAAAGACAAGGACAATGGGGAAATGAAGATGCTTGCTTTTGCACGTGAAGATTCTCTGATAGCATTCACATAGAACATTTACATTGTAATTGAATTGAGCCAACATAATATGACCAACTTTGCGTGAAATTAAGCACTAAGCAGTCGGTTGATCGATCCTCACTTGATTTTCATGGTGATTGATTATGTGCGACACCAAGTTGGGGATATAATTAATAAGCTAAACTACTGAATATCACTTGAATAATTGCTTGTTCAGGAGCCACTTTTGGCCTGGGCGATCATTATGTTAAATGCATATTTACGTTTCTAAACGGGAAGGATTTATATATTTAATTGATTATACTAATACTGATGCACCTCATATTCGCTTTTCACGAAAGATTGAACATGGAGTAGAATTTAATTCTTTTAATGCTTTTGTTGACAGAGTTAAGAAATCACGGCATCGCCGAATCCATGGTTTCTTGTGTTATTGTTTATACACGACCTAAATAGTTGGGAGTCAGGACCATCGATAATGTATATGTCAATCCAAATCAAATGAAAATGATCGCATGGAGAGGGACAATCATCATAGTAGATTTGATTCCTTCACGGAAGACAACGGGCATATACAGATAATCTATGTGAGATGTCATATGATCTTTTCTTGACTCGGTATGATCTATTGCTCATTTTCCATATGGTCCACGATGGTGGTCCAAGACATATACGTCTTTACATAAATATAGTGCATGTCTTGTTTTTTGTCGTTTTTTTTTTTTTTTTTTTTTATGAGTTAACTATTGTAGGTACAGCCTTCTCTGCGTGTAATGGTCCATGACTTCATTTAACTATTATATCTGTTAAATTATCTCTCGAACTCAAACCTATGAAAAAAAATCCCAATCCAAACATAAATCCCAAATCCAAATGGAACTTGTAATTTTGTATCCAAATAGGCGAGCAATAATTGGAGTCGGGATCTTAGTTTCAGTCGGCAAGTCACATTAGAAAATATAAAAACGAAATCTATCCAGTCATTATACAATAGAGCAAACAAGATAAGTGTTAGAATTTTTCTCTTTACAAGTTTTTTGAGTAAGTTCTTTACGAGAAAGTATAAGATAACACTTATGGATTTTGCTTTGAGTGTAAAGTAGGGCTAGGAAATGTGATATTGTAATTCCGTAACTCTCCAAATATTTCATGGATTTTTTAGTGGCTGGCTCTCCCATAGAGGAGATGTCGACATTGGGATCGAGTCACATAAATCGCTGTTGTCCTTATCAATTCTCATCGATTTCTCTAGTAATTTATTCTTCTTCTTTTTTTTTTTTGTGTTAGACTTAAATTGTAAGATTCATTAGTTTCTATTCCATGACAATTGGTGCCAAAGATAAGGTCAAGGTTTCTAGAGTTGATTTGGAGTTGTTGCTTGTCTGATCACTCCTTCAAAATATTGTGTTTGCAATTATATCCTACGCAAGAGTTGAGATTGAAAAGTTCAATGGGAGAAACAATCTTGATTGTGGAGCATTGAGATGCGTTCCCTAATAAAATAACAGATTGTGAAACAGTGATGAAAGAGGCTGATAAGATAGAGTTTATGGAGAAGGTGAAATGCATAATCCTCATGATCTATTGGATAAGGTGTTAGAGGAAGTCGCCAAGTATAAGGATGCCGCAGTATTGAGGCCAAAACTCAAGCCACTTTATTTGATGGAAGGTTTGAATAATCACTTGTATAAGTTAAAAAGGATGTTTCAAGTTGAAGTTGTTGAAGGAACATCTATCTAAGCCCATTCGGATGAGTTTAACAAATTCACGATACACTTGAAGAATATCAATGAGGCCTTGTCTTATGAGGAATAAGGTGTCATATTTTTGGCATCTCAAGCATATTCATCCAGCACTTTACCGGTTCACTGCTACAAGAATGCACTACAATTATCTTGGAAGAGAAAGTCCACCTCGTGGCAAAAGAAGTTATGAAACAACAACTTAGCAAAGGATATTGTGTAAAGTTTAGTAATTTGGAGTAGGGACAAACACAAAGAGTCTAGAGGTAGAAGATGGAAGAGTCGTTCTAAATAGAGATCCAATGTTTGGAACCATCAATGCTGTCACTATGATGAGGTAGGGCACTACATGAGAGATTGTTTGATGTACAATGGTAAAGAAGTTAAGGTGCCGTTTGCAAGCAATCGTAATATCATTACTATAGCAAATAATAGCTTCGGTGCTACCGATGATGTTTTAGTAGGCACCATGAGTTCATTAGGTGACGATTAGGTGGTTGACTTTGGATGTTTTATCATATGGCTTCTCATAGGCACTGGTTTACTAAGTACTAGCATACAAAGGATGGTAAGATGTTTATGGGAAATGGTGTGGCTTGTGAAGTAGTAGGGATTGAAATAGTTCTGATTAAGAGACACGATGGAGTGATGAGTACGTTGACCGACGTAAGGCATGTGCCAGGACAGAGAAATAACCTCATCTCGCTGAGTGCTCTTGAAGTGTTCATGTTGGATCTTCTTTGAAGATGGAGTTTTGAAGGTCTCTCGATGTGTGTCTACTCTAACGCAAGAGAGAATAGACTATGAGTTATATCTCATCGTGGAAACGGTGATAATTGTCTCATCTGCTATATTCTCTGAGGCCTCAGGTCAAACACAACAAAATCGTGGCATACGAGGCTTGGACACATGAGTTCTATCAGGAGGGCAACCTACTGAGAAACTGGATTTCCGTGAGCATGCATTCAACTAAATCTAGTCCACGTCTTGTTTTGTTGTTTTTTTAAGTAAATTATTGGAGCGTGAAGCCTTCTCTGTATGTAACTTGCCACATGACCTCATTCAACTATGATATCTTTATGACACAATAAATATACATTTAGCAGTCGGTCAAGATGCTTATGAGTTTATCATTATTCAATTACGATATGATGCCACACAATCGAGTACCTTATTTCTTCAGTACATTTTACGTAAATATACATTCGCAGGTCACAAAGACGGAAACATGTTTGCAGAAAACATAAGCTGTGAAGAACGTGGTGCGTTATCAATTATCTGATCCTGTGGTTCTTTTTAAACGCCGCAGTACGCCTGGGCAGTGCACACATCTTGGGGGACGCCGTCCTGGCAAAAGTAACGGAGCAACCCATAATGATCGAACGCTTTGAACTTCAATGGATTCTCGGGATCTGCTAATTCTTGCGGGATTTCTATTATTCCACTGTGGAAGGTGAACAAACCCAGCGAGTACCTGGGCGATTTCTTCTCTTTCATCACCACTTGATGCAATGGAGAATGTATCCTTCCATTGCTCCACGCCTGTTCGGAAGCAGTTCAGTCATTTTGCATTACTCAAGTCAATAGGGAGACTCTCATACAAGATATTGTCAATAATCAGCTGAATATGTTCGAACTTTTTGATGGATTGATGTCCTTTTAGTAACAGGTGCGAGCAAGCTATGTTTGATCCACAGAAAACAAGAAAATGAGGGAAAGGTACTACAAAGTTGAGCTTGACATGAATTCGTTTCGACTAGAGTCAAGATTAGTTCCGGTCTACAGATCAAGATCAACTATATGTCATCCTTAAGTTGATTTTCTTTTTTTTATGACACAATAATTAATCAGACATAGCTAGCAAATCTGAGGTTGGAATCACAGATCTGTCTATTGATCACCTACCAAGAATGCATCGCCTGCCATGACCAAGAATGATGATGGTGAAGGTTCAAAGGCAATCCAATCGCCATCCTTTGTCTTGACCTCCAAACCATCAATCTGATTCTGGTGAAGTATGGTCACAAAGCTCTTATCCGTGTGGACATCACAGCCACGATTTGTCTCATTCATCTCCGGAGCCCTATATTTCATGAACCGAAGGAGGTAAGTGCTCGACATGACATGCGAGTCACAGTACTTCTTTACCCCATATCTCTCGAACACCATCCTCTTCACCATCTGCTCAAGCTCCGATACCTTCTTTGAGAACGCGAGCGCGCCATCCCTAGGAACCAATATAGAAAATGAATGTTTCCATGACAAAAACGAGCCAAAACATGCAATATTCAGATCAGGGAAACACGGAAATGATCTTTCAAGAATTGCTAGTCATACCGGAATCGCTCGTTACCGGCCGGCCACAAGAGGTTCGTGAAACTTTGGACGCCTTTGAGGGTTGTCGCGTCATCAATGCCCAAGCTCTCATACAAAGGAATGGAGGGGTGTTGCCCGACGTAGCCAAAGTAGGGTTTCTCGGAGGTGTTTCTCGACTTAATTTCGGTAGGTAAATCAAACAGTTCATCAAGCGCATGAAAGATTTCGTTGTGAGCTTGTGAAGTGAAATCAGAGCACGTTGCGATGAAGCAGCCATACTCTTCTAGGGCAAAAACGACTCGTTTGGAGGTGGAGATCCACAGATCCGTTCCAGGATCGAGGTTTTCCCGGGAAAATTCTATAACAGGAAGTTCAGGCAATAATTTAGACTGAGAACCCATTGGAATCATTTGATTATAAAATTTAAAAAAAAAAAAAAAAAGGAATTTTTTTCCTCTGGGTTTTGTGTGGATTATTTTCTGAGGGACCACTGATTAAGGATGTAATGTTCGTGATCCTAGGATTTATAAGGTCCCCACTTCCGGACTTGTGACCGGACAAAAATGAAAGTTTAGCGTACCGTCATTTTTTTTTTTTTTTTGGTAAAGACGTACCGTCATTTTTAAATAAACTATGGTACGACGAATCATTGGATCGAAAATAATTGTCCTTACCTATTCTGATTTATTTGGAGGGTTATGAACACGAATATTCCTAAGCGTGAGACCTTTTCTAACTTTATTTTGGATCTCATCGTTCATGACAATGTTCGAAAAGTAAACGCCGGAGTTGCCCATAAGATTTTATTGACGAAAGTGTTTTTTTAATTCACCGAGACCTTTTTCCGAGTTATAAAGTAGTAAGGATATTGATTATAATGTTATCACCAATGTGCCACGTTATCATATGATAATTAAAGTCCGATCCTTAATGTGCTTCCAAAACGAACAACTTGCCATTATTAAGTGGACAAGTGATTAAAAAGAACTTCTAATGAACGGTGCAGTGAATTTTGCGTTGAGACTATCTAGTTTTACCAAATGACCTACTAACAAACGTTGAACGAAAGTGTTAGGATATCCAAATTATGAGCAATTTATAACAATTTTAGATTTTTGGATATGGTCATTTCAACCTAATGAAATAAATCGACTTATGAAATATATGTCTTTTTCAGTTTACATCAATCGGCTCAGTGGTATGTATCACCCTCCAAAGAAAAGCAAATGGGTGAGTCTCTTTATCATGCTAATGGATGACTATAATTAATCATTTTGGCAATTTATATCACTCGAAAATTCAAGTTTCACATCCCTTTCATCCTCCGGGACCAAACAATAAAAACAAAAAAGGAGTTAGCGATATCTATTTGTATTGTTACTATGCAGAAAGGGCGAGGGTTTTTATATCCATTAAACAATTATAGCGTCCTTTTTATTGATATGGCCCATTTTGATGGTCCAACCTGGCTTTTCATTTTATGCTTGGATGAGTTATTGATTGATGAGACTACATTGATGTATCCCTCACCCGGGGTCCCACGAGTCTATTCGAACCGTGAGTCTAGGACTTGTTCGTAATTTATCATTAAACAACGATGAAACGATCTAGAAGAAGAGAAATTGTCACAAATATACAGTTTATATCATGATTAAGGTCATAATTAATTATTTTTCCGGCAAGTGGCGAGATAAATTCATGGCATGTGTAAAAAGCCACGAACTTTAACTATGGCTCACATTTAATCAACTTTAGTCACAGTCAATTACAGAATTCTATTATTCCGTGCCTAAAAATACAAACTTTTATTTGTGCCAGTCTGTGTTCGTAAATGCCAAAAAAATTATTAGTAATACATTGGTTGTGACTTTTGTCAGCTAACTTGTTGGTAATTTTATCAATACCTATATGAATGTATTGTTTTTTTTTTTTTTGATGAATTAACAATTTTTATACGGACTTACCAACTTTTATCTCCATAACTTATGAACGCTTCGTGTTTATTGACTAGTTTACCAATCTAAATAGAGTGATTCACCAACTTGTATGATAAAAAAAAGGGTGGCAAGCCAACCTAAATTAGAGTTATCCTCCTTCCTACTATACCGACTTACCAAATTAAAATGATTCACCAACTCATAATCTCATTGTACAATAGGCTGGCCTAGTACCAACTTAAATAAGAGTAATTTTCCCTATGAGATTAATTACACGCTAGCTTTAGGTTACTACTCTCATTTGAGCTATTAATCAACTTTTACTTTTTTCTTCCTAAATTTACCAACCTTGACTTTTGATTTTTCAATTTATATGCCTTTGCTAACAACCCTTTACATTTACAAACTCTTTTCAGAGTTTACCAACCTAAATTAATATGACTTAACAATTTTTCTCCCATTAAGTCATTACCTAAATAATTTGTAAACTATAAGAATGATTTAGAATTTAAAAGTATAGGTAAATTACTAACAATTTATTGGGAAATCAAGTGATGAATGATTTTTTTTACGAGAAGCTTTTTTTAACATTTACTAAGCTTTTACAAAAATCTGCCAACACCAAAAAAAAAAAAAAAAAAAAAATCATTTTTTTCCCTTTTGAACGGTTAGAGTCCTCCTAGTTAAATGTCCCCAGTTTACTTCGTGGTCCGCACACAAAAGTCATTTTATGTCTTTTTCACGTGAAGTCTAGTTGAACTTGAACATACATTGGATCTAAAGGCACTTTAAGATTGATTATGGGGTCATGTTGACACATTGTCTGGGGCAAATTTCTGGAGTTCATTGAAGAAATAAATGAATGTAGAGACACTTTGAGACTTCCGTTTCTCTTACATCAAGTTAAGCAATGCAAGTAACCATTTTAAGAAAATATCTTACAAATCATTTGTTTTCTAAGAAATATATGGAATCCGATAATTGGGAAGATTTGAGAAAACCAACTTTGCATTTTGGAGATAATTTGAATTCAATGTGTACAATAAGGTTCAAAAGTATCGATAATACAATATATGATAAAAACAAGGAAGAAGTGCACTCTATGTGCCAAAACTTGGCACGTGTAAATACATAAGTGTCAAAACTTTCAAAAGGCACACTTGTCACTTTTTTTGAAAGTTGAACACTTAAGTAACAACTCCACTGAAACTTGCCAGAAATCCAACACGGGGTTATTTTATTAATAAAACCATCTACGTGGCTTGTCAAAATGTACATTCAAAAATCATTGTCTCAAAATGACGTTGTTTTACCCCAAATTTGATTTGTTTATATATTTATTGAATTAAATCAAACAGAAAAAATTTGGGGGGGGGGGGGGGGGGGGGGAATCAATGAGGGCCTACATGACCCTTACTGCTATCGTCCCATCATCACCAATAAGGGCCGACAAGTCCACAAGGGTTGCCAAGCCTCGACCAATGGCTAGCGACCCTAGTTGACCATAGACAAGGGCCTGCACACCCTCGCCCAGATCTAGGGTGAGGGGTCACGGCCCTCCCCTAGATCAGGCGAAGGCTCGTGATATGCTAAACTATTTAAAAATTTCACCGAAAAAGTCACGTTAGCAGTTTGGTTAGAAATTTTCACCGTTGACAATTAAGTATTCATCTCTTCTCTAATTTTGGTATTGAATTGTACCTTTTTTAAGTTTTGGCACTCATGTGTTTACTTGTGTTGAGTTTTGACACATGGGGTGTATTTCTACCGAATAATATTTAATACAATCCAAATCATTTCTACTGTTTCTTGTCATATGAAAATGAGTGTGCTAACAACCCCTGGATTTTAGTGGTCTCCCATTTTTTTAAGCTCCATTCATATTAGCATTTGACATTTAAACCTTCTTCTTTTTTTTTCATTAGATAATCATTTATGAACTCTTCATTAATTTTCTTAGCAACTTTAGGTCATCTTATTCCTCCAATATTGCTTCAAGGAGTACGCCAAGGTCATTGAATTCCAAGTAAAAGAACAAGAGAAACATTCTTGTTACTTGAGTTAAAGTCCACGAACACGCTTATGACTTGAGATACTTTCTCCATTACATGTTAATTAGATTTATAAAATTTTTATTTATTTTTCATTTGAAATGCAGGATTTGTTAAAAAAAAAAAATCCAAATAACATTAGTGGATTTAATACAAGGATTTAGTTTGATAACAGAATTTTCATCCATGTCATGTACGAAACTAAGGCTCCGTTTGTTCCATACTAATTCCTCTAAATGCAAGCTTGTGAGATGAAGGTAACAACCCAAATATAGTCATTGCAAGAGAGTATTTCAAAGGGTTCAAGATTTATTCACCAAGGTGGAGTTCCATGTCACATAAGAAAGAAAACCAAAAGTAGTCATCCCTTGACTACTAGAAAGACATCACTCACGACTCACAAGCTACGCCAAGACCAGAGTATGTAACTGGGAATTTAGCAGCACTTCATGATCAATCATGTCCCTGAACGCCGCAATAGGCTCTGATTGGACACTTGGATTTATACCCTTCGTCCGTACGATAGAATCGGAGTAGACCAAGATGTTCGAAGGGCTTGTACTTTAACGGGTGATCGTCATCAACGAGCTCTTCGGGAACTTGGAGCGTTCCATTATTGAACGCAAACAGCGCGAGCGAGTATCTGTCTTCCTTGCCGTTGATGGTCACCTTGTGGTTTGGGGACTGTATCCTATCATTGCTCCATGCCTGTTCAAATGCCGGTTCAGTTGTTAGAACTTGAAATTTCCGGCTTATATAAATGTAACTGAGTCAAAGTCTTGAACTCTACATCTTATGTTCGGCCCAAGCACCGATCCTGGTTTCATTTCTGGTTATGTCAAGCTTAGCTCAAGATACGTAATTCCATGCACTCGACATTTGGATCGAGTCATGGCAATTGACAGAGGAAGATTACCTTCAGAACTATATGTACTTGTGTATTCCCATAATACATTAGTCATTTATATAAATAAAACTCCAAGTATTTAGTGACCATTTTCACCAGTTCCTCTAATCTGAACTTGACTTACTGTTTTTCTAGGAAACAAATGCACTTATTCCGTTCTTGTATGATCCATAAATTCTAATGAGAGTCTGTCCTATTTTAAACCCTAAATGTAAGACTAGCAATATCATATAGTTTAATCATAAAAATTTAATCATTGTAACTGTTTAATTATACTTGTCGATCCAGTAAGCAATACGGTTTTCTTGAGATATGTCTAGCTCCAAGCTTATATTTTCTCATTCCTTTGTCTCAATAAGGAAATTTAGATTAATACTCACCATTAATGCATCTCCAGCAATGACCACGAATTTCGAAGGCGACATCTCGACAGTGATCCATTCTCCGTCCTTGGTTTCGACCTCCAAGCCATGAACTTCGCTGTCTTGATGAAGAATGGTGGTAAAGCTCTTGTCCGTGTGATTGATGAATGCAAGATTAGGCTCATTCTCCAGCGGTGCCCTATTCTTTAAGAGCCGAAGGAGGTACGTCGTTGATTCGATGTAAGAATCATAACGCTTCTCGGAATTGTAGCTCTCGAATATCATTCTAGTGACAATCTGGTCCAACTCCGCCGCAAGCTTCGCAAACGAGTTCGTGATGTCGCTGACCAGACGAAGAGCAAAATGGTCACAAACTCAAACAGAACGCTCAAGATACATAGAAAGGAAACGAATGGCTGAATTTAAGAAGGGAGAACCGAAAGCGATTGTTGCCGTCAGGCCACATAAGGTCGGTGAATTTCTGAGTCGCTTCTAAAGATGTCGCGTCGTCGATGCCCATGCTCTCGTGTAGAGGGAGCTTGGCAATCTGGCCGACGTAGCCGTTCAAGGGTTTCTGGTACCGGTTCTTCATTTTGGTCTCCGTGGGAAGGGCGAAGAGTTCGTGCAAAACGCGAAACGTGGCATCATGAACTTGTGACGGGATTATCTCGTCGTAGTTCACTACGAAGAAGCCGAATTCTTCAAGCGCTTGGATCACCTCCTTGCATGTAGCGACCCAAGAAGTTGTCCCTGGTTTCAGATTTTCACTAGAGAAACTGAGAATCGGAAGCTTTGGTGACCCTTCACTACCCATTTCGAGCGTTGGCTTTTTCGATTGATTTGAATAAAATCCGAGAGATTTCGAGGGGTATTTATAGGCACGGTGGAGAATTAACATGTCTTTATGTCTAGTTCTACTCAATGTTATTCTTCCTATGACTAAAGAAGAGACGACATGCATGAGGGTAAGAAAGTATGACATAAAATAAGGTGGAAAACTTTTATTTGTGAGGTGATTTATTTATGTTGTCGGCGGGACTTTTCTTGAATACTATAGATGCGTGGTGGATATTGATCTGGGTGTTTCCTTTGACCTACGAAGACATCGAGTGACATTTCTGTAGGATTACATCTGAAATTGAGTGTTTTTTCCCCTATTTTGCTGCAGGAAATGTAGTGTAAATTATTTTGATTAGGCGCTCCTCATCGTTTTTATTGGCTATAGATTGATGGACTGTGGACATTATGACTCCCGTCTTACCTAATCGATTGTGAGATAATTGAGGTATTTCGTAATGTTGATAAAACCTTTCCTAAAGTAAATTCCAGCTTTCAATATATAAGATCTCCAATATAGATTCAGCGTAGAATTAGAAACCTTTTGATATAGGAGAAGCAATTCAAACATCTTCTCTAGATCGCAGATTGTGGTGGTTTTGGTAGAATTTACAAATTTTTCTTGGAGACAACATTTGTATAACCATTGTTATTGCTTAAAAATTACAACTTACGTTCTACTGCACACAGTAAGTATAACTATCGCTCTTGAATTTACACTCTACAACCTATAATTTGTGTCTTGATTTACTGTGTGCACCCCCATTCAGCACTACAGCTCTAAAAAGCATACTATCACCGTTTCAGCAAAATTGCACCATCAATATAAATGGGTGTTCTAAAAGAATATATAAATGTGTGGGAGAGAGATAAATGTGTAATAAGGAAAATTAATTTAAGAAAGAAATTTGAATGATTGTTATTATAGGGAGAGATTTAAAATTCGATTTTGAAATATAAGATATTTGTGGGAATATCTAACACTTAACTTGATTATTTAAATTATAATTTCGTGCATTTTGTCGTACCTCATTCCATAATTCATTATAATATCCGAGTGCCTTCAATCCTTCATATTTGAGGGGTTGAAATGATTGAGATATATAGCTATTATCATAGATATAAGCACAAGTGACCTAAGCATATCTCTGGCGAACTCAGCCATTAATCGACTTTAAGCTTAAAAAATTAGGGGAAAACAAAACTCACCTATGCTACTTCAATTCCTCAAACTATGTAACTACTCTTGGCTAAGGTAAAATGCATCGGTCAAAAGCCTGGACTTATCTAATTCACAAGACTAAACAAGTATTTCATGGATGTCAAGGTAGCCGATTTTCTACACTCATGATCTTGGAGTATTAAAAAACATATAATCACAAGACTATAATATATGCTAATAGGTAGAGAAAAGCGTAATTCAATTGAGTCAACTTAACTCTTGTCTTATCTCATAAATCTATTGAAAACTTTTTTTTTTTAATTAATCTTTCTCATATTCCTCTAGAAGTTCATTTTGTTTAACTGTAGTTGAACTATAATCATATTGTATGGTAACTGTTTTGTGAAGTATTGTAACTCTTTTATCTGATAATACATGGTTTACTGTTGCAGCATCTCAGAAGTGGATTATACCGCATCCTCAAAACTATTGTAGCTTTGAAGGTACTACAACCATGACGTATTGTGAAATCGAAAGCACCCAATTTTCATAGTTAAAACTGCTGTAGAGTTCAATTGCACTCCCAAGAACAACACATATCACTCATTTGCTTCCTTTAATATATTTTTTTTTTATTGTTTGAACGCATTGTCATCTTGCTAGAGAGAATAATCACGCTCATTGTCATCTTGCTAGAGAGAATAATCACGCGTGAGAAGTAGTAAACTAGTCTTCGAATATCTTATTCCGTCTAGTTGGGGTGTCAGCGTCGATAGATATGGATTTGTACTTGATATATAAACTAGTGGTCCTAAGGTAACTCATCATCCTTGTTATTTTGTATCGAAGTCAATCATCACAAGCGGGATCAAGAGTAATTTGGTCCCCCGTTCCCTGATTCGAGGCAGAAATTTACACCATCAGAATTGTATCTACGTGACTTATTCAATTGATGTGAGCAAATTATTTAGTTGTAGTGGCGATATATGATGGAAACCTATATTGTTTTGCGAGATAAGGATGACGACTATTGATATGTTAAGGATTGAAACAAAGATGGGCTAGGGATCAAAATGTGATGGTATATGCGAATCATGTCAAGCGAATTAAAATGGCACACTTGAATTTAACGCGTCACAACCCAATAACACGATAATATCTATCTAAATTATCTGAATTAGAAAACAATATAATTATCAGCTTTTGAATCCAAATAACTGTCCTTTTTTGCCATTTTTCATATTCTAAAAATACAACATGACAACTTGCGTCCCCTTAATATGATCGCATTGGGAAGTAAATCGCACCAGTGGAGACTAGAGCCACCATAGTGATCATGTTGCACGATGCACATGAGACAAGTCTCCTAAGGGTGTAATCTAAGGAATGCATTTCCAATCGGTGAAGTATAAAAATCGATGAGAGGAGGGGTTCGACATATGTTCATGCCCTTATATGCCTGTAAATTAAAGAAACCCTATATGATTCATCTAATTATTGATATACGATTGACTAGATCTAGCTAAATAATTCGAGACAATGATCTCGTGGGTCTCAGTTGCCGCTAAGACAGCTATAATGTAATGTCCGTTCAATGTCATTTCATCATCAATGACGAAGATCGGATGTGACTACAATATTGGTTGTCTACGACCACTCTGTCCTAGCACAACAGGTTGCAAGAGCCAAAAACTTTTCTCATATAATAAAAAAATTAAGGGCAAACTTAGTATTTTATTCTCCTATTTGGACTTTCCACCAAACAAATCCGTGTGCTTTATGTGTATGTTCACAATTTTTCTTGAAAATGCGAACCATATATTCAGATTTGGACTCTTTCCAATCATGCTTTCCCTAGCGAATTATACTCTAAATACAAACAAAATGATCGATACGTTGGTGTATCTTACAGGACCGCCAAAGAAGCTTCTAATTGGATTTCATGAGATCTTGCCATCCATTAGAGTGTGCCAAATTTACAATAATGATTTTTAATCGTATATTATGTAATAAAATTTATGGTTGTAGCTTTTTAGGTCTTGCCTTCCATATTATTTAGAATGTAGAACGAAGTCCGATTTAAAGATGACCCTTTTTATGTACATTTAACCTCCGCCTTATTTTTCAAACATTTGACTGGAATTCATGAGATCATACCTTCCAAAAAAAGCATATTTTAAAGACCACGAATAGAATATTTTACACCAAATTAACTTCAGATTTGTTTCTCGTATGTACACTATCGAGTTTCTCTTATGCAAAATTCTAATGTCTCTTAACAAAAAATTGTGGATTTTTTTGGCCATAAATTTTAAGAAGTGTTCGTGTAAACATCAACGAATTGTTGGTAAAAGGGTTTAACATCGGTTGGGGAAAGAAAGGAAATAATTGGTGAAATCATATCATCAAGAATAAGAGGGATGCGTGTGGCCCAAAAAGAAGAGGGGCATGTTTTAATCAAAAAATTAACAAAATTACATTTCACGTGTTGTGAGTAGATAGGATCAACATGCCAATTCAGACATGTCAGGTCGTGCACAAAGATAATAAGAAAAAAATTGTCAAAAAAAAAAAATCTTAAATACATATATGATGACCAATTCAATCATAAACTTTTTAATAATTTATTTCTAAACCTTTTGACAATTTGTCAATTCTTTTTATCAATTTTAGCCAGAATTAACAATGTGGACACTAGTTATCGACGTGGTAGGGCCGATATTAATGTGACTAATTTTTATTAACTTTTAAAATGTTTTATTAATTTTTATGTTTCTTATATTTTATTTTTCTTTTTTCTTACTGTTTTCTTCTCTAAAGGTTTGGCGGAAGTTGTCGAGGCCTTGACGATGGCAATGACCCCGGTTAACGGCAATCTGTCAATAACCTTTGCCTTTGTGCACGACGAGGGCCGGCACAACCCGTATCAGCTTGCTCATTCTCGAGGGTTGCAATGGTCATCGCCTTGCTAAATTTGTGCGAGGTGAGGGCTATCACGATCCACATCGACAAGGGCCGCGACACAGATTTGTGTGTGGCAAGGACCACAATAGCCCTGGCCTTGCACGAAGGCAAAGGTCATTGCAGTCCTGGCCTAATGATTGACAAGTCATTAGTCATCATCCAAGCCCCATCGACCCTTACCATCCAAGAATAGTACCAAAATATAATATATAAATATATATATATATAATAATAAATGTAAATAAAAAAAATAATTACACAAATTTTAAAAAAATTGCAAAAATTATCCATGCCAACCAGTCAAGGTATTTAGGACAACCATCTTCCACTTTATCGATTTTCAGCCAAAATTGATCATAATAATTAAACTAACAAATCATGAAAATATTTAAGACTAAATTAGCCAAATTAAAAAGTTTAAGGCCGAATTGGTCGTCTTACAATTAGTTTAAAATTTTTTGGACAATTATCCGGAGATAAAAGTCATTGTTATGCCCACCACATATAAATATACTAATATTATTGGGCCTCTGTGAAGGCCCAAGAATAATATTGCCCAAACCATCTCCAAATCATATATACAGGAAAAAAAAAAAAAAAAACACAAAACTGCACACGAGGATTTACTGATTATAAGATTCAAGAACAAATTGATCCTGTCATTTCGATTTATGTCTAATTAGATTTCTCACTTCGGGGTCAGATGTCTAATGTAATGGTTTATAAGCACTAACTCTTGACATTTTGGCATTCATTGAGATCTGTTGTTCGAAAGGGAAATGATCATGATATGCATTCCTCTTTGTGATTACGGAATCTAATCTCTGGTCTTAGTAGGGCTATTCGTTGTCGCAGCAAACAACTCACTGTTTTATCCTTCTTCGCGAAAAGTTTCAATATGATCGAAAAGATGGAGACAGTTGCTAGTGAAAATAAAAAGAGTTCATCTGATTGCTATTGCAATTGGATGCTAATTTACATGTACATTATTTGACTGGAAAAATAGCATAGAAAAGAGGAAAATAAAGGAAAATAAAATGATGCCCAGCGTATGCTTGAGCATTGCTCGTTTTTCTTACAGAAACATGCTAGCTATGTGGATCGATGCAATGCTAAAGTCTACCGCTTCTGAAAATTGATCAACTTGATTGAAATGGCGAAAATGAACGCGAAGAGCACTGTGAATCCTAACATCATAGCGGCAACCGTGCCCAGAAAGTTATGTCGGAAACCGAAGTAATCTCTCACGAATTCTTCCACCGTGTCCCCAGTGTCCTCGAGCGTGTTCTTCAAATCACCAAACTGAGAGACCAATAATCCATATAAACTCCAAGCAAATGGGCACGCCCAATAGTACCATCTCCACCAGATAGGCATCCTCTGTTAAGTAGGAAGTCACGAGGATGTCCATAAATCAGGCCTTACGCTTGTGTTGAAAAACAAAATCAGCAGAATTATTAAAATCGATGGGTTGCTATAGAACTTACAGTCCTTGGCACAATGAACCCTGAAAAGAGGTTCCAAATGCTGTAGAATGCAGTAGCGATGAGGGTAGCGATGTGCTGGTTTGGGCTTATGCCCACGGTCATCATGCCAAAGTAGGTGAAATATAACAATGTGAAGTATGAGAAGAACAGATACCAGAAAAATTTTTCAACGGTCCATTCAAATCCAATCATTCCGTAAACTATTAAACCATATGATGTAGCTTGCATTAGAACATAAGGGACTTCAATTAGAACCTACAAAATAAATCACATAAGCAACTTTCCGATATCGATTCATGCATAACGCTATTTTGGAATAAGCGTACTCAGAATATTTGGAAGCAATTTTACTTGTGCTAATGCGTATGGAAGGGCTGAGTACAGCCCTGCAGCTCGCTCTCTATAGAAAACCGTTCTCTCCACTGCTACAACAGGTTGCACGGAGGACGCATTTTGGATCCCAAGGAAGAGAACGGCCGAATACATGGATCCCATCGCAACGAACAAGTCTTGGCTCCGAGTCCTAGGAACCTAACATTCAGAAACACAACTTCGAGAATAAATGAGACACAAATTGACATTCTAGGTAGAACTTACGTTTTGGAGCCGCGGTCCCAGAACATAGTCCCAACCATTAAGGCGACGTAAATGGTGAAGAGGAACCGAACGGCTGTATAAGGCGGATTCCGCCAATAAGACCAATGTTGCTTCCATAAGCAAGCCATTAACTGAGTGAAAATTGACTGAGAATACTTAGTCGGGAAGTAAAGATCCTTAGAATTTGGAGGAGGTATGCTCAACTCTTTAATCAAAGCCTTGTTTCTCCTGAAAATCACGAAAATGTGTTTTCCCATTGACATTTTACGGGTCAATAGCAAGACTAAAAGTGGGACCTCAAGATGTGCAGTAAACCCACCTGTACAAATCTGAGTTTTTGTACAAATCAGAAAAATCGACGCCCAAAGTGAGTTCTTGTGCTGGGCTTGTAACTTCGAGCATCCAAGTTGCTGGATTATAGCCATCTTTGATTCTGCTTACTCCTTGGATTCCCTTCATTTTGAAGACACATACCTTGGTAATTCAAGTAAAATGAAAGTACAATCCAATCCAGGTTATATTTATGAAACTGTATGTACCTCAAAATACTCTATTAGATGAGAAGACTGGCGACCCAGAGGACCAACGTATATCTCTTGTCCCCCTCGTTTCATTAAGAAAAGCTGCAGAACAAGTAAATATGCAACAGCTTCTGATTTTGAATGCGCTGCAAAAAGATTTTTCATATGTTGAATTTGTTGACATAATTCACCTCATCAAAAGCTTCAAATATATCAATGCTCGGCTGGTGAATTGTACATACGACCGTTCTCCCCGTGTCCACCGTATTCCTAACTGTTCTCATGACAATAGCAGCAGCTCTTGCATCAAGCCCTGAAGTTGGTTCGTCCATGAAAATGATTGATGGGTTTGTGACTAGTTCGACTGCTATGGTTAGCCTTTTGCGTTGCTCAGTGGAGAGACCATCCACACCAGGCAAACCAACCAAGGCCTGTCTCAGCGGATTTAGCTCCACAAGCTCCATGACTTCCTCAATAAACATCTGCAACATTTTTTTTTTCATTAGAAATGATCTATATTAGATTGATCCTGAATGAATACTTCATAACCACCTAACACCAAGCACTTCCACGATTAGCTGTGAGTTAAGAAGGCAGTCCTCCAATAACAGATTATGTGGTTTATGCAAACCTTTCTGGTTCGGTTGTCCACACCAGGAGGTAAACGCAGCCATGCAGAGTAAAGAACCGACTCATAGACAGTAACATGAGGTGAATGGATGTCATTCTGTTCACAGTATCCGGAAATCCGAGCAAATGTATCTTGGTTCTTTGGATACCCAGAAATTGTTATGTCCCCTTCGATGTATCCTCCAGTTTTTCTCCCAGCCAATACATCCATCAGAGTAGTTTTGCCAGCATCGATAACGCCCATCAAAGCTGTGAGAACACCTGGCCTAAAAGCACCACTTACACCTTTCAGGAGAACCAATTTATCCTCGAGAACACCTTTATTCTTCATTTCCTGCCAGTAGAACACTTAGTTATATTTCTGATGAACATTTGAGGTTCAACACCCGTGGTATCATGATATATCAAAGAGTACTATCTTCAGATTTTCATAGTTTAATATTCACCTGTGGCATGTCAACTGAATAAGTTAATTCATCAAAACTAATTGAGTATTGCTCAAATGGGAGCACCATTCCTCTTTTCCTATTGACAGTGATGGTCGTCTCAAACTCTGCAAGTGCGGACCTGGATGACTTGCCTACAAGACCCAAAAGAAAAGATGCGCAACGGTCTTAACTACTGCTAAATGATAGTCAATGAAAAGAAACTAACTATCAAGATTTCGTCCATACCTGATCTATTTTTGTGACTAGAGACTTGAGATTGCAACTGAATTGATCCTCCCATTCTGTTAACATCATCACTGCCCTTAGAATCATCTGATTTTACCGTCTGGGATGTGCCAAAGGCTGCATCATAACATGAAGCTTTAGTAGGAAAACTCTTGTTTATAGAAACCTCAACAAGAACAAAAATCACTTACGATTGAGGAGAGCAAGAGCCACTGAAAACCCAAAGTTGAAGAGGATGATGAACCCAAACAATGCCCCAACTCCTATCCAATACTGGTATGCTTCAGTAAAGAACCCACGGGACTTCAAAACTTGAATTCCCAGTGGTTCGTTTGAACTTGAATTTAGGGGAATCTATTATTAAGTAATAACATGGGGAATCGCTTAGTCAGAGATTCACATCTATGAAAGGTTAATATGTTGGCATTAAGCAATTACAAGACTTTACTTTATCCCAACTCGACCCTAGAAGCTCGTTAACGACTATTGCACTCTGCCCATACATTAAAGGAGATGTCCAGTAGCCCCAAATCCACCATTTCTTCACTTCCTCTACAAATCAAATAAAACAGATTTAACGCTGCTTATGAAAAAAAGCTAAGAACAAAATAAAGAAAAAAGGTTAACTCTATATCTTTGATACTTCGGGAAAGAATGAATCCGCCCGATGCTACGAAAATGGACGTAGCAAATGTTGCCAATGTGTTGGCAACGACCATGTTTCTCCCAAGTGCCGCAATCAATCGAAACAATCCAGAGGCCATCTGGCCAACAAGCACAAGCAAAAGATACTGCTTGAACAACCTATAACACAACATAGACAGAAGAATGTATCAACCACGACAATGAGATTTGAATTTCCATCTTACAACCAAAGAATAACCACAGTTCATTCTTACCTTCCAACATTTGGATCGTATCCAATGACATAGTAGCTGATGAACACCCAAGCTGCAACCTCCACAAAAGTGATAGGGATCTTTAGAATCCAAGTTGGAAGAGCATATGCCCATGCCGGATAGAAGAGGAGGTCTCTTTGCTTGTAGAAAATTGGGAGCTTGGCTACGGTCATTGAAAGCTCCGCCATTCCATTGAACACTACTGAATTTATGGTGACGAACGAGGCACCAATGTAATCTCCTCCATGAGTGGTATCCCGATGCATCTTCGTCCGAAAGAAAAAGGTCATCGTAATAATCGCGCTAATTGTGAGCTGATAAATCAAGTCATATCAGTTTAAGCACAACAAACAATCATGGTTGTAGCTGAATTAAAAGAGAATGAAGTCGGTACTTACCTGAACAATTTTGAAGATGTAGACAAAGGAATTCCTTTTCATAAGTAAATACTCTCTTGAAATGCAAGCTTTCAGTAAATCCTTCATTCCAACGCCAAATCTTTTGGTAGTCAATGCAGCCGGGTGGTTCTTGCTCTTATCAAATGGAGTAGACAGTTCATCCCCAAGTTTTCTTCCCACGTGAAATGACTGGAATGCCTCCGCAAATTCCTGAGCTGACAAAAGTGTAAGGCTCGTCTTTGCGTACCCGATACTGATGCTGATCCTTTCTTGATGTTACCTGTTGAAAAGTAGAAAAGTATGTTAATGTGGAGACTTGCTCTAGAGAATATCTTTTATCTCCTAAAGTTGCTCAAATAAAGTTATCATATTATTACGTACTTCCTGCAAGAAATCGGCGACCCCCTTCCTCCCAGGGCATTTGAATCCCATGGATTCAAAGAAATCTAGAATGAGTTCACGTGGACCCTGGTACACGACCTGACCATCAGAGAGGAGAATGATATCATCAAACAAATCATAAGTCTCCGGAGCTGGCTGGAGGAGAGAGATAACCGCCGTTCCATCAAAAATGTGAATAAACTGTTTCAAAGAGTTGACAATCTGATATGTCGTCGAGCTATCAAGCCCAGTAGATATCTCATCCATGAACAATGCCTTGGCAGGCCCAACCAGCATCTCACCTGGAAATTACAAGTCAAGTCAGAGAATCAAACACTTTTAGTTACTAAAAGCTTGATATGCTTCCAGTTCTAACCTGTGGTCACACTCTTCCGTTGTCCTCCAGAAATACCCCTCAACGTTTCATCTCCAACCATTGTATCAGCACATATTTCCAGCCCTAAAATCTATGGAGAAAACATGGCATCAAAGTTCTGCTATTTTTCAAGTGCCTGCATGATTTTGTGGTGATTATTATCAAACTTACCTTAAGAATATAATCGGTGATAACATTAGCCTCCTGATCTTCTATTGCTGCTGCCTGTGGAAATTTGCATGACCCATTGCATAAGAAAAACCAGACACCCAGTTGATCTAGGAATTTCAATAACATAGTAATTGTTTGGCGGAGTCCAACTCAAAACCATTTTTTCCATATCAGTTTCTTCCTATGGATTACTTCATTCATTTCCTTGCTCTAGATGAAAAAACGGAAAAAATCTAACGTCGCCTTGTTTATTTACCTTCATGAAGATATCAATATCAAGGTCTGGTTTTACATTTGCCGCTTTCTCTCTTCTCAACAACTCTGACAACATATCTGTAGATGTCCCCAAAGAATCGACATTTCTTATTTGAAAAAACTTGTCTAAGTCAAACACAAATTTGACATTATAAAAATAAGAGTCAACTCAAAGTCGCTAACCATATCTTGATCCAACACCCTGACATTTTGCGGAGAAGGCCAAAGTTTCTCTAACTGTCATTTCTCCTATGTGAATATCGTGTTGACTTATGTAAGCTGCGGTTCTTTGGGGCACAAACTCATTCAAGCCATGTCCATTGTAAGTTACCTTTCCTGTTGTCTGAGGAACAATCTTCGTATTTTCAATATAATTGAATGATATGCTGGTCATATAAAAGTTGATAATCCACTAAAGAAGGGTTGAAATTAAATGAAAAGTGACTTTAATTAACCTTTAGTATAGGATCAAGCTTGCCTGCCAAAGCTAACAAGAGTGTCGTCTTCCCTGAACTAGGAGGACCCAAAAGCAAAGTCATCCTGAGAAGAAAATTGGCCATCCAAATGAGAAGAAAATTGTCAGAAAAGAAATGTCAATCTAATTCTTCATCATTTCGATCAAGGAAAAAGGACCAATCTGACTTCAGTTCAGTTTGATTTCTTTCGCATTAGAAAATATATTAGGTCCAAATCAAATTAAAGCGGTAATCCAATCGACATGTTGAAACTTCTATCAACAAGAATGTGACAATTTTTAATGGAGATTTTTGAATAATTACACAACATGTAATGCGCTGGAGAACACAGTACCAAGCTCGGAGATGGAACTAAATCAAGATTGCTGAAATAAAACTAAGTTGAGTAGGTCTAAAAACTGGTTTTTGATTTGGATTGATTTGCTTACCTGCCAGGTTTGACGATCCCATTGACATCTTGAAGGATAGTGAAGTGCTTCTTTCTATTAGGAAGTATGGGTAGAAAATTCGAGAGGCCCTTCAAGGGTAAAAAGAAGCAAATAGAAAAATAAAGGTTAAACAAAGAAACTATTCAGAACATTCAAGCAATTTATTGAATATCATTTTAATCAAAAAAAATCAATACAATCGAAATTGCAAGTTGTGGGATTTAATAGTATGGGACTCGGACTTGTTAGTTAATGCCTTATTGGGTTCTCCCACCTAAATAGCTTGCTTTTGGGTTGTGGGTCTTCCAAAGTCTATATCAATTTATATAAGAGCCGTTCGCCTATCTCCCAATTACAATTGACTGCCACCATCGCAATGTTTGTCTAGGGGTCTGCATGACAACATTTCTGTTTCTCTCAATTTCTGTTCTTTTGTTCCCCGGAACAAAAAAAGAACAGAAACCTGTTTGGTAAAACATTTGTTCCCGGGAACAATTTCTCAATTTTTTGTTCCCATTTTGTTCCCGGGAACTGTTTTGAGAAGCAAAAAAAAGTTGCTTCTTATTCCCGAGAACAATTTCTAGAAGTAAGCTGATTTTCTTTTTTAATTTTATTTTCTTGCCGCGACTACCATCAACCGCCCGGAGCCACCGCCGGTCACTGGTCGTAGCCACCGGTTGCCGCCGCCGGTCACTACCGCCGTTCGCCGCCGTCGCCGGTCGCCAGCCGCCGCCGCCACCACCACCGATCGTCGATCGCCGCCCGCCATCGCCGGTTGGCGGCGATGCGATCCGTCGGCAAAAATATAAAATGAATAAATACAAAAAAGAAATTGTTGCGTTACCAAACACATTTCTATTCTTTTTCTATTCTAGGAGTAGAAATTTTGTGTCGTTACCAAACGGGTTCTTTTACTCAGAAATTGTTCCCCGGAGCAGAAATAGAAAAGAACTATTTTTGAAAAAAAATTCTTCCAGGGAACAAAAGCGTTGTCATGCGCAGCCCAGGACTAACAAAAGGCTAGTACAAAGCCAACCCGATGTGTGCATGAGAGCGCGGAGCATGGTTGATTGCTATCATCTTAATCGCAACAGATGGGACTAAGATTTCACATGGGATTTTGATGTGTTGTTTAAAAGGTCTTAGACTGTGTTCCAAGAGCTAGGTATTGGGGTGAGAGAGCAAGGCCATATAAAGTACATATCGAAATCCATCCCATCGGTGTGAATCCAAGTGCTACACCTTGAATTAGGATCTTAACAAAAAAAAAAAAAAAAAAAAATTTGAAGTTGCCTTTTTGGCTTTTACATTTCACATACTTAGGAGGTGGCTGCTCACCTCTAGAATATCAATCCAGAAATTGATGAAGGTCGGCAAAGCTCTACTTCCTTCATGGGCTTCTCCCTCCACGTTTAAGTGCTCAAATCTAACTTCAATGGTAGGAATATCAATTCCAACTCTGCAAATAAATAAACCCAGATTCACGATAACCACAATTATTCAAACCTGAAAAGAAAAACTTAAAACATCTTCTTCTTTTTTGGCAGTTCTACTCTATGCCTATTCTGCACTCATTCTCAGACTTTTATCATGCCTCTTGCAGGGCGTGGGAGTCGAAACCCACTCCTGAAACTTACGCGTCCCCACCCCATCCCCCTGAGAAAGTAGGGATTTGAACCCCTCACCTCCCCCTTCCATGTTGGAAAGGTGGCCACTGGGGCGAATCCCAGTGGTTTAACTTAAAACATCTTGAGAGTTAGAAAATTTAAGTGTTAAATCACGCTTTAATCAAATATTTTAAAGTTTTAAAATAATTACCTGTGGTCTTATTAAATTTCATATCGAGAATTGTAGAGAAAACTTTCTTAGGAGAGAAAATAAATAAAAAATAAAAAACATGCACGATTCATAAATCAACAATTCCCACCATTTTTAACGAAAAAAATTACACTAACAAGAGATGGCCTGATATGATAAGTATTTTCCCGGGAAAAAGTTTTTTCTTTGGAGCCAGACTCCATTCCAAGAAACGTTGCCGATTTGGTAAAAAAGTTTCTCTTTTCTCAGAAACCCCACGAACAGAGGCTTCAAAGACAGAGCAAACAGAGACTGTACCTGTCAATGCGGTTCCTGAGCTTCAGCAAGAACTTCTCGTTGTCCTCTTCAGCGTCCCTCACTAATCTCTCCATCAATCTCTTCCTCTCATGAAGGCCCAGGTTCTGGATGTCGATCTCATTGGCACCCCCGCCGCGCGAAGCCATCAGGATTCCTTTCCGGAGACGGTCGAAGGTCGGGAGTTTCTCCAGAGCAGCCCATTTGAGAGCTTCTTCATCATCCTCGTCGACACGTGAAGACCTCGAGAACACGTCCATCGCCGTCGTCGCATGGTCCTCGCCATGGTGGAGCTGATCACGCGCAGGCTGTTGCTCGCTCTGCATATATCTCCTCCTTCCATGGATGATTGTGTCTGCTAAAGCGTTGCTCTTGCTCTGTTTCTAAAACACAAGAAGTAGCAGAAGAAGAAGAAGAGGAGGAGGAGGAGGAGGAGGAAGGTGACAGCCTCTGGGGTTCTGTCTACCGTTGGTCCATGCCGATGTGTGCTTTTGTACTGACGAATAAAAAGTTCCTCTTGGGACTGAGGTCATAGGTAAGAGAGACACGAGCATTTTGAATTGTTGACTATATATATATATATATATATATAGGGAAAAAAAGAAATTAAAAATTCATTCATCGTTTCAATATTTCACGCATTTTTATTAAATGTCAATATTTCAATTTATCTAATCAAATCCTTCAATTTTTTTATTTGATTAGACAAATCAAAAAGACAAGAATTCAATTGGAAAAAAAAAATGTACGAGTACAAAAACAAAAAAGTAAATTTTTCTTAACAGACGAAATAAATTATTGGTATCCCCTGGCTATAGAGTTATCTAAGATTGTGTCTGATCTTATAAATGTGAAGTCTAAATAGGAGTGGATAACCATTTATCTTACCATAATAATAGAACAGATATTTTTATATCTTCTCATGTCTATCATACTAGGATATTTAATTGTGATATTTAGACACAATATAGCAATATCGATTAGATAAATCGGCCAAAGAATGCTTTATCTAGTAAGGGAGAAAACATGGTCATTCACCTATATAATCCTGAAAAATATAATGTTTCGACTCTCTCACAACTTTCATGAAATTTTATTGTGACTAGAAAGTTGCGAAAGAGAAGGAATTTTGATTCTCTTACTATTTTCATGAAGGTTCAACGTGAACAGGAGATTTGTAAGGCCTATTTCTTTACATGCCTTTCATTGAAGAAATGGTACCTTCTTCTTTGGGGAACAATTACCTATAAAATCTTACATCTTGTATTAGGGATGATTTACATCTTCGAATGATCCTGATGGCAATAAGAAAATAAAAATCAAATGCTACTTAAATAAAGAAAATGGTGGCGTCGACCTGGGCATGCACAAAATAACTAGAACATAGGATGCAATGAAATTATAATTTACTACTTAGCATGGGATTTTCTAATATACCCCTCTTAATTTTCATAAAGCAATGCTAGTAAAGCCAATTTGCCTTGCTCTACGAGCAAATTAATTGGAGATAACACAAGTGATTAGAAAGGTTCTTTGGATTAAAGTGTCCAACGTAAATGCAAGTCTTCAACAGCAAATACAAGAACGCTTGGAATTTATGCCATGCATATAGAAGAATTGCCCAAAAAGCCCTAAACCTATTCAATTTTGTCAATTAGTTTTTAAACATTTTTACATTTTGCTCATTGAATTGAACCAATCAATTTTAGTTAGAAATCATTGACGTGGACGTTGATAGCTCTACATTGCAACCAATACTAATGTGGATAACTTTTAATAATATTTTAATATCTATAACATCTTTATTTTTTTCCAATTTTTTCTTTTCTTCTCTTTTCCTTCTTTCTTTTTTCTTTTTTTTTCCCTTTTCACTTATATTCTTCTTTATATTTATCCTCTATTTTTTCTCCTTTCCCCCTCCGTTGGGCCTCATTGATGGCCAGCGAAGTTTGTCAACCTTAGGCAAGAGACACCTAGGCCTAGGCCGATGAGGGAGTGCCTAAAAAATAGAGAAGATGAAAGAAGGAACAGAGGAAAAAAAAAGGTAAAATAAAAAGAACAGAAAATAATGAAGAAATCAAAAAATATTAAAATGTTATTAAAAATTGTCAATATTAATATCAATCATGCAACATGGGACTGGAGACATCTACATCAGCAATTTTTCAGTCAAAAATTAGTCATATGAACTCAATTGGCACAACATAAATAAGTTTATAACTCAATTAACAAAACTAAGATGTTTCTAACTGAAATAGCAAAAGCACAATAAATTTAAGACTTTTTTGGACAATTTTCCCAAGAATGTGTATCGCCAAGAGGAAGCAAAATGAAAACCAGAAGAAAAAAGTTTCAATTTGGATTTGATGTTCAAGCCTATTCCCTCAACACATTGAACGCATTTTGAAAAAGAACAAGGACACATGAATGACCCGGCATTCAATTTACTCAGAAGAACCCGGTGATGGGTAAGGATCAGACACTTCACATTGATCATGCGTAGGTTCGATTCTTCCAGCTAGTGGTCTCCCATTAATAGGCAACGTGCAAGTCCAGCAGTCCTCAGAGTAGGTTGGAGGCGTATGCCTTTCCCTTGAAATGGAGTAATTTCCCTCCGACTAAACTTTTTGTTAAAAGACAAACTCGGAAAGATTACTATGAATGATTAATAACGACAAGGCAGGGGAAGGGACGGAATTAGATTAGGTTTGACCCCACCATTGACCCATCCTAGTTCTATTAAGTTTTGAATGTGGTTGGTTCTCAACTTCTAGATGGGTTAACGGTCCATTACGGGGGTTAATTACTGAAATAAAAGAGCTTGTAAAGTCCTAGGCACGAAATAAAGAAAAATTACAACAAATTCTCACGAAGTACACTACATAATAAATGAAAATCAGCACCAACTACCCCTTGGGCCCGCCTCTGCTTGTTGAGCTTGAGATGGATTTGGGATTTATCAAGGTAGTATGTGACCCAAATTCGATTAGTCGTTTCTTTCTTTTATATTTTCCAAGGCATACTTGGTCTTTAAATCTCAAATTAAAAAATCACTGACGATATATTGCCAAACCATCAGATAACTTTAAGATGTGATAATTCCAAAATGTGAAATTAGGCTTTGAAGATGTTCAATTATTATCAATCTTGTTTCTTGGGGATTTCAAAGTTATCAAGTAGTTTTAAGTTTTTTTTTTTTTTAATAGCATACTTTAGCGAGAGTGAATTATTTTTCCGAAAAGATCATGAAAATACTGGTGCGACCTGCTTAGCCATTAGACATTCTTGATGTCCATATGAAGTTGGGCGTTGAAGTATGTTAGAATTCGATTCTCATGGTCCCCAAATTTAAAAAAACAATTAGGTTAACTTTATTCGAAAGTTAATGTATGTGATTCATTACCTTTTATTAGGTGTAACGTGGCCCCAGTTCATATTCAAAGCCCTAGATTAAAGCGATGATCTTTCCTAAATATGTAAAAACCCTAGAAAGGCTTTCCTATTTCCCCTCCTCACAAGAGGAAAAGTCAGGCTCGGGCTCCAGTTCTGGCACCGGCTCAGTTGCGGCATGTCCGAAAGTCACTTTCTTCTTTCCCTCGTTGCGGAATCACCTTGATAGACTATTCCGTACAATTAGTTTCTATTCTCTTGCTCTCGCGCACATGTCTATATCAACATTAACTTGTTTTGACTTTGGAGTGCCATCGCAGAATAGAAGCTTTCAACAAATGGCCAGCCCCACAGGTTACAGTCCGATCTTGTGCTTAGATTAATAGGATTACTTAATAGGTGTTACAATAGTGCTTTTTCATGTGTCGCGAATACGGCGACCGTTGTGGAATTCCTCGACAAACCCTTTCGATAACACTAAAGTTCAACCATAACAAGCCTCCTTCCAAATTTTTACAAGAGCTTCATAACCCTAATATTACTCATATGTCTGTCATATCCGATCGTCAGCCGGTAATTTACTCATTATTCATACCATAAACTTTATACGTAAGTCGAGAACCTACTAATCAGTTTGTTAGAGCTGAATCTATGAGATTCTTCATTTTCGCCTTGATTCTCCGGATCTTTCAAGACTATGCATATATGTGGCATATCATGCATATCCTTGATTGATCCTAGTTTATTGTAATTGAAATTTGAATATCTTATTATCTTAGATAGTTATCTTGTAAAGTTTGTCGATATCTCATGTCCTTGTCATCATGAAATACATACAAAATCACACAATTCTCTATTCTACGTATTCTTGTCTCAACCGAATATTGTAAATTCTGATGTAAGTTAACAACTTATTCATCTATAGACTAGTACATTTAAATATAAGTCGGTAATGACTAATACGTAACAAGGTTTTGAAGTTTACAGGGTACCGGCTATTAATGCAGATGCAATTTACTATCATCTCATCTATGAAAAATGACCTAAATACCAACCAGCATCTTACCTAAAAGTTAAATAGTTTCATTTCTTTTTTTTGTTTAAACACAAATGGGTGCGATTGGTAACGTTTTTCTCTTATTTTCTTGTTTAAAAATTGTTAAAACGGCGAGGCTCACCGAAATAGAAAAAAATGTTTATGTCCCTAAACAATTTTTGAAAAAAAAAACGTTTGGTAAATTTGTTCCGGGAATAAAAAAATGAACAAAAACACATTTGGTAAATTTGTATAATTTTTTATTTCTTTTAATTTTTTAATATTTTTATTTAATTTTTTAATATTTTATTTCTTATTTTTTTATTTATTTTTCCTTTTTTTTCTTTTTTGGTTTTTCCTTTTTTTTTTAATATTTTTATTTTTTTTTTCTTTTTTTTTTTATTTATTTTTCCTTTTTCATTTTTCCTTTTTTCCATGGCCGACGAGGCCGTTGGCCTTGCCCGGCCAGGGCGAGGGCTCGCCCGGCCCCACGGCGAGGCCGAGCTCGCCCGGCAAGGCCGAGCGCAAGGTCGGCCTTGCTAGGGGCCAATGATGCTCGGCCTCGCCGGGGCCGACAACGCTCCAGCAAGGTCGCCGACCCTCGAAGGCTGGTCGCCGGCCATGGCCGAGGCCGGCGACCGGCCAAAGAAAAAAGAAAGAAAAAAGAAGAAGAAAAGAAAAAGAGAGAAGCGTTTCTAAATTTTGTTTCGAAACAAAAACAACTTTTTTTTTTTTTTCTTGTTTTTGTTCCAAATGTGTTTTTGGGAACAAAAAAATAGTTTTGGAACAAAAATGCAAACAAACGTGTTTATGTTCCATTTTTGTTCCCAAGAACAAAAAAAAAAAAAATTTTGTTCCTGGGAACAGAGACAAGTTGCAAACAAACAGGCCCTAAATTTAAGTTGCTTCTAGTTCTAAAATGTGGTCACACGCTTTACCCTCAAAATATACCCCTCGATTTTTCATATCCGACCATCGTATCAGCACAACTTTCTAGCCTTAAAATCGGGAGAGAAAACTTGGGCTTTCAAGTTCTATTGTTTCTCTGCCGGCATGATTTTTAGGTTTTTCTTCTTAAAAATTACCTTAAGGATATAATCCATGATAACATTAGCCTCTGACCTTTTAGGGAAAATTCCAAATAAGAATCCAATGTGCCTTCATTTTCTCAAAAGAAGACCTAAAATGGAGTCTATCTCAAATAGGGACCCAAAGTGGTCATTTAGTCTCAAATAATGACCTCACTCGCTGGTCAGTAAACAGTTGCATCTTTGATGCATATTCCGGTGATTTGATCAGGGGTATTTTTGTCCTTTTTTTTGTTGTCTTGTCCTTTATTTTATTTTATTTTTTGGGTCAATGGTTGCACTGTTCATCATCTTCTTCATCCCCCGTTTGTCTTCTTCTAAAGAACATCGGACTTAGGAAGGGCCGGCTTGGTGAGGGCCGGCGATGGGAGGGCCAGCGAGGGCTAAACGCCCATCACTAGTAGTGGGCGAGGGCTTACAGGCCGACCCTTGCCAGATTTGGCAAGGGTGGCCTCGGCCGCGGCGAGCGAGGGCCATCAAGCCCTCACTGGCTACGAGCGAGGCCTTGTAGGCCCTCGCCGGCCCTTATCAGTGGTCGATGAGGTGGGCGAGCCCTCGCCCAAGGCCAGCGAGGGGCAACCTCGCTGATGGTCGCGAGGGGTGACCTCGTCTTCTGCCAAGACTACGACTGGGACGCCCATGTCATCTTCTTCATCCCTTCCTCCCACCACCACTCCTAGATTGACGACTTCTTTATCTAGCCCTTTTGTCCTTAAGGACCTCCTTGTAAGGCCTCGATTTGGATGGCCCCCTCCCCCACGGCCAATGAGGGCTCGATGGCCCTCGCTCACTGCCAGCGATGGGCATCGAGCCCTCGCCCGCCCTTACTAGCGGCTGGCGCTCGCCAACCTTTCCCCAAGTCCGATGTTCTTGATCTAAGTAAGAAGAAGTGAACAAGGGACGAAGAAGATGATGAATAGGGCAACCAAAAATGAAAAAAAAAAAAAAAAAAAATGAACGAAAATACCCTAATCATGCCACCTAAATATGCATCAGAGATGCATCTATTCACCAGCCGACAAGTGAGGTCCTTTTTTGAGACTAAATGACCACTTTAGATTCTTATTTGAGACAAACTTCACTTCAAATCTTCTTTTGAGAAAATGATGGCACTTTGAGTCCTTATTTGAGATTTTCCCAACCTTTTATTACCTTTGCCTTTGGACTTTTGCATGACCATGAGAACATTGCATAAGAAAAACCAGATTGTTCTAAGAATTTCAGTGATCATGGCAACTCCTCACTAAAGTTCGACTCCAAAACCATTTGTTCCTCATCAATTATTTTGTGCAAATAACTTAGGCTCCGTTTGTTTAGCAGAAAATGTGACATTTTTTAAAAATATTTTTCGTAAAAGCCATTTTCTAGGAAAATGATAATATTTTTCATTGTTTGATTAAAACCTAAAAATAAATTAGAAAATATTTTCCGCCGTTTAATATATGATTTTATTTTCTTTTTATCTTTAAAGAAAAAAAATTGTTTTAATTATTTTTATTTTAAAAAAAAAATTAAAACACTAATTTGAAAAATAAAATTAAACAAAAAAAAAAGAAAATGTCTCTGGTGAAAGAAAGTGCTTGGTGTAGAAGCGAAAGAAAAAGGATGGAGTGGAAAATATTTTTCCTACTTTGAATGTGTTTATTCAATTGGAAAAAAATGTTTTCATTGAAAAGTTTATTTTTGATGAACCAAATACCGAAAAATCCAATAAACGTTTTCCTGAAAGTCATTTTTCCTATAACGAACGAAATCTTAACTCATTTCGCTAGGGAGAAGCGTTAAAAAAAAAATTCATAAACCTTTTGTATTTGTGCTAATTTAGTCATAAACATTTATTTAGTGCCAATTTAGTCATAATCCTTTTTTACTTTGTGCTAATTCAGTTTTTTCCGACTAATTTTGGCTAGATTTTGCTAACTGGACACCGACCAACTGACGTGGCCTTATTGATGCAATGTGGACTACTTTTAATATTTTTTAATATTTTTTCTTTTTCTTTTTCTTTTTCTTTTTCTTTTTCTTTTTCTTTTTTCCTTCTCCTCCTCCTTCCTCCGCCGGTCGCCGAACCTCGGGACCGGCCGAGGCAATGTTCGGCAAGGCCGCCCTCACCAGCCATTGGCGAGCCTTGTCGGCCACCTTGCCAACGGCCATGAGGGTGGCCTCGCACTAAGCGACGAGGGCAAGCCTCAGGGGCACCACCTAGGCGGCGATTCGGCGAGGTCGAGCCTCGCCGGCCATGGGCGAGGCTCGACCCTCACCAACCATGGGCGAGGCCACCCTCGCGGCCACTAGCAAGGTAGCCAACGAGGCTCGCCAACCGGAGGAAGGAGTAGAGATGGAATAAAAAAATTTAAAATATTAAAATATTATTAAAAATTGTCCATGTTAGCACCGATTGAGCCACGTCAGCCGACTAGCGCCCAGTCAACAAAATTCGACCAAAATTGGCTGGAAATGACTAAATCGACACTAAATAAAAAGGTTTAAGACTAAATTGACACTAAAAAAAGATTTAGAACTAAATTGGCACAAATACAAAAGGTTTAGGACTTTTTTAACACTTCTCCCCATTTCGCTGCTTTAACTGAAAAACGAGAAACAACTCTAAGTACTCCATGTTTATTTACCTTCACAAAGATATAAATATTAGGATCCGGATTTACATTTTGCTACTTTCTTTCTTCTCGACAACTTTGACAACAAATCTACATATGCCGCCAAAGAATGAGCATTTCTTATTCGAATAGATTTGTCCAAGTCAAACTCGAATATGACATTTGTAAAAATATCAAAATATATATTTATATATCAATTCGAATTCACTAACCATACCATGATCCAACATCCTAACATCTTACAAAGAAGGCCAAAGTGTCTCTCATTGTCTTTTCTCTTCAAGTTGGCTTGTGTAAGCCATGGTTCTTTGGGGGCATAAACTCACTAAGCCATGTCCATTGGAACAATATTCAAATCTTTCGTATAATTGAATAATACTTTATTTTATCATATGAAAGGTGAAAATCCACAAAAGAAGGTTGGATTTAAGTGAAAGGTCGCTTGTATTAAACCCATTGTACTTTTGCGACACAGAACTGATAGAAGCGTGGTCTTGTCTCAACCAAATATTGTAAAATCTAATCTAAATTAACAACTTGTTCATCTATACATTAGTACATTTAAATATAATTCGATAACTTGTGTAACAAGCCTATGAAGTTTACAAGGTACCGGCTATTTATTACCACATTTGCAATTTACTATCATCTCATTTATTAAAATGACTTCGGCAGGCCCAAGAATTGAACAATTTTAGTTACTAACAATTTGAGTTGCTTCTAGTTCTAACATGTGGTCATCCACTTTGTTCTCCAAAAAATACCCCTTAATTTTTCATATGCGACCATCTTATTTGCACAGATTTTTAGCCCTCAAATTTGTAGATAGAACATGCGCATTCATGTTCTGCTGTTTCTAGAGATAAAAAAAAGTCGATTCTCTCTCGTTTGGGGAGATTTCTCTACCAATATGTATAGCTTGTCCTAATTTTCCCAAACCCTAACAAAACCCTTCCTTATCCCATGCAAACATGCTTCGTCCCCTAAATGATCTCTGTGGAAACCTTGTGCATACTATGGCATTTCGCAATAATCGACTCTGTTGCGAAACCCTTTGGACAAAACCCATGGCTAACAGACAATAATATTTTCGCTATAGATGGAATTTCCAGCATTTCCCCCTTTTTATCCTCCGCAGTCTGCTCTTGGATTCCTTCCGTGTGCTGCTAGTGGCGACTTGGTTGAGGTGTTAGTATCTTGTCTTTCCCAGTTCCTGTGCTCACTTCTGCGCCTATGCTCACTTCTGCTCGTTCAGGACTTCTCTCTGAGCAATGTGAGTTTTCTGAACTTTCTAGGCCATGGTCCTTTTCTGGCCACTAGCTGATCCTCAAACCTTGGGAACTAAGTACCCCGGCACAGTATTGTCTTTGATTCTTGCGCCTTTTGGATACAGGTTCATGGACTACCAATTGAAGGAAGGACGAAAGAAGTAATCAGAAAGATAGCTGAGAATGTGGATGAAGCTTCAATAGTAAAGATCGGGTTAAAAGGCCATCACTGACAGTGGGCACAGCCAGGATTATGTTAAAGCTTTCTTCCGCACTCTTGTCAGAAATCATTTCTAGTTTCAAAGAAAGAGAGCACCGGCTAGATTTTCACTTTGGAAAACTCCCTCATTTTTGCCACGCGTGTGGTAGGATAGGATAGGACACTAAGCCAAGATCTGCAAGGAAATACCATATGATGAGGAATTCTTCTCTACAAATGATCAATTGCTATATGTTTCATGGCTAAAAGCTGAGATGAATGCTAACATCCCTTTCTGGAAGACATTTTATGAATTATCTAAGGAGTACATGGATTAGGTTGAGTGCTCCAGAAACTCCAATAAACTCTTGGACAAATCACTATGTTCCAACAAGGTACCAGCAGTCCTCAAGGAATGGGTAGAAGTTCCTAGGAGGATAAAGGAAAGGAAAATGGCAGGATGTGAAAACCTTACTTTGATGAAAACTCAGGTGTTAGAGGAAGATGTAGATACTAAATCAGCCTCTCCTCTATTGTTAGAGCTCCCCTCATTTCAGCATGCTGGAGGCTCCCTGCAAGAAAATCAAGGAAAGCCAAAAGTGAGAGAAGCTAAGAAAGTTAGAAGGCATCATCCCTGTGATCAGAAGGGTTTAGGTGCACTACAAATTTATTCTCCATTAGTTTTCGTTAAATTTTACTAACGAATGGTTGACATAGATAATACATGACAGCTAACGGATGTACTAATTTGGGATTTTACCTTTCATTAGTCACATGTTTATTAGTTTATGGTTTTCTTGTTATTAAACCAATTTAATGGAAATTGACATAGGTACTAGTTTGCGATTTTTTGTGGTCAAAAATTTAGTGGGGTAAATTTGTTACAGGTGTATCAAATTAGGGTTTTCAATGGTATTAACCCTTCTTTTTACCACTATTTAAATTTTAAAATTAAAAGCCAAATCAACAAATTTTGTTAACTTGATTCAATGATAGGATAACATTAGATATTTTTAAGATAAGGATATTATAAATGCCATCTCTTTCATGCAGGACTAACATGAATGTCATAAGTTTCAACCACTTACACCACAACTTCTGAAAAATGTTCACTTGAGTGCCATAACTTTCAATTGATCACTTAAATGTCATAACTTTTTAAAAATGTTTATCCAAGAGGGAGAAATACAACGGGTTATAGCACTTGTGGTGAAAGTTTTTTTGAAAGTTATGACACTTTATGATTGATTGAAACAATGTATAGCACTCTAGTGATAATTAAAAAAGAAAATTATGGCAATCAAATAAACGTTGTTTGATTGAGAATTGTGTGTTCTAGTTATAAAAAAGATAGGGAAATACCTTGGCATATCATCTTATTGGGGTTAGTCAAAGAAAAATATGTTTGCATGGATATTAGTAAGAGTAAACATGAAGATGGAGGGCCGGAAAGGAAAGACCGTGTCTAAAGCAGGAAAAGAAGTCTTGATCAAGAGCATAGCGCAAGCTATTCCTCAATATGCCATATCGATATTCAAGATACTAAATTCTATTTGTAATGCCATTGAAAAAAGAGTAGCCTCTTTATGGTGTGTGGACACCTAAATTTTACAAATTTATTTAGGATTAATTGTCTACAAAATTAGGAATTAGTCGCTAAAAGAAAAGAAGAAGGAAAAGTAAAAACAAATCATTAAAAGGTATCGTGTTTTCATTATCACACCGTATATTGAATGGTTTTTTTTTTAAATCCAAAAAAAAAAATTGTCATCAAAAGGAAAAAAAATAAATATTATTTAAAGAAATTAGTTTTTTTTTAAAAAGGAAAATGGGAAAAATGAGACCGGGCCGGGAGCAGGTCAACCCGGCCTCTTTCTTTCCTTTATCTTTCTTTTCGCTTGGGCCGGCCCACTTTTCTTTTATTTTGCCCAAGATGAGCCCAACCTTCTTTTCCTCTCCTTCTTGGTCCTTCACGCGTTCTGCAGAAAAGAGGGGGAGGTATGCGAACAAGAGGAGGGACAGAGGTCAGAGAGAGGACAGGGCGAGCGTCGTTCGTGTGAGACGTTTGGTCGGGGGGCAGGCCGGCAGCAGGCCATGCGCGCCGGTGCTTAAAAGTGTGAGAATGGGTTCGTTTTGTGGGGCTGGAGAAAGAGATGTTCAAGGGGGAACTCTTCGGTGAGAGTCCTAGAGAGATGGTAAACGGAGAGTGAAAGGTCCAAGCGACTGAGAGAGCAAGAGAGGGCGACGTCCTCAAGCCGAACAGGTACGCTTGGCTCTGCTTGCATTCTGTTTTGGGCACACCGGGCCGGAGATCGCGGCCGTCCGGCTGGCGCGAGCTCCGGCCCTTGTCGTCCTTATATTTTGTTTCCACAGTCCCCGTACGTCGTGCGTCGAGGTCGCCGGCATGGATTCGAGTCCCGCGGAGCCGGAAACCTTAGGATTTGTCGGCGCACGTCAACTGCTTGTGAAAATGTCTCGGTTAGATCTGTGAACACTTGCACCGATTTTTGCTTTGCTTTCGGAATGCTAGTTGTGATTCCATGTTTCCTTCATTTGTGGTTGCTTAGTCGGCATTTCCTTGTCGCCTGTTTCGACTAATGGTGGGTCGGGTCCGTCAAGTCTCCGAGTCCGGATTGGGTCAGTGGGGTCGCCGGAGTTTGGGGACCGCTGGAGGCGACCGCACCACTTGTTCGCGGCCGCGTAGGTCGGCATCGGCGGTTGGTGTTGAGGCGAAAGAACTTTCCGGTGAGAGTTCGTCCGGAGGATGGCTGTTTCGATGAAGGTGGGGGGAACGAACTTGTAAGTAAAGAAAAAAGACGAGATGGAGAAGGAGAAGACCAAAAGAAAGAAAGAAAAAACAAAATAAAAAGCAAGAAAAGAAAAGTGCAGCAAAAAGAAAAAAGAAAAATAGAGAGAGAGAGAAAAAGAAAGCAAATATTGGCTTCCGGTGTGCACTGTGCAGCAGAGGAGTCGTCGAGGGGGAAAGTGCAGTAGAAAAGACAAAATAGGGAAAAGACAAAAAAAATAATTAAAAATTTTAATTAAAAAATATTATTATTATTTAAAAAAAAGCAACAAAGGTTTTTTAAAAAAAAATAGGTTTTGTCTTTTTAGGGTAAGTTTGGGTCGTTGGATCGGGCTAGCAGGTCAAATCGGGTTTACTCAGTCCGAACCCGTTTTTCGAATATAATAGTATTAAATTCAAAAAAATTCAAAAAAATTCAAATTTTCAAGAAATTTTTTTTAAATATCGAAAAATAATAAAAATTCAAAAATTTTCCGAAAATTCGAGTTTTTTAAAATAATAATTAAAAAAAATCACAAAATGTCATAAAATTCAGAATTTCATTTGAAAATTTTTAAAAACAAACTTTCCGAACTATTTTCTCAAAAAATGAAGTTTCTTAACTCTAAAGTGGGCTAAAAAAATTGAGTAAGCCCTTGGGGCTCTCTACCTTAGAGCTTCAATTGTCTTCAAAGACAATTATTCTTGTTTGCATGCTTTTGCTCTTTCGATCCCTTTAGGCCAATTAAGATTAGCATTTATCTTTTCCTTAATGTTAAATATTTGCTCTCCCATGCAATTTATTTAAACGCTTTCATTGGCTGCTAACTGTTATTTTAATGATTACATATCTACATGATCACCTCGCATATTAGTGGATTGGTCTAAAATTAATCCTAATTTCTTGACAAATTTTCTTTCTAAAATGAATAAGATTAGGTACCGAAATGGTACTTAGTGTAATCAAGTCCCCGATTCTAGATTCTCTAGTTGCGTAGGAAGTTAGGTACACTCTCATGCCTCCCTTGGTTTCTAGCCAACCCCAATAGGCTAATGACGACTCCTTATTGTGAAGTTTTTAAGAACACCCAAATGTCGCGCAAGGTATATGCTCGGGAGAGCCCGTGCCTAATCACGAACGTTAGGTCCGTCCTTTAGACAATACCTATAAACCTATTTCTTTCCTTGAGGGATAGGTCGTGACATGGTGGAAACAAAGTGATACAAGAAAAGGAATGCACTGGAAGTGATGGGAAGTGATGAAAGCCAGGAAAGACGAAGGAGGATTAGGCTTCAAAGACTTGCAAATCTTTAACAAGGCTATGTTAGGAAAACAAGCCTGGAGACTATCTCAAAATCCTTTGGCTTGTTAGGAAAACAAGTCCGGGTTCTTAAAGGCATATATTTTCCAGATGGAGATTTTCGGAAAGCCGAAAAAGGACATTGTATGTCCTAGGGTTGGCAAAGCATCCTAGTTGGAAAAGAAACCATTGAACCGAATGTTAAATGGCTGGTGGGAGATGGAAAGTCAATAAAGATCAGTGAGGATAAATGTCTAACTTTGGGTTTGATTGGGGTCCCACAATCGACTACGATCCAGACAAAGTAGCAGATCTTATTAACGAAGGAACAAAGGAATGGAAAGAACTAACTTTGCATAATATGTTTGCAAAGGATGTCGTCAAAGAAATACTAGCTTTTCCCATCAGTCATAACCCCACAGCCAATGTTCTATGTTGGACAACAAACAAAATCAGAGATTACATAGTTCAAGCAACTACAACAATCAACGTTCCAAGTCTAACAAGTTAGATCCATCCAAGGCATCAACCTCATACCAGCCTCCTTGACTATTATGGACAAAAATATGAAACCTTCGTTTTCCCCCAAAGTGCGAATCTTTCTAGTGGCACGCCTCCCATATCCTCCACCCTGCCTTCTTGCTCATCCAGAGCTCCTCATCCTCCTCCACTTCTAGCCGTGACATCAAACCAGAGCAGCAAATCAGTGGAAAACACCGCTCCCGATCCTTCCACTTCCCCTCTGCAATTATACAAAAACAAACCCCACAATTACGAGAATGAGACGCACCTTCCTTGACTGCAGAGAGGAGACAGTGCTGTTGTTCCAGGAAGAGGAAGTCGCCACACAGCCACCGTCCATCGAACTCCTCAACTGGCACCAAAGCCTTGGCACAACAAAGACTCCTGCTCTTGCTCGAGTCCATCAAGCTGAACCCCCTACTTGGTTGGGCGATTCTCCAAAATGCTTGCTTGAGAAGTGTTGTTGTGTCGTCACCATCCATTTCCGTTGTCTCTTGTCTGAGAATTGGTTGGTGTGGGAAAATTTGATAAAAGGGGATGAAGATTAGTGAATATCTAGCTGTGTCAGCGTGTTGTTAATACTCTACAACAAAGCCTAAAGAGGGCAGATTAGTACATAAAAATTTCGATC
Organism: Eucalyptus cladocalyx; assembly: GCA_017140615.1. Lineage (NCBI taxonomy): Eukaryota > Viridiplantae > Streptophyta > Magnoliopsida > Myrtales > Myrtaceae > Eucalyptus > Eucalyptus cladocalyx. The sequence continues at coordinate 35,437,939 of CM029525.1, forward strand.
ATTTTCCATTTGTAGACAAAAACGATCGGAAACCACTATAAGAAAGGGAGATGGGAAAATCAAGAGCATCACTAGCAAGTGGGAAGGGGGAGAGTGGAAGGGCGACACGCATTGGAGGTGGAGGTCGAGGTGGAGGTCGTGGTGGCGGTGGTGCTTTTGAGATTGGATGTTGGAGAGGTGGGAGAGCCGATGATCGAAGGAGGACTAGGGTCGGCGGGTATGGGACTAAAGCTGTAACATCACGGGCCCCACTGTGTAATATTGTCCGCTTTGGGTCACCCGCCCTGGCGCGGACGAACCGCCATCCCAGCCACGGTCTCTTCCCTCACGGCTTTAAAACGATCTATTCCCGGGATGTTACAAGTGGTATCAGAGCCAACTCCCGACTGCGTGTGGGACCACAGCTCGAATGCTGTTCTGATGCCCATGGGGCCATAGCGAAGGACACTATTCTGTTAAGAGGTGGAGAGTGTAATAACCTCCGCTCTTGTCCCACATCGCCTAGGGAGGAAGATCTTGGTCAGCTTATAAGGCTTGGATCCCTCTAACCTGTGTAACGTGTTTTAAAGCCGTGAGGGAAGAGACCGTGACTGGGATGGCGATTCGTCCGCGCCAGGGCGAGCGACCCAAAGCGAACAATATTACACAGTGGGGCTCAGGATGTTACAAGTGGTATCAGAGCACTTGGTAGCAAATGAGGAAGATAAGGCCGACCATTTCCTAGGAGGGCTCACCATTTCCTAGGAGGGCTCCGACCTGAGATTAATTCCGCACTTGCACCTTTCGTATTAACAACTTATAAGGATGTGCTAGAACGAGCAATCAAGGTGGAACAAAGTATTCTGAAGCCTGGCACACAAGGAGCGCCTCAGCCCAAAAGGTTTAAGCCCACAAATGTGCAAGGTAGCCATACTGATGGTAGTGGAGGGCAAAGAGGCTTCAGCCGGCCAGGATAGTTCAAAAATCCAAGTAACCAAGGCCCTTGTAATACATGTGGAAATTATCATCACGATGAGTGTTATCGGAAAACTAGAGTATGCTTCTCATGTGGAAAAGCGGGACACATGCTACGAGATTGTCCTACACGAAGGAATCCTCCTATTGGCAATAGATCATGTAATCTATGTGGGCAACAAGGGCACCTAGCACACCAATGTTTCAGGCGGAGGAATACCCCTTTCGTTGGTAGGCCCCAAGAGAACCAACAAAGACAAAGTACAAATGGGAAAGTTTTTGCGATGACGAAGGAGGATGCGGCAGCATCTAACGCAGTTGCTGCAGGTAATATTTCTATTGCCTTGCATTGTGCTTATGCGCTATTTGACCTTGGTGCTACGCACTCCTTCATTTCAACTGAATTTGCGAAAAAGCTTGATGTGTTTCCTGACCCTCTTGAATGTGAATTATGTGTTGATACTCCTACTGGCGATTTCTTAGTTGGTCATCATGTGTTCAAGAGATGTGTGATTCGGATTAACAATGTTGAAATGCTTGTGGATCTAGTGGAGTTAAATATTCGAGATTTCGATGTTATTATAGGGATGGATTGATTATCTATCTCGTGCTATTGTTGACTGTTTTTCAAAGAAAGTGATATTTAGACTTTCGAATCAACCCGAATTCTCTTTTTGGGGAAGTTGTCAAAACACTTCTCCAAGGTTGATCTCGGCTTTGCAAGCAAGGAAACTTTTGAGAAAAGGTTGTTGTGATTATTTAGCTTGTGTAAAAGACACAAGTAAGGTTGTAGTAAAGTTGGAAGATGTTCATGTCGTTAGAGAGTTTCCAAGTGCATTTCCTGAGGATTTACCAAGCTTGCCTCTTGATAGAGAAATTGAGTTTTGTATCGAATTGATGCTCGGTACAACACCAATCTCTAAGGCACCAAATTGGATGGCGGTTCGTCCGCGTCAGGGCGGGTGACCCAAAACGGACAATATTATACAGTGGGGCCCGGGATGTTACAAGTGGTATCAGAGCCGACTCCCGATCGTGTGTGGGACCACGGCTCGAATCTTTGTTTTGATGCCGTGGGGCCATAGCGGGACGCTATTCTATTAAGAGGTGGAGAGTGTAACAACCTCCTCTATTGTCCCACATCACCTAGGGAGGAAGATCTTGGTCAGCTTATAAGGCTTGATCCCTCTAACTCCGCGTAACGCGTTTTAAAGCCGTGAGGAAGAGACCGTAGTGGGATGGTCGGGATGGCGGTTGACCCATCCGCTATTACACAGGCCGGGATGTGACCCAAGAGCGGAGAAACAGGATATTAAGGAGGAAGCAGGTCTGCTCGGCGAAGATATTACTTTCTCAGAACAAATCCAGGGAGAAAAAAAAAAAAAAAAAAGGAAAATTTTCCTTACCACAAAATGAAAAACATTTTCTGAATATTTTTTCAAATTTCAGCCAAACACCGAATTATATTGACATTTTTCTAAAAAATGACTTCATGAAAAATATTTTTCGAAATCGTTCCATTTTCCGCAACATAAAGAAAGCCATTGAATATAAGTATTTTCCTAGGTTGGGAAAAAGGTCCCTGAATTTTTTGTACATACTTAATTTAATCCCAAAACTATATGAAAATGTCAAATATTATCATTCCATTATTTAAATTAATGAAATTTGCCAATTGGACTTCCAATATGGTACAATTTTTTTTTGTCGAAATCCAATATGTTTGAACAGTGGACAAAAAAAGCATTACACATGGATTATTCAAGTAAGATATTTAACTCAATTTAAAATATAATAATCATTTTAATTTTTTAAATGTGAAAAATGATTAGTTATGTTATTTAATGAAATTGTTTATTATATCTTGATTTCATGTTAAGTGGATAATTCACATGCAAAGTTTTTTTCCCCCTAAAAGTTGAGGGATGGCAATATAGTTGGGTTAAAACTCATGCATTACATTACACAAATTAAAAATTCAAGGACAATATTACATATTTGGTTATAGTTTATGTGACCATTTATATAATTATCCCATATAAGTATACTAATATTTTTTGGCCTAAGTGAAGGCCCAAGTATATATATGCTCGAACCATCTACAAACCATGCATACAAGAGAAAGACAAAATTGCACACAAGGATTTACTGATTATCAAATTCAAGAACAAACTAATCTTCTCATTTCAATTTGTGTCCAATTAGATTTTTATTTTTAGGAGTTAGATGCCTATTGAAATGGTTTAAAAGGACTAACTCTACATCTTGGCACTCATTGAGATCAGTGGTTTAAAAGGAAAATTATCATGATATGTATTCCTTTTCCTGGTTACCGAATTTGGTTTCTGGTTTGGTTTAGGACTGTTCGTTTGTCGTAGCAACCAATTCAAAGTTTAATCCTCCTTCGGGAAAATATACGTATAATTGAAAAGATGGAGTCAGTTGCTAGAAAAAACATAAGATTCGATCTATCTGATATTGTAATTCGAAGCCAACTTACATGTACATTATTTGACTGGGAAAAAAAGCATAGCAAAAGAGGAAAATGAACAAATAACATGATGCACGCCAACTGCTTTAGCCGTTCTCATTTTCTGTCAGAAACATGGTTGTTTTTAGGACTCATGCTACACTAAGGTCTACCGTCTCTGGAAGTTGACCACCTTAATGGAAATGACAAAAATGAACACGAAGAGCACTGTGAATCCTAATATCACAGCAGAGATCACGCCCAGAAAATCATGTCGAAAACCGAAGTAATCTCTCACGTATTCTTCCACTGTGGCCCCTGTGTCCTGGAGCGTGTTCTTTAAATCGCCAAACTGGGAGACCACCAATCCATACAAACTCCAAGAAACTGGGCACGCCCAATAGTACCATCTCCACCAGATAGGTATCCTCTGTTAAGTGAGAAGTCATGAGGATGTCCACAAATCAGGCATTACGCTTGTGTTGAAAAAGAAATCAGCAGAAACATTAAAATCGAAAGGTTGCTAAAGAACTTACAGTCCTTGGCACAATAAACCCCGAAAAGAGGTTCCATATGCCATAGAATGAAGAAGAGACGATGGAAGCAATGTGGTGGTTTGGGGTCATGCCCATGGTCATCATGCCATAGTAGGTGAAATACAACAATGTGAAGTACATAAAGAATAGATACCAGAAAAATTTCGCAACGGTCCATTGGAATCCAATCATTGCGTAAACTATGATACCATATGATGTAGCTTGCACAAGAATATAGGGGACTTCAATCAGAACCTAAAAAATAAAGATTAATCACATCAGCAACTTTCCAATATTGATTCATGCACGACACTATTTAAACTAAGCATACTGGGAATCATTTGGAAGTAATTTTACCTGTGCTAATGCGCATGGCAGGGCAGAGTACATCCCTGCAGCTCGCTCTCTATAGAAAACCGTCCTCTCCACTGCTACAACAGGTTGCACGGAAGACGCATTTTGGACCCCAAGGAAGAGAACGGACGAAAACATAGATCCCATCGCGTTGATCAAGTCTTGTTCTCGGGACCTGCGAACCTAACATTCAGAAACACCAACTTCGAGAATGAACGAGGCAGAAATTGACATTTTAGGCAGAACTTACGATTTAGAACCGAGGTCCCAGAACATTGTCCCAAGCAGGAAGGCGATCAAGATAGTGAAGAGGAACCGAACGGCCGTATATGACGAATTCCGCCAATAAGACCAGTGTTGCTTCCATAAGCAAGCCATTAACTGGGTGAAAGTTGACTGAGAATACTTGGTCGGGAAATAAAGAGCCTTAGAATTTGGAGGAGGTATGCTCAACTCTTTAATCAAAGCCTTGTTTCTCCTGAAAATCACGAAAATGGGTTTTCCCATTGACATTTTACGGGTCAATAGCAAGACTAAAAGCTGGACCTCAACATGTGCGGTAAACCCACCTGTACAAATCCGAGTTTTTGTATAAATCAGAAAAATCGACACCCAGAGCGAGTTCTTGTGCTGGGCTTGTGACTTCGAGCATCCAAGTTGCTGGATTATGGCCATCTTTGATTTGTCCAACTCCTTGGATTCCCTTCATTTTGAAGATATATACCTTGGTGATTCAAGAAAAATGAAAGTACAAGCCAAGCCAGGCTATATTTATGAAACCCTATGTACCTCAAAATACTTTATTAGATGAGAAGACTGATGACCTAGAGGACCGACATATATCTCTTGTCCCCCTCGTTTCATTAAGAAAAGCTGCAGAACAAGTAAAAATGCAATGGATTCAAATTTTGAGCACACCGCAAAAAATATTCTAAGTATGTCGAATGTGTTGACATAACTCACCTCGTCGAAAGCTTCAAATATATCAATGCTTGGCTGGTGAATTGTGCATACAACCGTTCTCCCCGTGTCCACTGTATTTCTAACTGTTCTCATGACAATAGCAGCGGCTCTTGCATCAAGCCCTGAGGTTGGTTCGTCCATGAAAATGATGGAGGGGTTTGCGACCAGTTCAATCGCTATGGTCAGTCTTTTGCGTTGCTCCGTGGAGAGACCATCCACACCAGGCAAACCGACCAAGGCTTGTCTCAGCGGATTTAACTCCACAAGCTCCATGACTTCCTCAATAAACATCTGCAACATTTTTTCTTTTTCAGTTAGAAATGATTTAAATTAGATTGATCCTCAATCAAGACTTTATAACCACCTAGACCGTAAGAGTTTTCACAATTAGCTTTGACTTAAGAAGGCAATCCTGATAAAAATAGATTGTGGCGGTAGATGCAAACCTCTCTGGTTCGGTCGTCCATGTCAGGAGGTAAACGTAGCCATGCAGAGTAAAGTAGCGACTCGTGGACAGTAAGATGAGGTGAATGGATGTCATTCTGTTCACAATATCCAGAAATCCGAGCAAATGTATCTTGGTCCTTTGGATACCCAGAAATCTTTATGTCTCCTTCAATGTATCCTCCGGTTTTTCTTCCAGCCAACACATCCATCATTGTAGTTTTGCCAGCACCGCTGACGCCCATCAAGGCTGTGAGAACACCTGGCCTAAAAGCACCACTTACGTCCTGCAAGAGCACCAATTTATCCTCGAGAACACCTTGATTCTTCATTTCCTACCAATATAACGACAAACGCTCAGTTATATTTCGGATGATGTATCATGATATATCAAAGAGTACTATGTTCAGATGCTTATAGTTTAATAGTCACCTTTGGCATGTCAATTGAATAAGTTAACTCATCAAAACTAATTGAGTATGGCTCAAATGAAAGCACCATTCCTCTTTTCCTATTGGCGGCGATGGCTGTCTCAAACCGTGCACGTCTAGACCCGGATGACCTCCCTGCAAGACCCAGAAGAAAAGATTGGGAAAGCCGTCACTGATGGCCAGAAGCCTTTTGTTCACCTCTTTGAAGTCTTATCACAGCTAAACGATAGTCATTGAAAAGAAAGTAACTATGAAGACTTTATACCTGATCCATTTTTGTGACTAGAGCCTTGAGATTGCAACTGAATTAATCCTCCCATTTTATTAGCATCATCATTGCCCTCAAGTTCTTCTGATTTTGCTGTCTGGGAATTGCCAAAGGCTGCATCATCACACGGAGCTTGAGTGGGCAAGCTATTGTTGACAAAAACCTCGACAAGAAGAAAAAGTAGGATGTGCTTACAATTGAGAAGAGCAAGAGCCACCACAAACCCAAAGTTAAAGAGGATGATGAACCCAAACAATGCCCCAACTCCTGTCCAATACCAATATGCTTCGGTGAACAACCCACGGGACTTCAAAACTTGAATTCCTAGCGATTCGTTTGAACTTGAAATTGGGGGAATCTATAGTAGGGAATAATGGTAACAATAAGAGGAATCGGTCAATTAGAGATTCAGATCTATGAAAAGATCAAAATATTGGTATTAAACAGTTACAAGACTTTACCTTATCCCAACTCGACCCCAAGAGCTCGTTAACGACTATTGCATTCTGCCCATACATTAAAGGAGATATCCAGTATCCCCAAATCCACCATTTCTTGATGTCCTCTACAATTCAAATAAATCTTAGCACTTCTTTTGAAAAAGAAGCTACGAACAAAATAAAGAAAAAGGTTAACCCTAGTATCTGTGATACCTCGGGAAAGAACAAATCCACCCAATGCATAGAGAGTGAACAGAGCAAACGACCCGAATGTGCTGGCAATGATCTGGTTCCTCCCAAGTGCCGCGATCAATCGAAATAATCCAGAGGCCATCTGGCTAACGAGCACAAGCAAAAGATAATGCTTGAACAACCTGTAACATGACATCGACAGTAGAATGTACTCACTTTGGCAACGAGATTAGAAAGTCCATCTTACAACCAAAGAATAATCACAGTTCTCTCTTACCTTCCAACATTTGGGTCGTATCCAATTACGTAGTAGGTGATGAACACCCAAACTGCAACTTCCACAAATGTGATAGGGATCTTTAGAATCCAGGTTGGAAGAGCATATGCCCATGTAGGATAGAAGAGGAGGTCTCTTTGCTTGTAGAAAACTGGGAGCTTGGCTACGGTCATTGAAATCTCCGCCATTCCGATGAACATCATTATAGTGAGGGTGAAGAAGAAGGCACCAATGTAAATTCCGCCATCAGTTACGGTATCCCGATGCATCTTAGTCCGCAAGAACAGGGTCATCGCAACAAACGCGAGAAGGGTGAGCTAATAAAACAAGTCGTATCAGTTTAACTACATCAATTCATGGTTAAAGTTGAACTTAAAGAGATTGAAGTTTCGAATTACCAGAGTGATCTTGAAGATGTAGACAAAGGAGTTCCTTTTCATAATCAAGAACTCTCTTGAAATGCAAGCTTTCAGCAAATTGTTCATTCCAACACCAAATCTTTTGGTAGTCAAAGCGGCCGGGTGGTTCTTGCTCTTATCAAATGGAGTGGAAAGTTCATCCCCAAGATTTCTTCCCACATAAAATGACTGGAATGCCTCCGCAAATTCGCGAACCGTGACAAAACTGTAAGGCTCATCTTTGCGTACCCAATATTGATGCTGATCCTTTCTTGACGTTACCTATCGAAAAGTAGAAAAGTATGTTATTACAAAAGACTTGCCATGGAGAATATGTTTTATCTCCTAAAAGTTGCCAAAATGAAATGATCATATTTTCACATACTTCCTGCAAGAAGTCAGCAACACCCTTCCTCTCAGGGCATTTGAATCCCATGGATTCGAAGAAACCTAGCACGAGTTCACATGGGCCCTGGTACACAATTTGACCATCAGATAGGAGAATGATATCATCAAATAGGTTATAAGTCTCCGGAGCTGGCTGAAGGAGAGAGATAACTGCCGTTCCATCAAGAATGTGAACAAATTGTTTCAGGGAGTTAACGATCTGGGATGTTGTTGAGCTGTCAAGCCCATTAGATATCTCATCCATGAAGAATGCATTGGATGGCCCAACAAGCATCTCACCTAGAAATTACAGGTCAGTATTCTCAGTTACTAAAAGTTTGATATGCTTCTAGTTCTAACCTGTGGTCACACGCTTCCGTTGTCCTCCAGAAATACCCCTCAACATTTCATCTCCAACCATGGTATCAGCACATATTTCCAAACCTAAAATCTGTGAAGAAAACTTGTGCGTCAAAGTTCTGCTATTTGCGAAGTACTTATATGATTTTATAATTATTATTGTCTAAATTACCTTAAGAATATAATCAATGATAACATTAGCCTCCTGGCCTTCTGCTGCTACTGCCTGTGGAAAGTCGCATGACCCATTGCTTAAGAAAAACCAGACACTCACGTTGATCTAAGAATTTCAATGACACGGTAATAGCTTGTTGGAGTCTAACTCAACCATTTATTTCTCATCAGTTTCTTCTTATGGATTATTTAATTCATTTCCTTGCTTTAATTGGGAAAAAAAAAAGGACAACTATAAGCTCTTCTTGTTTAATTACCTTCATGATGATATCAATATCAAGGTCCGGTTTTATATTTGCCGCTTTCTCTCTTCTCAACAACTCAGACAACAAATCTGCAAATGCCGCCAAACAATTAGCATTTCTTATTCAAAAAAAAATTGTCAAAGCCAAACTCAAATAAGACATGACAAAATATAAAGAATCAAATACGCTAACCATATCGTGATCCAACACCCTGACATCTTGCAGAGAAGGCCAAAGTTTCTCTAACGGTCATTTCTCCTATGTGGAGATCGTGTTGACTAATGTAAGCGGCGGTTCTTTGGGGCACAAACTCATTCAAATCATGTCCATTGTAGGTTACTCTTCCAGTAGTCTGAGGAACAATCTTCACTCTTTCATTATAATCGGATGATATATTGGTTTATCATATAAAAGTTGTAAAAACCACAAAAAGGGCTGAGATGATATGAAAGGTGACTTGCATTAACCTTTAATTTAGAATCAAGCTTGCCTGCCAAAGCTAACAAGAGTGTAGTCTTCCCTGAACTAGGAGGACCTAGAAGCAAAGTCATCCTGCAAAATTGTCCATCCAAATGAGAGGAAAATTGCCATAAAAGAAAGGTAAAGCTAATTTTTCATCATTTCGTTCAAGGAGTATAGAAAAATCTAGATTCAATTCAGTTCAATGTCTTTCTCGTTAGAAGATAGAAATTATATTAGTTCTAATTCGAATTTGAAGCAGTAATCAAATCAACATGTTGAAACTTATGTGACAATTTTTAGTTGAGATTTTTTAATAATTAAACAACATGTAATGCATTTAATAGAACATAGTATCAAGCTTGGAGATGGAACCAAATCAGGTGTGCTGAAATAAAATTAAGTTTTTTTTTTTTTTTGGTCGAAGAAACAAAATTAAGTTAGTTCAGTTCAATTTAGAGGTTTAAAAAACTGGTTTTTGATTTGGTTTCATTTGCTCACCTGCCAGGTTTGATGATCCCACTGATGTCTTGAAGGATAGTCACGTGCTTCTTTCTACTAGGAAGTAGAGGCAGAAAATTCAAGAAGCCCTGCAGGGATAAAAAGAAGCAAATAGAAAAAAAAAAAGGTTAAACAAAAAAACTAATGAGAAGATTCAAGCAATTTATTGGATATAATTTTAATAAAAAAATTAATATAATCGTAATTGCAAGTTATGGGATTTAATAGTATGGGACCGGGACGTGTTGGTTTATGTTTTATTGCATTCTCCCACTTAAATAACTAGCTTTTGGGTTGTGGTTCTCCTAAAGTCTATATCAATTATGTAAGAACTACATGTCATCTCTCCCAACTGCAATCAAGTGGCACGGTTATTGCAGTATTTGCCATATAAAGTACATATTGAGGTGAGAGAGCAAAGTCATATGAAGCACATATCAAAATCCATCCCATCAGTGTGAATCTAAGTATCATACCTTGATTAGGATCTTAAAAATAAAATAAAATAAATGAAGTTGCGTTTTTTGGCTTTTACATTTTTCATATTTAGGTGGATGCTAGTTTACCTGTAGAATATCAGTCCAAATATTAATGAAGGTTGGCAAAGCTCTGCTTGCTGCAAGGGCGTCTGCCTCCACGTTCAAATGCTCAAATCTAACTTCAATAGTGGGAATATCAATTCCAACTCTGCAAATAAACCCAGATTCGCGATAACTACAATTATTCACATGCAAAAGGAAAAAAAAAAAAAACTAAATACATCTTGAGTGTTTGAAAATGTAAGTATTGAACCATATTTTAATCTAATAGTTTAAGCTGTTAGAATAGTTAATTGTGGTCTCACAAAATTTCACGTAATATAAGGGTAGGAATTCATGAGATCAAATCCTTTCAAGACTCAAATTGCTTTCCCATTTTAGAACAGTTAGCAATAGTGCCATGAAATCTCATAGTAAGAATGTTGGAAAAATTTCTCCAAATCCAAAGAAAAACATGATGATTCATGAATCAACAATTCCCACCATTCTTAACAGGAAAAATTCCACTAACAAGAGATGGCCTGACATGATAAGTATTTTCCTTGGAATAACTTATTTCTCTGGAGCCGAAGAGACTCCGTTGCCGATTTGGTAAAAAATCTCTCTCTTCTCAGTAACTCACAAGAAGAGTCTCCAAGGACAGAGCAAACAGAGACTGTACCTATCAATGCGGTTCCTGAGCTTCAGCAAGAACTTCTCGTTGTCCTCTTCAGCGACCCTCACTACCCTCTCCATCAATCTCTTCTTCTCATGAAAACCCAGGTTCTGGATGTCGACCTCGTAGGCACCCCCGCCGTGCGAAGCCATCAGGATCCCTTTCCGGAGACGGTCGAAGGTGGGGAGTTTCTCGAGAGCAGCCCATGTGAGAGCTTCTTCATCGTCCTCGTCCCGCGAAGACCTCGAGAACACGTCCATCGTCGTTGCACGGTTCCTCCACGCGGTGGAGCTGACCGCGCGCAGGCTGTTGCTCGCTCCGTATATATTTCCTCCTTCCATTGATGATTGTGTCTGCTACAGTGTTGCTCTTGCTCTGTTTATAAAATACAAGGAGTAGAAGAAGAAGAGGAAGAAGAGGAGGAGGTAGGCGACAGCTTTTGAAGTTCCGTTTGCTGCTAACCGAGAAATTATTGGGCGGTCTTGAATCTCTCCACGCAGGCTATGTCACACTCCATTTGTCGATTGACAGGTGTCCAGATGGGGCCCACTTTTCATCCTGGTCACCATCTTCTTCTTCTGGTACACATGCCTACGCACCCCCACCTCCATAATCAACCCGCGATGCAGAATTGGAGTCTCGTTTTTCTTGTTAATTATGGAGGGTGCCGTGGATATGTACGTGTACCACCCGACATGTTCTTGATCCACGCTGATGTGCGCTCGTGTAATTACGCATAAAAAGTTGCTCTTTGATCGGAGCTCGCAAGTAAGAAAGAGACGGAGGAGACACGAAGACGTGAAAATGGAGTTCATAATACAAAGAGAGACTGCGCGTGCATTAGGCCCACGGGGCGTCATTTGAAATGTTGACTATAAATAGTTTCTTGGGTTGGGGAAAAAGGAAGTTAAAAATTCGTTCTTCGTTTCAATATGTCGAAGCTCTTTTCAATCTATTTTCAATATCTTCAATTTGTCTAATTAAACCCTTCAAGTTTCATGAGTTTTCTGATGAAATCCTTCCGATGCCCGGTCCGCCCAAATGCAATGGATGTGGCCCTCAGAGGACATCATGGTTTAATGCGCATAGAATTTTTCGATGTGGACATCCAGGATAAATTTCACCCACATTATACTCCCGTTGCATACATTGACTACACCTTTCCACATATGTTCAAGTGAAGTTTCGATGTGAACAAGAGATTTTTATGACATATTTCTATACACATGTTATGTTGAAGATACGGTACCCTCTTCCCCCGGGAACAACCATAAATTACGCCCGTTGCATGCCTTTCCCTTAAAATGGAATAATCTCCCTATTGTCTAGAATTTTTTGAAAAAAAATACCCAAAAAGATTATTATTATTATTATTATTATTTACGAGTTACAAGGCATGCGAAGAGATGGAAATAGACTAGGTTTAATCCGACTCTCGTCTCGACCTATCCATCCTAATTCTATTGGGTTCAAAGATGAAGTTGTCAACTTCAAGATGGGTATATGGTCCACTTACAAGACCTATAGACAATGACAAACCCAGACTCTAGATTTACAGGGTCCCGGCCAGGTAAAGAAAGGCTTAGGGGGTCAATTACGTAAGAAAATGTAAAATCTTGGGGACGAAACTAAGAAATTTACAAGAAATCTCATAAAATACACGACATAATAAATGAAACTTGGCACCAACTACCCCTTTTGGCCCGCCTCTGCTCATGGAGCATGAGACGGATTTGGGATTTATCAATCTAACCATGTGACACAAATCCTATAAGCCGTTTCTTCCTTCTTCTTCTTCTTTTGAAGCATACGTGGTCTTTAGATTGCAAATTAGAAAAGCAATTATAATACTTACTATTATAAAAATCGTCAAACCATTGTACAACTTTAAGATGTAATAAATCCAAAATGTGAAATTAGTCTTTGAAGAAGTATTTTTTTTATCATAATTGATTTTGTCTCTTAGGGAGAGTGTATTATTGTTCTGAAAAGATCGTGAAAAAGAAAAAACTGGCACAACCTGCTTAGCCATTAAGAGATTCTTGACATCCATATGAAGTTAGGAGGTGAAGATGTTAGAATTCGATTATCATGGTCCCCAACTTTAGAGAGCAAATGGGTAACGCGGCCCCCGTTTATATCCAAAGCCTATGATTAAAGCGACGACGCCGTCCAATGTTCAACAACTCCCCTTATCAAATCTCTGTCCTAGACATGCAAGTCCATGTTCACCGACTCACCTCATCAAGTCCCTGTCCTGGACATGCCAAAAAATCTCTCGAAAGGCCTTCCAATTTCCACCCACCGAGACAATAAATCAGGCTAGGGCTCGGGCTCGGCTCGGTTCTAGCTGAGAGTGCTAGTATGAACAAAATAAAGGAGTTAGGGAAGAGAATAAGAACACAAGATTTATAGTGGTTAGAACTTAATCCAGCCTACGTCCACTCTCCCACGCTAACAGCCTTCTTGGCTGGATTCCACTATGCAATCAACAAAAGATTACAACTTCGAGTGCAAACACTTAGTAGTAGATCACACTATCTCATGAAGTCACTCTTTTGGTATTTCTCTCACGATTACAAACATTTAAGCTCTCCAAAGACAAGTGTATAATCAAAGGTCGCTCAGACTTTGAAATTATAAATTCTACGCTCCGTCTCTTACTTGCTCATTGGTCCATGATCTCCTTAAATACTCCTCCACTTCCAAACTACCCGTTGGACAGTATCCCGGAGAATCGTCTTCCAATATACCCATTGGATAGCTCTGTATCTAGAAGATTTGGTAGCCGTTGAGTGACAAAGGTAGAATCCCAAATTGATTCCGATCACCCATACAAACGAAATCTTGGTTTCCATAAGTAAAGCTTCTTTGTATAGAAAGTTCTTGTCTTCAAGATCCAATCGTCAATCAATTAGATTGAATCAATCAAATCAATATTGATGTGGAATCCAAACCAGATCACTAGACGTTGTATGATTGGGCTTGAGTTACGATTCATCGAATCTGGATGTAAAGTCTGAGTCTGTAGACTTTACAATATGAGTCTGTAGACTTTACAATCTGGGTCGAACATATCTGCGCTTCAACAGATTTAGTTTTAAGGTCTGTCCCGGTTCGGTTTCAGCATAGAGTCTGTCTTACGGTTCATCATTCACGTTCGGTCTAGAATTAGTCGAGTTGACAGATTTCGATATAAAACAGACTTTGACACTAAAGTCGCGTCTTCGTACTTTGAGTCTTGAGTCGCGGTCTTGATTTTGACACAGAAATCTGGAAATCTTCAGAATATACTCTGGACATATGTTACGTTCAGTCTTCTGGCCGTCTTCTGACTTTGATAATATCCTTTACATGTTCTACCATCTGCATGGTCTATTACTTAACCATTAAACATGTTAGTAGCCTTTGATTTATTTTGTCATCTTCAAAACATCATAAGAGATTTCCCTAACACAGGCTAAGGCATGTTCGAAAGTTACTTCCTTTTCCTTTACGGAATTACCTTGATAGTGTTCAGTGTTCACATTTTGTACGTTGGATTTCTCCTCTTGCTCTCACGAGCTGTCTTTATATTCACATTTGCGCGTTTGACTTTGGAATGCCATCGCAGAATAAAAGCTTCATCAGATGGTCAGCCCCACAAATTACATTCCGCTCTTCTGCTTCAATGAATAGAATTTCCGAATAGGTGTTCGGCTAGCACTTTTTCATTGGTCACGAATAACAGATGTGTTCCATCCTTATCCGGCGCAGAGTTCCTCCACAAAACCTTTCGCAAAACTCTAAAACTAACCGTATTCCTAGTAATTTTCTTGATCATTGTGTTTTTCACAAAACAAACGCACCCTAACTTTAGTTCATGATAAGATTGTCACCCAAATCTAACGAGAGCATAGTCTTCCTTGAACTAGGAGGACCTAAAAGCCAACTCATTGTGCAATATTGTCCATGCTACCGAGAAGAAATTTGCCAAAAAAGAAAAGTAAAGCTAATTTTTCATCAATTTGTTGAAGGAAAAAAGAGAAATTCACGTTCAATTCATTTTAGCATATTGGATTAAAGTTTAAGGACTATATTACATTAACTAAAAGTTTACGTACGACATTATATATATTGGGCCAAAATTCGATAACCATTTATCTAATTATCTCACACTAATATTTTTGGGCCTGAGTGAAGGTCCAATTATATATATGCTCGGACCATTTGCAAACCTTGTACATAGAAGAAAGACAAAATTGCACATGCTGATTTATTAATTATCAAATTCAAGAACAAATTGATTCTATCATTTCAATTTGTGTGTAATTAGATTTTTCTTTTAGGGGTTAGATGTCTAATGAAATGGTTTAAAAGGACTCTGCATCTTGACACTAATTGAGATTAGTGGTTTAAAAGCAAAATTATCATGATATGCATTCCTGTTCCTAGTTATTGAATCTGGTTTCTTGTATCGGTACTGTTCATTCGTTGCCGCAGCCAATTGACAGTTTAATCCTTTTTTCGAGAATGTATACAGATGATTGAATAGATGTAGTCAGTTGCTTGAAAAAATAAAAGAGTCAATTTATTTGTAAATCGAAGCCAACTTACTTGTACATTATTCGACTCAAAAAATAACATAGCAGAAGAGGAAAAAGAAAGAATAACATGGCGCACATAAAAGCTTTAGCCGTTCTCATTTAAGGTCAGTAACATGCTTGTTTTGAGGACCGATGTAACAATTGAAAGGGCTAGTAAGAACACCTAGAAGGGGGTGAATAGGTGTTAAAAGAAATTTTCGCAAGACTTAATGAAAGTAAATTGCCTTTACAAGATAATAGACTGAAGATGTAATCAGTTATAAGCAGATATATAAAGCTGCGAATTAAAGTAAGGAGTTTAGGGAAAGAGAATAAAAACACAAAGTTTATAATAGTTCGGCTTAGATCAAGCCTACGTTCACTCTCTCACACTGACAGCCAATTGGCTGGATTTCACTATGAACAAAAAGAGATTTTACAGTCTCACGTCATTGACTTCACAGTGTAGAAACTTTACTACACTATTCCAAAGTATCACAAGTGTTTGATCTTTCTTTTGAGTACAAGTTAAGCTTAACGATTGAAATAGCAAAGAACTAAGAGTTTCAGACTTTGAAATTTTTCTTTCACGCACACACTCAAACAACTTGAAAGTCTTCTTTATATACTCCTTCGTACATCTACAACCGTTGGCACTTTCCAAAGGAGTTCTTCTAATCTACCCGTTGGACAAAATTAATTAAGGATTTCTCAAGTCGTTTAAGGAATGTAATGATAGCCCATCAATCATGTTCACCCATACAATCAAGATCTTGGTTTCAATAAATAGAACATTCCAAGTATACTTCGTCTTTCAAGAGATTTGATTATCCAAATTGATTCCAATAAGAATAATTGATCACAAGGTACTATCTCCAGCCATAAGATCTTCCACAAACCATACGAACCGAATCCTTGAGGTTAAACTCGCATCTAGATAAGTCTTCTCTCGTCGATCTAGAATCTGTTAGTGTGGTCAAACTTTGAGATTAAAAGTCTAGCAATCTTCGAGCTTTGACGATAGAACATGGAATCCTTTAGACTATAACACGAGAGTCTGCAAATCTTCAGACTAGACTTTTTGGAAAGGTTTTGTCAGTTTCAAAATAATTAAGGAGTTTTCTCTAACAACAATAAAGTCAACCGCCTCTAGAAATTGAGCACCTTAATGGAAATGGCGAAAATGAATGTGAAAAGTACTGTGGTGGTTATGGTGAAATTGGATGTTCTAACATATTTATCGATTGATTTACTGCATTTAGTCTTTAATTTTTGTTTTTAATTTATTCTAAATTATATTTTGATTTGTTAGATAAATTTTAGAATTAATCTATTTTAGTATTTAATTAGTTTATTAATCATCGATCTCCATGGGACAATACTTTTTATTATCATTATATTACGTGTTCAACACGTTCACTTGCGTTTAGAATTTTATGAACATGGGGTACCAAATCAAAGAGTCAAATGGCCATCTGAATTTATACTTGCTCAATTCCAATAATTGAGCTCAGATACTCCATTACTGGTGGCGAATTAAGGATTTATGGATTAAGCATTATACAAATCTCATCTTTTTCTGTTAATGGAGAAACATGTTATTGGATGATTATTGGGATTTTAATTATAGAGATAGAGTTTTGAAAATTAGTATTATATCATATTTCCTAGGAGAAGTTGAAGTTAGAGGAATGGTGTTAGGGATATGGAGAGAATAGTTTTTAATCAGCTCTCTATCATTTTTATGTGTCTGGTTATTTATAAGATATCGATATATTATATAAGTTATGGTCAATACCCTGAAAAACCCCAAATTGATACACCTGTGACAAATAGGTTAATACCCTAAAAAAACCTCAAGTTGGTACACCTATGACAAATTTACCCCAAACTATTTTTTTGACCACCAAAAACCTCAAATTGGTCTACCTTTAACAAA
The DNA here is from genome assembly GCA_017140615.1 of Eucalyptus cladocalyx. NCBI lineage: Eukaryota > Viridiplantae > Streptophyta > Magnoliopsida > Myrtales > Myrtaceae > Eucalyptus > Eucalyptus cladocalyx. Next base: position 35,455,490 of record CM029525.1, read on the forward strand.
TTTACCCTAAACGGGTATACTTGTGACAAATTTACCCTCTATTAGTTTTTCGTTAAATTTTATTATCAAATTATTAAGTTAAATGACACATGACAGTACCAATTTGGGATTTTACGCTTCGTTTATCACAGTTTATAATTTTTGATATTTTTTTGTGGTATTAATCCAATTTAGCATATGGTATATTTGTTACAAATTTACCAATTTTGGATTTTTTGTAGTCGAATAAATTTGTTTGGGGTAAATTTGTCATAAATGTACCAGTTTATGATTTTTTTTATGGTTAGTTAGGGTATATTGGTCGCGGGTGTCTGGTTTTGGTCTTTCGGGATATTAACCCTATAAGTTATTATCCTTTCTTTTGATTTACTCTCATGATTGACTTACATTATAACTACAAACTATGAGAATTGGAATTAAAATCAAAGCACAAGTGTCTAAAAAAAGAGACCACATCATTCAGTTAATCAGGATTATCTCTTCTAGTATGCAATTGATGCCAAGAACGATTCTAACCAAAGTACATGGATTTGATTCAACTAATATTATTAATCGATGAAAAATGTCTTCATTACCGATAACAATTTATGTCTAGATATTTTCGTGGACGACAAAAATATTCTTCGTTCATTTATGTTTGTAAATAATATATATATATATATATATAAGCGATAATTTTCTGGAAAATATTTTCCAAACAATTTATTTCTCATAAAACAAATAGTATCTTAAAAGAGAGCCGAAAAGAATGCTAAACAGTAAAATAATAATAATAATAATAATAGCAAAAGTCAAACGTGGCAACCTTAAGTAGCCAAAAAGAATAGTTTCATTTGGCACTCTGAAGTTGCGACTAACTTGAGATTTTTTGTTTTATGTTTTCTGTGATTTGTTCATTTATTTCTTTCATTTCCATCGAAACAAGAAATGGAAAGAGAGTAACGGGAGCAAAGTAGAGTAGTACAAAATAATAGCAAAAGTCAAACATGACGGCCTCAAGTAGCCAATGTCTTTTTCAAAGAGGGGGATCCTTCTTGATATCCTATTGGACCAGACAAGCAAGTCATCCAGGGTCTTCGACAAAATATGTGGTGTAGATTGCACCGTCACTCTTTCATTAATTATGTGTTTATCTCTCTCTTTCGACAAAATATGTGGTGTAGATTGCACCGTCACTCTTTCATTTAATTATGTGTTTATCTATCTCTCTCTCTCTCTCTCTCTCTCTCTTATTCATAGTCTCGGCTCGAGGAAATTATTGGCTAGCATTCATTTTCTTCCATTAATTTTTGCTATTCTTTTCTAATTTTTTTGTCAAGCTATTCAAGCAAGGGGAAATACATCTGATTTTTCTTTCTTTATGTAAATTATGAGATTATACAAGTCTATTAGAATACAATTTCAAAGTTGGGAGATTGAGAAGGGAAGAAGCTGTGTTTTTTGGTCTTTTCTCAATTCATTGGCACGATTCCAATCAAAAAGGTGGGGGGAGTTTATTTCTTCTTCTTCATCAATAAGAATAGTTTCATTTGGCACTCTAAATTTGTGACCAACTTGAGATTTTTTGTTTTATATTTTTTGTGCTTTGTTCATTTATTTCTTTCATTTCCTCTAAGAGAAATTGAAAGAGAGTAGCAAGAGCATAGCAAAGTAGTGCAAAGTAAGCGGCCTTTAGTAGCCAATGTCTTTTTCACCAAGAGGGATCCTTCTTGATATCCTACTAGACCAGACAAGCAAGTCATCCAATGTCTTCAACAAAAAATGTGGTGTAGATTGCACCATCACCCTTTCATTTAATTATGTGTTTATCTCTCTCTCTCTCTCTCTCTCTCTCTCTCTCTCTCTCTCTCTCTCTCTCTCTCACACACACACACACAGCTCAAGCAAATTACTGGCTAACGTTCAATTTCTTCCTTTAATTTTTGCTATTCTTTTCTAATTTTTTTGTCAAGCTATTCAAGCCAAGAGAAATGCATATTATTTTTTTTTTTTCTTTATATAAATTATGAGATCATACAAGTCTATTAGAATACAATTTCAGAGTTGGGAGATTGAGAAGGGAAGAAACTGTGTTTTTTGTCTTTTCTAAGTTCATTGGTGCGATTGAAATCAAAAAGGTGATGGGAGTTTATTTCTTCTTTTTTGTCAATAGGAATAATTTCATTTTGCACTTTGAAGTTGCGACCAACTTGAGATTTTTTGTTTTATGTTTTCTATGCTCTGTTCATTTATTTCTTTCATTTTCATTAAGAGAAGAAATTGAAAAAGTAGCAAGAGCATAACAGAGAAGTGCAGAGTAATAGCAGAAGTTAGAAGTGGCAGCCTCAAGTAGCCAATATCTTTTTCACTAAGGAATGTCCTTCTTGATATCCTAATAGACCAAACAAGCAAGTCATTTAAGGTTTTCGACAAAAAATGTGGTGTAGATTGCACCATCACTCTTTCATTTAATTATGTGTTTATCTCTCTCTCTCTCTCTCTCTCTCTCTCTCTCTCTCTCTCTCTCTCTCTCTCTCTCTCTCTCTCTCTCTCTCATAGCTCGAGCAAATTACTAGCTAACGTTCATTTTCTTCCATTAATTTTTGCTATTCTTTTCTGATTTTTTTGTCGAGCTATTCAAGCCAGGAGAAGTACATTTTTTTTCTTTATGTAAATTATGAGGTCATACAAGTCTATTAGAATAAAATTTCAGAGTTGGGAGATTGAGAAGGGAAGAAACTGTGTTTTTTGTCTTTTATGAGTTCATTGGTGCGATTGAAATCAAAAAGGTGATGGGAGTTTATTTCTTCTTCTTCATCAATAGTAATAGTTTCATTTTGCACTTTAAAGTTGCGACCAACTTGAGATTTTTTGTTTTATGATTTATGTGCTTTATTCATTTATTTATTTCATTTCCATTGAGAGAAGAAACTGAAAGAGAGTAGCGAGAGCATAATAGAGAAGTGCAGAGTAATAACAGAAGTCAGAAGTGGAGGCCTCAAGTAACCAATTTCTTTTTCACTAAGGGAGGTCCTTCTTCATATCCTACTAGACCAAACAAGTAAGTCATTTAAGGTCTTTAACAAAAAATGTGGTGTAGATTGCACCATCACCCTTTCATTTAATTATGTGTTTATCTCTCTCTCTCTCTCTCAACTCGAGCAAATTACTAGCTAACGTTCATTTTCTTCTATTAATTTTTGCTATTCTTTTCTGATTTTTTTGTCGAGCTATTCAAGCCAGGAGAAATACATATTATTTTTTTTCTTTATGTAAATTATGAGATCATACAAGTCTATTATAATACAATTTCAGAGTTAGGAGATTGAGAAGGGAAGAAACTGTGTTTTTTGTCTTTTTTGAGTTCATTGGTGCGATTGAAATCAAAAAGGTGATAGAAGTTTATTTCTTTGTCAATAGGAATAGTTTCATTTGATACTTTGAAGTTGCAACCAACTTGAGGTTTTTTGTTTTATGTTTTTTGTGCTCTGTTCATTTATTTCTTTCATTTTCATTAAGAGAAGAAATTGAAAAAGTAGCGAGAGCATAACAAAGAAGTGCATAGTAATAGCAGAAGTCAGAAGTGGCAGCCTCAAGTAGCCAAAAAAAATTTCACTAAGGAAGGTCCTTCTTGATATCCTAATAAACCAAACAAGCAAGTCATTTAAGGTTTTCGACAAAAAATGTGGTGTAGATTGCACCGTCACTCTTTCATTTAATTATGTCTCTCTCACTCTCTCTCTCTCTCTCTCTCTCTCTCTCTCTCTCTCTCTCTCTCTCTCTCTCTCTCTCTGCTCAAGGAAATTAATGGCTAGCGTTCATTTTCTTCCATTAATTTTTGCTATTCTTTTCTGATTTTTCGTCGAGCTATTCGAGCCAAGGGAAATACATATGATTTTTCTTTTTTTATGTAAATTCTGAGATCATACAAGCCTATTTGAATACAATTTCTGAGTTGGGAGATCATGAAGGGAAGAAGCTGTGTTTTTTTATTCTTTTCCGAGTTCGTTGGCGTGATTGAAATAAAATAAAAAAAGGTGGGGGAGTTTATTTCTTCTTCATCATCATCAATAAGAATAGTTTCATTTGGTACTCTAAAGTTGAGACCAACTTGAGATTTTATGTTTTATATTTTATGTGCTTCGTTCATTTATTTCTTTCATTTCCATTGAGAGAAGAAATTGAAAGAGAGTAGCGGGAACAAAGCAAAGTAGTACAAAGTTATTAGGAAAATCCCTTATGATGTTTTGAAAATGACAAAATAAATCAAATACTACTAATATATTTAATTGTTGAGTAACATACTATGCATATTATGAAACATGTAAAGGATATTATCAAAATCTATACTTGGAAGAATTAGAAGACGGACTCTATGCTGAAGCTAAACATATTCAGACTGTATTTAGACCTTAAAGCTAAATCAGTTCAAAAGCAAAATATGTTCAGACTTACGTCCAGATTGTAAAGTCTATTACACTCAAACTCATATTGTAAAGTTTATTACTCTTAGACTTTACATCCAGAACGAGACAAAACGTAATACAAGCCTTAAATGTATAACGGCTAATAATCTGGTTTGGATTTTACATCAAGATAAATTTGATTAACTCAATATAATTGATTGACGATTGGATATTAAAGACAAGAAATTTCTATACGAAGAGGCTCTACTTATAAAAATCAAGATTCTGTTTGTATGGGCGATTAGAATCAATTTGGGATTCTACTTTTATCACTCAACGGTTACCAAATCTTCTAGATACAGATTTGTCCAATGGGTAGATTGAAAAACGATCCTCTAAGATACTGTCCAACGGCTAGTTTGGGAGTGGAGGAGTATTTAAGGAGATCAAGGACCGATGAGCAAGTAAGAGACGGAGCGTAGAATTTATAATTCCAAAGTCTAAGCGAACTTCGATCATACACTTATCTTTGGTGAGCTTAAACGTTTGTGATCGTGAGAAAAATACTAAAAGAGTAACTTAGTGAGATAGTGTGATATACTAATAAGTGTTTGCACTCAAAGTTGTAATCTCTTGTTGATTACATAGTGAAATCCAACAGAATGCTATTAGTGTGGAAGAGTGGACGTAGACTTAATTTAAGCCGAACTATTATAAATTATGTGTTCTTATTCTCTTCCCTAAACTCCTTTATTTTGTTTGTAGTTCTATTTAACTACTAAAGTCGGATCTTGCTCAAAGTCTGCTGCTCTTCAGACTTAGTTTCAAAATTGAAATATTTCTACTATTCATCCCCAAGTTTTCTTCCCACGTGAAATGATTGAAACACCTCCACCCCTCCCAAACCGCAACAAAAGTGTAAGGCTCATCTTTGCGTACCCAATATCGATGCTGATCTTTTCTTGATCTTACCTATCAAAAAGTAGAAAAGTACATTATTTGCAAGAGACTTGGTACAATACATATCTTTCATCTCCTACAAGTTGCTGAAATAAAATTTCATATTTTCACTTACTTCCTACAAGAAATCGGCAACACCTTCCTCCTAGGGCATTCGAATCCCATGGATTCAAAGAAATCCAAGACGAGTTCACATGGCCCTGGTACACAACTTGACCTTCAGATAGGAGAATGACATCATTGAAAAAATCGTAAGTCTCTGGAGCTGGCTGGAGGAGAGAGATAACCACTGTTCCATCAATAATGTTAATAAATTGTTAGGAAAAAGTCACAAAAAACCCCAAACTTTGTCCAAAGTGACAAATTTACCTCAAACTTTTTTTGTGACATAAATAACCCCAAACTTTACTAACCATGACACAATTACCCCTAAACTCTATGGCCAATGGCATTTTAGTCTTAGTTTTTTCCTTTTTCTGTTTTTCCTTTTCCTTTTCTTTTTTTTTCCCCTTTTTTCTTCTTCTCTCTTCCCTCTAGCAGTCATGGCAGAGGGAAGATGAACTCAGGGGAGACACCAGCAAGGGCTGCCCTCACTTGCATTGAGCAAGGGTTGCCCTCGCCAGATCTAGCACCCCTCGCCCGACGCCGGCAAGGACAGCCCTTGCCTGAGTCCAACTTCCCTCCACCATGGTCGGCAAAGGAAAGAGAGAAGAAGAAAAAAAAAAAAAAAAAAAAAAAAGTAAAAGTAAAAAACGAAAATGCCCTATAGTTTGGGGTAAATGTGTCATACAGATACAAGTTTAGGGTTTTTTGTATCATGAAAAAAAAAAATTGGGGTAAATGTGTGACGATTAGTAAAGTTTGGAGTTTTTTATATCATAAAAAAAGTTTGGAGTAAATTTGTCACTTTAGGCAAACTTTTGGGGTTTTTGGTGGCTTTTTCCTTAAATTGTTTCGGGGAATTGACAATCTGGTATGTCGTTGAGCTATCAAGCCTAGTAGACATCTCATCCATGAACAATGCCTTAGCAGGCCCAACCAGCATCTCACCTTGAAATTAAAGGTTAGAGAATCGAACATTTTCAGTTACTAAAAGTAACCTATGGTCACACGCTTTCGTTGTCCTCCAGAAATACCCCTCAACATTTCATTCAAAACATGGTATCAGCACATATTTCCAGCCCTAAAATCTGTGTAGAAAACATGTGCATTAAACTTCTGCTCTTTTTCAAGTGCCTGCATGATTTTTTGGTGATTATTGTCAAAATTACCTTAAGAATATAACCAGTGATAACATTAGCCTCCTGACCTTCTGTTGCTGCTGCCTATGGAAATTTCATGACCCATTGCATAAGAAAAACCAAACGCCACGTTGATCTAAGAATTTCAATAACATAGTAAATGCTTGCTAGAGTCCAACTCAAAACCATTTGTTCCATATATGTTTCTTCCTATGGATGACTTAATTCATTTTCTTGCTTTAAATGAAAAAAAAAAAAAAAAAAAAAAAAAAAAACAAGGAACAACTCTAAGATCTCCTTGTTTATTTACCTTCATGAAGATATCAATATCGGGATTCGGTTATATATTTGCTGCTTTCTCTCTCCTTGACAACTTTGAGAACATATCTACAGATGCTGCCAAAGAATCATCATTTCTTACTCAAAAAAAAAATTTCTAAGTCAAACTCAAATATGACATTATAAAAACATAAAATAATTAATTCGAATTCACTAACCGTGTCATGATCTAACACCCTGACATCTTGCAAAGAGGGCCAAAGTTTCTCTAACTGTCATTTCTTCTATGTGAAGATCGTCCTGACTTATGTAAGCCATGGTTCTTTGGGACACAAACTCATTCAAGCCATGTCCATTGTAAGTTATCATTCCTATTGCCCTGAGAAACAATCTTCACTCTTTCAATGTAATTGGATGATATATTAGTTTAGCATATAAAAGTCGTAAAAACCACAAAAAGGGCTGAAATTATATTAAAGGTGACTTGCAGTAACCTTTAGTTCAGGATCAAGCTTGCTTGCCAAAGCTAACAAGAGTGTGGTCTTCCCCAAACTAGGAGGACCCAGAAGCAAAGTCATCCTGCAAAATTATCCATCCAATTGAGAGGAAAATTGCCAGAAAAGAAAGGCAAAGCTAATTCTTCATCATTTCATTCAAGGAGTGAAGACAAATCTAGATTCAATTCCGTTCAATGTAATTCTTGTTAGAAGATAGGAAATATATTAGTTCTGAATCGTACTTGGAGGAGTAATCCAATCAACATGTTAAAAACTTATGTCCAACAAGAATCCGGCGATTCTTAGTTGAGACTAATGAATAATCACAAGACATGTAATGCATTTATAGAACACGGCACCAAGCTCGAAGATGGAACCAAATCAGATGTGCTGAAATAAAATTAAGTTCACTTCAATTCATTTTGGAGGTTTGGAAAAACTCGTTTGGTTTGATTTGCTTACCTGCCAAGTTTGATGATCCCGCTGACATCTTGAAGGATAGTCAAGTACTTCCCTCTACTAGGGAGTATGAGTACAAAAATTCAAGAAGCCCTTCAGGGGTAAAAAGAAACAAAAAGAATAGTAAAGGTTAAACAAAGAAACCAATCAGAACATTCAAGCAAATTACTGAATGTCATTTTAATCAAAAAAATCAATATGATCCTCATCGCAAGTTATGTGACTCAATAAAAGTAAAGGTTAAATAAAGCCCTTCATTTATTTTGGGTTCTCCCATCCTATCTCATCAGCTAGCTTTTGGGTTATGGTTCTTCTGAAGTCAATATCAATTAACATGAGACCGTCCACCATATCTCACAGTTGCATTATGAAGGGGTTCTGGCAGTGAACCGATATTGCAGTGGTTGCACAAGAATGGCAAAAGGCTGCTGCAAATGTCACATATATGGCATGGGACTTTGATGTGTGGTTTGTGTGTTCTTAAACTCTTTCCGTCTGTATGGTCGTGGACTCTCTCCAACTTCAATAGCTAGCTTTTGGGTGTGGTTCTCTTAAGTTCCAAAAGCTTTTGAGAGCCAAGGCCATCTAATTCACATATCCAAGTCCATCAATATGGATCCAAGTCCAACAACTGAATTAGGATCCTAACAAGAATGAAGTTGCCTTTTTAGCTTTTACATTTCAAAATTTAGGTGGTTGCTGGCTTACCTCTAGAATATTAGTGCAGAAAGGCTTACCTCTAGAATATTAGTGCAGAAATTAATGAAGGTTGGCAAAGCTCTGCTTCCTTCATGAGTCTCAGCCTCCACGTTCAAATGCTCAAATCTGACTTCAATTGTAGAAACATCAATTCCAACTCTGCAAATAAACCCAGATCCACCATTACCACCATTATTCAAAACCAACCCCCCCCCCTTCAATATATATATAAACATCATGATAATACCGAGAAAACTTTCTCAGGTAAAAAAAAAAACATGCATGGTCTGACATGATATGGATTTTCCTCGGTAAAGATTTCTCTCGGAAGCCAAACAGGCTCCATTCCGAAAAACGTTGCAGATTTTGTAAAATTTTCCTCTTCTCTGGGGAACCCCACAAACAGAGGTTCCAAAGACAGAGCAAACAGAGACTCTACCTATCAATGCGGTTCCTGAGCTTCAGCAAGAACTTCTCGACCCTCACTAACCTCTCCATCAACCTCTTCCTCTCATGAAAGCCCAGGTTCTGGATGTCAATCTCGTTACCGCCGCCCCACGAAGCCGTCAGAATCCCTTTCCGGAGACGGTCGAAGGTGGGGAGTTTCTCGAGAGCAGCCCATCGGAGAGCTTCTTCGTCGTCCTCATTGCGCGAAGACCTCGAGAGCACGTCCACCGTCGTCGCACGGTTCCTCCACGTGGTGGAGCTGGTCGCACGCAGGCTGTAGCTGGCTCTGTCTATGTCTCCTCTTTTCCACGGACGATGACTGTCTACTAAATCGTTGCTCTTGCTCTGTTTCTGAAACACAAGAAGAAGAAGCAGGATGAGGTAAATGACAGCTTTTCGGGTTCTGCTTACTGCTGGTGGGTGCATTGTTGTAGTCACGTATGGAGAGTTGTTCTGTGAAAGGAGCTCATAAATAAGGGTGCCGGCATTCGAATTGTCGACTCCATGAAAGTTTTGCTGGTTTGGAAAATAAGAAAGTCAAAATTCATTCTTCTTCGTTTCGGTACTTTCGAACTTCTTGACGGGGGTAAACCCACCACTCCCGTGAAGTGAAATGGGTAAGACGCCAAGCGTCTCCACGGAGAGTCAAACCCTCTCCCTCCTAGAAGGAGTCAGCGGGTTCCCTTACGGTGAAGAAGACTTAACCAGCGGAGCCACCGCGGCCGATGGTTTTCTGATTTATCTAATTAATTTATCTTACTTCCACAAATTTTCTAATTAAATCCTTCTGACAATGTGATGCATGGTGAGTGGGTAAGACCGTGGAAAGTGTCAGATGGAACTTTATTGAGATTAAAATAGATTAGGAAAATAAAAGTTAATTACCAAGATATAAGGGAGTAATTGTAATTTTTTGATTGATTCCAACTCAAGATATGATAAAATCATATAGAAGAGAAAGATATAACCCGAATAAAAATATCACTGAGGGAAGTGAAATAAAGGTAGATAAAATTTCTTATATCCATGACATAAAAGTTATTTTTCTCGAATAACAAAATCTTTAAACTAAAAAATTAGATTAACAATAAAATATAAAATATTATTTGGGTCATAATATAAAAAATAAAAATTCAGAAAAATGGACAATTTTCGTTTGTTATTTATTTCTGTTTTTAGTTATATATTTGAATTTCTTTCTATTCTATAATATATATATTATGTACATATATATAAACATATATATATGCAATGTCCATATTACTTACATATTTTAGGTATATTAGTGTAATTTATTATTTAGGAAAAAAATTATTAAGGAACGATGGAAGGCAATAAAAAAAAAAAAAAAAAAAGGAGAAATAATTTTTAAAAAAAATAAGTAATAAAAATGAAGTACAAGAACCCCAATTTTAAATGAGCAAATTCAAACTTGAAATGGATCTTTTTAACTCATTACATCTCCTTCTTCTCTATTTCTCTTTTTAAGTACCATCTTAGATTAAACATGGGCCTTATCTACTCAGTTCATGGTTAAATCTTATCGATCACGAATAGAATCATCCTTATATTAGACTAACCTCTTTAAGTAAGTTCGTTGTTTAAGAGGAAACCACGATTCCTTGTCACAACCGGCAACCATGAATTGATAATACAAACTTGTACTTACGACTTGAACATAAATGCCATGGTTCCAGCAACTTTGACAGTGGGAGTAGGCACTCCCTTGAAAATGGGAACGCAAAAAGGTAGTTGACTTTGGCAAAGTTGTGATTATATTATGATAGGTTTTGTTGACAGGCGGGCCTAAGTGACAAGTTTAACACTGATCCTAAGGCCTGTCCATTGGTCACTTCTTCATGGCAAACGTTATCAGACGTGCCAAATAAATGGAATGTAGAGGACTGTAAGAATTTGAGCTTGTGATATATGTTCTGATATCGGATGTTAGATAACTGCTCTCCCCCGAAGTTGAAACTAGCAAGAAACAAAGCCAATCGTACGGCCTTGACAAGACTAACGGGTTGATCGCGTGAGCCATCGTATATCATTCACAAAATCAATCAAAAATCGTTGAGAAGGCAAATTGAGGAACAGAAGTCTTGTACAGTAGCCAAAGTTGGACTCGGAGAGAACAATGCAGACTTAGGCATTCGAAATGCGTAGGACATTGCAATTTTAAACTCTTCGTGATCAACGAATTAAAACCCGACCAAGCGTGCATCACTTACTGCACTCCACTCCACTCTTCTCCAAGTGATGCACGGCGAATGCTTTACCCATTCTCATTTTCTGTCAGAAACAAAGTTGTTATGAGGATCAATGACACGCTAAAGTCTACCACCCAAGGTGCTCAATTTCCAGAGGCGGTATGATTGTACCCCTGGCTAATTAAAAAAACAAGATTATCAAACTATTTAATCCAGTCACCATACCGTGATAGTGTACTTTTTCTCACCAAAAAAGAACGAGTAAAATCTGTTTGCCATGTCCAGAGCCTATAGATTTTGGTTAAGGGTGTGCCATGCAGCATGCACCACCACAGTAGAGTAGACAACTAATGAGATCAGACTCAGTTGGGATTCAAGTCCCTCTAATCCCAATCTCTGTTACTCCTATCAGCCCCCAACCTAAAGCACAATCAGCCGACAACAACACAAGCCTCTACTTCTAATGCCTAAATCAAAACCAACAAGGTACATCTCTATCTTGTGCATAGCATGCATACAACAACAACAATAACAATAAGAAGCTAACCTTTTATCTCTCTAGCGGCATCCATTATGCTCTGCTCTGTTTTGGGTGACTAGACCTATCCCCCTTATATACAAGCACAATAAATAGCATAATCAGACATCATTTTTCACGCCCTCATCTCGCTGGCTCCCACCAATACGATGTCCTGATCACAACTTAGGTGACCATCCAGACACCAGGAGACAACAAAGCTTATGAGAGAGCTATTTATATGTCTAACGCTATCAAGTGTCATGAACTTATGCATCCCTTGATGAAGGCTCAATAAGAGGGGATTAATGGAAATAACAAAACAGCTTCAAAAGGAGCAATGCACTATAATTTACTTGAAAAAGAACAACTTTAAACCCACACCATCAAAAGCTGGTGTCAGACATGAAAAATCCATCCATTCAAAGAAGAGAAAGTTATTTCTAACTATACACCTATCGTTACTTATTCCTAAAGTGTCTCAATTTAATCTTCACCGTCATTCTCTTCATCATGCCTGGAAGTCCCATTTACACCAGATACAAGCTCTGCCTCAGTTGGCTTGGATGGCAACCTCTCATAGGCTTTCGAACTTGACGGAAGAAGCTTACATTGCCCCAATCTAAGACTCTGGCTGAGCTTCTCATAGCCCCACCTCTGCTGAACATAGACTACAATTGCTAGTAGAACAGCACATGAAGGTATGGCAACATCTCCAAACTTGGAGTAAAAATCCCAATTAGGATTGACAAACTCATAATCATCCACAAAGTATGGATTGGGAGAGGGGGATCTCGTGTAATCATATAGATGAGGGAGGAGTCTGACAATAGTGATCCCGACATAATATAGCTTTCTGAGAGGATGACTGTCAATCTGCCATAAGAAGTTACCAATAACTTGAGGTAGAAGGAAAAAGTCATGAGCGAGGCCAACATACTCTTCCAATTTGGTTTCCCACACTGGAGATGTGTCCGAATTGCCAGCAGAATCATAGTATAACTGCGTCTGAAGCGATGCCTGGCTAGTTTTTCCAGAATGAATTAACAAAACAATAAGGTAACCAATTAGGTGTATGGACAAGGTAGTAAGCAGCACTTTTTTATCACTTGGGACTCGATGTGGTTCCAGGGGAGCCCTCATGAGTAGCCTGATCCGAGATTTCCATACCTTCTGAAGAAGTCTCAAAGTAAGCAAAAATGAAACCATCACCAGAAGCTTTACGGTATAGTCAATCACATGAATCCACTGGCTTCTTTCCAGATTGAAGGAAGAAACTTCCTTGGATTCTGATGCTGCCCTCTTGAAAACAGCTTCCGCACCGGTAATCAAAGTAAGGCTATACCCCACAGCTTGAACACCAAGCATAACCAACGAGACATAGGCTACAGAGTCCACATTATGCTTGATGTAGAAGAGTTGACTCAAAATGCAAGAAATGGCCAGAGAAAGTGTCAGTACCTGTAGGATCCCCTCAATACCTCTGCGAGAGAGAATGTCCTCTCTTTGTTGCCTATACATTATTGGGAAGGTCTCAAGCTTGATGGAATCAAAATGGAGAGGATCGTCTTCATTTCTTTGGCTGCTGATGGAAATTTTGGCCGTGGGATCAACAAGCCACCGATCTGCAGTGGGAGGGTATGAAATGACTACCTCGATCAAGCAGTCTAACCCAGCTTCGAGATCCATACTTTCAAATAATATCTCCCATGAGGCACGGATATCTCTGCAACCAACAAGATACATTTTTCCGACATGCGGGTCATATAGTCCCTCTAAAAATATCACTGAAAAATTGCTGGAAGCCTTTCCAAGAAAAGAAAGTTGGGCTGAAACATTTAAAAGGAGCTGCCTTTCAGTGTATACAGCCTTAGTGCGGTAAGGGACCTTGTCTTCCATGGAAGAACTGTTCTGTGAAGACCAATAGCGTCCAAACAATGGACCAAGAGAGAGAATCTCCATCTGCAGGTCGACTCTCGGAGATCTTGTTTTAGGGAATGGATCAGGATGCGCAGACGCGTGAAGAGTGAGATCTTCTGATAGACCAGAGAGACTGACTAGGTATGATTCCGCATCTTCTAGCTTGGGGAATTGCAACAGTGACTTCTTTATCACAGACCTAAAACTGAAAGGTTCATTCTTTTCGAGGATAACACCAGCCAAATTGATTTTCGAGTAACTGTAGTATGGATTAGCGGTCTTGAAATAATTCCATAGCTCCGTAGGCTGCACTAGCTTCTCAAATGCCAAAGGGAAGAATGATATTTTGTCAGTCTTTAAGCTAAAGAAGCTCCCAAGCACAATGCTTCGTTGCTTTATGGAAAATGAGGTAGGAATATACAGACAAATCCGAGACTTACACTCGCTCCCTACAGAATCACCAATCCCTATGCATCCAACCATACACAGCTGACCACTCGAAGACTTCCAAATTCCCTCGGCAGCAAGAGTCATATTGCTCGGACCCGATCTTCTTTCCGCAGTGTACTGATTCTCTGCAGGAGAAACAGCTCTAAACACAGCAGCAACTCTTGCAGAGGACATTCCTTGTGCAGAAGTTTGTTCGCACTTGATATCCTGCATGTAAAGTTTGACACCCTTAAAACTTCCATCTGAAGCCCTAATCTCCTTATCCACTGCAAAAGGACCCAGCCTGCTACAAAAATCATCGGTAGAGTTGCATCTCCAGTTCGGCACAATGGTAAAAGCTTGTCCTCCAGATTCCTCAAGAATCCTACAGAATCCAGTACCCTTATAGATTTCAATGCTGCCATTTACAAACCCATCTTGGTATGGGTATGGATTGCAGGATTTAGCAACAATCTTTTCAGAACCGAACTCGTAATGGGCCGCCTTGCCCAACTGTGATGCAATATGTACTTCATCAAAGTGCTTAGCATTAGATTTCGGGTTAAGGCTCATCATTCTGCCTTGGATCACCCTGTGTGTGAGACTGAATGTCCTAGGATACCGGAGGACGAGCAAAATTCGGTCGTCCTGCAAAAGAGGAGGCTGGTTTTTATTGTAATTCGAATTTTTCACCCATTGCCATGGATTAGAATCATCAGATTCCCTCGACGGCAGCATGGTGTTCCCCAAAAGACACAGCACTCTCTCTCCACCATTGTGATTGGATTCACTGTAAACCCCTTGAAACGAAATCGAAAGCCGAGTATGGTCTGGCCATATCTCAAACTGATGGCTTCCCTCATAGGGCTTCTCCGAGAACATGCCATTCACAGTTATACCCATCGTCAAGAGCCCACTCACGAAGACCGATTTCCTGGATCGGTGGGACCGATCAACGTCGGTGATCCAGAATGACACCAAGTGCAAAGGAGCCCTCGACGAGTTGCTCGGGAGCTCGCTATCATCAAATGGGAGTATTGGGGAATCACCCACATCTTGTTCCCAATCCCCATTCACAAAAAACAGCTCTTCCTTAATACTTAAAGCTCTACTATCTTCAATTCGCAGTTCAGAAGCAGATTTCAAAGTAGCTGCACACTCTTTCTTCACTTCATTGATCAGATCATTACTGTAAGCGAAAGCAGAAGCTGATGAAGAAGCAAAAGAGGAAGATTCGCCTTCAACCACAACAGCATCCCTATCTACCCAGTACCCACCAGTGAACTCAAGGGCCAAGAACAAATGGGCAGTGAAAACAAGAGTGCCAACGCACGAGATCTTCATGATCTCCAACTACACGAGATCTGAACACTCCTAGAAAAAGATCAAATTTTCACGGAAATAAACAAGCAAGGCCGCAACTTTCAAAACACCCACTTGCCCCAGAGGACAGCTAAACCCGGGAACAGCGATTCTTCCATACTCACCAGCAAGACTTGAACATGAAGCATTGTTCTGGTGTGATGTCGGATGTCAACAACTTGCTCGGAAGACAGGAAGACTGAGATCTCGACCCAGGAATCTTCTAGTGCGAGAGAGAAGATGAAGTGAAGTTGAAGATAATTAGGACAGAAGTAACGCTCCGGGTTTGGTGCGATGTCTGGATTGACAAACGTTGGAGAAGGGAAAGATCGCACCTTTCGCCCACCATCCCACACCTCTATGGGCGCGTGGAGTGCATGATACGGATAGCTGAGGCGAAAAAAGTTAAGGCAGATGCTCGGGCTCCCGAACTTCACCGCCTGTCACACAATTGCCCCCCGAGTTCTGAGAAATTGTAGATTTTTGCCCCCCTACAACTTTGATTATTACACAATAGCCCCGCATCCTTATGAAAGATAGAGATTACCCTATCTTTAACTTTTTGTCACGGCCATTAGGGGTGCATGATAATCCAAAATTTATGTTCCGTAAATAGTTTTTATGTTCCAGCACTGCTTTCGGAAGAAATCCGCTTGATAAACTTATTCAGTTTTTCTATTTCGAAATAGATTTATATTCCGTAAATAGATTTGGAAAAAAATCGAAAGTTTAAAATTTTTTACTTTTGATTTTAAGAAAAATCGAAATAATTTCTCTCACTAAACCCTAATTTCGGTGAGTCCTCCCTCATCTCCTCTATGTCTTTGCCCCTCCTCTTCCTCCGCCTCTCCTTATTTTATTAAAAATAAAAATAAAAATATTCATTTTATTCATTTAAAAATAAAAATAAATTTATTAAAATAAATAAATTATTTTTATTTATCATTTTATTTTTAGTTTATTAAAAATAAATTTATTAAAAATAATTTATTTATGATAAATAAAAATAAATTATTTTTATTTGCCTTGAGTGTTTTGCCAACTAAATTTTTTTTTTTATTCATTTTTAAACAAATTTATTCGTAAAATAAAATAAAATAAATTTATTTTGATATTTTTATTTTATTTTTTATGATTTATTTTATTTTATTTTATTCATTATTTTTTTTGTTACTAAATCATTTTTATTTTTATTTTTTATATTAAAGGTCGTCGGTCGTCACCGCCGCCGTCCGAAAGGAATAAATTCTCTGTCGTTATCAAATGAATTTCTATTTTTAGAGTAGAAATTTTGTGTCGTTATCAAACTGGTTATTTTTGCTTAAAACTCTTCTAGAAATATAAATAAAAAAATTTATTTCTGTTCCATAAACTATTTCTAGAACAGAATAGTTGTCATGCGCGCCCTAGGTCTACATCACCAATATGGCTTGTTTGCCGACACTTAATCAGAAGCAAATAAATAGCAGCGTAGCAGTATCTGTACCCAATAAACTTTCGAGTATTGTGGATTATAAAAATCGTTATAGTGCGTGAATCACGAGATTTTAAATAAGTAAAAAGTAAAAATCAATTCAAACACACCTGTGTTTTTACGATATGTAGATATTTATTATGGTGAATGGAAATTGTTGGAAGATTTACAGAAGTCAACATGTCGAATGAAAGAGGATTCACCCGACATTTAAGGTTGCGGATTGTGGAATCAAATTATAATTGGCCAATCTTTACACTATGTTTGGAGGCGAGAGCAGGAAAGAAAATGCCAATTTGTTTAACTATTTTCCCTTTTATTCATTTGACGTTTTCAAAACTCTCCACCTACATTTTCTTTCTCGTCACTTTTCCAAGCATAGTCTAAAAATTTGAAGGCGGTGTCAGGAGAGAATATTACCCCAGTCAAATATGCACTTATCCTGACAACTATTTCTGGAGCCTAAGTAAGGAAAAGAAGAATAGTATATAGTCATGAGACATACATTAAGGGCTATGGTGGGCCTAAATATTATTCCTCAGTACATTATTTTCATTTTGAATATGCCCATAGTAGTGAATTGCGGAAATGAAAATAGTCCATTATAAAAGTTGTTCTCAAGTAAGAACCTTCTTTTATCATAGGGAGACAAATAGAAAACTTATTCTCTCCGTGCAATTAAGTCAACAGAACACCATTTTCAACCTTAGTAAAATTTGACCCTCATGGTCAATATCTGACGAGTTGTATCCATATTTTCAGACAATGGACAAAATGATAACATTAGACATGGCCGTGTCGTGTCCGACACTCCGACACGTGTCCGACACGCTCCGACACGTCCCGACACGCTCCGACACGCGGTCAACGAGTATCGAAAAATCCGACACGTGGTCAACTCTTTCCAACACGCGAGTCCATAATTCCGACACACACGGGGTCAATTTTAAAAATTTCTAATACTTGAGGGGTCAAAATATAAATATACACAAAAGAAGTAATAAAAGAAGTAATAAAATTGCTATAAATATACACGCACGGGGTCATTTTTTTCAGTTTTTTTTTAGAATTGTTTTATTTTTTTAAAAAAGTCTTTTACAATGAAAGAAGTAATAAAAAAATGCTATATATGATAAATATAAATAAATTTAAAAATATCATTTCAGCATTTTTCTTTAAACAATGTTTTTTCCTCTAAGTTTTGTGTATTATTGTAACAAATTAAAATAATGAATGATATTATTTAATATTTTTCGTGAAAATTAATTCTAGGCTATTTTTATTATTATTTATTTATGTATTTATATAAAAAATATATATTTAATATATGACGTATCGGAACGTGTCGAAATTCTCTATTTCTAAAAAATGACGTGTCGGCGTGTCGTATCGTGTCGTGTCACGTGTCACGTGTCCGTGTCGGTGCTACATAGGTTGTATCCATATTTTCAGACAACGGACAAAATGATAACATTAGACATGGCCGGTTTAGGCAACTGTCTTGCATTAAAAGGCCTTGCCCAACCAACTTGGGTGCGGGCCAGGTGCGGGCCAGGCCTCTATTGGACCGAACATCATAGTGTAGATTTTAAATTATGGACGGGCTTGGACAACATGATAGGTCCAACTTCGAGAATCGGTGATTGTCTCGGCTTGAAAGTCGAGAGCCGAAGCCGCCTTTGAAGCAACGTGTCCTAATTATGGCCAAAACTTCTTTTTGTCTTGTAAAAAAAAGTACAACTTTAAGTTGGATCTCAATTTTGGCTCAATTTTTTTTCCAGTCATAATGAAGCATAAATTTGCGTTCGGTGTCCAAGGTGCTTGTGCATGGAGCATCATGTTAGAGTTGAATAATGATACAACCAGAGCAACTTTGACAGAAATTGAAAGGAAAAATGGAGGAAAAAAGTTTTCTGTATATTACCCCTATATCAGTAAATTGTGTAATTTATAATGTAAAGAATGAGGAGGAAATAGGAAATAATATACTAGAATTACAAATCTTATATAATGTGGTTGACTAAATCAATTAGTCCGCAACCATATCAGCATCATAATCAGAATCTTCAATCATATTTCCAACGAGTTTGAAGTTTGAACAACTACTTATTGAATCTTGATTGGGTTGTAAAGATAATAATAATTGAGTGAGATCCCGGATCATTACATTACGTGCGAGAAGGCTTCATGCTACAATAATCAACCCATGATAAAGAACCAACAAAGAACAGGACATGGAATATAAGTGCAGCGATCATCTCCAATTGATTTTTGATTGACATGTACATTTTCAGCAGTCCCGACTCGATTGGCGGTGCCGGAATTTTTAAGTCTATGTCGACAAAAGCATTCTATAGGCAACTTTGTATTATGCATAATGGGTCACCATCAGAAACAAGTGAGGATCTACTAGCCCGAGTGCTTAGTGCTTAAAACATGCTAAGTTTGATATTTTATGTTGGCACAATTTAATTAAAATCTAAGTAGGACTTGTAAATGCTCTTAGAGAATCTTTGCTTCCAAAAGCAAGCATCTCCACGCCTCCCAGTCCTTGTCTCTACTCTCACAGTTCTTTACTTCATGCTCACTTGGCTTACTATACCAGCCTTATAAATAGCGACCAAACCTGAAACCGAAGTTCAGCAATCTAGAGAAGATGGGGCCAATGACGGAGTTGATGTTGGAGGTTTGTTTGTAAAAACAAACTAAGTGCATTTTCCTTGTCCCACATAAGAAAAGTGAGAGGAAGTGGATCAATTAATAAGTGTAAGATTTCTTTTATGTAGCTAAAGGAATGATTGGGTGGGGTTAGACCCCACCATACCCGGTGCGGGTGCGCGATTATTAAGCGCACTTAACACTTGGCACACATTCGCATCCGCGGTTTAATTAGCACTAATCCCTTTATTATTTTTTTATTTTTATTTTTTTTAAATCAATTCAAATGTTGCTTTTATTATTAGCCTAATAATCACGCCAAAATCGCGCACCCGCACACGGGTATGGTGGGGTCTAACCCCACCCAATCATTCCTTTAGCTACACAAAGGAAATCCCACACTTATTAATTGGTTCACTTCCTCTCACTTTTCCTATGTGGGACAAGGAAAATGCATTTAATTTGTTTTTACAAACAAACCTCCAACAATCTCCCACTTTGTTTGTAAAACAAAGATTTCAAAATTAAAATTTTAAAAATCGTACAGCCAAAGTTTCAGTAAGATTAATATACATACATAAAGGTCTCTTTCGAGTTAAACATTTACTTAGTGCAAGTATATCAAAGCTCTATCAAAGTGACAAGTAATTCGGCTTTAAACTTGTACTTTTATGTAATAAAACTGGATATACCGCACATATACTAATTTCTTGTTTCAGCGAGAAGTTCTATATTACTCCGCCTTATTATGACCTTGTGCTTGATCCTATTTCATAAGCTCTTTAGAAAGTAACCCCAACTTTCGTAAGAAGCGGCACCACTTCTAAGCTCATATAGATGAAGTATCTACCATGTATTTCTGTTACTATCGACACATAACAAATTTATATCATACTTTATTAAGAATTCAATTCAACCTACAAAACGTAACAGACGATACTGACTTCTCATATCAGGGCTACGTTAGTATCAAACAATCACATTCAATAACTTATTCTTACCCATTAAACCTTGTAACTAGTGATGTTCTAGAAAAAGGTCGGGTTACCATTGTTGGTAATTTCAATTAAAGGGTTTAAGCCCCATTTCTTGTGAGGTCATTATTACCATGTGTTTTGGTAAAGCCTTCGTCAAAGGATCGACAAGATTATTATTTGACCTCACATAGACAATTGTTATGGTATCATCTTTAATAAATTGTCTCACATATTCATGTCTTAGACTAATATGTCTAGACTTATCATTATAGGTGCTACAGTGCTATTATAGGCTCTTGCCAAAATAGCATGACTATCACAATGGATAGAAATAGGAGGCATAGGACTAAGTCATAATTTGATATCCAACAACAAATTCGTAATCCATTCAGCATCTTTCGCAGTTGCCGCTAAAACAATAAATTCATATTCCATTGTTGAGTGAGTTATACATGTCTGTTTCTTGCTCGCCCAAGATACAGCACTTCCAGCTAATGTGAAAATCCATCCAAAAGTGGAACGCTCATCTCCCACACTTGTAATCCAACTAGCATCGATGCATCCTTCTAATGCAGCCGGATAATTATTATATAACAATTCTAAATTTTTAGTTCTCTTAAGATAATAAAAAATTCTAGTGATAGCTCTCCAATGTTCTGTACTTGGATTACTAGTATACTTACTCAACTTGCACATAGAATAAGCAATATCAAGTCTAGTACAATGCATCGCATACATTAAAGACCCTATAGCACTTGCATATTCTATTTGTGCCACCGCTCTACTAGTATTATAGTTTAATTTAATATTGGAATCAAATGGAATACTTATTTCCTTAAAACCAAGATATTGAAATTTATTTAATAATTTTTCAATATAACTATATTAGCTTAAAGAATAACCCCCACTATATTTCTTAACTTTAATACCTAAGATAGTATCTACCTCACCCAAATCCTTCATTTTAAACATGGAAGTTAGATACTTCTTAGTCTCAATAATTCCAATCATATTCGTTCCAAAATAAGCATATCATCAACATACAAGCACACTAAGACACCATAGTCTTTAGTGAATTTAGAGTATATACACCTATCGGCACTACTATTGATGAAACCATTTGATAATATGACCGAATTAAAGTTTTCATGCCACTGCTTAGGAGCTTGCTTGAGTCCATAAAGAGACTTAATCAATTTACATATTTTTCTTTTATTTCCAGGAAGAACGAAACCCTCCGGTTGTTCCATGTAATTCTCATCATTTAAGTCTTCATTCAAGAAAGCAGTCTTAACATCCATTTGATGAACGCAAAGATCATAAATGGAAGCTAGAGCAAAAAGAACTCGAATAGAAGTTATACATGTAACAGGAGCATATGTATCAAAATAATATATTTCTTCTTTTTGTCTATATCCCTTGGCTACAAGCCTAGCTTTAAAAGCTTGAATATAACTATCAGAATAATATTTTCTTCTAAAAACCCATTTGCGCTCGATCCTTTCGCTAAATCTACTAATACCCAAGTATTATTGGACATAATTGAGTCAATTTCATTATTCACAACTTCTTTCCAAAAAGAAACGTCTCTAGAAGACATAGCATCATCAAAGCTTCTAGGATTATCTTCTAAATTTAATACTAAAGGGTATTTATTTATCACGTTATTATCTCCATCTCCTTCAACAAGAAAAATATGAGTAATAAAATCATGACTTAAATCTTTTATTTTTCTAACTCTAGTACTTCTCCTTAGTTCAATCGTGTCTTTAGAATCATTTGTTTCTTTCTCTTGAGAATCCCTTTGAGTTTCCATAGATTTTGAATTATTTTCAATAATTTCATAACTTGTAAAACATTTATTCTCAAAGAATTCAACGTCTCTCGATTCTACAATGACATTGGACTCTAAATCAAGAAGCCTATAAGCTTTACTATTTTCAGCATACCCAACGAAAACACTTCTCGAATATCAATCTTAAGGGCACGAATTTTATTCACAAGCACTTGCAATTCATGGACTTGTTCCAACAAGAGTTTAGTATCAATAAACTTAAATTCAAAATACTTTGCGATTAGATATTTGTTCGTACCTTGCTCCTCCACTTTGTACTTGAATTCCAGTGCATTCCAAATTTCTCTAGCCGACTTCATTTCAGAAAATAAGTCGTACAGACAATCGGAGAGTGTATTCAGAATATGTCATCAACAAAGTAATTCATCATCCGCACGTTTCTTCTTCTCCTTATTAACCCTCTCAATGGCTTTCGCACTTTGCTGTCCTCCATCGGAAGTAGGCTTAGGAAAGATGCTCGTTCAATTTGCAACTTTTCCTGAAGAGTTGCAATTGGTCATTCTTTCAACTTCTTATGAATAGACGCCTTTGTTCAACTGGGCAATTTTTGAAATGACATGTTTGTTCATTTTTTTGGCAATTTTTCACGAAGAGTTGCATGTGTTTTAATATTGTTTTATATATATACTTGTCAATTTTTCGGAAGAAGAGTGATCATTTCCGAGCATTCTTTCAGAAAAAAAAAAATGCAACCAATTTTTCGATTGTTTCCTAGAGAGACCCTGAAGAAATACTAGAATTGCTATCTAGTATTCTCATTTGAGACTTTGCTGTATCCTTGAGGATTTTTGCCAGTAATCATTAGCAACGTTATGGGGCAAATAAATCATTAAAGAAAGTTATATCACGCCTCAAAGTTCGATTTGGGTATTCTAAAGATCCATCTTCATTATTCTACCCAATTCGAAGCCATGTTTTCCAACAGTTGAAGCTCTCGGTCATAAATTTCTCGAGCCCGGGGCTTGAGCTGGGAACGGTCGAGTGGACCGCTGCAAGGGACGAGGTGAAGCGGGCACTGGAAAGCTATGGCTGCTTCGAGGCCTGGTTCGAGAAGGTGCCTACCGAAATGCAGGCGTCGATGCTAGGCCTGGTCCGGGAGGTCTTCAACTTGCCCTTGCAAACTAAGCTCCGGAACGTCTCAAGCAAGCCCTTGCACGGCTATGTCGGGTAGTACCCCATGGTCCTACTCTACGAGAGCATCAGGATCGAGGATGCCGACATGTACGAGAAGGTGGATGGCCTTACCACGACTTCATGGCCCGAGGGACATCCAAGTTTTAGGTAACCAAAGTTTTTTAAACACTAAGGATCTATATATATATTGCCTTAGGATTTAATTAAGAATCTAGGAATGCAAAATCCTATGGTTAGTTAAGGGTACGTTTAATAACCATTCTATTTTCAGGAATAATTTTTTGATAGAAATGATTTTTTTTATTCTATTCCTAGGAACAATTTATAAGCATTTAAAGACATTTGGTAACTGTCCAAAAATTTTATTCCTGGAATAGAATTGCGTTTAACACCGTCATCAAAAATTCTAATCTAAATCATTTTCTTTTAATTTTTCAATGATTTTATTAATTTTTTACTTTTTTTCTTCTTTTCTTTTTTTTTTCTTTTCTTTCTCTTCTTCTTCTTCGACCTTTGGCCAGCCTCGGCGAGGCCGCACCTCATCGGCCGAGCCTGACCCGGTTAGGCGAGGCTCGCTAGCAGCTAGGCGAGCCTTTAAGGAGCTTGTCGAACCTCACCCTAGCCTGGTGAGCCTCCAGCAAGCGTACTGAACCTCGTCCAACTAGTCGCTGGCAACCGGCGGTAATGGAAGAAGAAGAAAGAAGGAAGAAGAACAAGAAGAACAAGAAGAAGAGAAAAGAGATAAAAAGAAATTTGAATTGGCTTAATTTTGAAATTGTTCTCGGGAACAAAGAAATAACTTTTTTTTACTCCTTAATTCTATTTCAAATCTATTTCCGAGAATAAACTTGTTCTCGAAAACAAAAAATTTATCAATTGGATTTATGTTCTAAATTTATTTCCGGAAACAAAAGACTAATTGGTCACTATTAGCAAGTTGCCAAATGCGCCCTAACTAGCTTATTGTCTAGAATTCTTATTCCGTTAATTCTAGGTAACTCATGTTTAGAAGTTGTTTCTCGATAAATTTCACGATTACAAATCATAGAGCCATTGTTTATATACCTAATTAAGTTCTCATATAATTTTTTTTATAATACTTTGTATAAGACTTAGAAAGAAATTAGACTTAACTCACGGATTCAAGGGACAAAAGAAGTGTGCATATGGACTTAACTCACAGATTCGAGGGACATCTACGTTAGTGATTCACAACCAAAATTAGCTGGAATGATTATATTGGCAAATCGTCAAAAGATCTATAACTCAATTGGCAAAATTGAAAATTTTAGAACTAAGTTAACATATGTACAATAAGTTTATGATTTTTTTAGCAATTCTCTCTATAAAGGGAAAATTCTAAATAAGAGTGTAAAGTGTAATCATTTTTTTTTCAAACAAGGATCTGGAGTGGACATTATTTCAAATGAGGGTTAAAAGTACCATCATTTTCTCAAATAAGGGCTTGAAGTATATCTTATTTCAAATAAGAGTTTAAAATACACATATCAGTCTCAAAAAGAGCTTGAACTCACCAGCTGTGAAGGGCAATTTCATCTTTTAAAAAATTTATTTTTCCTTTTTTCTTTTTTTTTTTTTTTTTTTTCAAAAAAAAAAAAACTTAAAAAGTAAAGAAAAACACACGTGGGAGGGAGCACCCTCCCACCTAGAGGCAAAGGTCACGAACCTCGCCTAGGCGTCGGCGACCACCTGTCGGCCTTCATCGCCGCCCCACCGGTGATAGGGTAGCAACCACAGGCAAGAGGAGCTTGTGTTTTCCTTTTTTTTAAGTTTTTTTTTAAGCTAATTTAATTTATGTTTAATTTGTGTTCATACGAAAATATCCTTGATCAGCTGGAATATTTTGCTAACCGTCGAGGCTAAACTCTTATTTGAAATAGCTATAACCACTATAAACCTTTCTTTAAGGTTGATATAGCAACTTCAAGTCATTATTTGAAATAATGTCCACTTTAATTTTATTTAAGAAAATGATAACATTTCGAGCCATTATTTAGAATTCTCCCCATAAGTGGTCGAAGCAATATTTCAAATAAATTTTTTGAATTTTCTTTTTCTTTTTCTTTTTTTCTTTCATTTCTTTTTTTTTTCTACTAAGTTTGGCATGATCTGAGTCAACACCAATCATCCTCCGTGACATGGCTTATGTCCACGTAAAGCCAACATTGGGCAAAATGACTATATTAACAAATCGTCAAAATATTTAGAACTTACTTGATAAAATTGAAATGTTAAGAACTAAAATAACATCTGTACAATAATTTATGTTTTTTTTTTTTCTAACTTTTTCCAAAAAGTAGTCGAAACATGCTATATACCGAGATTGAACTCTCTCTCTCTCTCTCTCTCTCTCTCTGTGTGGCAGTAAAACCATACATTCATACACGGAGAAGCTATCGGAGTTGGATCAGATGATAAGAAGGATGATCTTGGAGAGCCTCGGCGTCGAGAAATACCTGGACGATCACATGAACTCGACCGACTACCTCCTTCGCGTCATGAAGTACGCAGCGCCTCGAACCACCGACGACCAAATTGGCCTCGCCCCTCACACGGACAAGATCTTCCTCACCATCTTGCGCCAGAACGAATTCCACTGCCTCCAAGTCCAGACCAAGCACGGCGAGTGGTTCAGCGCTCGGCCCTCGCCTAATTCTTTCACCGTCATGATAGGAGACTCGCTCTACGTAAGTCTTAAATTCCTTCCTTTTCTTTTGGAAACGATAGACGAGAATTTTTCGCATCTCTTAACCTTATTGCTTGGCATTCGAGTCATGGAACCATGTGGTTACGAGCGACATATTTTCACGTGACCTATGATTAGTAACATCTCAGCAGGACTTATCATTCACCAATCCAGTATTCAGCTTTATTGTAACTCTTCATAATACAATTTTACAAGCTGAGGACATGCCGTAACAGTCTAAAAACATTTGACTTTGATGATAAAATGTTAGCATGTCACGTGATATGATTCTACATGCATGGGTAAACAGCAGACTGCACTCTCCACGTCACCAAGTCATGATAAGCGGGAACGAGAGGCGAGGTACTCTGCCGCCCTGTTCTCGATCCTGAAGGGCGGGTACATAATAAAAGCGCCGGACGAATTGGTGGATGAAGAGCACCCTCTGCTCTTCAAGCCCTTTGATCATATGGAGTTCTTGAAGTTCTTCTACAGTGAAGCTGGACAAAGCGCAGAGTCTGCCCTCGAAACTTACTGCGGTGTCTAGAATTGGCCTACGTGGCTCTCGAATAAGCGATATTGTATGCATGAAACGCGTGTATTTCTGCTTTTTCCTTTCAAGTTTGCAAGGAGTCATTTTCAACTCTTTCGGCGGTATGTCATGTTCGGACCGTGCTTGCAAATTGGATCTTCAGCTTATTAATTTTTATTGAGTATGCTTCTTCCTTAACTAAACCAGAGTTTTTGAAAACCCTTTACGATTCTTTTACTTTTGGAATTCGTTTGGACCTGGACTTTTAGACTAATCTTGCAAATGGGCGAGTAATTAAGAAATTTAACGAGAAATATACCGGGAATCCTTGTGACTTTCTTTCAATTTTAATTATTTGTTGACATGTGAACGACTTGCACCTCTAATAGTCCTTAAATAAATTCCAAAGATTGATTGCACAGGGATCTATTCGGCTTCGAGTGATATCGAACTCAAAATTGAGATTAACGACAATCATCATTCTGCTTCTTGTGAAACTTCAACAAACAATATCTAACACGAGAGAAAGAGCAACAGAAATAATCATAGGGAAATTGTCCAATCAATCTTAAACTTATTTAATGAATATCAATTCAGTCTTAAACTATCTAATTTTGCCAATTTAATCATAATCATTTACACGAAATTCCAATATAATACGTCCACTCAATTTTTCCTAAAAATCATTGATGTGATGGTGTGCTACATATGATGGTTGACAATGATTGGATCACCACATCAGCTATTTCCAACACATTAGAATTTTATGCAAAGATTTAAGACTAAATTAACAAAATTGAAAAGTTTAATATTAAATTGGCATTCATACAATAAGTGAATGATTGATTGGATGATTTTCCCAAAGAGAGAATTGTCCAAAAAGTCTTAAACCTATTGCAGTTTTGTCAATTCAGTCATAAACCTTTTAATTTTGTCAATTGAGTCCTAAACCTTTTTCATTTTTTGCCAATTAAGTCCATCCGATCAATTTTAGCCGAAAAATGCTAACGTGGACGCCGACGATGCCACGTAGGACTGTCGGCACTGATGTGGATAATCTTTAATAATATTGAAATTTTTTTTAAAAAAAATTTGAATTTTTTGAATTTTTTTATTTTCTGTTTTTTTATTTTTTTTATTTTTGGCCTTTTCCGGTGGCCGGCCACAGATGACGGCCGGCCACCGGCCACTGCCGGCTGGCTGGCCTCGCCCGTCACGGGCGAGGCCGTCCGGGCGGCAGCGATGCCGCCCGCCCCCTCGCCGGGCTCGCCCCACCCGGCGCGCGTCGGCCTCGCCTAGCGTCGCCCCGCCACGCGAGCGAGGCCTAGCCGGAGACGGCAAGGCCGCCCTGGCCCCGGCCGGGGGCGCAGCGCCGCCCGATCGCCCGCCGGCCGGGCGAGGGCCGGCCTCGCCGGATCTAGTCCGGCGAGACCGACGCTCGCCCCGGCGAGTCGAGCCCCGGCGAGGGCTCCCTCGCCCGGATCGGTGAGGCCGGCCCTCGCCGGGGCCAGGGCAGCCTCACCGTCGCCGGCCGGGCCTCGCCTGTGGTGGGTGAGGCCAGCCGGCCACCGGAAAAGGCCAAAAAGAAAAAAAAAACATAAAATAAAAAAATTCAATATTTTTAAAATTAAAATATTATTAAAAATTGTCCACGTCGGCCGACCATCCTACGTGGCATCGCCGGCGTCCATGTCAGTATTTTCCGGCCAAAATTGACCGGATGGACTTAATTGGCAAGAAGTGAAAAGGTTTAGGACTCAATTGGCAAAATTAAAATGTTTATGACTGAATTTGCAAAACTACAGTAAATTTAGGACTTTTTGGACAATTCTCCCTTTTCCCAAATAATGACCAACAAAGGATGGTAATTTTGCCACTTAAGAGGTTAGTAACTTCTCCTTTCTCGACATAAAGGAAACAAGACACAATTTTTGTTGTAATGATCAGTCATAATAAATATTTAGCATGTCTCGTATAATCGTGAATTAAAGGAGGAGAGACACTCTCTTCGATTGCGCCATTGCTTCTGATAAGTCGATGTGTTTTGCGATCGTGTTGGTACCAGTTTATGTGCTTACATGGTTCTCTCTCTATTAAACGTAGCTGCATAATTTGCTGTAAAAGACTACTACACTTGTTTGGGTCAGAACTCTGCTTTGAGAAGTTTCTGATCTCTAGCTCTTTTGAGTAGGCTTACTTAGAGCAGCAGTCAGGGAGAGAGTTGCGGCTTGTCGTTCTAGAGACCTTCTCTGATGGGGCGAAGAAGGTACTGTCGCATCACAAATGCTTCCCATGCACCGATCGCGCACATTGCAGATCCCCGTCTGGCCTGTGATTAGTTTTCGGATTATGGGATACCTGTGAAGCAGGTGCTAGTTCAGGAGTCGATGCCCAGCAAGCATACTGATGTACCCATTAGGCATTTCCGCATAATGGGCGGCGAGGTGAAGATACATCTTCACCCGAAAATAGTCGAATATTAACCTCCTGATATGCCTCTCGGCGCCGACCGTGTTACGATCTATCTATCCCAACAGAAAGAGGGCCGTGGGCGTGGGGCAAGTCCCCAGCCAAGCAGCATAAAATCTTGATCCGGCTCATACATAGGATAGGAACGTTGAACCAGCGGTGACATGTCCTTATCCTTCATACAACACGAAATCTGATTGAGCACTTGACGGTGGACCATTCTTTCCCGATTACCAATCTATCGCCAGAACCAGCTCATTAACAAGAAAGGCAGATGAAGATTCATCTTGGACCGAAGCTCCAATATGCGGATTTTATGCATTAATACAGAATGAGGTATATACATATTACTAGTACAGATACCAGCTAGCTAGTACAGCATTAAACATGCCCTATGAACTCGCTAACGAGATTTGTGAACCCACACCTACTTGAAATGTACTTCTCAAGCAGCTACAATCCCAATTATACAGCCTCAGGGTGCGACATTCCTCCCGTCACCGGAATCTTTGGACGCAGATGTCAGAAACCTTGACGAAAAACAATCCATCCGCCTCAACTTCAGCAACAAGAACAGCAGAATCCCGCACCCAAATCCTAGTGCAGCACTTGACCCTGTCAAAGACACAGCAGCACACACCAACATCACGAAAGACTCCTCCTTCGTGTTCATATCTCGTGAAGCCATCGCCAGTTCGATCCCCGCAAACAGCAACAGCACCCCGAGAATCCCAATTGGGAATTGGTTCAGTATCCTCACAAATGAATTCCCAAACAGCAACCCGAGCACCAACTTCCCGATCCCCAGAAACACCACCGAGGCACCGCTCCTCCCCCCGAACCGGTACTGCCCTGCAAGCCCCCCGGCTCCGTGGCACACCGGCATCGCGCCGAACCAGCACCCCACGAAATTCATGATCCCTACGCTGACCGAAACCGATGCGGCCGACAATTCCCTATCTGGGAACAAATCACCGGACAGTTTACACACCGCGATCACCGAATTGAGAATCGACAGCGGGATCTGCGGAATCGCGGCGCGTAAAAACCCGCTCTTCCAGTCGTCCCAACTTATGCTCAACACGTGCAGTTTCGAGGGGCCGAATTTGAGGCTGGAAAAGATGGAAGGGTCGCGGATAAAGCACAACACCAGTCCAAACAAGAACACTAACAGAGCCGAGGGAATCGCGGACAACGTCCTCAATCTCCGGTCGACGTTTCGCCTAGATCGCGACGATTCAACATCGCCCCCATCATCGCCGTCGCATTCATCCATACAATCCATACCTCGAGCGTCCGTCGAAACGTCGTCCCCGGACCCAGTACACAACACGAGAAACAGGACGGCGGCGAGCGCGAGGATGAGGCCGTCGAGGCCGAGCCAGGGCCTCGCCGGCCCGGACTTGGAGGTGACGAAGTCCTGCTCGTACCTGATGTACTTGATGGCGGAGAAGGCGAAGGCGAGGCCCTGGGACAGCTGGACGCCGCGGACGACGGGGAGGGGGATGTAGCGGTAGAGGAGGGACATGAGGCCGGTGGCGCCGAGGAAGAGGAGGACGGCGGCGGTGGAGAGGCCGGCGGCGGCGATCTGGGAGGGGGAGAGGTGGGGGGACTCGGAGAGGGCGACGGCGGCGATGGACTTCATGGGCTGGACGGGCATGGGGATGCCGAAGAGGAGGCCGGTGGCGACGTTGTAGAGGGCGGTGAAGATGAGGGTGGCGGAGAGGTCGAGGTGGGACACCAGGGTCAGGGCCAGCACGATCGGGATGTAGGTCCCGAGGTCCCCGACCGCGCCGGAGAGCTCCGAGGAGAGGGCGGTCTTGAGGCGGAGGTGGCGCCGCCACCGGCCTGGGAGGAGGAGGGGCGTGGTGGCCGTGTCTTCGTCGGCGGCGGCGGCGGCGGCGGCGGAGGGGTGGCGGCGATTGGGGTCGGACGGCGAGTCTTCCATGGTGGTCGCCGTCGAGGATGAGCTGGAGAGTGGATCGAGCGAGAAAGGGAAAATGTCCTTTATTTCATCTCGTTGGTCCGATATCTGTGGCCCTTCATGGTATTGGTCGGGTTTAGTGTGGCAAAAATCTCGCGATAGGACACTATCATATTCATATATAATTCTTTTATACATATTTAAAAATATTCAATATTGTTGTTCTTTCAATTTTAGTTCATGGACAATATCAAACATTTTCATATGCACTGTTTACAAATTAAAAGTTTAGAAATCACGTTACATATTAAATTACAATTCAAATATCATATTACACATTAAGTTTAAGTTTATGGACCATTAGTGTCATTTTTCATGTATTACGGTAGAAAAGTCGATTAATGTAGATCGAAAGCCACTAACTTAGTGTAGCTGTTCGAGTCGTATTATTGGATCGTGTCTGAAATCGTTCACCCGATTTATATAAGAGTGTTGACACTCGAAAATTACCAAGTCCTTTTAATCAATGCGATGTCGATACAGAGTTTAGTATTAGTCAAATTTATAATTGATAAGTGATCATCGGAAGAAAAGCCTGTCAAAACAATGCAAATATAAAGTTATGTGTCGAGCAATTGGACCATCGATAGGATATTGAAGGCAAAAAAGCGCGTCAACAATCATGAATATCAATGAACAAGTGTTGCATCGATATGTGATTACAATTGGTTGGCGATTGACAGTTGGTAGATTTAGGTAAGTGATAAAATCGAAAGCAATGAAGATGCCGATTGAGGAGTTATCAACGGTTCATAGAGAAGAGTGACCCGTGAAGCTTGAAGTTGAGCCTAGGGACCACATATTGAATCATTGTAGAGACCTTCAATCAGCAACACAAAAGATGCATCTTTCAATTTTATTTTTTATTTTCTTTGGTCTAAAACGATAGTTATATTAATAACGCAAAGAAGCACAACCGTTCGATAGAATGTTCGAGTAAATGAGATCAAGAAGATAAAGAGGAGGAGATACAGCCCAGTTCAGTGGAAGTAAAGAGGTCCCATGGGCTTTGGCGGCCCAGTCGGCAACAGAGTTCGCTTCTCTTCGGCAGTGTCGAACCTGTAGATTAGGGAAACATGATGCATCTTTCAATTTATCTTTCCAATTTCTATACGTGCTTTCCTATAGAATATATAAATTTAGTTCTTATCATGGTTACACTTGACTAAATTGCCACAGAACCTAATTCAACCATAAAAACTGAAATTTCAATTAAAGTTGAAATTTCAACCATTGATGAAATGTATTTCCGTTGCATGAATCCATTCCCGACAAAACAAAGAAAGAACTAGAAGTTTAATCGATGACATCAACATGAGATTATTTACATTTATATTGATCAATCCAATATGCCAAATCCATGCATAAACCAAGTGAATCAAAGAGAGAGAGAAGCGTACACGAAAGTTTGAATGTTAGTTGGACAAAGTTAGCACATGGACAAGAACACTACGTGTCTCTCGGCAAGACTATCGTTGAGTCATTCATTGGCGTGATGATTTAGCATCCGTTTTCTTACGTGAGAGGATTGACAGCGACGTAAAATTAATTTTTAAAATTTTTTTCTCTTTTTTCTTCTTTCTCTCCACCGAATAAGAAAGAAAAAGAGATTAAAAAAAATTTAAAATTATTTGTATCGGCGTCGACCATACCATATAGAAGAATCGAAATCTCTAGGTTTGTATGATTGTTTAAGTCATACTGTCATATCGTATTAGAAATTGTTCACTCAATTCATATAAGAGATAATTAAAATTTGAATCCATGACAACCCCATAAGATTATGTATTTTCATATCCATCGATCCAATAGGTAACATCCACACATAAACAAGTTCCTCAGTCAATAAATCCTCCAATCTCATGAAGATGTCCTCAAAATAATTTGTTATTCCTCTCACCATCACCGAATAAAGGAGCACTGAACCTCCCTTGATGATCTCTGGTTGAGTGGGTGGTTGGGGGAAGGATGATGATGTGATGACAGAAGAGGGCATCGAATCAGAAGAGAAGGAAGAGCGTACACGAAAAGTTTTGAATGTTAGTTGGGAAAAGCTGGCATGGACAGGGACGCTCGTGTCTTCCCCGAGAATATCGGCCGTTCAAAGCCTCGGAAAGTCAGGTTTGGTTTTTTTGACTCTTTAGGACATGATGAGGGCAGGTGAAAGAGGCTTTATTAATTGCCCCGGCTTTCGTTGTAGATGCAAAAGCCTATTTGGATTATAGAGCTGCTAGACCGAAACAAAACAACAGTTTGATCCATTCTAATGGAGTAAAGATCCTCTCACATTTACCCAGCCCGACCCACCGAGCGACATTGAATAGTACGTCCTAGAGGTGGATTGGGACTAAGTTATGAATCCATTTATCGTATATTATTTGAACTTTATCATTCAAAACCCATCTATAACTTATTTATTGAATATAACTAGGGACCCTTTACCATTATGTATAATTCGAGACTCTCAACCAATTAAATATGAGTCGAAAATTTGATCCAGGACCCATTTTGACAGGTCTCCTTGTCAGATTTCTGGAGAATGATCTTGAACTTGAAATACGATATTTTGTAGAATCAATGATAGCTATTTAAACTGTTAGATAAATGCACAATTTAACTTATTGGGGGAATAACTTGTTAGTTTTGTAATTTGTTTTGATGAGGGCTTATGGCATTAAAAGGTGCGCATGGTAACATTTTTTGGCTGAGGAACAGTTTCTTTTCATAAATAATTCTTTTTATTTTTATTCTGAGGAACAATTTCTGAGTAAAATAAGGTGTTTGGTAACTATACAAAATTTCTATTTTTAAAATATAAAAAGAATATAAATGCGTTTATAAAAACAGTTTCTTTTTTGTATTTATTCGTTTTTTTTCTTACTCACGGATGGCCAACCGTCAACCACTAGCCGCCCATTGCCGCCTGCCCGCCAGAATCGGTGACAATGGCGACGGACAGCAGCAGCTATGTTGGGCGACGGGCGACAGCTGACAGTCAATGGCGAGCAGCGGCCGGCCGGTTGGTGGTGGCTCCAAGTGGTTAGAGATGGCCGCAAGAAGAGAATAAAAGAAAAAAAAAAAAGAAAATTGACTTATTTCTAAAAATTGTTCTCGAAAACAATAAGCTACTCTTTTTTTCTTATTTCTATTTCAAAATTGTTTCCAAGAAAAAAAAAAAATAGAGAAATTGTTAAAAAAAGTTTTACCAAATGAATTTTTTTTTCTTTTTTTTTTTTTAAACAAAAGAACAAAAATTGAGAGAAACAAAATATTACCATACAAACTTAGACCCTAAGCGTGAAGAAAACAAAGCTTTCTTACTTATTGAAAACACAAAGAAAGAACGACTGACAATTGAGTCCAAAGGGAGAGAGCACAAACTCTATTCTCGAAGTGACAAAGATTAGCTCCAAAAATGGAGGGTCCAGGAGGTGCGAAAATCAAAGAATTTGAAAAAAGGAAGAGTCGCTTTTTGGGCTCGGGACAAAGTCGTCGTCCCATTTTGTTCAAACTAGAATATGATGTGTTTTGCTTTCGGAACATTGAGAAAAAGGTCGTTAGTCGTGGATTCAACCACACCAAAAATTGTACTGATTTTCCGTTTTCTGCGTGGGATCCCAGAATCTCCTAGTTTCATCTTTTAAACGGCACTTTATGTGGCCCAGGTTCTGGGATCCAATGACGAACAGATACAGGAAACCATCTCTGATTGACATCTAGGCTGCGCATGGTAACCATCCTCAAATTAACTATTTCTATTCTTTTCTTCCCGCACGTAGAAAAAAAAAACCGCTTCGATAATCTTGTGAGTTAGTTTTTTGTTAACAAAAAGTTAAAATTTTTTGGAAGGGCTCCACCACAAAGTCGTCGTCCCATTTTGTTCAAACTAGAATGATGTGTTTTGCTTTCGGAACATTGAGAAAAAGGTCGTTAGTCGTGGATTCAACCACACCCAAAACTGTACTGATTTTCTGTTTTCTGCGTGGGATCCCAGAATCTCCCAGTTTCATCTTTTAAGCGGCACTTTATGTGGCCCAGGTTCTGGGATCCAATGACGAACAGATACAGGAAACCATCTCTGATTGACATCTAGTATCCCTTTTTTGGTAAAAGACATAGTATTATTCTACAAGCAAGAATTTCTCATTTCATATGACCTAAAAAAAAAGAATTTGACTACTCACTTAGAATTAAAAGAGATTATTCTAATCATTTCATATGACCTAAAAAAAAGCTTTTCCAAGTTCTGACCCGATTTATGAATTGACGTAAACTTAATGAAAATAAAATGCGTTCGAGTTTTCAAGCTCACAACCCCACCTTCCCTCTATGCAGCATAGAAAAGAGCATACGTCAATCATCAAAAGATTAAATAAAAAAAAGGGGTTTTATGTGACAATTACATTACATGGGATTAATAACACAAATGACTTCTGAAATGTCATCACTGAAATTTTAATTTATTCAATGTAATTCTTAAACTTTGGTTACTTATTCAATTTAATCCTTAAATCATATAGAAAAAAAGCTAATATTATCCTCTCATACAAAAAGTTTAAAGGATCGTATCGAGTAATTAAAAAAATCAGCGAGCTAAAATTTGGGGACCGTTTATTTCATTTTCCCTATCACACGACAAGATTGATGTGGTTTTTTCTTGGCGCCCCCGTGTTGTTATCCATATCTTTTTTGATTGGGTTCCTCAAAAGGAGGCATATTGAAATTCTTTTTTTAAACCCCAAGAAAAGAAAAAACGGAGTTAATCGCCCAGGGGGGAGGGCCCACTTCTTGTAGCCGTTACACGTATGGCCTCCACCGTTTTGCCACCGTGGCACCGGACTTTTCGAAACATCACCCACCACCCACTCCCCACTCCTCCTCCACTTTTTCAAAATCAGTCGACCGTTACTCCTCCGCCCTCGCACTTCCTCCATCAAAAAGCTCCTGCCTTCATCTCTCTCTCGAATTTCGTTGCTTTTCACCACCGCACCCAACAGTGTGCCCGAACGAGAAGCGGAACGGCTCTAGATTTGCTAGACGTGGAAATGGCGGCCGAGTATTGCTTCTCCGAGGCCGAGATGGAGGTCGACGAGAGCCTCGGGTACCCGGTCGCGTACGCGAAGCTCTGCCGGGACCGTGGCGCCGGCCCCTACGCCCATGGCCCGCCGTTCGGCTTCACGCCTTACGCTCTCCCGCTGGATGCGGTAATTTTAAGATGGCTCTTCTGTGTTTTTTGTGAACTTTGGTTTTTTCTGGGCAATTCTCAGTAAAACTGCTCACCGGGCAAGTTAGAGTTTCCAGGGATTGAATATTCCTATATAGGTTCTCTGATTTTAGCTGAATCTCGCGGCTAGTTAGCGGCAGAAAATTTGAGGGATCGCTCGATTTGTATGCTCCAGAGACCGATAAGTAGCTGATTAACCTGTCCTGAAAAGGAAATTTTCATTGAGTGAAAACTGCTGCAATTACTGGTTCAGAGACGCAGCTTATCGTATTTTATTCTCTTCTGTCCCTAAAAGTATTCAGTAATTGAATGTGAGAATGTATAAATAATGGTCCATGAACTTTGAATTTGTTTAAACGGCGTCTTTGGAGAAAATTTGATGTGCCCTCATCAGTAGCTCTCAGCTTCCGCGAGAATCGCGCTTCCGCCAGTGAGCTCGATTCGATCCTTTTGTCGACAACAATGGGTGGATTAATTGCTAGGATTTTATTAGTGGATCCAAAGGGTGAACTTCTTTATTTTGGAAAAACAAATTAAAGTGTCTACTTGTCTCTCAATTCTCTACTAATTGAAATGAATTGCGTTGGTTAAATTTTGCTAAATGTTATTGTGACTCTTGTCTGTAAGTCTTGCTGCATGTGCGTTGTTATGTCAAGAATGAATTATTTCACTCTGTGAGATCTTCACTGGCTATTGTTCCTCCCTCTTCATGCTTGGTTTTATGACTTTGAAGGCTGCAATAGCGGAAGATTTGGAGCTGATGTTTCCGATGATCAACCCGAAAGCAAAGCCCACTGCCAAGCCGAAGATCTTTATCAGCCTCCTGTGGAAGCAACTTAACCATCTTGGGTACTCGCTGGATTTACCAGAAAATTTTATGAGTGAATTTACATCTAAAGTGCCAAGGAGTTTTCGCAAGTTAGCAAAACAGGGCCCGGTATATTCATCTAGTCACTGTATTTTGAGATGTAATTGCCTCCTGATGCAGGAATGCCGGATTTGATCCTGCGGTAATTCGAGTGGACCCTTATGGGAATGTTCTCTATTATCATGCTGATTCGGCATCTCCTCTCGCCTGGGACATTGATCATTGGTTTCCTTGCTCAAGTCTGTAAAACCCCTCTTTCTCTCTCTTTCCACAATTTTAGATATGAACTATCTATTTTTTTCTTTTGGACGGAAGATATGAACTATCTATTTGATATGCAGGAGGTGGGTTGACTGTTCCAAGCAATTTGAGGATATTGCAATGGCAAGCTTGCAAGAAAAAGCATAACAAATTGGAATTGCTCGTCCCCTGGTGGGATTTTCAATTAGGCATCTCTGTGAATCAGTTCTTATCGGTCTTTGCTTCATCAAATTCAGATTTCAGGTAGTCATTGTACCATTATTTCCTTTTCATATCAATGTAAAGCAGTAAAACTATGAGTACTCAAGGCGCATCCTTTCAATTTTGGCAGGCACAGAGCGTTCTCGTTTTTGTTCTTGGAAGGTGAAAACGAAGAAATAAATGCCTCCCAAACAGTAGAATCACATTCTTTTCCTCAGCACTTTTTCGAATCAAAAGAAAGAGTTGGTTTAGCTCCGGCTGCCATTGTGGTTTCTCGGAGGGAGTCTCGTGATTCTTTTTCGAATTTTGTATCAACCGATCCTAACAGAAAACAGAGGCCACACAAGGCTATGATGGGTGAGTAGGCTTCCTCTCCACTTATGCTTTAGCGCGTTTCCTATAGCGGAAAATTTATGAGGCCTCTTTATTTTCATCTGAATGATTATTAACTTATGTGTCTTACTCACCGACGGCCTACAAAAGAAAATTCGCCAGAACATAATCTGTGTGGAACATAGGATTACCACTTGAGAACTAAATCAGCTTATCATATATAAGAAGATATGAGGTGAAGCTATTTGTGAACAGGAGAGAATCGGTTCTGTTCGAGACAATAGGATTAAAAAGTTAACTTGATTACCCTGAGGAGGGAAGGATCATTAAAATTTAATTCGTTGCCCACAAACAGGAATCTCACTTCCTTATGAATTTGGTTCGAGATTGTGATGAATGACCTTTGTTAATTTTATCGTTTCAGTGGCTAGTAAGCTCAATTCCAGCCCGCTGAAAGAAAATGAAAACCCAAACCAGTTGAGGAATCCATACCAGGAGATTGTCTTGGCTAGAGATTCACTAAGACGAAAGGACGAGGCAACAAAAATGCAGGCTGAGCTAGCAGAACTTGATGAAGAAGTGATCCAGATGAAGCTAAAGAATGAAGAGGAAAAACTCGCTATTCAAGACTTGGAACTAACCCTGATCAAAAGGAGGAGGAGGGCTGAAAAGTGCAGAAGACTAGCAGAGGCACAATCTTCGTATAGAACAATGCTGGAGAAGATGATTCGAGATGCTATGCATCAGTAAGAGTTCTACCCACTCTCTTTACCATCTTACCTTTTACTACAATCCAATTATATATAATTTTTTGTCCGATCGCCATTTTGCTTGTGGGAATAAACATGACTTTTGAGATTATAATGCAGTGATGACGATACTTTATTTTTTGTAGCAAATTTAAATTATTGACAATTCTCCTTTTGGCTTCAGGAGTGTCATCTATAAGGAGCAGGTAAGACTGAACCAGGCTGCAAGTAATGCACTAACGGCCAGACTTGAAGCCCAGAAAGCAATATGTGATGCATCTGAGAGAGAACTCCACAAAATCCACAGACACAAGGATGAAATTGAGCAACAGGTTCGACCCGAGTGGGAGCAAGCAAGAAAGAGGTCCAGAATGGATGATACCTTACTGATTGACGAGGGAGACAAAAAACCGACCTTATATTTACCAGGAATCAAGCCGAGGACACCATTACACAAGGAACTGAGACTCTTCCTAGAAGAGGAACATGAAGCAACCATAGCTCGATTTTCTCTCACTGGAGAGCAAAATCTAGAAGAAACACAACAGGGACGCCAATCAACTGCAAAAGATTCCCATGAAGAGAGTCCCGAAGATTTTCCTGCAGTGAAGAATGAATCTACAAGACAGTGTGAATCAAAGGTTTCAGGAGAAGGAGAAGGGAAAAGGCATAGCATTTTATTCCCTTCTTTACAAGAAACAGAAACTGAGGAAGATGGAGAGAGCAGGAAGCAACGCGGAAAAGCCAATGTTGAAAGATGGCTGCACATGCTGCTGGAGAATACTAAAGATGAACTGAGCCCTCGAAATGAAGAGGGAGGGAAAAGAATGGCCAGAGATGAAATAGTCAGGAAGATGGACCTTAAGTTCCCACAGAGAGAGGAGGAAAAAATATATTCAGATTCACAGGACGAAGCAGGTCTTGGAAAAGCTCAGGTGGAGAACACGCAGAAAGAAACTCAAGGAAAAGAAAGTGAGATAAAAGAAGAGACTGTTGAGACAACAGAGCTGATTAAAGCGCCTTATGTAAGGGGCCAAAGGAGTGAAGTAAGCCGCCACAGTATTGTAACAACTGGAAGTAATGAGAACATTGAGGGAAAAGAGAGAGGAGAGAAGTCTAAAAAAGAAAAGGGGCTCGCGAGATCAGAGAGTGCAAGGATCCTTCGACGGATTCCATCGTCTCCATCTGTGATCCTGGGGCTGAAAAAGGGTGTAGACTGCATCAGAAAGAAGCCTATGGTAGTTGATGACTTTGACGGGGATGAGAATTATGATGCAGAAAGCAATTTCATCAAATCATCCTTCGGGACAGTCAGGAGAGCTGTCAAACTATAAGCCCCTTTCGCTCAGCAGCTTCTTTATGCATTCATTTGTACTTAAAATATTCTGTTTTATGGGGTGCTCGCAACGACTCCATTCTATAAATAATTGTGTGAAAAGTTTGTATTTTATGTTTCATTTGTTCATTGAAACTGATTGTGTAAGCTTGTTGATGGCTTGGTTCGATTTCAATATCCCAAGTTCTTGGCTATATTTTTTTTTCCAGGAATCAGTTTCTGGCAACTAAATGTGCCGAGATTTCCAATTAATCGTCTGGTAATGTGAGATTGTCAACAGCTTGGTTCGATTTCTATATCCCAAGTTCTTGGATTTTTTTTTTTTTTTCCAGATTCAGCCTTTGGCAACAAAATGTGTAGAGATTTCGAACCAATCTTCTGAACTTCATTTTATGCATAACACGGTGAATAAACTAAAAGAACAGGGAAGCATATCAACCTCCAAAATTTGATACGTGTTAGATAGCCAGTAATGAATTGTACACTTAATTACATAAATGGAAAGATACAAGTTCAAACTGATGAGCTTTGTACTATCATGTTTCAGCTTCAAGAGCCAGCCAATTGTCAGACCATACACAATCCTGCGATGGCAAGGAAGCACAACTCACAGAGACTGGTATCCACAAGTATAATTGCAGTATGTCCTAGGAGAGAGAATCAAATGAACTGAAAACCTTACTCTAGTTTCATCTATGTTGCTTGCTTTCCCCAGTAACCTTCATCACCACAAGAGCAAGCTCCATCCTTGAAATGGTGGAAATTTTCTGTATCCCTAATGGATATTTGCCTGCGAACCACCTTAGAAATAAACTTCACTATATCATGACAGCTTCGGCACATGTATAGATTCTTTGTCACCCGTATAGGCATCCCAGGAGCAGTATTGATGAGCCCAAATGCAACAGCTATTCTCTCACTATGTCCACAGAAAATTTCTGCTCTTGAAGCTTCAATCTTATCAATAGAACTATTGCCTAATCCACCAAAACCATCTATCTTCATTTTCTCATAGAATCCCTCTATAACTGCATTAATTTCTGATTTCTGAGGGTGACAATCATCGCCACTGAGGAAAGCATGGACTTTCCCTTTCACCTCTATCCAACTGCACCCAGGATCCATAGTCAGTCCCTTCTCTCTCATAAATTTTCTGACTTTCGCAACTTCATCCCATTTGCCAACGTCAGCATACAGATTACACAACAGAATATAATAGCCCACGCTCTCTGTATCTTTTTCAAATATATGCCGTGCTGCAAGCTCGCCTAGATCAACCTGCCTATGAATTCTACACGCATTAAGCAAGGCACCCCATATGGCTGCATCTGGAGTTACAGGCATTTCCTGAATAAACTCATATGCATCCTCTAACTGCCCAGCACGACCTAGTAGATCAACCACACATGCATAATGCTTCAAATTAGGAGTAATAGAGTATTCATACTGCATTTGCTGAAAGTATCCCAACCCTTCATCAACCATTCCAGATCTGCTACAAGCACATAACAGTGAAATGAATGTAATTTCATCTGGGCATACTCCAGATATGTTCATTCTATGATAAAGATCCAAGGCCAGCATCCCTTGTCCTCGTTCTGCATAGCCCGTCAAAAGAATATTCCAAGATGAAACATCCCTTTCATGCAAGTTAAATTGATTCCATGCAGATCCCATCCGTCCACACCTAACATACATATCCAGTAATGCGTTGGGCAAGAAACCATGGAATGCCAGTCCATTTCTTAATACATGTGCATGAATCTCCTTGCCACACATCAAAGCTCCTATTCGAGAACAAGCAGATAGGACAGAGATCAAAGTAATGGCATTGGGCTCCAATCTGAGTTTCATTTGCCGAAAGAAAATCAGTGCCTCAAAGCAGCGGTTGTTGATCCGAAGCCCAAGGATGATAGAAGTCCATGATATGACATTTTTCTCTGGAATATTGTGAAAAATGTCCAGGGCCTTGTCTATGCTTTTGCACTTGGAGTACATGTCAATGAGAGTGTTCGCAACTATTGAGCACGAGATGAGCCCCGTTTCATTTGCAAGTTCGTGAAGCTCAGTTCCCACATCCAAACGGCCTAAAGAAGTACAAGCAGAGAGAACGGTAGCTATGGTAATCTCATCAGGTGCCACACCAGCTTCTCCCATCATTTTGTAAGTCTCTATTGCTTTCTCATGAAGCAAATAATCCTCAAAACATGAAATCATCGATGTCCAAGAGACTACATCTTTACATTCCATTCTAGAGAACACATCCTCGGCTTCCTCCCACTGCCCAATACTTGAGTAAAATTGAATCAATGAATTAGCAACTGAAACATCAGCACCTAACGCTGTTCTTATCACATAACCATGAATCTCCCTCCCTATCTTCCCATCCATAAGAATCTCACAAGCAGAGACCACACTAGTCATGGTCATGATATCAGGATCAATGCCACATTCAAGCATCCTAATGAACTGCCTCAATCCTTCATAACATTCCCCATTCTCTATATACCCAGATATCATTGCATTCCATGAAATTCGATCTCTTCTGGACATTCTATCAAATACTAAACACGCACTCACAACATCGCCGCATTTCATGTACATGGTAATCAAGGCATTAAGAACATCCACATCCGATTCGAACCCGTGTCTAATAACATGCACGTGAACCTCCCTCCCCCTTGCCAAGTCAGGCACACCACCACAAGTCCTCAAAACGCAAGGAAACGTATAGACATCAGGCTTTATCCCGACCCACAACATCCTATGGTACAAGTCCAGAGCCTCGTCAAAGAAACCATTTTTAGCATACCCGCCAACCATGACGTTCCACGAGAACGCATCCCTCTCGCTCATCCTGCCGAAAACGTACCACGCGTCGGCCAAGTTGCCGAACCTCACGAACATGCTCAGCAGAGCATTCCCGAGCCTGATGCTGAGCTGGGCGTACGCCTTCAACACGTAGGAAAACACGAGCGCCCCTTCGTCGCGGGCCCTCTTGTGCTCGCACAGCCTCGAGAAGGCGATGAACGAGTCTTCCTCGACGCCAAGCTCCGATCTTTGCATCGAGTTCAGGCATCCCAGGGCCTGCTGGAGGTCCCCGCGGAGGCAGAGCTCGCAGAGGTGGGAATTCGGGTTCTGGGTGTTGAGCGAGCTGGCGCTGAGGACCGACACTTCCCGGGACTTCCTCAGGCCAAGCTGACGACTTGCGGGGTCCGGCGGGAAGCGAACGGTTCTGGGATGATGGGTCTGGTGGGAGGAAGGATTGGGAGGGTCTCTGCGCGGAGGAATTGGGGATGTTTTAGCGGGGAGAGCCATTGTTGAAGGAGCAGAGCATGGTTTCCTCTTGGGTTTTGCGGGAGGTTTTTCTGCAGGAAGCGGCAGAAGATAAAACCGCAAAAGCCACAGGAAGAAGAAAATACAAAACAAATTAAAAAAAAAAAAAAAAAAAAAAAAAGTTCGTGGGGGTTTGCCGGGAAAAATAATTATTAAATATTTATACGTGAGAATTAGTCGAATTTTTTAAAATCAAAATCAATTTGACTGACGTGAACTTTTTATTCGACCGTATGAATTTAATGTATTGCGATTTTTTTTCTCAGGATATCTTATGTGACATACTAGTGTCCCAAGGGCAAGTGTCTAAATTTTCAGCACTCAATGAGATTAAAATTATTTTGATAATCTAGTTTTTTTTAACTGGAAAGACTCTATTTAGTTTGAAATCCTCTCGGTGTGGTAAATAAAGGAGAGGTTAATTAATCCATATTATAGCAAAAATAATTGATGGCAACTAAAATCTTGGTAAATAAATCGCTAAAACATACCAATAAGGGAAATTAATTCAAATGGTCCATAAACTTTGAACCAATATGTAATGCAGTCTATGAATTTTTAATTTAATTGATTTGATCCCTTAACTTTGGCCAAATATGCTATTCAATCCATGAACTTTGAATTTTGTTTAATACCATTTCTCAATTTTTAGAATATGTTCAATTTAATCTCTACGAATTTTTTAAAATCAAAATCAATTAACTAGACATAAATTACATTAGATCAAAGTTCATGAATTTGTGTCTATATCCCTACAACTAATTGTCATCGCTACATCTTTGGTGAGGAATTAGTGAAATTTAGCTATTAATTTTGAATGATCAACGTTTTAATTTCATTTTCAACACCTAAAATTCAGTCCTAAAGTTTCACAAATTTATTTTAGTTTTATCAAAGAAGCTCAT
This sequence comes from Eucalyptus cladocalyx, assembly GCA_017140615.1. Taxonomy (NCBI): domain Eukaryota; kingdom Viridiplantae; phylum Streptophyta; class Magnoliopsida; order Myrtales; family Myrtaceae; genus Eucalyptus; species Eucalyptus cladocalyx. The sequence continues at coordinate 35,499,898 of CM029525.1, forward strand.
GATCATTTGTAGCATAATCATTGTGAATAGATTAGACAAACCGCACGCCATCTGTATAGATAGGTTCACTATTTTTAATTAGCTCGAGTATAATTCCATATGATTTGCTGGATACAATCCCTTGAGATCTATTGCACTTGTTAATCAAAAGGGAAGATCTATTAAACTTGTAAATCCTACAAGTTCAATGAGGAAACACAATATCTGGCAGTCTTACTCCATTTTGAATGAGTGTTTACTGTAAAGAGGATACGGTCCTTTATAATATTGCAAGCCATCCTCTGAGAGCTGAGGTCCCAATTATGAATTCAAAGCTTCTCTCTGTTTTCCCCTCCACAAGCCTGCAATTACTAGTAGCCTCAAATCCCTACCAATGAAGAATTATAGATACAGGGTTTGAATGTAATGCAAGTCCATAAATCAGAAAGCACCTCATCACAGGATGCCAAAGGAACTTCAAAAATGCTCGAATAAGTAACATTTTCCTTTTTTTTGTCCTCCTTTTAATCAAAGAAATGTCCTATGTCTATGGTTCTAAATCTGCTTCTCATCAGCATTGGCCGATGATTATTCTTTCTTGCTCAACGGTACAAAAACATGTGTGTGACAGAATCATGATGATTTGCCAGTGGAGTCTCCTGCTGCTGGTTTCACTGTTAAATCGCTTGCAAGAGAACCATTGCCGCTCTCGTCTTGAGCCACAACCGGTATCTTAACCGCAGCTCTCTCCAGCTCCTTCTCAAGTTCTTCCTCCTGACGTAATGTAGTGAACTGGGCATCGAGAGACTTCGCTGCAGCTAACCATGCGAGCACGATCACCATAAGTATTCCTCCAAGGTATGGAGTCGAATTGGCGAGAGAGCCGAAGGTTAAGATCATGAATTGCTGAATCAGAGCACCTCCGGATTTCCCCAGCGGGTTGCAGACAACATCAATGGCTGCTTTCCCTTTAACCTGAAGCAAGCATTTGAAAATTGCTGAGTGAATGATAGGGTGGGAGGTATAAAAATCTACACACAAGTTTTAGGTAATTTTCCAATGTTTCCATTTCTTATGAATTTCAACAGTCCAAATCTTCTCCTGCGACAGCTTTGGCAATAGTTACGAAGCAAATTTCCTGTCCATACTTTCATAAATAGAATGACTGAAATTTAAAGAGGAAAGTGACAGAGAAAACTCGTGTGGGAATGGCAAGTAATTAATCTGAACCTTGGTGTCCTCATCCAAAGGAATATAAGCCATTTCCTTGCAGGGGTCAAATAAGCTGTACTTGGCGCTCTTGCTGAAAATATTTTGCATGGCACCAACGTACACAGCAGCAAGAAGAGGAGTCATCCCAAACTTCGCAAGAGTTGGTACAAGTGGACCACCAAACAAAACCAGAGAAAAGAATGCGACTCCTGTCACAAGCAGGACGGTAGGTGTGATCTTGGCTGCAACTCCCCATCCATATTTGTCGAATACATATCGACTCAGTAGCATCATTATGAAGGTAGCTATTCCAGTTGCAGTAGAGAAATCGCCCATGAAGGAAGAATACTCATTCGGACTAGGGAACTGCAAGAAGAGTGGAAGGCTCAAAAGTTACAAATCAAAAGAACCTAACAACAATGAGCCAGGAAGAGAGAAACTCCATCAAGATTTACCTGAGCTTTGAGCTTGGATTTCCATGTGACCTCAACCAGATTGATGCTAATACCATATGCAACAACCAATGTGGCAAGATCTCTGATGTAACTTGAAGACACTAAGAATTTCAAGCTCTCCATGGTTCCCATCTTGGGTTTTTCCTGTGAGATTAATGGGAAGTCCGATCAGCTTACTTCACTGGCTCTTAACTGATAGCCCAAAAACTAGGATGTAAAAAATATACTGATGTAGAGGATTACCTTCTTCTTCTTGCTACGAGATGGAAGAGGAACAAACGTATTCACCCACCAGTAAAGACCGCAAATAGCAAGCCCCATTACCACCACAATACTCATCATCCCTTTCAGAGAGATGGCCCAACCATCAACACCAGGAGCTAAGTTCTTCCTCATATTGGAAAAGTACTTGACTGTCCGGCCTGAGAAAATAAGAGCAACATTTGCTCCAAGTCCGAAAAGAGGGTAGAACTTTTTGGCTTCTTCCACAGTAGTTATCTGCAGAAACAGCATATCTGGAGCATTAGCACACAGTGTCGAGCTATAAAAAAATGCCTAATTAATACACATTGACCCCAATTCATCCAATATCAGAAACGAGAGTTAAAATGGCACAAAATGACACAGACAATTAGAGCAGTAGCAGTAAGATTAATTGGCTAAACTAAGCTATTAGCATAATCTCTTCATCCGAGGAATTAGAGAAGGCAATCACAGAATAACCCCGAATTATTTGGTCACTTAAGAACAAAAGCAGGCCATCATTCACTCTATCTCCAAGTAATATCAGAAAAAATCCTAGAAGACGCAGAAGTTAGAATTTCTAAGATAACAAAACATAATATTGACTAATGGGAACACAAACAATCTGTCGATCAAACACCAAAAGAGATACTCTGTCGTGACTCAATCAAAACACGAAGCGCCCCCTCGTCAAACAAAAGGGACACTCATATATGACTCATATACCTTAGAATTATACAGAAACAAGACACAACTTAGGTAGCATGTGAGATTGTGATATCTATTTCCTTAGGATTAAACTTATGCGAGACTAAGAGAAACAAAATGCCTTTTGAATCGATGAAAATTTCTACACACGGCACAAAATGAGATCCACTGGCCAGAACCAATGATAGAACTGGAATAGATACGCTCCCATTCACAAGCCAGAAAGATAAGGAACTACATAATATCTCATTCACTAGGCAAAGAGATTTTCTCTTCTTAAGTTTATAACAGCATGATAAATGTTCCTCACCTGATTGGCAAATCCCCAGAAGAGGACCGAGACCACAACACTGCCCCAGAGCTCAGCCATAACGTAGAACAAGCAGAAGCTCCATATCCTCATAATGGCAAGTGGACCAAGAAACCTCGGCCCAAGCATTCCAAGAAGCTTGTCCGCAAGAGCTTGAGGGTGAATATAGCTGCTGAGAGGATAAAGAACAAACCCAAAAGCCCCAAAGAAAGCAATGAAAGGAACAATCACAGAGTAGAAGAGAGCCTGCTTTGACAGCATATTGGACAATTTCGTGTACCACAACATGAATCCAATCGCCATAGGCAAATTGACCCAAGTTTTGAGAAACGGTATGATCTCTGCACTGCTTCCTTTCGCTGTGACAACCAACACATCTTTTGTGTCCCTAAGGATTGTGTAATTGAACAATATGCAAAAGAACATTAACCCGAGTGGGATAATCTTCTTGAGCGTCACAGCCTCCATGCCCAAGAACTTGGGCTCCTCAGGCTCAGCAAACAAAGGCTGCTCATCAGCTGCCGCAGCAGCTTCAGCCTTGCAAATTTGAAAGCTCCTATTTTTCCGGTAGATTCCACTGGGTTTCGAGATAAAGCCATTGAATCCCTGAAACCCATTGGAAGATAAAGGAAACCCAGGAAGCGCTTGTGGCTTTACGGACAAAATTCGGTGCTTCAGGCCTTGAGATGGATTGAGCAACCTGCTCCTCGGGTTTGGTGGGAGAGATATGAGACCTCTGGTTTTGAGAACAGCCTCCATCTCTCTCTCTCTCTCTCTCTGGTTCTTCAAGAGGAGAACGTGAGACGAGAGAGACGAGGAAAGGGGAGGGAAGAGATAAGGTGGCTGGAGAAGATCAATTTCTCAGAGAGAGTTGTGATAAAAACGATAGCTTTTATAGCATTCCACACACAAAACCCTCGAGGTTTTAGGACAGAACAACGTCGACATACTTTCGGAGTCCCACCATCACAAAGCTCCTTAAATTATGCTGCAAAAAAGACAGCCCCTCTGTCCCTCCTTCCCCCCCTTAAGTTCTGCAAATCCTGCTTTCTAAGGAAACATGGAATTATAAACTGGAGTGGAGATAAGTTTTTCCAATGTAGGTAATAGTTTTTGATACTCTGATGAATTAGACGGCAACCTCTTTAAGGATTATAATAGCATTGCTTTCCAGGACTCACTGCCGTTGACCGAGTTGCCGAACTGGACTGCTCCAACGAAGTTTCCTTAAATCCGCGTGCTTAGTAGGTGCTTAGTAGGTAGGTAATTAATCACGTGATTCCAAAGGGCATAAGCGTCATTATATCTCAAAGAGGCTTTGTTAACGTAACAGTCTTTGAATTATAAAATAACACTTATTGTGAGTCATAAATTAATAAATTCTTAAAGATATGGACTCTGCAATAATTTATAATAATAAATTTTTATGATTCAAAATAAACCGTTATTCTCACGATAAATTAGAGATTGTCAACCAATTATTTTTCATATATGGATTCTATAAAATATAATAATTAGAGTTATGAAAACAATTAAATTTCCATGTGCATGAAATTTGGGTTGTGATATATCTACACTTCAAGAAATCATACCTTACCTATCTTTAAAGTAAATTGTTTTAGATAGACCGAGCAGTGATAACACATTTTCAATTGATCAACGTTAAGAAATAATTGAATATAAAATGAGATATCTTTAATATAAAAAAATAATAATGTTATAAAAACATCGACGTTAACTTTATGTGCGTATAAAGTTGCGTGAATTGGAATGGGATGTGGAACAAAAGTGATAGAAAGCTAGAAACCGTCTACATTCATTTAATGGATAATCAAGGAAAAATTACTAAAAACTTCACAGACCCATTGTCAACATCATTTTGGCCATCCCATGTAAAATTGCCAGCATTGACTTGACCGCCGCAATATCAATTTTTGACCAAAATTAGCTGAAATTACTAAATTGATCAATTGTTAAAATGTTAAAAGGTTAAGGACTAAACTGGCATAATTACAAGATATATAATTAAATTGACAAATCATCCAAAGATTTAGGATTGAATTTATCAAATTTAAAAATTTATGATTAAATTAGTACAAATATGATAGGTCTAAGGCTTTTTTGATAATTTTTTTCAATAATTAATGAATCCAACTAGTATCTTTTTTTTTTTTGACAATCCAACTAGTGACTTGAATCAACTTGATATTGATGTCATTCTCAAAACAATTTGGGGAATTGAAAATTGAAGAAATTAATGGATGAGAATTGATGTCGGGTGGATTGACAAAAGGTGGATTACTTAGAAAACATTCGAGAGGAGCTACGAAGAATATCTATCTTGTACGTGTAGGTTTCGGATCGTTCAAATATCCGTATAGATCTCTTTGTCCAATTTAGGTTCGGAGGATATTTTTTGGATTAACCAAACACGTGAATTGATCTAAAGAAGAGATTGCGACCCGTAAAGAAGGATTTGATGTTGCAAAACTAGATGCTTAACACTAGACATTCAATTCACGTATTGATATGAATTCCACAATCTTGTTCCAATATTTTGACTCGCTCTAGTAAAAATACGATGCTCTAAGTTTAACGGGAATCAATAAGAATTATATAAGTGCCATTGTTTTTGCGTTTACCTAAATCTCGAACCTCGGGTTGACATATTTTCAAGAGTTTGTTGACAAAACAAATCGAGGGATAGCTGCCTTGATCGGATCACAGACTTCCCCGTCAAGACTCAAGATGTCCAAATAGTAATAAAAATAACAATGGAGGTAATTAGTTTAACAAGAGCTTAGAATTAAACCTGCTCAATTAATTGGCCCGATTTACTTAGTCGGAAAAATCACGACACGCCATTATCTCTCTGTATTTATATAACACGTCATTCCTCGAAGAGATAAATTAAATCTATTTATGTTTCCTAAATATGTATTCTAAAAATATTATATCCTCTTAACGTGGTAAGTTTTATTCTCGATGGTTGATGTTCCAAAGAAAAGGCTCAATATGAACTTTTTGATGAACAAAATATATCATCAAGTTATTTTCCATGTCATAAATTAATTTAGTCAGAAATATATTATTGAAGTCATATATTATTGTCTTGCGGTTCTTGGTTCGTCTCCCTCGGGACTCCGTCGGTTTTTTTTTTTTTTTTTTTTAGCAATAAAGCCAAGATAAAATAATAAATAAATGCAAAAATAGATGGGGGAGACAAGACAAGCCCATCACCCCCACCTCGGTAATCGGAAGCACGCGGCCCGACACGTTATCGCCGCTTAGCTCCGGTCATTTTTGACCATACAAATAGGACATGCTTCCGCCAATGATCAACACTTCAATCCACCACCATAAGTCGAGTACTTTTAATTTGAAAAATATCACAATTTGAGTGAGTTCGCATGAGAAAAGGAAAGCGAAATAAATAATTTTTAATTTTTAATTTAATATATTATATTATTTTCGAATTTTTAATTTATTCATGTGATCCTTTTACTTTTAAGTATCTATTATATTCAATTCCCGAACCACATGAAATGAAAATGTTCAATATTATTATTTTATTAATCTAAGTTAATGTAACTTGCTAAATTGACTTTTTGATTCTATACTTTTGAACAATGGACCCAAAAAAAAAAATTACTTATTCACGTAAGTTATCTAATTCAAATCACGATACAATTCCACGTCATCAAATAATACAGATAATCATTTTTACAAAATGAACAAAATAAATTAATTAAGAAGGATTACTTGAATCCATGTGTAATTTTTTTCCTTTTTTTGTCCACTATTCAAACTTATAGGATTGGAAAGTAAATTCTATCGACTTGAATTAATAGAAGAATGATATTGGATATTTCCATCAAATTTAAAAGCTATATTGAATATTTACTAAATTTTTAAAGGCTATGTTGAATAAATTAAAAGTTTGGAGACGATACTATACATTGGACTAAAATTTAAGAACCTCATTGAATTCAAAAGTTCACGGGCAACATTGTATATTGATCCAAAGTTTAGATACCGTTTGTGTAATCATCCCTTTAAGAAACCTGTCCAAACATGATTAGTTCAAGACCGGTGATGCCTAATATTTCATTTGTAAGAGAGGGGATGAGCGAGAGATCCTATAGTAAGAAATACCCGGTCGGGATCAGAAAATTGTGACCAGGAAATTGGTGTTGGCGTCGTGGCCCGACTCATCCAAATTGAGCCCACCTCGAGGTTGAAATTGCAACATTACGAGCTCAAGATACCTCATCTAACTTTCCCCCAGCCCTAAATTTTGTCATTTGGGTCTAGCCCGAGATATCGGCCCGGTCTCGAGAAACCCAGGCATGAGAATTTCTACGAAATAGGCCTTTTTGGCATTGCTGTAGGCGTAGCCACAGAGAAATCCCTTTTATGGAATTATGGTAAAACAAATTATATATATATAATTTCTTTATTATGATAAGATCACTTTAATCATGGACCCTTCCACGAGTTTTGTCCTAGATCCACCGGCAATAGTAGAGAAAATTGTAAAGGTACTCTGTATTCCGATTAAGCTTAGCCGATTTACTTGATAAGCGTATTACGTCAGAATGATGTGGAAGAGAATTTTCAGTTCTAAAATGATAATGAATCTGGTTGGATAATTTCTTACGACACTCATCATTTGGTTTCGATGAGATAACTCATGCTTGAAAGCTTACTACTCCAACTTTCACCTACCCTCTTTACTTTTCTTAAGGTCTTACCAAACATTATAGTGGGAAAATAGGTAAAAGGGCGTTTCCCAAGTTAGCCGGAGACGATTAATGAAGCGTGAGACCTTTGATTTCAATTTTCCGACATTGGAAGCATTAGCCTTCTTGGTCAAAAAGTCATCGAGGCAGGCCTAGATTATGATGTGTGACGCACGTTAATGGAATAAATGATTTTGTGGCGAAATTCCCTGTATCTGAAGGTCCCTTTTTTCTTTCCTCTTTCCTCTCTTTTTTTTTTTTTTTAAAGGGGAGTGACATCTGATTCATGGTTCAACTCTTTCCGATTTTCAATCAACGTCATCTAGTGCGAATTATCAGCTTTTGTTTCGAGAATGTCACCACCAAGCAAGCGAGGCGATTAGTGGAGAAATTAAAGATTGGACTCCCTATGCCGATAGTGTAAAAAAGTTGTGCGCACGAAAAGATTCAAGCGCTAAATTGCTAACACATAAATTGTTTCTTATTTCAGTAAATATATTCATCAGGGTTTCATTCCATAAGTTCTTGTTTAAAAAATATTTTAGGCCAACGATATCCCTCGTAAAATTCCTTAAAGATATAAAGCCTGAGCATATTAGGCTAGTTATATATGCTATAGATTCACTCAATGGAGTTGAGGAACATAATAACGCACGAGCTAGACGAAAAATACCCGTTTGATAGCCTATATCTCCGATTTAAATAATTAATCTTTGAGATATTTACTTGAGTATTTCGATTCGCCACTCACATAATATGCGGAATTATTACATAATTGCCTGTAGATATGCCATTTACATATTTTAAGCGAACTTCCTCGTAATAAATATGTGTGTGCACATTCACTTTTATGCATGGCCATAAATAAAAAAAGAAGTTATACATGCCTTTGTAGGCTGGATCCTATTCGGGCAACAAAAAAAGAAGGAAGAAAGAGCCCTCACCGCAATTTTTTTTAAGAGGGTCCATTTTCTTTATATCAAAGCATTAAATCGGTGGCCCAAATCGATTCTCCTCCCAACTTTATAGCACGAGAATTCGATCCCGTACCGTGCGCCACATCTCTTTTTCTTTGAACCCCAGCCAAGTTCCGTGGACAACGTACGTTTCCTTCTGGCCCGTCGAAACGATCATCGGAGTCTATTGGACGCTAATCAACCTCTCGAGAAGAGATAAAAAAAAAAAGGGGTCATTGGTTATCGTCGGGGCACGATGGGAAGGTGTAGGGAATGAAATGGCTACCTAAGATGCACTCGTGATATGCAACAAAAGATGAGTGGATTTCATACCGTTGTACCAACCTGGATGACACCAACCTCTGTATTAAAAAACACTCCAAAATTCAAACATGAGCATGGGAATATATAGAAGCTAAATGTCAAATCTTGTGGGGCTATCATCCGAATCAGCCCAAGCTGGAAAGTCTTCCCTAAGGGGACCACCTCATGACTCCATGTATTCTCCGAGGCAACAAAGTCGTCCTTAGCTTTGATATATTTTTGCATGACAATTGGGAGAGAATTATCTATTCTTTTTTTTTTGTTTAAATTAACTATGTGACAATTATGTAATTAAAATTAATCATTACTGAAAAAGAGAGAGACGTTATGGTTCAAAACTTCCCTCCACAAGAATCTTGAAATTTAGCACCGTTCTTTATTTTGCCACCTACCTAACCAATGATGTGGATTTTGTGATTCAATAGGCCTATGTTGGTCCACACAAATCACCCTTTCCAACTCACCGGCAGCCCTAGTTCGGGAGGCTAGGGATGTTTGTCATGACTCCATTTCAAAGTTGTTCTTACACACAAATCATCTTTTGATGGATTTTTGTGCTTTTAGTCCGTTGAAAATAATCGGTCAACGAAAAATCATTCGCGGTTAAAAAGAAAATATTGCAAACTTAAAATTGAGAACGTAGGAAAAGTCTTTTTTTTTTTTCTAGAAAAAGGATTTCTCGAAAAAAAATTATCTTTTATCACGAAGTTTTCTTTCGAACAGACGAGCCCTAATGGTCCACGAAAAGAGAGAGCGGCTGTCTCGGTTTAACTACCTTATCTACCTACAGGGGAACGTGGAGGGCCCAAAGCAACATCAGCAATCTGTCCTAAAGTTCGGATGACTAAGGATGAGACGGCTCATGTCCAATCGTGTCATGCTATTCTAAACTTTGCTCTTTTTTTCAGGTCCAACCTTACGTCCCATTTTCATGCGCCAACCCGCCCCTTTTGTCTCCTCGAGTTTTCCAAGAATTCCCTTTTTATTTTATTTTATTCGTTTTTGTTCCCAAAATTCGTTGATTAAGAGGAAAAAAAAAAACCAAAATGACCGAGCTGTCCTGATATATAAAGCGCACCTTTTTTGTTCGTGATCCCACGGCGCTGTGCCCTGCCTTTTAAGCTTTGTAATCCGGACAATGCGGTCCAGCTCCGCGAGGAGAGATAACAGCAGCTTAGCTTTGCTAACATCATTGGATAGAACGAAGTTTCGTCAAATACGATGAAAGTGAGATGCACACTGTTTTTTTCCCGACGGCCGGGATCAAGACCGGCCTCGACCGGCCTTTTTCGAGCCTTGCTCGGACAGCAAAAGCCGAGCGAGACGCTGCCACGGGGCGTAATCTTATGGAGGCCAAGGAAAAACTTGTCATGCAAGAACCAAGAGGTTATCGTTTTGCTTAGCGATCTCATTAATCTCCTGTCGCGCAAGAATCGATTTTTCAATTTGGAAGATAGCATGGAAATGGGTAACAACGCAAATGATCCATAAATTTTGAATCAATGTGAAATATCATCTATAAACTCTTCATTTATATAACGTAATCTCTAAAATTTAATTCAATATACAATTTAATTCCTAAGTTTTTAATCCGTTTGATGTGATTTTTGGACTATTAATAAATATTTGATGCATTCCCTAGGCTATATAAAGATGTTTGAAAGTTCATGAACCACGGTAAATATTTGATTAAACTTCATAGACAATATTAATTCTAGAACGGCGTTATATATTGGATCAAAATTCAAGGAATTTATTGAACAAATTATTAGTTCATTAGTAATATTGTGCATTGGACCATTTGTGCCAATTTTCCCCATTGGAATCTATGCAGTTGGTCAAATTAATCATGTGTCTACACACTGAGATAGCTTATTATTGTAGAGTTCTCCATAAATCTCGAAGAGCGATTACACTCGCACTGCACACAACCTTTTTATCATATATTGAAATGTGAATGCTCGACATTTAGACTCGGAATGATGAGTCTTTATCTTACATCGGCTTGCCCACTCGAAGAATATTTTTAGTTGAAGATAGCTTGTCTATTTAATAGAGATTATTTATGTATTTCAAAAAGCACGAAAACATAAAGAATCCACCGTGCATGTATATCTTTAAAAAGGTGAATTACATCGTTCTTTCGTGCACCGTGAAGCATTCGAAACCTTTGATGTCAGGATACATTGAAACATGAAGATTCTTCATGTTTGAGGAAAAGCAGCACGACATCGGCTCTCTCTTGAGAAGATTGTTTTATCCAAAACGAGGAACCTCCCTCGGAAGTTCTATGCTGTACAAAGTGCACATACGAAGGGACAAGAAGATAGAGAAATCGATTGCCCAAATTATGGTGCGCCTGCTAACGAGATCTATGCAATTAATTATTATGGTTAAGAACTTGAATAAAGTTAAAAAAAAAAGACAAGTACTAAAGGGAGAGCACTGCCTCGAGCATCATAAGATGCTAACGCTTTTAGTACAATCATTCCGCAAGGAGCTAAAAGTGGCCGGAAGCTACGCAACGGTGGACGGGCCAAACGATGCCAAAGACAAATCGCAACCCGACATCCTAAGAAGCCGCAGAGTTTTAGTAAAGCGGAAGGAGCTTTTTGGCCTGAAATATGGTGCCGATTGGCATGCGTTTCGGATTCCCAGAATATATAATAAAATTATTTTCATCTCTAACAAATTATACTAATCGAAGTTCGAGTTATTTTTAAGGTTAATATAAAAAAAAAAAATTCTAAATCATACCGAATGTGACACAAACACCTTAGACTTTATTTTTTATCGCCTAATGGAATGTTTGTTTGTGTTCTTTTTTTTTGTTCCCCGAAACACAATTTCTAAATTAGTGTGAATTGAAATAACTGGCGTACATATGTGATATGTACGGATTTGGGGTATTCAAATTTAGAGTTTTGGGTGACAAAAAAGTTTGAAATATTCGTATCATAGTGGATAGAATTTGAGTTTTTTTATTTCATTCATGGTGGTTGACCTTATTCTTACGATTGACATTGATATGAAACGGATCAAGATTAATAGCCCAAAAAAAAATTGATGACGTTGAGTTGTGATGCGAGCGGCTCCTTTTACAAAAGAGAAACCTTCTTTTTATTAAGTCGAGACAAGTCAAATATACGTGGTCGCGAATCAATGAAGATTTGGCATGCTCCAGGGCTATTCAAATCGTCACAACACCTGCATTCAATCGAGTTAGGGCCGAGACGAGATCTCATCGTACCCGTCGTGATCAAACAAATGGTCCATATGAGCCAACAATTCACGCGTCTGGTACCGGCGTACGCCGGAGAGCAGAGGCGGGGACAGCGAGGAATCCGCCCTGCGGTGGCGGGACGGCAGGGGCGGGCCGGGGAGGGGGAGGGGGGACAGGGGGCGCGAGAGCGACGTGACCGGGGAGGACCATGTGGGGGCAAGCACGGCGCAGATCTTCTGGTCCTGACCGGGATCCGTCTCTGTCTCAAAAGTCCAACGGTAGGCAAAAGCCCCCACGCCACCGGGCCACCACCTTGTCTCGGCCCTCGCGCCGTCCCTCTCCTCTCCTCTCCTCTCCAATTCCTCGCCGTCCCTCGCGCGATCTCTTCCAAATTTTTTCAATCTGATTTGACTTGATTTTGTTTTATTAAACTAATCAACTCTCCAACTCCCCACTTTAATATCTAATTTCCTCGTTGCTCAATTGCTGCACGCCTCTATTTAATAATTGGGTTTCTCCCTCGGGTTTGAAAATTAGTGCTCCCCTATTTTCGATTTTTTATTTATTTAAGGCATGCAGTATTTTGCCTCATATGACGTGGTCATAATTAGTACTATCTTGATGTAATTTTCCCAATGAATTTTCTTTCATAACAAGGGAAATTCGTGAATTACTAACATTGTCTGATCTTAATATCTATCAATCAAGCTGCTTCTTCGTGAATTCGTTTGATTTTAACTTATACAATTGAATTAATTCTCTCTCTCTCTCTCTCTCTCACTATCAATGAAAACAAATCGACAAAATGCAATTTCACGGTCGGTACGGTCCGAGTAAAAGCTAGTGATATTACAATCACTTTTGTCACAAAATAATACAATGGAAATTCGACTCTTTTTTTGGGAACAAGTGGATCCCTTGATTTTACGCAATCGCTTTGAGGGGTGAAAATATTTTTACCTAGAAAGTGCAATCATGGAGCATGATCTCTTCACTCGACCATTGCCACCTAACCTTCACCTTCACGAGAGGTCATCTCGTTCGACGACGGCTTCCATTTCCACTGATTACAAGATCAGAATCCAAGCCCAAAACGAGCTTATGCGCGTCAATGAGAAAAGGCAGAAAATTCCTAGAACAAGCCAAAATAGAAATTTCCATACCAAGAATTAAAAAAAAAGAATGTGGAAAAAATCAAAATTTGGAAAAATCTCCCAACCACCTCGGAGCACTTCTAGAACTCCTAATTAAGAATGACCATGTCGTCAGGCTCTCCCAAATATGAAAATTAGCATCCTCGTTTGGGGGCAATACGGTCCCAAAAAAAAAAAATATCGTTTTTATTTATCATCCCGAAAGAAAAGGGCGGAGATTTTGTTTTTATTTTATTTCCCGAATTAAAGGGCAGTTCTGTCAAGTGGAGACTGGAAAAAAGGGGCCTGACAAATGGAAATTAAAGGAAATCCTATTATAAACTAATTAATTAACAGCGTCAATTACCCCGCTTTCCTTAATTAAACCATTTTCGCCGAATTTTTATTTATTTATTTATTTTAAAATAAAAGATCGACCATATCAAAGAGGGCCCGAGATAAATTACGCCGTCGGGTCAGACACGCTAGAGAGAGAAAGAGAGAGAGAGAGAGAGAGAATTCAAAATCTTCCGCAGCTTCTGCCGTTTCCTCGCCTTGCCTCCGGAAAATCGCCGCCGGCGCGCGTGCCGCCCACCCACCGCCGCCTCCCTCCGCGCTCCCCCCCCGGGGAATGGCCAGGGCGCCGCCGCGTTCGACGCCGGCTAGGGTCTCGCGCCTCTCCTCCTCCTCGCCTCCGCCTCGACGACTGAGCCCCGCCCGGCCGGGACCGACCGCGGCCGCCTGATCACTGGGCGGGCGGCTCGCCGTTGGATGATCGTCGCGGCGGCGGGGAGGAGAGATGGCGGCGAGGGGGCTGGGGTGTTGCCACCTGGTGGAGAAGCTGAGGAGGATCGCGCGGACGGCGTTCTTCGTGGTGGCGATGGTGGCGTCGCTGCTGGCGTCGTCGCTGCCGGTGCTGGTGGCGGTAGGGGACGTGGTCGTGCCGTGGGTGTTGGTCCCGAGCTTCACTTGCGTGAGTTGCTACGGATTTAGGGAGCATTTGAGGCGATATTCGTTCAAGAGCTCTTTGACGGACATTCCATTGGTTTCGATCGTTAGATCTCTGATCATCATGTGTATGTGTTCACGTCCTGTTCGCCCCGCTTTCGTTTCTTTTGGTAGAGTTCGAGGATTTGTCCTTCTTTCTTTGGCATCGGTAACTTTCGCTTTGATGTTTAAAAGATGAGAACTTCCTTTCTAGGACAATTCTCTTTTTCGGCTGGGGAATGTTAGGCTTTCGATTTTTAGTTTTGATGCTCTTGATATGAATGTGAAATTGCAGCTTAGAATTTGTGGCCTTTGATGAACTCTCTGGAATGATTTTACAAGGGCGCTGCAGTTTGAGTCATGGGTGGCTTTTGTAATTTAACATTCGTCGAATTTTTTTTTTTTTTTTTTTGATGATGTTAGTGACTAGTGTTGCAGGCTTGATAATTATGTTTGCCATGTCGAACTGGTGTGGACCAGCAATTGATGCCTTAAGGCTTTCTGTAAGAGAATCGAAGAAAACGCATTAACGTGCTTGCTCTTGTTTACTTCTGCAACAGGTGTTTATGCGATGTGCGATGGTCCTGCTCTCTCTCATGGGCCTTATTTGGGAACCGTTACTCTGTCCTCCGTCATCTCTATCCTCGTTCTTTCAGTCAAGGCTTGTGTTTTCTCTATAAACTCTCAAATGCAAGCTGAAGTTCCATCTTCCCCGGCGAGGCAGAAACTTCATTTTAAGAAGTCATGGGGCATGCCTGTCTTGTTCCTGTCTTCGGTCGTATTTGCTTTGGGCCATACTGTGGTTGCTTATAGAACCAGCTGCCGGGCACGGAGGAAACTTTTATTTCACCGAGTTGATCCTGAAGCAGTAAGTTTGGGTTAATTTTGCGGTTACATAACGTAAAAGCAAGAAAATCTCGTCTGAGACAGCTACGAGAATCTTATCCATGGCATAAATCCTTGTATCTTCTCAAGCATGAGTTGGTGATTTGCCTGAGTAATTTGTGGTTTGAATTGCCTGAGAATTCTTCTTTCTGAATGTATTCTTGCATACTCTGAATTTAACAGGTTCTTTCCTGCAAAACCATTTTCTCCGGTTACCAAAAGGTCCCGAGGTCACCGACTCCAACTGCTGGGAGGACGCCAAAAAGTGACTCTGAAATGAGGCAGAGGCCAATGGAGTCCGCTTATGGCGAAGGTGATGTACCAATCAGATTCCTCACGGATGCTGACAGCTTGTTTATGACGTGCCAAGGGCTTACCGTCCATTATAAACTCTGCTCGCCGAGTTCACCATCTCATGTTTTGTCCTTGGCTGCCTTCTCTGAGCCCAATGTTAACTGCACCTCGCCGCGAACAGTGATGGGTCGGCTAAATATTGATAGGCAGGCATTTAGTGCTTTGCCAAAATCTCAATATCTTCAGAGGAGCTATAGCAGTCAATTCAACACTTCCTCGCTGTATTCTCCACTTTTGGATAGCTCTGTACCTTATCCTATTCTTGCTGAAGAAATTCCTGCATTGAACCTGGATAATGCTGACGTGGACGACCGAGCAAAAAATTTGAACTCAACTTTTGGGCAAGATTCCAATAGTGGTCAATTTGGTATTGTCTTGATACATGGATTTGGAGGAGGAGTCTTTTCCTGGAGGCATGTTATGGGAGTGCTTTCACGGCAGGTCGGTTGTACTGTTGTCGCTTTTGACAGACCTGGATGGGGATTAACCTCCAGGCCACGACGCAAATCTTGGGAGGAAGAAGAAATGCCTAATCCTTACAAGCTGGAGACGCAGGTAATTGTGTGCTTTTAATTCAGTGACATTATTACCCCTGTTGTATCCTATAGCTGCATGCAAAAGTTTCTCAAAGTTCTCCCTATTTGGTGCATTGATTACAATGTCTTGATTATGAAAAAAGAATTGATGACATAATGAGTTTGAACCTACCGTTACTTTTTTTTTTTTATACATGACTAGTCAATAAGAAGTTTGGTGTCTTCGAAATTATGCCCTAGAAATCGGCTGGAAGTCCCAGTTTACTATTATCCTGAGTTCTAAAGCACTACTTAGCGAGGCACAATATAGAAGTCAAGAAATGACTTGCATTATTATGGACAAAGATATTATATCAAATTACTATTGTAATCTTTTGTGGAAAATAGATTACTATTGTGAGCATAAGGCTTGACCATGGCTCCACGGTATTGGTTCTAAATCTCTCACCTTTTGGTAGGATAGAGTAGCTGAGGTTTGATGATATGGGGAAAACATTGAAAACCCTTTTATGAAGTCTTAATGAAAAGGGATGAAAGAAGGAGACATGATGTGTAACTTGCAAAATGACCAATGCTAGATATTGTCACATTAATAGGATCATTTGGATACAGGTTGCCCTATATTTATATTCTTTTGGGCTGTACAAGGTTGATAGCTCTAATTAGGTAATTTTCTTTCATTTAGTGGTATGTAGAACTAGCACTCCTCTCAAGGGTGCCGCATTTGCTAACTCTGGTCTCAATGGGTTGTTTTTCAATTCTTGATTTAAAATATGTTTTGATTCTGTCAACTTCAGGTTGATCTCCTTCTTTCTTTCTGTTCTGAGATGGGGTTCACATCTGTGGTGCTTGTCGGTCATGATGATGGTGGCCAGATTGCCTTAAGGGCTGCACAAAAGGTTCAGGCATCATCAAATTCTTTCAATGTACGTAAGCCTCTGGTCTTGTCTTCTTGCTTTTTGAAATTGATTTGAGTATGTGCCTGGACTCGTCTAGAATTAGGCGGTCCATTTTGGTTATATGGTACAGAGATTGCATGGAGTTATAATTCTATTGCAATATGGCCTCAGTTAACTTGTTATTAAAGAATTGCTGATTTATTGGTTGTCTTGATTCCTGAGTTCTTATCAATTGCTAAGATTTTATAAGCAATGCATTTATAAGAGGAAATAACACGGTGCGGTAGAGATTATTTCGCACACATGAGATTGGCTCTTCAATCCTGTTTTGGAAGCGAGTTTAGCAAATTAAACAGCTTGAAAAATGTTTCAGAGTACATCTTACATATGTCCATTGGTTGTTCATAAGTTCTGTATTTTAGCATTGAGAAGAGTTTAGCTGTCAGGTGGCATTTTCTTTACAAAATTATCTCCGTTAGCCTCTTGCTTTATCCTTCACATCATCGTGACTTATCACTGTTGGCCTTCTGTGCATCAGATTGTAATCGAGGGCATTGTACTGGTAAGTGTCAGCTTGTCAAGAGAAGTTGTTCCTGGTTTTGCGAGGATCCTCTTGCATACTTCCTTGGGCAAAAAGCACTTGGTTC
This sequence comes from Eucalyptus cladocalyx, assembly GCA_017140615.1. Lineage (NCBI taxonomy): Eukaryota > Viridiplantae > Streptophyta > Magnoliopsida > Myrtales > Myrtaceae > Eucalyptus > Eucalyptus cladocalyx. Next base: position 35,517,491 of record CM029525.1, read on the forward strand.
GTCCTTTGTTGCGAGCAGAGATTGCTCAAGTGGTGAGTCGTCGTGCATGGTATGACTCAAGGAAGATAGCGCCAGAGTTTTTCAGCCTCTACAAGGTATTTCGCTGCTTTAGATCATTACTAGCTGTGGTTTTGTTTCACTTTTGCATATACTTTTATAGCAATCTTCAGTTTCCATTACACAATATGTTGAAGACCCTGCCAGTGCTCCACGAACATTTTACCTTTAGAAGTTCTCCTCAGCATGGCTACCTGTCGTAATTGAACCAAGAAACTTTTCTGCTTGTGTGCATAAGTAACATGGGATAATGGACTTTGGAAACTATTCACATCAAATTGTCCCTTGTCAATGGAAAACCAAAGCAGTTTCTTGGAAGAGGGGTATTTACACTAGCAGAAAACTAGCTTGTCTGGGAAAAATCAAGCAAGTTGAACATCAAGATGTCCCTGCCTTTACTGCGTATGCACCTGTATGAACTCTCTTTGTATTCTATTGGGGATGATCAGAGGGATCAACTGAGTAAACATCTGGAAATTCTCTCTGAACTTTAGCAACTCTATGTTGTAATTATGTTTCTCAGAAGAGATGGTCTTTCCCACGAGTGCTTCCTTTTGTCTTATATTTGCTCGTCTTGTCTGGTGTCAATCAGGCGCCACTGTTTGTAGAAGGTTGGGATGAAGCACTTCATGAGATTGGAAAACTCTCTTACGAATTTGTCCTGTCGCCACAATACGCGGCAGGCTTGCTCAAAGCAGTCGAAGACATACCTGTGTTGGTTATTGCAGGGGCTGAAGACGCCCTCATTTCTCTCAAATCTACCCAATCTATGGCATCTAAGCTTGTAAATTCTGTAAGTTTTTCTTCTCATAACCGCATGTTAAATTTTTGTGAATTCTGAAACATGGCTCTGTAACTTTGGTCGAGGCAGTTATATATGCTTAACTAGGAAATGCAATATGTTGCCACCCCCACCCCATGGGTCCATTTTAGACATAACTGCTTGTTTGTTCTTGGTTTAGGCTGTGATATGTGCAAGATGAATAAAGGAAAGAAAAAGCTGCATGTGAATCTCCCATTGATTCTTTCTTTTGTGTTCTCTTAAGTCTCATGAAATCCTATTGTTAAGATGGTCTCATGGCATATCTACAATGCAGAGACTGGTTGCAATATCTGGCTGTGGCCACCTTCCGCACGAGGAGTGCCCCAAGGCATTAATGGCAGCTATATCACCCTTCATAACCAAGCTCTTATCAACATTAGAAGCAGTGAATCAATAGGTTGTTGCTTCACATTATAATAGAGAAATAGATGGTGTTATCTATTTAGGGGGCCTTAATTTTTCCTTTTCCCTTTCTTTTCTGGGTCCTACTCACCCCAACAAGAGGAAGAGAAGAAAGTCTCTCCGGTGGGTGATTTTGATGTGTTAGCTTGAAGTCTTTTTGACCGTTTTTCTGTAGAGCAATCTCACCTCATCTGTAATTTTATCTTAATTCTTTTCACTTGATTTTGGTGACGCATATGCTTGTTGGCAGTCATTTGTCGCGACAGCACTGTAGAGTGAAAGCTACAAGGACACATACCTGGTCAGATCAACTTGGACTTGAGATTTGCATGAAATTCATTTGTCTTGATTCGATTAGCAGGTTTAGTACTCAGACTGGTTTCCATATAATAGTTTCAGGATTGATCGTGCAATTTTCCCAGTCGAGGGACAAATGTCGTATTTACCCTTAAACGTGAGAATGTGAAGAAGACAAATATGAGAAAAGGCCCAAAGTAACGAAGACCATCTCGCTCTTTATCCGAACCGTTCACCTTCATTAGTAGATCCAGAAAGTCGCAGGAGCAAGGAAAAAAACACGACCGGTAGGTTGAATCTGTAAGAAGATATGTATGTATAGTATGTGATGGTAAGGTGAGTCGGGATTAAACTCGAGAAACCCCAGTACGGGACGGGTACAAATCACTATTTGGCAATGTGATTTCTGGATCATTACGAGGATGGCAGTTTTTAAGGAATTCAAATCGTCGTGTCGTATTGATCATATGACCAGAGTCTATTGCCCGAAGATTGTTTTTTCTTCTCACCTGCCACATTAACACATATTACTCGGTGGATGTAGAGCCAATAGATGCTCCGCTTGCTCCTGAGTGAAGAAGAGAAAGCCACGCAGGGAATTGGAAGTGCTATGCCCCACTCTTGCTACGGAAGGCTTGTTTCCTGTCTAAGCATATAGGACGAGGCTCATCGTACCCATTGGTCTTGCCATGGTTGGCTTGAAAAATCATTTGTTTTAGGTTATCCGATCGAGAAGGTTCCCGAGATTTTGCCGACGCCAAGGTTCGGTGTGCCAATCTCTTCCACGAAAGAAGTCACAATGCATGGATTGCCTTCCGCCTTTAAATTTGGGTTGGCGATCCAAATGCTACTTGCTCATTCCACCGCATGTGGCTGCCACAGCGGGTGGATCATGATTGTGACTGGGATTTAGCCTTTGATCAGGGACCTTTGTCGTCCCTCTTTCCAATGAAAAGGAGAGTGCACTTTAGACACAGTAGGAAGAGGTTCATCAGTAAAATTTGGCTTCTTATGCCAGCATAAATAGAAATTATACCGTGATCCTGTTGTTGAAGCACGGTATCCTCATGAGCCGCCCCACAAGTCCCCGGTGCGCATGAGCTATGTATGCTAGGTTCACCCCGACAAACCCTCTGAGGATGGCGTAATAAAATGCAATTCAGTCTCTTCGCGATGGTTCACCAGATTTCAAAGATGCAGGGAGCACTCCGGAGAGAAGCGGGTGAACGTGCATCACCCGTCAGGTGGACACGGAGCGTAGATGGAAGCAAATTGAAAACGCCATTCTCAAGCGCTCAAGAAAACAGAAGCACGCCTCTAGCACAAACTGCAACGACGGATAAAATACGGCCTGATTGTTAACTGTCATGAACTCGAGAGTATGATTTAACTATCCACGAAGCAATGATATAACCCACTAAGAGGGGGAAGCTGTATCACTGTTAAACTCAAAAGAGAGAAAGTGAAGGGATGCCAAAAGCAACGCAACTTCTGTTAAACACCACCTAAGCTAGCACAAGATTAACTAAGATAAGCACGTCCGATTTGTCACATGGAAGAAATTAAAAAAGCAGACCGACAATATCCTCATCTTCCTCTAACTGAAAAATTACATGGAACCAAACGAAGCAACGATGAGAGCAATCTACTCCTTTGAAGATTTGTTAATAAGCGACTTGTGGATGTGGGGGATGACACCTCCACCGGCTATGGTCCCCTTGATGAGGGTGTCCAGCTCTTCATCTCCCCGGATTGCCAGCTGCAGATGCCTTGGCGTGATACGCTTCACTTTCAGATCTTTGCTCGCGTTGCCTGCCAACTCCAGAACCTCTGCAGTCAAATATTCAAGGATAGCGGCAGTATAAACAGCAGCTGTCGCTCCAACTCTTCCATTTGCAGCAACCCTTGATTTCAGCTGACGGTGGACCCTGCCTACTGGAAACTGTATGGAACAAAAGGGGCTACTATCAGATCTCACATTCAAATTTTATGTTCACACCACGATTATGTGGCCACTCCTCTAGTATATAAAACTAGCAAGCAAAACAAAATTAGTTTCCTTGCCTACAATACAATTGGAACCCCCCTTCCGAAGTTTGTCATACATCTTTTTTATGTATGCTTATAGAAATAGAAGAACAATGTTTGACACAAAAGCATGCTAAGCCATCAAAATTACAGAAAACCAAAAGCTGCAAGAAAAGCAAGAAGATGCACACACAGACTCAAGACTCCCATATCTTGAGGCCTTAACGCAGGACAGCCAGAGCATTTTAACAGATTACCCAATCGCAACCATAAAATTTCCTAGAGATACTTTAAATTAATCAAATACGGAGACAACCCAAAACTGTGAGCTCATATGTACTTCATCTGCATACACAAAAATAAAAAAACTTGGCAGATCATCTGTACTTTTACATTATTGGGTAGTGTGAATATCATGATACCATAAACTACTAGCTTCAAACATACTCCATTATCTCCCTTATCAAAAACTCACCCCTTATTCCAGTAAATGTCTAGAGCTCCCATCAGGCCAACGCTGATTGTTTTTTCCCCTTTCTAAAAAATTATCTGAGAAATGCTCCTGCCCATTTAGAGCACAGATTTTCTCCACAAAAGTGCTCTTTCAACTATTGATCATTTGTTCAGAGAAAGCCAGGAAACCAACCACTGCTGACTACTGATAACTTGCAAGGTGTCAAAACTACTTGTTGAGAGTTCCTCAATCCTGTTCACTTTCTATTTATCATTTATCCACTTTGTTGGCCAACAACATCTGATTGATGAAGTCCATTTACTCTAGATTTTTACAGGAACCATGTTAAAGAGTTCACATATCTAATTAAAATACTTAAGAAACACCTGTAGAGTGAACTTCTCAATAGATATCCCCACTAATTCTGTAGATTCTACAGTCCACTCACCTAAAAAGAACTATTTGCATGCTCAAACCATATTGCACACAAGCTACAGCAAATTGTCATCCGCATCAATTTGCCAGATGCAGAAAAGAGGAGATGAGCTTCATGGTCAGGATGAGCTTCAAGTAGTAGCGTGCAATCAAGGGTGGGGAGATGCGAATATCACAGAGCACCAAAATTATGCAGAAGTGCTCTCAGATAAATTACTGCCTATTCTTTAAATGCATAACTCTCCAAAACCATACCGAATGACCGACATCAACAATCTATGCAGTGGTTTTATGCAATGGTGTGCAAGGGAACATAGAAACAGAACAAGGTGCATGTTGAGTGAAGCTACGATCAGAACCCTCAACCTACACCTTTTTCTTCTAAAGTTGCACAAGTAACTTAACACCAATCAACTGTTCAACATCTCATTAGTAGAATGAAACATCACAATTCCGTAAATCAAGGTAGATGGCAATGACTAAAAGAATTGAGGACGCTGGCAGTAAAGATGTATGCCATCACGCATACAATAGTTCCTACAGCAACCTGATAACAAGTCAACCCACGTTCAAGTCATGAACTCATGGTGGCTGTGTTCTTGAGCAATTGTCATCAAATCATATCTGAAATATGCAAAAAGGGAAGAGGAATTCCTGACAACATCCATAAGTTTTCGATCCTTTCAGGTATGCATACTCTATCCTCAGCTTTGTTTTCATTAGAAATACTTTTCCAAACCAGGTGCTAGTGGATGTTCAAAATAAGCACAACAGAGAAGGCTTCCCCATGTAAAAAAAAGACTCAGAAAGAACAGCCATGTCAACAATTCACGAGCACAAACTTCCCCAGATGAAAACAAAGCTTGCGGCTGTCAAAAATAGCTACACATCGCACAGCGAAAAAAGAATCCAGAACACTCAGCCCAACACTCCCGGTCAAAACAAAGAACTTTACGATCCTCAGCCACAATTTTCATCCGTGCCGCCGTCAACAACATTCTACCGAAGACGGTCCTCGGGGAAATTGTTATACCAGCTGCGGGCGGGGGACACGGCAACCCCAAGCAGTCCGGGCAAGAATTAGGGTTTCAAACCATAATAGCGCGCGCGGAGCAAACCCAATCTAATCCACCGACGGCTCCATACCGCACGGGCCTAATTTCAACAGACGCAGTCCTCGCGTCCTAGACATATTCAAACCCCTCTCCTTGTGCAAAAAGTCTCGGCCGAGAAGAAAGTCCGACCACTGAGCGCAGACTGCTCAACACGTGGCGCGCAGGTCCGCCGGAAACATTCAAAACCTCGGAGAAATCAACTACGTATCCCGAGATCAGCGACCTACGCCGAGTCAATCCGTATCCGTACACCCTTACCCGTACACAAATACGCGATCCGTACACACCTCTAGAGAGAGAGAGGGAGACCTTGAGGCCGGCGCGGGAGGAGCGAGAGACGGGCTTCTTCTTGTCCTTGTCCTTGCTGTTGGAGGCGGACTTCCCCATTATTAGACCCTTTGCGCCCTTCCCCGACATTTTCGACCCGACCCGATCGAAGCTCCGACCGACCGACCAACCGCCCTCGCCCTCGCCCTCGCCGCCGGGAACTCGGCCCTCTCCTAGGGTTTTAGAGAGAGAAAGTGAGAGGAGAGAGAGAGAGGACACTGGTGTCGAAGGCGGACTCGAGAAGGAGATGGAGAGAGAGAGAGAGAGAGAGCGAATTCGCGATCTGGAAAAGGAGAAGACGAGCTCGAGGATCGAGGCTTTATATTTGCGAAATTGCCCTCCGCCTGGGTTAAGGTATCTCGCTTCCCCTGGGCCCTGGGGTGGATCTCGATGGGCCGGATGGGCTCCCCCTCGCTGTCCCCGCCCGTCACGATCCATTGGGCCGAATCGAGGCCTGCCATTCGGGCCCAATTCGGATACTCTAAGAAGAGCGTTTTGAAGCCCACACGCGGAGAGACCGAAATAGAATTGAAAATCCAGCTCTATTCAGAATTAGCCTATAATACCCTCAAATACCGTCAACTTTACGTTCAGTCTCAATTTTACCCTAACATTTTATTTCATAAAAAAATCCCCAACTTTATATCTACTCCCAATCTATCCTAAGCTTTTCTTTTTCTCGTAAAAAATCAACAACCTTTACCTAAGTCCCAAATCTACCTCGTTAACACTTTGTTTGAAATTGTCCTTAGTGATGTGGCATTTCTACTTTATTACTCTAGTTTTTTTCCTAAATCTCTGATCCAAGGAGACGTCGTTTAGGCTGAAGTCTTCTTGGATCAGAAATTTGGGAAAACTTACAGCATTTAGGGTCGGCCTTCTCCGATTACACTTACTTTTAAGAGAGTCCTCCTTTCATCTTGTTCGGAATTTTCGATTTTGCACTCGATATTCAATCTCTCATGCATGCTTAAGAGTCTTCCATCTCCTATGGTCGGAGAGCTCATGCTCGGGACTTTTCCATTTCTTGGCTATCAAGAGAAATTTTAAACGGATGGTTAACTAGGATAGATTTGAGATTTAGGTGAAAATTTGTGATTTTTTTACAAGACAAAGAAAAAAGTTTAGGATGGATTTAGACTAGACTAAAAAATCATAGATTTTTTTATGGGACAAAAAATGGTAAAAAATAGAATTGAAATTGAATTTAGAGTATGAGGTTTTTTCTACGGTGTTAGGCCATTTGGAATCTCGAACTACAACGCTAAACCTAAACGACACATGACTTTAATTCCCACCCCTTTTTTCTTGCGTCCGAAACGGGGAAAGAAATGCAATTAGCCACTCAAAAAGCAATAGGTCGACGTGGGCGATTCGCTGACGACTAGTCTCAGCTTCGAAGATAGCCCAACCCGAAGGCCCTAAGTCGATGCTGTCCAGACAGCAATCGTGTGTCACATGATATCTGCTCCTGCTTCTACACACGGCCGCCTCGACGACGACGACGTTTCCGGCGTTTCTTTCGCCCGAGATACGAGTACGACATGGAGCTGGTCCAGCTCCTCGCGGCACGTAAGAACAATGCACAACTGGGAGCCGGGCTTCCCCCTGCATTCTCTCATCCCCGCTCGAAGATTCGCATTCTCGCCTGGCCTTGACACGGACGTTCTCGTCGCATTTTTCAACATGCAACGGCGGTATCGATCGGGTACAGGCCCTAGCAATGACGTGAAAAGTGATTCGCAAGTGGAGGACGAGCTCTACGCATTCTTATGACTATCTAAAGAGTTGTGTTTGCGCAGTGTATCCGTACCATCGGTCGTGTAAAAGAATTGAAGTTTTTCACGTGCCCGGCCCCCTTTCGGCGTTTGAGAGAGTCAAAGTGAAGCGAAATAGAATCAGAACAATCTGCACAAATCTCATGGACGAAATAAGAAATTGGTGTTAAATAGTGCACTAAAACGAAGTCAAATTACACCTAATTGTATTCCAGCTAATCCGTTGCCGTGACCGTCTTCCGACTCCCCCACATTATTCTTCGAGCTGGACCTTCTTGTTTTTATAATTTCGCTCTTACGCCACCTTAAGCCACGCGAGCGACACGTGGCGGCTCGCCTTACACACTTCGGCTCTTGTGGTTTTATATTTTCTAATATATATGTAATTTTTCGGCCATTCTTCCATATATATTTTTTTTTTATGTGGGTTGTTATTTGTTGTTGTTGTTGTTGTTGTTTTGTCTGTATTTCCTACTGCCTAATTTCCCTCCCCCTGGCCCTTAGGATCTGCCTTCTGTACGCATCTCTCGTGCTGATGCATGGCATGACGTGGAGAGAAATGGCATTCTTTGCCACACATCTTCAACTGCTCCTTGGCCTCTTCTGCTCCTCGCAACAAACCCCAGCTCTTAAAAAAGATTATCCGTGATGATTAAGACTGGCCGACTTCATTTCGCTCCAAATTTTTGTATTCTCTCAACAACTTTATTCATAAATCTCGTTAGTTAATAACTGACGTTATTATTATTACAAAACATCGTGATCGCTGATATATTCTAATGAAAATACTCAGTTTTGTCCCTTTCAATATAGACGTTGAATGTACCAAAAAAGGCTTGTTAAGATTGGTAGGATGAGCAGAAACAACACCAAGCTTTTATAGTTATAATTAATAATAATATTATTATTATTAGCATTGTTGCTGTGATGCAGAGAAGGGTTGAATGTAGGGTTAAAATAGTTTAGCTACCGAGCTTTTTATTTAGAAAACTCATGTCTTGAAGAGTTAATGGAATCTTTTTTCATGTCAAGATCGTTACAAGCCATAATTCCCATGGCCATTAAGAAAAAAGAACACCAGATTAAGAAGCTCAAACAGCCCCAAAGTACCACCAGGTACGGCTCAAGATTATTCTAAAATTTCAATACACGCCCCGGATTATTTATTTATTTTTAAAAACCAAAAGTATAATTATTTCATCGCGAAACGCTTGCTCGCAGTGGCTGGCCGTGCGATGCGAACTTCGACCCGCAAAAGAAGCTACGGCAGTAACTTGTCAAGGAGTTGTGCTCATCCATTAAAGTTGACTAAACGAAGGGTGTCTGATCACCTTCACCGGTCGGACCTTTTTCTCTTATGGGTAGAAGAAAGAGGACCTTAAAACACTCGAAAACCTACGTATAAAACACACATATATAAGTCATTAGTCAACAGCTTTGAAATATAGTGTGTGTGTTCATTTGTCAACAGCTTTGAAATCTCCATCTGACTGGTAATTCGGACAAAGGTTTTCTGTCCTTGCACGGAAATTTCTGAGATAGATCTCCAATAGATGCCGCTAGTGTCATCGTCAATTTGGTCGTGGTTCTCCCTTTGAATTTCGGTCGCACAACGTGCTTGATTTTCAGTAGTACATTGCGTAGCTAACTAATGTTGAATAAGTCAGTCTTTTGCACAAGTTAAAGGTCTCGTATTTACATCAAAGATCGCGATATTCTCTCTAATTGTATAAACATTTTACAATAGGATAGTGGGACGGCGACACGTCTATATCGATACTCTTGTACAATAAGGCAGCGTGACAAGTTGCCATGAATTTTGACTTAGGGTACTCCGTTGACAAACTTTGGATGGTCGAGATATGCAAATTGAGTGGCTTGCGTGTTCAGGGCTACTAGCAAGATTTAGGTAAAAATCCACGTTCTAAAGAGTCAATATAATTATTTCGTCAATATCGTTCAAAACTATAATTTCAAGAACTATTACTCCGTTATGAATACCGAAAAAGAAAGGAAAGTGGGTGTCAAATTGAGTGGCCCAACGGCCCAAATTAAAATTCTGAACAAAAGGGTAATTAGAGCAAGTTGCATCAATTGCAGTTTACTATATTCCGAAATTTTAATGCCATATTGATTTTATTTTCTTTTTTTTCCAAAGTTTAATCGAAACGAGAGAAAGGAATTGTTGCGTAGGCTGGGGTAATTACGCGGGCCACAGAATCACACCGGAATCCGATTGCGCCATCGTGAAAGAGTGTTTTTTTAAAAAAAAAATATTGCAGAGAGAATATAGGGTCGAAATACTACCAAATAGGGAGCTGCCAGCTGTGACGGTGGGCCCCCCACGCATCGGACCTTCATGGGTGTTTCCCTATTGTATTTAAGCCGGGGCGTGAAGTGAGAAGTCAACCGTCGGTTCCTATTCCATCCGCTCTCCTTCCCCAAGGGCCAAACGAAGTGCTTTGACCTCCGCCTTCTCCCGCCGCCGCCGCCGCCTCCGCAGCCGCCGAGCTCTCCGGCTTATCGCGACGCCGCCGTCCAGAAGGTACGTGCTATCGTTTTGGTGCGCGCGCTATCGTTTTGGTGTGCGTGCCATGCAAGACCGACCCGTCTCTTTCTTTCTTTCTTTCTTTCTCGTGTTTCCCACCCTCTTAGCTCGTGTCTCGGAAGCAGGCTTGTGTGGTCGAAGCCGCCCTGTCGTTCCGAGCTTACGTCGCGAAGAGTTCTTGATTTTGAACCCTTCTTTTGAGAAAACTCTAGCGTAATTCTAATGCACGAAAAGAAGCAGCTGGGAGCTAAAAACGAAAAAATTCTGCTGTTTATGTTCAAACTTGGAGAAAAAAAGAGGCCAAGAAAATTCACACACCAGTCTCTCCATCCATCGGTCGTCTTTTGTCTCGTCTACAGCGTCTAGAAAACGTGAAAGATGGCACGAACGATTTGTTCTTTCTAGTGGAACCAGGTGCAGTCATTTGTATCCTAGAGACTAGAGAGACGTTTTCTTTATCAGATTCTTCAAGCGCGAGTCCCTCCGAGGCTCACCATGAGAATGGTTACCTCAGCCCTCCGGATTTACGTACCGACTAGCATACAATCGGGCATCTCGAAGCAACCGAGGAAAAACCTCCAATATTCAGTCACTAAGGCCACCGAGCATCCACAAGGCATCGACTCATTCAATCCTTTAAGCATCCCGACTCCCGGGGCATCGTTGACCCGAGGGTCCAACGGTATCAATTAACATCTTAATTTTCAAAAATACTTTCATATACAATGACAAGATGTCTCATGAATCATTTATTTAATCTTGATATTGCACAACATATCAATGCCAGTATCATCATATCACATAACATTTCAAAATATATTCACCCTTGGGAACAATTTGTACAAATTCGAAGTAAAACAGCTCGACTATTAAAGTGCACAGTTCTGGTAATGATTTAGGAATAATTCCCAAATGAACTCAGAAAATTATGAAATTTTGACATGTTATCAATGAGACCTAAAGAGAAAATTTTCATGAAGAACACCAAGTCAAATTCCTTACGTATCGAGAGTAATAATTTCTGTATTCCTTGCTAACATTCTGTAATAACTTCCAGCTTTAGCATTTTCATAGAAAAATTGTTTCGTCGGTCAGACCTTGTTCATTTATTCTAAATTTTTGATATGTTGTTCCTGAAGATGTTCCCTACAACTTTAATTAAGGATTTGAAGTCAAATTTTGGCTAGATAATTACAGAAAAATCATGAAATCACTGAAGGTCATACTGTCTTATGCAAAAACAGTCTACTATCCTAAAGAGAACTACTCCTACTCTTTGTGTCACGCCCCGAACCCCGAGGTCGCGCACATCCCACTTCGGTCGATCAAATATGCGACATCCCAGGATACGTCGCCGACCCATTCATTTTATTACGCATGCGGAAGCGAAACAAATCCCCGACAACATTTAACTTGGGATAGAAAAGCGGAAACAAAACCACAACATAATACTTTCATAAATCAACGAAATTACAAACAGAGGTCTACGGCCAAAAGTCTACAAAAGACCGGCTCTTAAAAAGAGGTTATCCTACGACCTACAAGACGTACACGATCTCCAATCCTTATGACTTCGCTTCTCCAACTCTTCAAGGCCAACCAAAGCTATCGGCCGCTCCATCCATCGAGGGACACGAAATGGTTATTCAATAACCACTGAGACAACGTCCCAGCAAGTTCAACCCCCTAAACCCCTATTAGAAAGGAAATACGCCCCGGGTGGCCTAGCCACATCACACAGAAGACTTACCTCGCCTCAGCCTTTATCTGCAGGTTAGCACAATTTATATAAACCAACCACGTGCAATTATGATAACCAAACAACCATGGCACAATCACATTATCAAACAATTCAACCACTTGGATCGTCTCAGCGATCAATCGACTTGGCCGATTACATGTCATTCTAGCAAATCAATCAATGCTCTCAATCCTGGCCCTATTCGGCAAAACTAGAATCAGTGGTATCACGGCCCCACTCGGCGCGACCTTTATCAGGTGGCAATTCAAGGCCCCATCGGGCGCGACCTCTAATAGGTGGCATATAACGGCCCCATCGGGTGCGACCTCTATTAGGTGGCATATAACGGCCCCATCGGGCGCGACCTCTAATAGGTGGCATATAACGGCCCCATCGGGGCGACCTCTAATAGGTGGCATATAACGGCCCCATCGGGCGCGACCTCTATTAGGTGGCATATAACGGCCCCATCGGGCGCGACCTCTAATAGGTGGCATATAACGGCCCCATCGGGCGCGACCTCTAATAGGTGGCATATAACGGCCCCATCGGGCGCGACCTCTATTAGGTGGCATATAACGGCCCCATCGGCGCGACCTCTAATAGGTGGCATATAACGGCCCCATCGGGCGACCTCTAATAGGTGGCATATAACGGCCCCATCGGGCGCGACCTCTAATAGGTGGCATATAACGGCCCGCGGGCGCGACCTCTAATAGGTGGCATATCACGGCCAATCTCCCATCAATTTCTACACTTAGGATTTCATAAAGAATCCCTATAGATCGCAATCACACTCCATTCATCACAACCAATCATCAATTTCAAATTCTACTAGCACAAAGAACGATCGCACGAAATTCGAGAGAATAAGGTTCCCAAATAATTTTCAGAATTTATTAAATAATTAAATTTATTCCGAAAATTAATTAGATAATAATATTCATATTTTTCGCAATCCACATTCAATTTATAATATTCGACCATCGATTTCAAAATCCAAATCTGCGGCGAGCGACCGCACGAAATTCGAGAATTTAGGGTCCCGACGAAATTTTTGGAATTTAATAAATAATTAAATTTATTCCGAAAATAATTAAATAATAATATTTTAATAATTTCGAATAATGATATATTATTAAATTATTAAATAATTTCGAAATATTTAAATAAATCAAAAGTAAATTCCTTTATGTCACATCAAGGCTTATATTAATATAAACCTTCATTTAGCCTTAAATTAAACTCACTTTAAGCTAATTAAACACATTAACATAATCCCCACTTAAATAAATTAAACTAACCACCTGAGCACAATTAACATAAACTAAGCACACCTAAAGCATAATTAACCCTCTAAGCGAGGTTTAGTGAGTCAAACTCACCGGATTAGCGAACCGAGCGGACCAAAACGACGGACGACGCGAGGATCGACTTTCCTCAAAGCGGGCCGAGCATCCGGGCTCGGGAAGGCGGCCAAAACGGCCCACGAAGGGGCTGCCATACCCATTTTCTGGGTTGCTGATCGGGGCCGAGAGGGAGCAGATCCGGCGCGGTTGAGGCGGCCAAGGGCGCGGAGGCAAGGCGAAGCTCCGGCGGAGCTAAGGCGGAGGTCGACGGCGGTTCACGGCGGCGGGGACGAGCTCCGGTAGCTCTTGCACGAGCTGAACAGCGGCTCGGGATGCCGGCCAAGCGCGGCGAGCGCGGGCGGAGCGGGGACGCGAGCGGACCGGCGAGGACGGCGTGCGGCGTGAGCGGTGACGGGTCCGGCTGCGGCTTCGACGGTTCTCTGGCTTCCGGTGACGTCCGAAGAAGAAGAAGAAACGCCCATGGAGGAATCGCACGGGAGGAGGAAGAAGAGAGGGAGGAGAGAGAAGGAGGAGGGGGCCCTTTTTCTTTTTCTTTTTCTTTTCCTTTAATCCACAAAAAGGCCCACCATGACCTCATGCATGATGTCATACTCCACTCACTCCCACAACCTCTTCCAATGGGTTCACTTCCATTTTCCGCCGAGTCCAATTTTTGTACGTCCAATTTCTTCAATTCTTATCAATTCTCTTCAAATTGAATCAAATTGAAGTCCGTCAAATTAATCAAATGTCACCACTCTTCAATTCACATCTTCACTTGTCCATAAAACCAACTTAAGTCCCAAAAGCTAGACCAAATGCGGACCTACTAATTTCTCGAGCCAAATTAGCTATTTCTTGATTATTTTGCTGAAAAGCTCGGCTTGCATGAAAAAAATCTTCCAAAGATGATTCAATGATCTTGAAATGATTTATGACACACTCGAGACTTCCAATTTCTGAATTCGATTTCAATTCCACGGTTAATTTCACTTTGGCACGATACTAGCGCGGCCCAACCTGCCTCTTGGTAGCATTTAGAAATTTTCATGCATTTGACACGTGGTTGATTATCTCAAGCCACAATGTACATCTTTGAAACATTGGCGACTTTCGGTTGTCGGCATAATCTTAAGGTTTCAAATACGAACACGGTACCCAATCGATAGAAAAGTCGGTCCAGTGCCGATCGACAAGAATTATGCAATCCGGTGGAATCACCCACACTCAATCACATGCCTCTTTCGAGTCGACCTATCTCCGGTCTTTAATCGATTTTTATTTGTGTCGTAATGACCCTTGCAGATTAGCTCGGTCGAAAGGTCGCTTCCTGGTCAAATTCTCGAGTCAGATGCATTAGAAACTCTTAATAGCTTCACCCGATAGACTAGTTTTCACATGAGTGGCCGACTCAAGGAAAAGAACTATATGCGTGCCAACGAAATGCCCGTCTCAATTTATTGAAAATAGAATTGGAAAGTCGGGATGTCACAACTCTTCCCCTCTTATAAAAATTTCGTCCTCGAAATTTAAACCTTTACCGATTCCTAACAAGAAGGTGGGGGTACATCTCATATCATCTTCTCTTTCTCAAGTTGCTCCTTCTGCACCAATACTGCCATATCACTGCTATCTTGCCCAAACCACTTCGGATACAAAATACCAAACACTTGCCCACTTAAAATTCCACATGTCTTCGATACAAACTCTGCGAAGCTAAACTAGCGATTCTGAGCGGTCTCTAAACTGTCTCTGATAATTGCAACTGAATCATGACTTCGACCCAACTCGGACTTGGGATTCTCTAATCTCGATCTCATCTCAACGATGAAAATCATGTACGCTATGCTCGCACGGATTAAAAAGAAACTATCTAACCGATCTCTTTGGCCCAGGAACCTCTAGTCACGATCGATATAACTCCGACAACGATCTCGGCAACTACAATCACGACTCTATCTTGACCTTGACCTTGGCCTGCGATCTTTCTTTCCTTGACTTCATCTCAACGGTTGAAATTCTACACTCTCTGCTATACAACTTTGCTTAAGAAAGAACCATCGAAAGTTCGCAACTTGGAACATCGATCTAGATTTGAAATACAATTCATCCCGGCGGTCCATGCAAATGATTTATATGATATACACACACTTCGGTGTACCCACTTTGTGACAAGACAAATCTCCAATTTCGAAATCGAACTTAGATTGGCGGTTAATTTCACTCCGACATGCTTTTAGTGTGACATAGGCTACTAGGTAGTTTTCGGAGCTTTTAGGACAAATGACCCGTGGTCGATTTTCTTCGAGCCACGATGAACCCACTTGACACATTGTCGACTCTCGAGGATCGTGCAAATCTCGATGATTCAAATACAGACACAAAGTACTAAAACGACAGTAAAATCAAATTAGTATCATTCGACGAGAGTTTTCCAATTTAGTGGAGTCACCCACGATCGGTCATTCATCTCAGTCGAACTAACCTATCTTTGATCTTAATTCGATTTTTAACTGAGCCGTAATGATCTCTAAAGATGAGCACGGTCGAGAAGTCGATTCTCGGTCGAATTCTCAAGTCTATTTGCCTTAAAGTCCTTAATAACTCACCCAACTAGTCTAGTTATCTCGTAAGTGGCCAACTCAGAGAAAAACACCGTAATCGCATCGATGAAATGCCCAATTTAACCAATCGAAATCGAGTCTGAAAATTAGGATGTCACATACTCAAAACAAGATCTATTCGTACGATCTGGACAATGCTGAAATTACTATGATGAGCTTCCCATAAGATCTCTTCTTTAATCTCTACATCGTCAATTACACACAATCATCCTCGGAACCTTAGCATTACGTCTTGAAATCTGAAAATCAACCTCTCATCTTGCATTCTCTTACGAGAATCTTCGAATTCTGAATCGATCACTTTGAAGCAATTTGATTCTAATCTATACTCTCGGCTCAATTCGAGGGTAGTCATAAGATTCAAAAGGTGGCTTACCTTAGATCGAAAACCGAATTTCGAACTTTTTCAATTAAGATCAAATCCTTGAGTACCAACTATGCAACTAAGGACTCTCGACTCGATGCGCCTACGACTTTGCTCACCTTACCGAGTGATACAAAATATCATAGTCATAATCCTTAGTGAGTTCCATCCAATGAATCTCATATTCAACTCCCGAGGTCTCAACTGGCGGGACGCACATTCAATAATCCTATCATGCCGCATCAACAAGCAACCAAATCCTTTAAACGACGAATCACTGCAGATCTCATCACTTTCAGGACCAGATGGAATAGTCAGCACAGGTGCGGTGGTCAGCCTCTTTTTAGGCCCTTGAAAACTACACTCGCACTTATCTGCCCACACGAACTTTTCTTAATTCTTCAGAAGTCTTGACAATGGCGATGCTAACACGAAAACCTTTCCATAAAACTTCGCAATATCCTGCTAATCCTCGAAACTTCGATCTCTATCCCCGTAGTCAATATCGACCAACCGATCACTCCTTTAATCTCGGGCGAGGTCTATGAAGATTCCATCTCCGAAATCACATGACTTAGGAACACAACACGAGTCATCCAAAACTCGCATTCGTTAAACTTATTGCAAAATCCAAGAGCACTCAAGGTCCGAAGTACCATCTCCAAATGTCTCTCGTGCTCCTCAGCACTCTTTGAACCCACTAGGATAACTTCACATGAATACGATCACAATTGATTCAAGTACCCTTAAACATTCTGCTCATTAGACCCAAACAAATAGCTATGGTGTCCATCAACCATACGGTATTACAACGAACTCATAACGCCATATCGAGTACGAGATGCTAACTTCGGTGTGTCCTTCCCGATCCTCAATTGATGATACCACGACCTCCGATCGATCGTGAGGAATATCGATACACAACCACAACGGACCACATTTCTCCTTCATGTACGGGCTGGTGCTCCCCAAGGCGATACATTTGGAACGTATGAATCCCCTATTCAACACTTCCTGCATATGCACCTTCAATTATTTTAACTTAGGTAACACCATCCGGTAAGGAGCCTTAGGGACTGGCTCTGTTCTGGATGCTAATTCAATCACGAACTCTATTTCTCTTTCTGACAGCAAACTTGGCAATTATTCATAAAATACTTTAGAAAACTGCTGTACCACGATCGTGTTTTCCATATTTGGCCCTTCAGCTAACACATCCATTACAATTGCCATGTAGATTTGATAACCAACAAAACGAACCAAGTCATCTTCAATGACGAATATCAAGGATTGAAGGTCCTTTCAAACTTTCGGTAATTCAAAACTTTCACACGCTAACCGAACAAAGCGAATTATATCACTTTGCCACGATTCACAACAGCGAGAAAAAGCTCCTCAAGCCAAACCTTTTCATAAATGACTTCCAAGTCATACATAAGCAAACCCGTCGGTACAACTATAGTTAGAGACTCATCTTCCTATTACTTTATTACCACAACGAAAACCCTATGACCTTCACTGAAAATTCCGCCGCATTACTGCGCATAAAACATCTCATAAACATTCTTCTTCTGATTGATGCATGTCGATCCCTTCATGCTCCTCTAGCCATCCTAGTGGCGTCTTCTCTGCAGTAACAGTGTTCACGCTCTCCTGAATTTACACGGACAGTTCCTAACTTGATGGCCGTGTTGGCCATATTCAAATCATGCTCTCTTTTTCCTCTGACACTAAGCTGTCTCATGCCTTCTTTCCACTGACTCGGCACACAATCAGGGAGTCATTTACCTCCTATCAAGGAATATCATGCACCCTTCTTTGCACTGGGGCCTATTCCAAGTACCCCATTAAATGTCACGAAGCATGCTTCTCCTGATCTGTCTTATCAACGACGGTGACAGAAACAGCTGTGATTCCATCTATCTATACAGACAATCTTTGATCAAATAACTGTACTGGCGACCCTTGTAACAAGTCCTGTCTCTCTTACAGCACGGAATAGATCCATGTCTTTCGTTACACACACGACACACATCGATCGAGTTGAGCACTGACTTTCCAATTTTACTCTTCCGATTAGGTGAAACAGGACACCTTTCTTTTGACATCGGCCTTTCTCCCCAATCACTTTCCATCTCTGTCTAAACTGAACCTTGACTCAGATACAACGGCTTGATCCTCGATCACAACTTCATATTGGGCCTCAACAGGCGCGGCAACAACGGTCACGACACTGGCAGCGGTAGAAACAACGGCAACAGCAATAGCTTGGTCCCGAACTCACTGACCCAACAAGCTTCCAAGGAACACTAGCGCTTGAACGATCCTAATGGACCTAAGATCATTCAGTGCTACTACACTCTAAGTACCGACTTGCGACGGTACTCTCACACTCGCGCTGGTCTAAGCTTTGCTCTACCCTCGAGTACCGACTCTCATCGCATCCTACCGAGGTATAGGTCCTATCGACCTCCTCCAAGGAGTTCACCACTCCTGGTCACTCATCCTACGGCTCTTTATAGACGCTGTCTTCCAATTCCAACACCAGGTTAGAATCGAGTGACCCCACAAACAAGCTACCAAACAATTATCAACCACATGCATTAGCATATTAAAAGCCTTTCCTACTAACTATCCCATGACTCATCGCACCTTATCACTCCATACATAGACCATGCTCGATACCACTTAAACGGGGCTGTCACGCCCGAACCCCGAGGTCGCGCACATCCCACTTCGGTCGATCAAATATGCGACATCCCGGATACGTCGCCGACCCATTCATTTTATTACGCATGCGGAAGCGAAACAAATCCCCGACAACATTTAACTTGGGATAGAAAAGCGGAAACAAAACCACAACATAATACTTTCATAAATCAACGAAATTACAAACGAGAGGTCTACGGCCAAAAGTCTACAAAAGACCGGCTCTTAAAAAGAGGTTATCCTACGACCTACAAGACGTACACGATCTCCAATCCTTATGACTTCGCTTCTCCAACTCTTCAAGGCCAACCAAAGCTATCTGGCCGCTCCATCCATCAGGGACCTGAAATGGTTATTCAATAACCACTGAGACAACGTCCCAAAGCAAGTTCAACCCCTAAACCCCTATTAGAAAGGAAATACGCCCGGGTGGCCTAGCCACATCACACGAGAAGACTTACCTCGCCTCGGCCTTTATCTGCGCAAGTTAGCACAATTTATATAAACCAACCACGTGCAATTATGATAACCAAACAACCATGGCACAATCACATTATCAAACAATTCAACCACTTGGATCGTCTCAGCGATCAATCGACTTGGCCGATTACATGTCATTCTAGCAAATCAATCAATGCTCTCAATCCCGGCCCTATTCGGCAAAACTAGAATCGGTGGTATCACGGCCCCACTCGGCGCGACCTTTATCGGGTGGCAATTCACGGCCCCATCGGGCGCGACCTCTAATAGGTGGCATATAACGGCCCCATCGGGCGCGACCTCTATTAGGTGGCATATAACGGCCCCATCGGGCGCGACCTCTAATAGGTGGCATATAACGGCCCCATCGGGCGCGACCTCTAATAGGTGGCATATCGCGCTAATAGGTGGCATATAACGGCCCCATCGGGCGCGACCTCTATTAGGTGGCATATAACGGCCCCATCGGGCGCGACCTCTAATAGGTGGCATATAACGGCCCCATCGGGCGCGACCTCTAATAGGTGGCATATAACGGCCCCATCGGGCGCGACCTCTATTAGGTGGCATATAACGGCCCCATCGGGCGCGACCTCTAATAGGTGGCATATAACGGCCCCATCGGGCGCGACCTCTAATAGGTGGCATATAACGGCCCCATCGGGCGCGACCTCTAATAGGTGGCATATAACGGCCCCATCGGGCGCGACCTCTAATAGGTGGCATATCACGGCCAATCTCCCATCAATTTCTACACTTAGGATTTCATAAAGAATCCCTATAGATCGCAATCACACTCCATTCATCACAACCAATCATCAATTTCAAATTCTACTAGCACAGCAAACGATCAAGACGAAATTCGAGAGAATAAGGTTCCCAAATAATTTTCAGAATTTATTAAATAATTAAATTTATTCCGAAAATTAATTAGATAATAATATTCATATTTTTCGCAATCCACATTCAATTTATAATATTCGACCATCGATTTCAAAATCCAAATACTGCAGTGACCGACGAAAATTCGAGAATTTAGGGTCCCCGACGAAATTTTTGGAATTTAATAAATAATTAAATTTATTCCGAAAATAATTAAATAATAATATTTTAATAATTTCGAATAATGATATATTATTAAATTATTAAATAATTTCGAAATATTTAAATAAATCAAAAGTAAATTCCTTTATGTCACATCAAGGCTTATATTAATATAAACCTTCATTTAGCCTTAAATTAAACTCACTTTAAGCTAATTAAACACATTAACATAATCCCCACTTAAATAAATTAAACTAACCACCTGAGCACAATTAACATAAACTAAGCACACCTAAAGCATAATTAACCCTCTAAGCGAGGTTTAGTGAGTCAAACTCACCGGATTAGCGAACCGAGCGGACCAAAACGACGGGGACGACGCGAGGATCGACTTTCCTCAAAGCGGGCCGAGCATCCGGGCTCGGGAAGGCGGCCAAAACGGCCCACGAAGGGGCTGCCATACCCATTTTCTGGGTTGCTGATCGGGGCCGAGAGGGAGCAGATCCGGCGCCGGTTTGAGGCGGCCAAGGGCGGCGAGAGGCAAGGCGAAGCTCCGGCGGGCTAAGGCGGAGGTCGACGGCGGTTCACGGCGGCGGGGACGAGCTCCGGTAGCTCTTGCACGAGCTGAACAGCAGCTCGGGATGCCGGCCAAGCGCGGGCGAGCGCGGGCGGAGCGGGGACGCGAGCGGACCGGCGGGGACGGCGTGCGGCGGCGTGAGGCGGTGACGGGTCCGGCTGCAGCTTCTTCGACGGTTGCTTTTTCCGGTGACGTCCGAAGGAGAAGAAGAAAACGCCCATGGAGGAATCGCACGGGAGGAGGAAGAAGAGAGGGAGGAGAGAGAAGGAGGAGGGGGCCCTTTTTCTTTTTCTTTTTCTTTTCCTTTAATCCACAAAAGGCCCACCATGACCTCATGCATGATGTCATACTCCACTCACTCCCACAACCTCTTCCAATGGGTTCACTTCCATTTTCCGCCGAGGTCCAATTTTTGTACGTCCAATTTCTTCAATTCTTATCAATTCTCTTCAAATTGAATCAAATTGAAGTCCGTCAAATTAATCAAATGTCACCACTCTTCAATTCACATCTTCACTTGTCCATAAAACCAACTTAAGTCCCAAAAGCTAGACCAAATGCGGACCTACTAATTTCTCGAGCCAAATTAGCTATTTCTTGATTATTTTGCTGAAAAGCTCGGCTTGCATGAAAAAAATCTTCCAAAGATGATTCAATGATCTTGAAATGATTTATGACACACTCAGACTTCCAATTTCTGAATTCGATTTCAATTCCACGGTTAATTTCACTTTGGCACGATACTAGCGCGGCCCAACCTACTGGGTAGCATTTAGAAATTTTCATGCATTTGACCTGTGGTTGATTATCTCAAGCCACAATGTACATCTTTGAAACATTGGCGACTTTCGGTTGTCGGCATAATCTTAAGGTTTCAAATACGAACACAGGGTACCCAATCGATAGAAAAGTCGGTCCAGTGTCGATCGACAAGAATTATGCAATCCGGTGGAATCACCCACACTCAATCACATGCCTCTTTCGAGTCGACCTATCTCCGGTCTTTAATCGATTTTTATTTGTGTCGTAATGACCCTTGCAGATTAGCTCGGTCGAAAGGTCGCTTCCTGGTCAAATTCTCGAGTCAGATGCATTAGAAACTCTTAATAGCTTCACCCGATAGACTAGTTTTCACATGAGTGGCCGACTCAAGGAAAAGAACTATATGCGTGCCAACGAAATGCCCGTCTCAATTTACTGAAAATAGAATTGGAAAATCGGGATGTCACAACTCTTCCCCTCTTATAAAAATTTCGTCCTCGAAATTTAAACCTTTACCAATTCTTAACAAAAAGGTGGGGGTACCTCTAATATCATCTTCTCTTTCCCAAGTTGCTCATTCTGCACCAATACTGCCATATCACTACTATCTTGCCTAAACCACTTCGGATACAAAATACCAAACACTTGCCCACTTAAAATTCCACATGTCTTCGATACAAACTCGCGAAGCTAAATCGCACTTCGAGCGGTCTCTAAACTGTCTCTGATAATTGCAACTGAATCACTGACTTCTGACCCAACTCTGGACTTGGGATTCTCTAATCTCTGATCTCATCTCAACGACTGAAATTCTGTACGCTATGCTCTGCACGGATTAAAAAGAAACTATCTAACCGATCTACTGAAACTGGGAACCTCTAGTCACGATCTGATATAACTCCGACACTGATCTCGGCAACTACAATCACGACTCGCACCGACCTTGGCTGCGATCTTTCTTTCCTTGACTTCATCTCAACGGTTGAAATTCTACACTCTCGCTATACACCGCTTAAGAAAGAACCATCGAAAGTTCTTCCAACTTAGAACATCTGATCTAGATTTGAAATATAATTCATCCCTGACAGTCCATGCAGATGATTTATATGATATACACACACTTCGGTGTACCCACTTTGTGACATGACAGAATCTCCAATTTCTGAAATCGAACTTAGATTGGCGGTTAATTTCACTCCGACACGCTTTTAGTGTGACATAGGCTACTAGGTAGTTTTCGGAGCTTTTTAGGACAAATGACCCGTGGTCGATTTTCTTCGAGCCACGATGAACCCACTTGACACATTGTCGACTCTCGAGGATCGTGCAAATCTCGATGATTCAAATACAGACACAAAGTACTAAAACGACAGTAAAATCAAATTAGTATCATTCGACGAGAGTTTTCCAATTTAGTGGAGTCACCCACGATCGGTCATTCATCTCAGTCGAACTAACCTATCTTTGATCTTAATTCGATTTTTAACTGAGCCGTAATGATCTCTAAAGATGAGCACGGTCGAGAAGTCGATTCCTGGTCGAATTCTCAAGTCTATTTGCCTTAAAGTCCTTAATAACTCACCCAACTAGTCTAGTTATCTCGTAAGTGGCCAACTCAGAGAAAAAACACCGTAATCGCATCGATGAAATGCCCAATTTAACCAATCGAAATCGAGTCTGAAAATTAGGATGTCACATACTCAAAACAAGATCTATTCGTACATCCGACAATGCTGAAATTACTATGATGAGCTTCCCATAAGATCTCTTCTTTAATCTCTCGCATCGTCAATTACACACAATCATCCTCGAACCTTAGCATTACGTCTTCGAAATCTGAAAATCAACCTCTCATCTCGCATTCTCTTACGTAATCTTCGAATTCCCGAATCGATCAATCGAAGCAATTTGATTCTAATCTATACTCTCGGCTCAATTCGAGGGTAGTCATAAGATTCAAAAGGTGGCTTACCTTAGATCTTGAAAACCGAATTTCGAACTTTTTCAATTAAGATCAAATCCTTGAGTACCAACTATGCAACTAAGGACTCTCGACTCGATGCGCCTACGACTTTGCTCACCTTACCGTGAGTGATACAAAATATCATAGTCATAATCCTTAGTGAGTTCCATCCAGCGACGCTCTCATATTCAACTCCCGAGGTCTCAATCGGCGGGACGCACATTCAATAATCCTATCATGCCGCATCAACAAGCAACCAAATCCTTTAAACGACGAATCACCGCAGATCTCATCACTTTCGACCGGATGGAATAGTCGGCACGGGTGCGGTGGTCGGCCTCTTTTTAGGCCCTTGAAAACTACACTCGCACTTATCTCGCCCACACGAACTTTTCTTAATTCTTCGAAGTCTTGACAATGGCGATGCTAACACCGAAAACCTTTCCATAAAACTTCGCAATATCCCGCTAATCCTCGAAACTTCGATCTCTATCCCCGTAGTCAATATCGACCAACTGATCACTCCTTTAATCTCAGGCGAGGTCTATGAAGATTCCATCTCCTGAAATCACATGACTTAGGAACACAACACGAGTCATCCAAAACTCGCATTCGTTAAACTTATTGCAAAATCCAAGAGCACTCAAGGTCTGAAGTACCATCTCCAAATGTCTCTCGTGCTCCTCAGCACTCTTTGAACCCACTAGGATAACTTCACTGAATACGATCACAATTGATTCAAGTACCCTTAAACATTCTGCTCATTAGACCCAAACAAATAGCTATGGTGTCCATCAACCATACGGTATTACAGCGAACTCATAACCGCCATATCGAGTACGAGATGCTAACTTCGGTGTGTCCTTCCTGATCCTCAATTGATGATACCCTGACCTCCAGTCGATCGTGAGGAATATCGATACACAACCACAACGGACCACATTTCTCCTTCATGTACAGAACTGGTGCTCCCCAAGGCGATACACTGGAACGTATGAATCCCCTATTCAACACTTCCTGCATATGCACCTTCAATTATTTTAACTTAGGTAACACCATCCGGTAAGGAGCCTTAGGGACTGGCTCTGTTCTGGATGCTAATTCAATCACGAACTCTATTTCTCTTTCTGACAGCAAACTTGGCAATTATTCATAAAATACTTTAGAAAACTGCTGTACCACGATCGTGTTTTCCATATTTGGCCCTTCAGCTAACACATCCATTACAATTGCCATGTAGATTTGATAACCAACAAACAGAACCAAGTCATCTTCAATGACGAATATCAAGGATTGAAGGTCCTTTCAAACTTTCGGTAATTCAAAACTTTCACACGCTAACTGAACAAACTGAATTATATCACTGCCACGATTCACAACAAAGAAAAGCTCCTCAAGCCAAACCTTTTCATAAATGACTTCCAAGTCATACATAAGCAAACCCGTCGGTACAACTATAGTTAGAGACTCATCTTCCTATTACTTTATTACCACAACGAAAACCCTATGACCTTCACTGAAAATTCCGCTGCATTACTCTGCATAAAACATCTCATAAACATTCTTCTTCTGATTGATGCATGTCGATCCCTTCATGCTCCTCTAGCCATCCTAGTGGCGTCTTCTCTGCGGTATGGTGTTCACGCTCTCCTGAATTTACACGGACGTTCCTAACTTGATGGCCGTGTTGGCCATATTCAAATCATGCTCTCTTTTTCCTCGACACTAAGCTGTCTCATGCCTTCTTTCCACGACTCGGCACACAATCGGGAGTCATTTACCTCCTATCAAGGAATATCATGCACCCTTCTTTGCACTGGGGCCTGTTCCAAGTACGCCATTAAATGTCACGAAGCATGCTTCTCCCCGATCTGTCTTATCAACGACGGTGAAACACAATGTGATTCCATCTATCTATACGAGACAATCTTTGATCAAATAACCGTCTTGGCGACCCTTGTAACAAGTCCTGTCTCTCTTCTTACGACGGAATAGATCCATGTCTTTCGTTACACACACGACACACATCGATCGAGTTGAGCACGACTTTCCAATTTTACTCTTCCGATTAGGTGAAACAGACACCTTTCTTTTGACATCGGCCTTTCTCCCCAATCACTTTCCATCTCTCGTCTAAACCGAACCTTGACTCAGATACAACGGCTTGATCCTTGATCACAACTTCATATTGGGCCTCAACAGGCGCGGCAACAACGGTCACGACACTGGCAGCGGTAGAAACAACGGCAACAGCAATAGCTTGGTCCCGAACTCACGACCCAACAAGCTTCCAAGGAACACTAGCGCTTGAACGATCCTAATGGACCTAAGATCATTCGGTGCTACTACACTCTAAGTACCGACTTGCGACGGTACTCTCACACTCGCGCTGTCTAAGCTTTGCTCTCTACCTCGAGTACCGACTCTCATCGACATCCTACCGAGGTATAGGTCCTATCGACCTCCTCCAAGGAGTTCACCACTCCACGGTCACTCATCCTACGGCTCTTTATAGACGCCTGTCTTCCAATTCCAACACCAGGTTAGAATCTGAGTGACCCCACAAACAAGCTACCAAACAATTATCAACCACATGCATTAGCATATTAAAAGCCTTTCCTACTAACTATCCCATGACTCATCGCACCTTATCACTCCATACATAGACCATGCTCTGATACCACTTAAACGGGGCTGTCACGCCCGAACCCCGAGGTCGCGCACATCCCACTTCGGTCGATCAAATATGCGACATCCCGGATACGTCGCCGACCCATTCATTTTATTACGCATGCGGAAGCGAAACAAATCCCCGACAACATTTAACTTGGGATAGAAAAGCGAAACAAAACCACAACATAATACTTTCATAAATCAACGAAATTACAAACAGAGGTCTACGGCCAAAAGTCTACAAAAGACCGGCTCTTAAAAAGAGGTTATCCTACGACCTACAAGACGTACACGATCTCCAATCCTTATGACTTCGCTTCTCCAACTCTTCAAGGCCAACCAAAGCTATCTGGCCGCTCCATCCATCAGGGACACAAATGGTTATTCAATAACCACCGAGACAACGTCCCAAAGAAGTTCAACCCCCTAAACCCCTATTAGAAAGGAAATACGTCCCGGGTGGCCTAGCCACATCACACGAAGACTTACCTCGCCTCGGCCTTTATCTCGAGTTAGCACAATTTATATAAACCAACCACGTGCAATTATGATAACCAAACAACCATGGCACAATCACATTATCAAACAATTCAACCACTTGGATCGTCTCAGCGATCAATCGACTTGGCCGATTACATGTCATTCTAGCAAATCAATCAATGCTCTCAATCCTGGCCCTATTCGGCAAAACTAGAATCAGTGGTATCACGGCCCCACTCGGCGCGACCTTTATCGGGTGGCAATTCACGGCCCCATCGGGCGCGACCTCTAATAGGTGGCATATAACGGCCCCATCGGGCGCGACCTCTATTAGGTGGCATATAACGGCCCCATCGGGCGCGACCTCTAATAGGTGGCATATAACGGCCCCATCGGGCGCGACCTCTAATAGGTGGCATATAACGGCCCCATCGGGCGCGACCTCTATTAGGTGGCATATAACGGCCCCATCGGGCGCGACCTCTAATAGGTGGCATATAACGGCCCCATCGGGCGCGACCTCTAATAGGTGGCATATAACGGCCCCATCGGGCGCGACCTCTATTAGGTGGCATATAACGGCCCCATCGGGCGCGACCTCTAATAGGTGGCATATAACGGCCCCATCGGGCGCGACCTCTAATAGGTGGCATATAACGGCCCCATCGGGCGCGACCTCTAATAGGTGGCATATAACGGCCCCATCGGGCGCGACCTTTAATAGGTGGCATATCACGGCCAATCTCCCATCAATTTCTACACTTAGGATTTCATAAAGAATCCCTATAGATCGCAATCACACTCCATTCATCACAACCAATCATCAATTTCAAATTCTACTAAGCACAAAGAACGATCAAAGCACGAAATTCGAGAGAATAAGGTTCCCAAATAATTTTCAGAATTTATTAAATAATTAAATTTATTCCGAAAATTAATTAGATAATAATATTCATATTTTTCGCAATCCACATTCAATTTATAATATTCGACCATCGATTTCAAAATCCAAATACACAGCCAATGCACGAAATTCTGAGAATTTAGGGTCCCGACGAAATTTTTGGAATTTAATAAATAATTAAATTTATTCCGAAAATAATTAAATAATAATATTTTAATAATTTCGAATAATGATATATTATTAAATTATTAAATAATTTCGAAATATTTAAATAAATCAAAAGTAAATTCCTTTATGTCACATCAAGGCTTATATTAATATAAACCTTCATTTAGCCTTAAATTAAACTCACTTTAAGCTAATTAAACACATTAACATAATCCCCACTTAAATAAATTAAACTAACCACCTGAGCACAATTAACATAAACTAAGCACACCTAAAGCATAATTAACCCTCTAAGCGAGGTTTAGTGAGTCAAACTCACCGGATTAGCGAACCGAGCGGACCAAAACGACGGGGACGACGCGAGGATCGACTTTCCTCAAAGCGGGCCGAGCATCCGGGCTCGGGAAGGCGGCCAAAACGGCCCACGAAGGGGCTGCCATACCCATTTTCTGGGTTGCTGATCGGGGCCGAGAGGGAGCAGATCCGGCGCCGGTTGAGGCGGCCAAGGGCGGCAGAGGCAAGGCGAAGCTCCGGCGGGCTAAGGCGGAGGTCGACGGCGGTTCACGGCGGCGGGGACGAGCTCCGGTAGCTCTTGCACGAGCTGAACAGCAGCTCGGGATGCCGGCCAAGCGCGGGCGAGCGCGGGCGGAGCGGGGACGCGAGCGGACCGGCGAGGACGGCGTGCGCGGCGGCGTGAGGCGGTGACGGGTCCGGCTGCGGCTGCGACGGTTGCTGGCTTCCGGTGACGTCCGAAGGAGAAGAAGAAAACGCCCATGGAGGAATCGCACGGGAGGAGGAAGAAGAGAGGGAGGAGAGAGAAGGAGGAGGGGGCCCTTTTTCTTTTTCTTTTTCTTTTCCTTTAATCCACAAAAAGGCCCACCATGACCTCATGCATGATGTCATACTCCACTCACTCCCACAACCTCTTCCAATGGGTTCACTTCCATTTTCCGCCGAGGTCCAATTTTTGTACGTCCAATTTCTTCAATTCTTATCAATTCTCTTCAAATTGAATCAAATTGAAGTCCGTCAAATTAATCAAATGTCACCACTCTTCAATTCACATCTTCACTTGTCCATAAAACCAACTTAAGTCCCAAAAGCTAGACCAAATGCGGACCTACTAATTTCTCGAGCCAAATTAGCTATTTCTTGATTATTTTGCTGAAAAGCTCGGCTTGCATGAAAAAAATCTTCCAAAGATGATTCAATGATCTTGAAATGATTTATGACACACTCGACTTCCAATTTCTGAATTCGATTTCAATTCCACGGTTAATTTCACTTTGTACGATACTAGCGCGTAAACCTCTTGGGTAGCATTTAGAAATTTTCATGCATTTGACCCGTTGGTTGATTATCTCAAGCCACAATGTACATCTTTGAAACATTGGCGACTTTCGGTTGTCGGCATAATCTTAAGGTTTCAAATACGAACACGGGTACCCAATCGATAGAAAAGTCGGTCCAAGGTGCGATCGACAAGAATTATGCAATCCGGTGGAATCACCCACACTCAATCACATGCCTCTTTCGAGTCGACCTATCTCCGGTCTTTAATCGATTTTTATTTGTGTCGTAATGACCCTTGCGCATTAGCTCGGTCGAAAGGTCGCTTCCGGTCAAATTCTCGAGTCAGATGCATTAGAAACTCTTAATAGCTTCACCCGATAGACTAGTTTTCACATGAGTGGCCGACTCAAGGAAAAGAACTATATGCGTGCCAACGAAATGCCCGTCTCAATTTACTGAAAATAGAATTGGAAAATCGGGATGTCACAACTCTTCCCTTCTTATAAAAATTTCGTCCTCGAAATTTAAACCTTTACCAATTCTTAACAAAAAGGTGGGGGTACCTCTAATATCATCTTCTCTTTCCCAAGTTGCTCATTCGCACCAATACCGCCATATCACTACTATCTTGCCTAAACCACTTCGGATACAAAATACCAAACACTTGCCCACTTAAAATTCCACATGTCTTCGATACAAACTCTGCGAAGCTAAATCGCGCATTCGAGCGGTCTCTAAACCGTCTCGATAATTGCAACTCAATCATCGACTTCGACCCAACTCGACTTGGGATTCTCTAATCTCGATCTCATCTCAACGACTGAAATTCTGTACGCTATGCTCTGCACGGATTAAAAAGAAACTATCTAACCGATCTACTGAAACTGGGAACCTCTAGTCACGATCTGATATAACTCCGACACTGATCTCGGCAACTACAATCACTGACTACTGCACTGACCTTGGCCTGCGATCTTTCTTTCCTTGACTTCATCTCAACGGTTGAAATTCTACACTCTCTGCTATACACTGCTTAAGAAAGAACCATCTGAAAGTTCTTCCAACTTGGAACATCTGATCTAGATTTGAAATACAATTCATCCCCTATGAAATTCATGCAAATGATTTATATGATATACACACACTTCGGTGTACCCACTTTGTGACAAGACAGAATCTCCAATTTCTGAAATCGAACTTAGATTGGCGGTTAATTTCACTCCGACATGCTTTTAGTGTGACATAGGCTACTAGGTAGTTTTCGGAGCTTTTTAGGACAAATGACCCGTGGTCGATTTTCTTCGAGCCACGATGAACCCACTTGACACATTGTCGACTCTCGAGGATCGTGCAAATCTCGATGATTCAAATACAGACACAAAGTACTAAAACGACAGTAAAATCAAATTAGTATCATTCGACGAGAGTTTTCCAATTTAGTGGAGTCACCCACGATCGGTCATTCATCTCGATCGAACTAACCTATCTTTGATCTTAATTCGATTTTTAAGCGAGCCGTAATGATCTCTAAAGATGAGCACGGTCGAGAAGTCGATTCCGGTCGAATTCTCAAGTCTATTTGCCTTAAAGTCCTTAATAACTCACCCAACTAGTCTAGTTATCTCGTAAGTGGCCAACTCAGAGAAAAACACTGTAATCGCATCGATGAAATGCCCAATTTAACCAATCGAAATCAGAGTCTGAAAATTAGGATGTCACATACTCAAAACAAGATCTATTCGTACAGTCTGGACAATGCTGAAATTACTATGATGAGCTTCCCATAAGATCTCTTCTTTAATCTCTGCATCGTCAATTACACACAATCATCCTCAGAACCTTAGCATTCTGTCTTCAGAAATCTGAAAATCAACCTCTCATCTCGCATTCTCTTACGAATCTTCTCGAATTCTGAATCGATCACTGAAGCAATTTGATTCTAATCTATACTCTCGGCTCAATTCTGAGGGTAGTCATAAGATTCAAAAGGTGGCTTACCTTAGATCTGAAAACCGAATTTCGAACTTTTTCAATTAAGATCAAATCCTTGAGTACCAACTATGCAACTAAGGACTCTCGACTCGATGCGCCTACGACTTTGCTCACCTTACCAGAGTGATACAAAATATCATAGTCATAATCCTTAGTGAGTTCCATCCAGCGACGCTGTCTCATATTCAACTCCCGAGGTCTCAACTGGCGGGACGCACATTCAATAATCCTATCATGCCGCATCAACAAGCAACCAAATCCTTTAAACGACGAATCACTGCAGATCTCATCACTTTCAGGACCAGATGGAATAGTCGGCACAAAAGTGCGGTGGTCGGCCTCTTTTTAGGCCCTTGAAAACTACACTCGCACTTATCTGCCCACACGAACTTTTCTTAATTCTTCAGAAGTCTTGACAATGGCGATGCTAACACTGAAAACCTTTCCATAAAACTTCTGCAATATCCTGCTAATCCTCAGAAACTTCTGATCTCTATCCCTGTAGTCAATATCGACCAACTGATCACTCCTTTAATCTCAGGCGAGGTCTATGAAGATTCCATCTCCTGAAATCACATGACTTAGGAACACAACACGAGTCATCCAAAACTCGCATTCGTTAAACTTATTGCAAAATCCAAGAGCACTCAAGGTCTGAAGTACCATCTCCAAATGTCTCTCGTGCTCCTCAGCACTCTTTGAACCCACTAGGATAACTTCACTGAATACGATCACAATTGATTCAAGTACCCTTAAACATTCTGCTCATTAGACCCAAACAAATAGCTATGGTGTCCATCAACCATACGGTATTACAAACGAACTCATAACGCCATATCGAGTACGAGATGCTAACTTCGGTGTGTCCTTCCCGATCCTCAATTGATGATACCCGACCTCCGCCGATCGTGAGGAATATCGATACACAACCACAACGGACCACATTTCTCCTTCATGTACGAACTGGTGCTCCCCAAGGCGATACACTTGGAACGTATGAATCCCCTATTCAACACTTCCCGCATATGCACCTTCAATTATTTTAACTTAGGTAACACCATCCGGTAAGGAGCCTTAGGGACCGGCTCTGTGCGGATGCTAATTCAATCACGAACTCTATTTCTCTTTCGACAAACTTGGCAATTATTCATAAAATACTTTAGAAAACTGCCGTACCACGATCGTGTTTTCCATATTTGGCCCTTCACTAACACATCCATTACAATTGCCATGTAGATTTGATAACCAACAAAACAACCAAGTCATCTTCAATGACGAATATCAAGGATTGAAGGTCCTTTCAAACTTTCGGTAATTCAAAACTTTCACACGCTAACGAACAAACCGAATTATATCACGCCACGATTCACAACAGCAGAAAAGCTCCTCAAGCCAAACCTTTTCATAAATGACTTCCAAGTCATACATAAGCAAACCCGTCGGTACAACTATAGTTAGAGACTCATCTTCCTATTACTTTATTACCACAACGAAAACCCTATGACCTTCACGAAAATTCCGCTGCATTACTCTGCATAAAACATCTCATAAACATTCTTCTTCTGATTGATGCATGTCGATCCCTTCATGCTCCTCTAGCCATCCTAGTGGCGTCTTCTCTGCAGTAACAGTGTTCACGCTCTCCTGAATTTACACGGACGCTTCCTAACTTGATGGCCGTGTTGGCCATATTCAAATCATGCTCTCTTTTTCCTCCGACACTAAGCTGTCTCATGCCTTCTTTCCACCGACTCGGCACACAATCGAGTCATTTACCTCCTATCAAGGAATATCATGCACCCTTCTTTGCACCGGGCTGTTCCAAGTACCCCATTAAATGTCACGAAGCATGCTTCTCCCGATCTGTCTTATCAACGACGGTGACGAAATTGACCGTGATTCCATCTATCTATACGTACAATCTTTGATCAAATAACCGTATCGGGCGACCCTTGTAACAAGTCCTGTCTCTCTTACAAAGACGGAATAGATCCATGTCTTTCGTTACACACACGACACACATCGATCGAGTTGAGCACGACTTTCCAATTTTACTCTTCCGATTAGGTGAAACAGACACCTTTCTTTTGACATCGGCCTTTCTCCCCAATCACTTTCCATCTCTCGTCTAAAGCGAACCTTGACTCGGATACAACGGCTTGATCCTCGATCACAACTTCATATTGGGCCTCAACAGCGCGGCAACAACGGTCACGACACCGGCGGTAGAAACAACGGCAACAAAGAATAGCTTGGTCCCGAACTCACTGACCCAACAAGCTTCCAAGGAACACTAGCGCTTGAACGATCCTAATGGACCTAAGATCATTCAGTGCTACTACACTCTAAGTACCGACTTGCGACGGTACTCTCACACTCGCGCTGGTCTAAGCCTGCTCTCTACCTCGAGTACCGACTCTCATCAAAGATCCTACCGAGGTATAGGTCCTATCGACCTCCTCCAAGGAGTTCACCACTCCTGGTCACTCATCCTACAGGCTCTTTATAGACGCCTGTCTTCCAATTCCAACACCAGGTTAGAATCTGAGTGACCCCACAAACAAGCTACCAAACAATTATCAACCACATGCATTAGCATATTAAAAGCCTTTCCTACTAACTATCCCATGACTCATCGCACCTTATCACTCCATACATAGACCATGCTCGATACCACTTAAACGGGCTGTCACGCCCGAACCCCGAGGTCGCGCACATCCCACTTCGGTCGATCAAATATGCGACATCCCGGGATACGTCGCCGACCCATTCATTTTATTACGCATGCGGAAGCGAAACAAATCCCCGACAACATTTAACTTGGGATAGAAAAGCGAGAAACAAAACCACAACATAATACTTTCATAAATCAACGAAATTACAAAACAGGGTCTACGGCCAAAAGTCTACAAAAGACCGGCTCTTAAAAAGAGGTTATCCTACGACCTACAAGACGTACACGATCTCCAATCCTTATGACTTCGCTTCTCCAACTCTTCAAGGCCAACCAAAGCTATCGCGCTCCATCCATCGTGACCCGAAATGGTTATTCAATAACCACCGAGACAACGTCCCAGCAAGTTCAACCCCTAAACCCCTATTAGAAAGGAAATACGTCCCGGGTGGCCTAGCCACATCACACGAAGACTTACCTCGCCTCGGCCTTTATCTCGCGGTTAGCACAATTTATATAAACCAACCACGTGCAATTATGATAACCAAACAACCATGGCACAATCACATTATCAAACAATTCAACCACTTGGATCGTCTCAGCGATCAATCGACTTGGCCGATTACATGTCATTCTAGCAAATCAATCAATGCTCTCAATCCCGGCCCTATTCGGCAAAACTAGAATCGGTGGTATCACGGCCCCACTCGCGCGACCTTTATCGGTGGCAATTCACGGCCCCATCGGGCGCGACCTCTAATAGGTGGCATATAACGGCCCCATCGGGCGCGACCTCTATTAGGTGGCATATAACGGCCCCATCGGGCGCGACCTCTAATAGGTGGCATATAACGGCCCCATCGGGCGCGACCTCTAATAGGTGGCATATAACGGCCCCATCGGCGCGACCTCTATTAGGTGGCATATAACGGCCCCATCGGGCGCGACCTCTAATAGGTGGCATATAACGGCCCCATCGGGCGCGACCTCTAATAGGTGGCATATAACGGCCCCATCGGGCGCGACCTCTATTAGGTGGCATATAACGGCCCCATCGGGCGCGACCTCTAATAGGTGGCATATAACGGCCCCATCGGGCGCGACCTCTAATAGGTGGCATATAACGGCCCCATCGGGCGCGACCTCTAATAGGTGGCATATAACGGCCCCATCGGGCGCGACCTTTAATAGGTGGCATATCACGGCCAATCTCCCATCAATTTCTACACTTAGGATTTCATAAAGAATCCCTATAGATCGCAATCACACTCCATTCATCACAACCAATCATCAATTTCAAATTCTACTAGCACAGCAACGATCAGCACGAAATTCTGAGAGAATAAGGTTCCCAAATAATTTTCAGAATTTATTAAATAATTAAATTTATTCCGAAAATTAATTAGATAATAATATTCATATTTTTCGCAATCCACATTCAATTTATAATATTCGACCATCGATTTCAAAATCCAAATACACAAAGACAATAAGCATCGAAATTCTGAGAATTTAGGGTCCCGACGAAATTTTTTGGAATTTAATAAATAATTAAATTTATTCCGAAAATAATTAAATAATAATATTTTAATAATTTCGAATAATGATATATTATTAAATTATTAAATAATTTCGAAATATTTAAATAAATCAAAAGTAAATTCCTTTATGTCACATCAATGCTTATATTAATATAAACCTTCATTTAGCCTTAAATTAAACTCACTTTAAGCTAATTAAACACATTAACATAATCCCCACTTAAATAAATTAAACTAACCACCTGAGCACAATTAACATAAACTAAGCACACCTAAAGCATAATTAACCCTCTAAGCGAGGTTTAGTGAGTCAAACTCACCGGATTAGCGAACCGAGCGGACCAAAACGACGGGGACGACGCGAGGATCGACTTTCCTCAAAGCGGGCCGAGCATCCGGCTCGGAAGGCGGCCAAAACGGCCCACGAAGGGGCTGCCATACCCATTTTCCGGGTTGCTGATCGGGGCCGAGAGGGAGCAGATCCGGCGCCGGTTGAGGCGGCCAAGGGCGGCAGAGGCAAGGCGAAGCTCCGGCGGGCTAAGGCGGAGGTCGACGGCGGTTCACGGCGGCGGGGACGAGCTCCGGTAGCTCTTGCACGAGCTGAACAGCAGCTCGGGATGCCGGCCAAGCGCGGGCGAGCGCGGGCGGAGCGGGGACGCGAGCGGACCGGCGAGGACGGCGTGCGGCGGCGTGAGGCGGTGACGGGTCCGGCTGCAGCTGCGACGGTTGCTGGCTTCCGGTGACGTCCGAAGGAGAAGAAGAAAACGCCCATGGAGGAATCGCACGGGAGGAGGAAGAAGAGAGGGAGGAGAGAGAAGGAGGAGGGGGCCCTTTTTCTTTTTCTTTTTCTTTTCCTTTAATCCACAAAAAGGCCCACCATGACCTCATGCATGATGTCATACTCCACTCACTCCCACAACCTCTTCCAATGGGTTCACTTCCATTTTCCGCCGAGGTCCAATTTTTGTACGTCCAATTTCTTCAATTCTTATCAATTCTCTTCAAATTGAATCAAATTGAAGTCCGTCAAATTAATCAAATGTCACCACTCTTCAATTCACATCTTCACTTGTCCATAAAACCAACTTAAGTCCCAAAAGCTAGACCAAATGCGGACCTACTAATTTCTCGAGCCAAATTAGCTATTTCTTGATTATTTTGCTGAAAAGCTCGGCTTGCATGAAAAAAATCTTCCAAAGATGATTCAATGATCTTGAAATGATTTATGACACACTCAGACTTCCAATTTCTGAATTCGATTTCAATTCCACGGTTAATTTCACTTTGGCACGATACTAGCGCGGCCCAACCCTCGGGTAGCATTTAGAAATTTTCATGCATTTGACCTGTGGTTGATTATCTCAAGCCACAATGTACATCTTTGAAACATTGGCGACTTTCGGTTGTCGGCATAATCTTAAGGTTTCAAATACGAACACAGGTACCCAATCGATAGAAAAGTCGGTCCAGTCTGCCGATCGACAAGAATTATGCAATCCGGTGGAATCACCCACACTCAATCACATGCCTCTTTCGAGTCGACCTATCTCCGGTCTTTAATCGATTTTTATTTGTGTCGTAATGACCCTTGCATTAGCTCGGTCGAAAGGTCGCTTCCGGTCAAATTCTCGAGTCGATGCATTAGAAACTCTTAATAGCTTCACCCGATAGACTAGTTTTCACATGAGTGGCCGACTCAAGGAAAAGAACTATATGCGTGCCAACGAAATGCCCGTCTCAATTTACGAAAATAGAATTGGAAAATCGGGATGTCACAACTCTTCCCCTCTTATAAAAATTTCGTCCTCGAAATTTAAACCTTTACCAATTCTTAACAAAAAGGTGGGGGTACCTCTAATATCATCTTCTCTTTCCCAAGTTGCTCATTCTGCACCAATACTGCCATATCACTACTATCTTGCCTAAACCACTTCGGATACAAAATACCAAACACTTGCCCACTTAAAATTCCACATGTCTTCGATACAAACTCTGCGAAGCTAAACGCAATTCCCGAGCGCTCTAAACCGTCTCGATAATTGCAACCAATCATCGACTTCGACCCAACTCGGACTTGGGATTCTCTAATCTCTCGATCTCATCTCAACGACTGAAATTAGTACGCTATGCTCCGCACGGATTAAAAAGAAACTATCTAACCGATCTACGAAACCGGGAACCTCTAGTCACGATCGATATAACTCCGACACCGATCTCGCAACTACAATCACCGATCTCTTGACCGACCTTGGCCTGCGATCTTTCTTTCCTTGACTTCATCTCAACGGTTGAAATTCTACACTCTCTGCTATACACTGCTTAAGAAAGAACCATCTGAAAGTTCTTCCAACTTGGAACATCTGATCTAGATTTGAAATACAATTCATCCCCGGCAGTCCATGCAAATGATTTATATGATATACACACACTTCGGTGTACCCACTTTGTGACAAGACAGAATCTCCAATTTCGAAATCGAACTTAGATTGGCGGTTAATTTCACTCCGACATGCTTTTAGTGTGACATAGGCTACTAGGTAGTTTTCGGAGCTTTTTAGGACAAATGACCCGTGGTCGATTTTCTTCGAGCCACGATGAACCCACTTGACACATTGTCGACTCTCGAGGATCGTGCAAATCTCGATGATTCAAATACAGACACAAAGTACTAAAACGACAGTAAAATCAAATTAGTATCATTCGACGAGAGTTTTCCAATTTAGTGGAGTCACCCACGATCGGTCATTCATCTCAGTCGAACTAACCTATCTTTGATCTTAATTCGATTTTTAACTGAGCCGTAATGATCTCTAAAGATGAGCACGGTCGAGAAGTCGATTCCCTGTCGAATTCTCAAGTCTATTTGCCTTAAAGTCCTTAATAACTCACCCAGCTAGTCTAGTTATCTCGTAAGTGGCCAACTCAGAGAAAAACACTGTAATCGCGTCGATGAAATGCCCAATTTAACCAATCGAAATCAGAGTCTGAAAATTAGGATGTCACATACTCAAAACAAGATCTATTCGTACTGTCTGGACAATGCTGAAATTACTATGATGAGCTTCCCATAAGATCTCTTCTTTAATCTCTGCATCGTCAATTACACACAATCATCCTCAGAACCTTAGCATTCTGTCTTCAGAAATCTGAAAATCAACCTCTCATCTGCATTCTCTTACAGAATCTTCTGAATTCCTGAATCTGATCACTGAAGCAATTTGATTCTAATCTATACTCTCGGCTCAATTCTGAGGGTAGTCATAAGATTCAAAAGGTGGCTTACCTTAGATTTGAAAACCGAATTTCGAACTTTTTCAATTAAGATCAAATCCTTGAGTACCAACTATGCAACTAAGGACTCTCGACTCGATGCGCCTACGACTTTGCTCACCTTACCAGAGTGATACAAAATATCATAGTCATAATCCTTAGTGAGTTCCATCCAAATACGCTGTCTCATATTCAACTCCCGAGGTCTCAACGGCGGGACGCACATTCAATAATCCTATCATGCCGCATCAACAAGCAACCAAATCCTTTAAACGACGAATCACCGCAGATCTCATCACTTTCGGACCGATGGAATAGTCGCCACAAAGGTGGTCGCCTCTTTTTAGGCCCTTGAAAACTACACTCGCACTTATCCGCCCACACGAACTTTTCTTAATTCTTCGAAGTCTTGACAATGGCGATGCTAACACCGAAAACCTTTCCATAAAACTTCGCAATATCCTCGCTAATCCTCGAAACTTCGATCTCTATCCCCGTAGTCAATATCGACCAACCGATCACTCCTTTAATCTCGGCGAGGTCTATGAAGATTCCATCTCCCGAAATCACATGACTTAGGAACACAACACGAGTCATCCAAAACTCGCAT
Organism: Eucalyptus cladocalyx; assembly: GCA_017140615.1. NCBI lineage: Eukaryota > Viridiplantae > Streptophyta > Magnoliopsida > Myrtales > Myrtaceae > Eucalyptus > Eucalyptus cladocalyx. The sequence continues at coordinate 35,556,973 of CM029525.1, forward strand.
TCGTTAAACTTATTGCAAAATCCAAGAGCACTCAAGGTCCGAAGTACCATCTCCAAATGTCTCTCGTGCTCCTCGACTCTTTGAACCCACTAGGATAACTTCACCGAATACGATCACAATTGATTCAAGTACCCTTAAACATTCTGCTCATTAGACCCAAACAAATAGCTATGGTGTCCATCAACCATACGGTATTACAACGAACTCATAACTGCCATATCGAGTACGAGATGCTAACTTCGGTGTGTCCTTCCTGATCCTCAATTGATGATACCCTGACCTCCAGTCGATCGTGAGGAATATCGATACACAACCACAACGGACCACATTTCTCCTTCATGTACGTAACCGGGTGCTCCCCAAGGCGATACACTCGGAACGTATGAATCCCCTATTCAACACTTCCCGCATATGCACCTTCAATTATTTTAACTTAGGTAACACCATCCGGTAAGGAGCCTTAGGGACCGGCTCGTTCGGATGCTAATTCAATCACGAACTCTATTTCTCTTTCGACAAAGAAAACTTGGCAATTATTCATAAAATACTTTAGAAAACTGCTGTACCACGATCGTGTTTTCCATATTTGGCCCTTCACTAACACATCCATTACAATTGCCATGTAGATTTGATAACCAACAAACGAACCAAGTCATCTTCAATGACGAATATCAAGGATTGAAGGTCCTTTCAAACTTTCGGTAATTCAAAACTTTCACACGCTAACCGAACAAATCGAATTATATCACCGCCACGATTCACAACAGCAGCTCCTCAAGCCAAACCTTTTCATAAATGACTTCCAAGTCATACATAAGCAAACCCGTCGGGTACAACTATAGTTAGAGACTCATCTTCCTATTACTTTATTACCACAACGAAAACCCTATGACCTTCACTGAAAATTCCGCCGCATTACTCGCATAAAACATCTCATAAACATTCTTCTTTCCGATTGATGCATGTCGATCCCTTCATGCTCCTCTAGCCATCCTAGTGGCGTCTTCTCTCAGCATAACGGTGTTCACGCTCTCCTGAATTTACACGGACAGCTTCCTAACTTGATGGCCGTGTTGGCCATATTCAAATCATGCTCTCTTTTTCCTCCGACACTAAGCTGTCTCATGCCTTCTTTCCACGACTCGGCACACAATCGTGGGAGTCATTTACCTCCTATCAAGGAATATCATGCACCCTTCTTTTGCACCGGGCCCGTTCCAAGTACCCCATTAAATGTCACGAAGCATGCTTCTCCCGATCTGTCTTATCAACGACGGTGACGTAAAATGTAATGATTCCATCTATCTATACGAGACAATCTTTGATCAAATAACATCGCGACCCTTGTAACAAGTCCCGTCTCTCTTCAAAGACGGAATAGATCCATGTCTTTCGTTACACACACGACACACATCGATCGAGTTGAGCACTGACTTTCCAATTTTACTCTTCCGATTAGGTGAAACAGGACACCTTTCTTTTGACATCGGCCTTTCTCCCCAATCACTTTCCATCTCTGTCTAAACTGAACCTTGACTCAGATACAACGGCTTGATCCTCGATCACAACTTCATATTGGGCCTCAACAGGCGCGGCAACAACAACGGTCACGACACGGGGCAAATGTAGAAACAACGGCAACAAAGAATAGCTTGGTCCCGAACTCACCGACCCAACAAGCTTCCAAGGAACACTAGCGCTTGAACGATCCTAATGGACCTAAGATCATTCGGTGCTACTACACTCTAAGTACCGACTTGCGACGGTACTCTCACACTCGGTTACCGGTCTAAGCTCGCTCTCTACCTCGAGTACCGACTCTCATCGCATCCTACCGAGGTATAGGTCCTATCGACCTCCTCCAAGGAGTTCACCACTCCTGGTCACTCATCCTACGTGCTCTTTATAGACGCCTCTTCCAATTCCAACACCAGGTTAGAATCGAGTGACCCCACAAACAAGCTACCAAACAATTATCAACCACATGCATTAGCATATTAAAAGCCTTTCCTACTAACTATCCCATGACTCATCGCACCTTATCACTCCATACATAGACCATGCTCTGATACCACTTAAACGGGGCTGTCACGCCCCGAACCCCGAGGTCGCGCACATCCCACTTCGGTCGATCAAATATGCGACATCCCAGGATACGTCGCCGACCCATTCATTTTATTACGCATGCGGAAGCGAAACAAATCCCCCCGACAACATTTAACTTGGGATAGAAAAGCAGAAACAAAACCACAACATAATACTTTCATAAATCAACGAAATTACAAACGAGGTCTACGGCCAAAAGTCTACAAAAGACCGGCTCTTAAAAAGAGGTTATCCTACGACCTACAAGACGTACACGATCTCCAATCCTTATGACTTCGCTTCTCCAACTCTTCAAGGCCAACCAAAGCTATCCGTCGCTCCATCCATCGTGGACCCGAAATGGTTATTCAATAACCACCGAGACAACGTCCCACAAGTTCAACCCCTAAACCCCTATTAGAAAGGAAATACGTCCGGGTGGCCTAGCCACATCACACGAAGACTTACCTCGCCTCACCTTTATCTCGAGGTTAGCACAATTTATATAAACCAACCACGTGCAATTATGATAACCAAACAACCATGGCACAATCACATTATCAAACAATTCAACCACTTGGATCGTCTCAGCGATCAATCGACTTGGCCGATTACATGTCATTCTAGCAAATCAATCAATGCTCTCAATCCTGCCCTATTCGGCAAAACTAGAATCGGTGGTATCACGGCCCCACTCGGCGCGACCTTTATCGGGTGGCAATTCACGGCCCCATCGGGCGCGACCTCTAATAGGTGGCATATAACGGCCCCATCGGGCGCGACCTCTATTAGGTGGCATATAACGGCCCCATCGGGCGCGACCTCTAATAGGTGGCATATAACGGCCCCATCGGGCGCGACCTCTAATAGGTGGCATATAACGGCCCCATCGGGCGCGACCTCTAATAGGTGGCATATAACGGCCCCATCGGGCGCGACCTCTATTAGGTGGCATATAACGGCCCCATCGGGCGCGACCTCTAATAGGTGGCATATAACGGCCCCATCGGGCGCGACCTCTAATAGGTGGCATATAACGGCCCCATCGGGCGCGACCTCTAATAGGTGGCATATAACGGCCCCATCGGGCGACCTTTAATAGGTGGCATATCACGGCCAATCTCCCATCAATTTCTACACTTAGGATTTCATAAAGAATCCCTATAGATCGCAATCACACTCCATTCATCACAACCAATCATCAATTTCAAATTCTACTAGCACAAGAAACGATCAAGCACGAAATTCCGAGAGAATAAGGTTCCCAAATAATTTTCAGAATTTATTAAATAATTAAATTTATTCCGAAAATTAATTAGATAATAATATTCATATTTTTCGCAATCCACATTCAATTTATAATATTCGACCATCGATTTCAAAATCCAAATACACAGCAGCGACCGGCACGAAATTCTGAGAATTTAGGGTCCCGACGAAATTTTTGGAATTTAATAAATAATTAAATTTATTCCGAAAATAATTAAATAATAATATTTTAATAATTTCGAATAATGATATATTATTAAATTATTAAATAATTTCGAAATATTTAAATAAATCAAAAGTAAATTCCTTTATGTCACATCAATGCTTATATTAATATAAACCTTCATTTAGCCTTAAATTAAACTCACTTTAAGCTAATTAAACACATTAACATAATCCCCACTTAAATAAATTAAACTAACCACCTGAGCACAATTAACATAAACTAAGCACACCTAAAGCATAATTAACCCTCTAAGCGAGGTTTAGTGAGTCAAACTCACCGGATTAGCGAACCGAGCGGACCAAAACGACGGGACGACGCGCGAGGATCGACTTTCCTCAAAGCGGGCCGAGCATCCGGCTCGGGAAGGCGGCAAAACGGCCCACGAAGGGGCTGCCATACCCATTTTCCGGGTTGCTGATCGGGGCCGAGAGGGAGCAGATCCGGCGCCGGTGAGGCGGCCAAGGGCGGCAGAGGCAAGGCGAAGCTCCGGCGGGCTAAGGCGGAGGTCGACGGTTCACGGCGGCGGGACGAGCTCCGGTAGCTCTTGCACGAGCGAACAGCGGCTCGGGATGCCGGCCAAGCGCGGGCGCGGGCGGAGCGGGACGCGAGCGGACCGGCGGGACGGCGTGCGGCGGCGTGAGGCGGTGACGGGTCCGGCTGCAGCTGCGACGGTTGCTGGCTTCCGGTGACGTCCGAAGGAGAAGAAGAAAACGCCCATGGAGGAATCGCACGGGAGGAGGAAGAAGAGAGGGAGGAGAGAGAAGGAGGAGGGGGCCCTTTTTCTTTTTCTTTTTCTTTTCCTTTAATCCACAAAAGGCCCACCATGACCTCATGCATGATGTCATACTCCACTCACTCCCACAACCTCTTCCAATGGGTTCACTTCCATTTTCCGCCGAGGTCCAATTTTTGTACGTCCAATTTCTTCAATTCTTATCAATTCTCTTCAAATTGAATCAAATTGAAGTCCGTCAAATTAATCAAATGTCACCACTCTTCAATTCACATCTTCACTTGTCCATAAAACCAACTTAAGTCCCAAAAGCTAGACCAAATGCGGACCTACTAATTTCTCGAGCCAAATTAGCTATTTCTTGATTATTTTGCTTTGAAAAGCTCGGCTTGCATGAAAAAAATCTTCCAAAGATGATTCAATGATCTTGAAATGATTTATGACACACTCGAGACTTCCAATTTCGAATTCGATTTCAATTCCACGGTTAATTTCACTTTGGCACGATACTAGCGCGCCCAACCTACTTGGGTAGCATTTAGAAATTTTCATGCATTTGACCTGTGGTTGATTATCTCAAGCCACAATGTACATCTTTGAAACATTGGCGACTTTCGGTTGTCGGCATAATCTTAAGGTTTCAAATACGAACACAGTGGTACCCAATCGATAGAAAAGTCGGTCCGGTCCGATCGACAAAGAATTATGCAATCCGGTGGAATCACCCACACTCAATCACATGCCTCTTTCGAGTCGACCTATCTCCGGTCTTTAATCGATTTTTATTTGTGTCGTAATGACCCTTGCAGATTAGCTCGGTCGAAAGGTCGCTTCACAGTCAAATTCTCGAGTCGATGCATTAGAAACTCTTAATAGCTTCACCCGATAGACTAGTTTTCACATGAGTGGCCGACTCAAGGAAAAGAACTATATGCGTGCCAACGAAATGCCCGTCTCAATTTACTGAAAATAGAATTGGAAAATCGGGATGTCACACTTTGAATCTCAGCATCCAACGTCCACAGCCAAGTGTTTACAAGTGTATTACACCACAATACAGCCTCTTCACTTCCAAAAATCCACCATAGCTAGATCCTTGAGTTCTTATTTCAATTCAAAAACCGAAATCCACAAAACATGCTCTGTTTCTACTTAGTTTCTTGATCTAGTTCCATCTTATTTGTCCAAAATCAACATGCAGCTTTCAATTCCTCATTTTCTCACATCTACCAACTCCTCACTAGATAATAACAGCAATCAAAACATAGATCAATGAACTTCTACTTGGCTCAAGTCTTCCTACTCGGTTGCTAGCCAAAAACAGGGGTTCGGGGATCTTAGCTTGGCTCAATCGGCGACGGGGATCGGCGGTGTCAACGGTGGCAGCTCGGACATGGCACGGGCGGAGAGTGGTCTTCCTTCTCCGCCCTCACACGCTCGGACCACTCATTGCACACCCTCTCTCTCAAACTCTTGCTCGAACTCTCTCTCTCTCTCTCTCTCTCTCTCTCTCTCTCTCTTGCTCGCCCGCTCACTCTCTCGGCCTCACTCTCCCTTGCCCAAACCAAAAGCTTTTGCTTTCTTTGTTTAATTATTTTGCTAATTTTTGCATGTAGATGACAGATGGCTTCAAGGAAGGGACAAGTGAAAGAAGGTTGAGGCAACCATAGACAAGTGGCGAGTGGCGACAAACCCCCCCCTGGCTCCTTGGGCTTGCTTGGGCCCGAAAATTTGAGGCCCAAACTCAAAGGCACCCCACTTTGTTTTCTAAATGAATAAATTCATATTCCCATCCAATTGCTTCATCACTCTTGCTCGATGATACATTTTAAAAAATAAAAATCGATTGGTCATTGACCATCCACAATCCATCAAATACGAGGATTACCAATGCCATAGTTCGATGATATTCTTCGGATGCCACCTATATGAGGATTCTCCCATCCTTAGAGAATTTCGTCCTCAAAATTGAACATCACTTAAATCTCATTAAACAAATGAGGGTATTTTTCTTTCATTTCTTTCTCACTTTCCCATGTGGCCTCTTCCATGTCATGATGCCGAAATAAAACTTTGACCAAAGAAATTTTCTTCGTCTGAAGGATTTGTTCCTTTCGATCTAATACTCGCATTGTTTAAAAATTATAAACCCCCAGGATGGATAAACCTTCAGGTCAACCAAAAGAGAGGTAAGTGAACTGTGGCGACCTAATGGATCGGGGCCGTCAAAGGGGTGCCACACTTTTCTATCTGAGTTGACGTCCAACGTTCGACTTGAGGGTTGCCCAGTCATCTACTGAATATGAAAAACAAACAGTACAGACATCTATTAAGGATGACTTAGCTCGAAGTCACACAGGCCGTGTCTTTGCCGTTCGAAAGGAGTTATTCTGGTTGATGATATTTCTACAGGTAAGTAGCGCGGCAAATCTCTCTCATTCCCTAATATGGAACTTGCTCCCTAGCGTATCACAAGACTCCACAACCATCATGAAGCAATAACGCTTGAGGAAAATTCATGATCAAGGAGTGCTATCTTCAATTGCATGCTTCTCGTGAATGCACTGGCATAAGTATCCTAGTCGGGAAACTCATCATAGTTTGCGAACTCTATTAAAACACTGTCTAAGCTCCACACAGACATTTGCCTAATGAGGGGTCAACTCAATCTAGATTGAACCATGACTGAATGTGTCGTTTTGATGCGACTATACCAACTTCTTAATTTACACATAATGAAGAAATATCCTAAAACATGTTCACCCACTGTGATTGAGCCAGAGGTGCACCTGGTGGAGTTAAGTATGCTATGCCCCCATATCTGATTCCCGTACGACACTAAACGCAGGTATGCTTGGTGGAGTTTCCTGGGCTTATCAAACTATTTGTCTGAGTGCAGCTTGTTGGGCCAAACACATGCACCCATGTTACAGCATCCTGCTCTAGGCATGCTGCTGAATTTTGCATCATTCAGTGCAGGTCACTGCATTGACTGTCTCAATTGTTTAATATTGCGGACCAAGCTGAGCAGGAGAAGGAACTCACTAGGGCTGGTTCTGCTGCTGAATTGGTGATTTTATATTGCAGAACTCCCAAGAAAAAGATAACCAGATTTATACCTTTTTCTTACCCATTGATTGGCAATTCTTATAAAAAAAATTATCACTGAATATTGCACCAGTCTATGTTTTCTTCTTGGATTAATGGAACTCTCTAATGCACGTGTCGTCTGCGTAACACAATCTCAAGGTTAGAACCTTGCTAACCACATGGTTGCCAGAGAACAACCGAAACGAAAATGATTAACAGATTTGTGCAGTTCTCTTCCAAATGACAGAGTGCAAGCTAAGAACCAAAGCTTGAATATGCTGTTGCAATGTGCATGTGGCAATCAATATCATGTCTTTGACCTCCCCCAGAAACAATCTCTCGAAGAATTCAACGTTATCGATTGATTATCCCTCAATCAGCCGCAAAATGCGCTTTACCATGCTTCAATCGCACGCAGGTGGAAATGCATAGTTTTATCTGTCCGAGGAATTTCTGCATTTTAAAATGTGGATGTGGTGCTGTTAAGACACCCATGTTGATCAAACCATCGCGTAAGAAACTACACATTATGACCATTTTGACCTGGAAATGAAGGGCAGAAGATAGATTAATGATTCCCAGTACAACAGCACGAAAAGAATAATATGCAAATCGGATCATCTGGCCTGGCCAGCACCCTCTTGAGAAGACACTGCCATGTAAGGGACAAACCGTAATACATTTTTTATACAATGTCCCCCAAAAATTGTGGGTTGATGAGATTTTCACGTATCACTTCCGATCAAATTTTCAAAAAATTGTTTTTTTATTTAGTAACGTGATTCGATCCTACACTGCCGAAAATCATATAAAAGCCCGAGATCATGGAAGCAGCTGGAGCATTAGTATATCCCCGCGAGTTGCGACGATCGATGATGATGATGATGGTAAGCTCTCAAATGGCGATGCTGGTGGTGCTGCTGCTGGTGAGCTCCATCTGCTACAAAGCCACGGCCTTGAGCAATGGTAAGCTCTCGAATGATCCTTTTGTTTTCGTACCGTGTCGTGTTTAAGGTGAAGATGTAGCTCAAGCCAGGTGACTATCATAGGGTTGTTACCCAATGGCAACTTCGAATCTGGGCCGAAGCCCTGGCAGATGAAAGGCACGGTGGTGACGGATCGAACGGCCGTACCCAGCTGGGAGATCTCGGGCTACGTGGAGTACATAAAGTCGGGGCAGAAGCAAGGGGACATGCTGCTGGTCGTGCCCGACGGCGGCTTCGCGGTTCGGCTCGGGAATGAGGCCGTGATCAAGCAGAGAGTGAACCTGGTCAAGGGCTCGTACTACTCGGTCACGTTCACCATGAGTCGCACCTGCGCGCAGAATGAGAAGCTGAACGTGTCGGTGTCGCCGAACTCGGAGGCCTACGACTGGGGGATCCTGCCGGTGCAGACGGTGTACAGCAGCAACGGGTGGGACTCGTATGCATGGAGCTTCCAGGCCGAGGACGCCAAGGTCGACATCTCGTTCCACAACCCCGGCGTCGACGAGGATCCGGCCTGCGGCCCATTGATCGACTCGGTTGCTTTGAAGACCTTGAATATTCCTAAGCGCACCAGATGTAATCTCTCTTTCCCTCTCTCCAAATTTCTATAGCAGAAAGATGCTCCTCATCATGGAATTTCATTTTGCAACTTTCCTGCAGATAACTGTGTCAAGAATGGTGATTTCGAAGAAGGCCCCTACATCTTCCCGAACTCGTCCTGGGGAGTCCTGGTGCCGCCCCACATCGAGGACGACCACAGCCCGCTGCCCGGCTGGATCATCGAGTCCCTCAAGGCCGTGAAGTACATCGACTCCGACCACTTCGCCGTGCCGGAGGGCAGGCGGGCGGTGGAGCTCGTCGCCGGGAAGGAGAGCGCCATGTCCCAGGTCGTCCTCACCATCCCTGGCAAGACCTACGTCCTCACGTTCGCCGTGGGCGATGCCGGGGACTCGTGCGAGGGGCCGATGCAGGTGGAGGCGTACGCCGGGAAGGATGGCGTCAAGGTCCCCTACGAGTCGAAGGGGAAGGGCGGGTCGGTGCGGGGGGAGCTGCGGTTCGTGGCGACGGCGGCGCGGTCGCGGGTGACGTTTTTCAGCACCTACTTCACCATGACGAGCGATCACTCGGGGTCGCTGTGCGGGCCGGTCGTCGATGATGTGAAGTTGATCAGCGTGCGTCGCTCCAAGCAGTAGCGGGCACATGGATTGGCATCGGCTGATTTTTGAGCAATTGGATATTATACCTCAGTCTTATTTCACGTCTCTACATACGTAATATCTCGAGAAAGGTCATGACTTGAAGAAATGATTCTTGTCGAATTTCAGCTGTTGAATTTTCTTTTATGATGGATTTTATGAGTCACGATGATAGTTCTAAATAAAAATAAATCAATTAACTAGATTCACATGTGCATGTTCTTTAGTATTGCTAGTGTAATTAGATGAATGATAATTGAATCTTGGCTTAACGTGTAATAAATATAAAGCTTTTAATTTATTTAATATGATTCTTAAAATTTTAAGTTAATATGTAATGTGTTTTCCAACTTTAATGTGTTTCCCGAACTATAATTTATAATTAAAATTTTATATATTCAAATTGATTTCTAAACAATAAGAAAATGTTCGATGGTATTTTTTAATTTGAATAAATAAGAAAGGATAATATTGATATAGGTATTAATTTGAATATTTGTTAAAAATTCATGAACAAATACGAAATAAATTAAAAATAAAAGGATGTTATATATTAAGTTAAATTTTTAAAAATTTATTGAATAAATTAAAAAATAAATCAAAAGTCAAAATCGATGAACTATTGTATCGTTACATCCCTGGTGCGATTTTAACCTGTCAACGTGGCGCCTTATGGACCAATGCCGCGAGCCTTCACCACCTGCCCCTAACATACGCCGAAAGTGCACAGCGCACTTTAGCGTCCTCGACCTGGTCTTCCATCGACCACGTCGTCTGCACGTGCTACATCCATCCATCGATCATCTCATTTTACACGACCCGAGCGCACGTTAGCATCGTCACGTTCGAAAGTCCGACTCGCCAACGAGAAGGCGCGAACCGCCACGAGGCCCATTCCAACTTCCCGAAGCTCCGAGCTCGTCCCCGACAATGGCGTCTCCCGCGTCGTCGTCGTCGTCGTCGTCGTCGTCGTCGTCGCTGATGTGGTTCCGGAAAGGCCTCCGGATCCACGACAACCCCGCGCTCCAGCACGCGGCCGCGCGGGCGTGCGGGCCCCTCTACCCGGTTTTCGTGATCGACCCGCGCTACATGGAGCCGGACCGGGCCGCCTTCTCCCCCGGCTCGTCCCGGGCCGGCGTGAACCGGATCCGGTTCCTGCTCGAGAGCCTGGCCGACCTGGACTCGAGCCTCCGGAGGCTCGGCTCGAGGCTGCTGGTGCTGAAGGGGGAGCCCGGCGAGGTGCTGATCCGGTGCCTGGAAGAGGTGAGCCGTTAAGAGTAACTTCGAGAGAGTTTCGCACGCGCGGTGCTCCGCTTGGCGATGGAACGTGAATTTGAGGTCAAGTGCATGCGCATGGCTTGTGAATTCGTCTTTAGTTATTTGATCATTAGATGGAATCTGGCTGTTGCAGTGGAATGTCCGCAGACTCTGCTTCGAGCACGACACGGAACCTTATTACCAAGCTCTGGATAAGAGAGTTAAGGTTAGAAACTATGTTTGATGCTTTTATGGTGGTCCGTTCCGTTTTTGGAAGGGATCGGACGGTTATGTTTCGCATTTCTAGTGAATAATGAGATGGAGTTGCTTTCTATGTTTGTTTTATCTAATGGGAGATTGTCTTGACTGTGAGGACAGGACTTTGCATCGGCCACCGGCATCGAGACGTTCTCTCCTGTGAGCCATACGTTGTATGATCCTGCAGACATCATAGCGAGAGTAAGTCCGTGTTTAGGTGTCTAGTGAGCAGTCGATGTTTTGAGCTTGTCTACCCGATTTGTCATGTGCTGTCCGCTAGAATGTGGCAGACTTTGTTTTGGTTTAATTTTGTTACTTGTGGGGATGACTTATCAGAATGGAGGAAAACCGCCTTTGAGTTACCAATCATTTCTGAAGCTTGCTGGAAAACCCTCATGGGCAGCATCGCCACTTTCGACCACGCTTGCTTCTGTCCCTCCAATTGGGAATGTTGGAAGATGTGAGATTTTTGATGTTCCTACATTGATTGAACTTGGTTACAATGAGACTGAGCAGGTTAGAAGCTGCTGGAGGCCTGCAATTTTCATTATCTAAGATTGTCATCAAAATTCAAGAAGCATGTTTTTGCAGGATGAAGTGACCCCTTTCCGAGGTGGAGAAACTGCAGCATTGACGAGAATGAAAGAGGCACTCAGTAACAAGGTATGGTCTTTACACAAGCTAATTGAAAAACTTAGCCCATTCTAATGTGCTTTCACTTGTTTTGTTTCTATTAATCCATTTGCAAAGTACAATTTCTGTTCAAGTAGCTAGAGTGAATGTCTCGTTAAGCAGCAAAACATTGGACGGTGTGATGGTACTTTTGTGGTTCCATAATAGTTAATTATGTCCCCAACTAGTTTAGAACAATTCGACACTCAAGCTATTGTTGAATTCATATACTTGATGGCTAAGAAGCAGTTGCTAACAAGTAGGTTCCATAAGGTGCTCAATCTAAATTGCTGTCAACCTGTAGTATGGAATTTACATTTCATCAAATGTCACTTTAATCAATAATCCTGGGATCTTTGGTGCTTCGCTGAATCGTAGGTTTAATATTAGCCAATGTTCCTTCATTTGGAATATTATACACTCACCTAATGGGGGACATAACTCTGCCTTCATATTTTGCTGCTGATATCGTATATGGAGTTTGGTTGTTAACCTGATAGTGCTATTGCAACTGATGTAAAACAATCCATTATCTCTGATTGATGAGATGCAGTAAGCCAAGATATGAGCCTATGAATCTAAATTTTGATTAGGTAATGCCAATTGTCTGTGGGAAGTATTATTCTGTCTTTTAGTCTGCTTAATTAGGATGACGTTAGTTTCTCTGTCTATGTTTCTTTCCCTCCGAATTCACCAAATGAAAGGTAAATTTTAATGCGATTATTGCGTCATTCTCGTTGCTGTTGGGAACTTCTTGTAAAATGTCAATTCTCTCTATTGCCTTGAGCATTCTCCCTCTTGTGGTAATGTAGGCTTGGGTAGCAGATTTCGAGAAACCAAAGGGCGATCCTTCTGCTTTTTACAAGCCAGCCACAACAGTTTTATCACCTTACTTGAAAGTGAGTTCAGACAGAGACAGTCCTTTGAAATATTGTTTTATTTGTTCTCTGTCCCGATCTGTTTTGCTTCCATCAAATCAAATTCCATTGGTTTCACCATAATTAGTTTCCTTCCATAGTTTGCTCTACCCATTCTATTCTAAATTTTGTGGCAGTTTGGTTGTCTCTCATCCAGATACTTCTACCAATGCATACAAGACATTTATAAGGATGTCAAGAAGCATACTTCACCTCCTGTTTCTCTTCTGGGCCAGGTCAGTTTCTAAGGACTATCATCTTTTGTGTTCTTGTTCCATCTGTAAAAACTTCCAAATAATTGTCTCTAATCATTTTTTTTCCATTTTGAAGGTGTTGTGGCGGGATTTCTTCTACACAGCAGCTTTTGGTACTCCTAATTTTGATAAGATGAAGGGTAACAGGATTTGTAAGCAGGTGATTAGAACTATTGGCTTATGGTAAACTGATATCAATAGAGACCTCTTCTATCCCTAGAGCTATTTGAATCCTTGTTAGACACTAAAAGTGTGCTGTGGAGATATTCTCCAGAAGTGCCATTTTGTATTTACTATACCCTTTGGCTGTACAGATACCTTGGAGTGATGACGAGCAACTGCTTGCTGCTTGGAGGGAAGCTAGGACAGGATACCCTTGGATTGATGCAATTATGGTGCAGGTTAGACGGGGAAAAGTTGCTCAATTGTTGGGCAACCTATTTTTTTCACTGGTTATCCAATAATTAAACCACAAATGCTTTTTTCTAATGTTCTTGTCTTGCCCTTTATAATCTAATCTATGCTGCTGTTGCAGCTCCACAAGTGGGGTTGGATGCACCACCTAGCTCGTCATTGCGTAGCATGTTTCTTAACACGTGGAGATCTGGTATATGACATTTATTCTGTCAGCATTTGTGTATATGAGAGCTTCCAATTTATTTTCTTTATATAAACAGCATCTGCATGCAGTTTGTTCACTGGGAAAAAGGACGGGATGTTTTTGAGAGACTACTCATTGACTCTGACTGGGCAGTCAACAATGGGAACTGGCTGTGGTTGTCTTGTTCTTCATTCTTTTACCAGGTACATACCATCTCTTAGTTCCATTGCAATCAGGAGACAGTTTAGTTCTTAGTTCTAACATTTCCATGTGGGCAAGGGAAATGACTTGCTTTCACCTCTACATCCTGTATTCTTTGGATAAGATTCTCAGCATCATCACATGCTTGTCCACTGCTTTATCCATGCTGGTTTTTCTGGGACGCGCCACATGCTTTTTCATTCTATGTTAGTGTTTGCTCCAAGTAACCTATGATTGGGACTTGTCAACTTACATTTCCTAAATGAATGTTTGTCTGGCAGTCTACAAAGTTCATATCAAGTCAGTTTAATTTGGGCTGGACCATTGCACTTATCAGAGGCTTTTATTCTTGGAGCAGCAGCATCTTTGTGCAAATCTGGATGTGCTGTTTCAGAATAATTCTTTTCAACTAGACAAACATTTACTTGAGTTTCTGACGTTCTTCTACTCATTGTTATCCTGTGCAGTATAATCGCATCTATTCTCCAATAACCTTTGGAAAAAAATACGACCCCAATGGCAACTACATACGCCATTTTTTACCTGTATTGAAGGGTATGTTTTTACATTAGGACCATCTCTGTCACTTTTTTGTGGTTGAGGGCTAGCTTCTCATTGCAAACATATGACTGGATGACAATAATCAGATATGCCAAAGGAGTATATTTATGAACCATGGAAAGCTCCCTTGAGCATTCAAACTAAAGCAAAGTGTCATTGGAAGAGATTATCCAAATCCAGGTTTGTTATCTGAATTCTATTTTACTCTAATAGAGATTTTTTGATGATTCCTAAAGTATGTGATGGTGTGCATGCATATATTTGAAATCATTCATAGATCATTCAGTCAGAGGGCAATTCTTAACCATGTAAAACGTGATTTACATAGAAACAATTGGGATGTGCTTCTGTCCTCGAGTTTTGACCAAAGATTAAGAGTGTAGTTATTCAGTTGGTGTTGATCCAGCAACCAACTCATGCATAAACACTAGATTTTGCGATTTGGGATGTTGAGCCGGGCGGGAGGCTTGAGATAAGACAACTTTATTTCTTTACATAATTGGAGAGTGGGTGGGGGAATAGTTGGATTTAGAGTCCCTGTGAATATTAGGTCCTAAGTTTAGAAAGAAATATACTTGGATAGAATAAAGCTTTTGCTTCATAGTACAAGTTTCATCACAATAAAAAGCGATGTGATATGAATTGCAGTCTGCAACTATCTTCGTATTGCTTTGCTTTGATTGGCTCAAAGTCAATAGTTGTCGAAGTAAATATCAAGAGAACGCCATAGGCGGCTGCAATTTCTGCTCTCACTTCTTCTGTTTTCAGTGGTCTCTCATGATATGGCCAGCAAAGAGTGCAGACGGAAGTTGGCTGAAGCATATGCCATAAACCAAAGACTGAATGGCACGGTGAGTGATGAAGATCTGAAGAGCCTGAGGAGAAAGCTGGAAGAAGATCAAGAAAAGGAGCTGAGACATACAAAGCAAAGGCGATAACACAGTGGCTGGTTTCAAAATCAGCTTGATTTTTCCTACTGGCAAGACTGACAAATCTACTGTGGATAGCTTTCGTCATGCTTCTAAGTTTATGCTGAAGGGCTCGGAAGTTATAGTCACACAGATCAACTAGACTACTTTTTGATTGTAACCGGAATAGCATCCGACTCGGTTGATGACTGTTGAGCCCTTTGATTCGGTAAGCCACTAGTAAATATGGCGACCAAGCAGAAGTAGTTTCATGCAATAATTCTCAGCAGCGGTAGGATCTTTCATTTTCTATGTGAAATACATTGGATTACCATAGAGATGAGCTTCGAGTTGTCCTATTTCGGCAGACCTCTTGGAATCAGAGAATGGAAGTGGTAATTCAAGTTCATGATATCTGCGTTTTCCAGGATTATAATTGTTATATTATTCTAAATGTTGAAAGCCACGTGAATTTTTTTCAAGAGAAAAAAAATGCAGAAAATTGTATCAAAACAATTATTCACACCTATTAAATTTTCTACTAGAGTTTAGATTGAGATTTATTTAAAGTGGATAAGAACTCTGAAACATTTCTTGAATCACTACATGGAATATTTCGAGCACATAAATTAATATAAATCGCACAGAAACATAAAATATGAATACTCCATTCATCGAATCTTGACTTATGTGTCACTGAGTTGGTGGGGGTAAAAAGCTATCGGACCATCCAAGACATCTGGTGGATTCCTATTTCTTTTCTTTCCTCATCTGCTTCTATCTATTTAAGTATATATAGAGTTTAAAATATTTTCTCATTCCATATATTTCAGATTACTTATTTTAATGGAAATTTTCCTCCCTTTTTATTTTTTTAATCATGTGACATTTATCCTTTTATTTAGCAAAGGTAGATGGGTATCTCTTTATTCACGATAATGTGTCATAGAGAGGTCCATTAAAGTGACCATATAAAGTAAAACATTGGGAAAAGTCTTGTGACTCAAGCAAACTTTATACATGATTCTCCAAACTAGTTCATTTGCATTTTGAGATTAGGACTAATCGAATAATAGACCTGTGAAAACGAATTATAAATTCATTTCTTAATTCATATTTAATTGGCTAATTAAATGGGTCATGAATAAGTTTAGAATGATATGACCCAAAATAATATGAGTGCTAAGTGGTTCACAATTTATTTAGACCTAACTTTCCTCCATGGCTTTTTTGTCACTCTCTCTCGTCTTCAATTATCTTGTGCTTGCTCACTTCGTGTTTTTACTTTAATTTAGAGATATCACTATGGGTTGGGATCAAGTATAAGTTATTAGATTTGTATTGCATGAAAATTGGTTAAAACGAATTAAATGGGTAAATTTGGATCGGGCCTTCTCGAATGTGACCCAAACCCGACCCGGCAGACCTGTTTGACAGGCGTAAGGCTATCAAACCGATCGATTCACTCGTTCAAACCAGTTAAACCGTCCGTCCAGTCCGATTCCGAAAACATTCCCGGGCAAAAACTCCGGTTCGGGTCGGACGGCGGATCCCAGGTGGGCCGGGGCTGACGTGGAAAGCCGCGAAGTCAGGTCCAAAACGCAGTGCAGAGGAGCTCCCTCGTTTCAGGTCGCCACTCTCCAAAATCTGCGACGAAAGTCCACCAACGCAGCGCCGAAGCGGACTCTCCGAATTCTCCGTCTGCTCAGATCCGTCCGCCGAATCGGCAAGCATGTGGAGGAGGCTCGTCTCTTCGCATCTCCCATCCCTATCCTCCGCCGCAGCCGCCGCCGCCGCCGCGTCCACTTCCGGCCGATCCGCCCTGTCCGCCTCCGCCGCCGGCCGATCGCTGGTTCTTCCTGCTTCTTCCGCTTCCGTCTTCGTTCGCCGCTTCAGCGTCGCTCCCGGTAGGTGCTCTTATCCTCCGTGCCGCGATCGTCGCTGATGAGTGCGCGTAGGCCGGTTGCATTGTAGATGTCGATGTCGATTTTGGCTTCCTTTTACGTGCGTACCGGTAGATGCTGATGATCGATTGGGAAGGAACGTCGGGAACAATGCGTATGCACGTTTGGATTTGTTTGTTTCTCTGGTAGTGGTTTGATAATGTAGATTGTAGCATGAGTGCGGGAAGAGGTTCCTGAGCAAAATGAAAGAAAAAGACGAGGGGGAAGAGGTGTCGACGTCTTTGTTAGGCGGAGGCATGTGGAATTTATGTGGATTCATTTGGTTGTTTAGCGCAAAATGCTGTGAAGAAGAATTTTGAAGATGTGATGCCGATTGCTACTGGACACGAGCGGGAGGAGATTGAGGCTGAGCTTGAGGTGGTGTTTCTTTCTTTCTTTTGTCAATCTCTTCTCTAGCTTAATGGCTTTGGTAAAGCATTGATGTTTCTTTTCCTAAAACTATTTTTTCGTTCAGGGCAGAAATCTTCTTGAGATAAACTATCCTGTCGGTCCTTTCGGCACGAAGGTTAGTCTCATAGAGTAGATTGTGAATCCGAGATGTGCATTTTATCTCTTCAACATGTGTTCTCACTATGAGATGCGATACTTTGTGTCTATAGATTGATCTGTTTACACTTGGAGTGCATTATTGGTCTCATGCTGCTTTTGATAGTTGTATTTTACTTATTATCTAATCATTGTTCGTTTGATGCATTACAGTGACGTCTTGCGTTTGATGTTTATGTATGGATGTTCTCGCTGATAAGTTCCTTTCCATATTGTCGAGACATTTGAGTTGGAAAACTGCAGTTATAGGCACTTCTAAATGTTTGAATGGGAGAGTCTTTTGGTTTTGCTGACAATGTTGGATTAGTTAATCGGTATATGTTCAAATGGTGCGGATGTTTTGTCTTTTCTGTTTCTGAAAGAGTGCTTGCTGTGAACTCATGCTGTCACTTTGCATTCAATTTTGTCAATCCAGTGAAATAAAGTGATAAATACAATCGACCTTTTTTTTTTCCTACTTGCTAAGTGCTTATCACAAAATGAAATCATTGACTCAATAGGACCAGTAAAGCTACACTGACCAATAATTTTGGTTGGGCCAGTATAGAATTTTTGGTCAATTATGCATTGTGACAGTGTAATTTGGAGGCTTTACATGCATTGTCATGATATCAGTCAGTAAACAGAAAATGCAACTCAGTACTGGGAGTTTACAAAGTTGTAGAGGCATGTCACTTGATGGCTGATTGTTCATTTGCGAGTCAAAGGTTGACAACCAACCAAACATGTTTACCAATGATTAATGAGTTAAGGTAGGAGCCTGGATTTCCTGGAGAAACTGGTTCCTTAATTACTACAGGTATCTAGAGTGAGTTAGTTTCCCTCTGAGTTTATTTGGCTTACACAATATGAAATGGTTTGTGGAAATTGTAACGTTTGAAGTTGTTTATCAGCAGATACAATGTGAATCTCTGTCCAATCCTTTCATTTTTGCTATTTAGGGTTGTGGAGTGTACTTTTTGTATTGTTTGATAGGCAAAGCACTGCGAACTTTCTAAATGCATCACTTACTTTCTTTAGTTATAATTGAGTGTGCCTTTTGTATGTATGCAGGAATCTCCAGCTGTCATTAAGTCCTATTATGACAAGAGAATAGTTGGATGCCCCGGTGGTGAAGATGGCAAGTCCTTTTGCTTTCATTACCGTTTTCCATTCACTCCCATTCAGCCACGAGACACTCACACTCATGCATGGGCACTTTTAGCTGAAGTTCTGGCAGGTTATATTCTCATACAATTTTCTCTTTTGCTTGCAGAGGACGAGCATGACGTTGTGTGGTTTTGGCTGGAGAAAGGCAAGCCCCACGAATGCCCAGTGTGCTCACAGTATTTTGTTGTAAGTGGGGAGCAGATTCAGTATTTTCCTTTACGTTGGCTCTATCTTATAATGACTGGAGAAGACTGAGTGCATAATTTGAAATCCTGATCCTACTATACTGAAATGATGTGTGCATACAGGTAGCATGAGTCCTCAAGGAACTATGATTGCAAATATATTTATGTTGTATATGTTTTGAAAGGACTCCTTGCTAAGAGCCACACATAGGCTTCTGTCTTTTAGATTGTTGAGTGGATGACAAATTCCTTTTTGATGTTAACTACTTCTACCCTGGAAATGGATTGATCACGTTCTGCATTTTAGATTTTTTTGGACTTGATTGTCTTCCTTTGTATAATATGGGTTACTCAGTTTAAATGTATGACATGTGCCTTATTCGGCAAAATTTTCTGTGGATGAAATATATTTTTTTGAAGTGTGATTTGAAGTAACTTTAGGAGGAAGTTTGCATGATTATATTCTTTCTTAGCGGAATCAATGGAGAATTGGCAAAGACATCAATTAATTTGATTTTTCAACTCTATACCTTGTTCAAGTATATGTATATCATTGGATCAGTGCTGCAGTTCATATGTACATTTGAGCGTCCAGTGGGAGCTCTTCAATTTTCTTATTTTGTCCTATTCTTATTCTTAGTGGGGACTTCTTCAAACTGGATTTGTATAAATAAAAGGGTATTTCAATTGCAGAACTTTCTTATGTTACCATTTTGATTTACAGCTGGAGGTTGTGGGCCCTGGAGGACCTCCGGATGGGCATGGTGATGATGAGGACCATCACTGATTCATCTTTCGGTTTCCTAGTGGAATAAAGCTTTTCCATACACGCTGCAGAGTAAGAATTGGGAGCTCTCTGTTATGTCGGTTTCTAATTGATCCGGTTTTTTTGTGGCTGTTGCTTGGCAACATTTTGGTCAGTTTTTTCTTTTTCATGGTATTCAAGACATGAGGGGGTCGCTGTTAGAAATGCGAATCTTATTAGATTTTCTTTTATTCCCTCAAAAGCATTGCAATAATCCATCAATGCATATCGATTCTTTCGTGAAAATTCATCAGTATCCTTAAGGGAATCATGGAACATTTGTTATTTGTTTAATCTTGTTGTGCATATTTATGCTCTCTTGGAGTTGACACCTGTTAGATACCCGCTTCACCAAATTCCAAGAGTTAAACAACAAATACGACTGGGAAGAACTGGATGTGGAACAGATGCAAAGAACTTGTGATGGAGCGCAGGCATGCCAGGTGTGGATTTGTCATGCTAAATTATCTATTAACCATTTCAATTAGAAGAGGCCCTTCTCAAAGTTACTTGCCTTTATTCTACTGTCTCGTCTGCGGAGTTTCTTTTGGTGGTTTAAAGTTGGTTTGCTTCATCAGCTCACAAGCTTTTCGAGAACAAACTAGTGTCATTTCTTGAATCAAAAGAAAAGCACCCGCCGTGTGCGTCGCTTTCTTATGCGACAGAGTGGTGGGGGCGAGTAGGTGAGGGAAATGGGGGATGATTAGATATATTCTCGTAAAGGATGTTGAGCAGTCCGTCCGTTCATAATCTTGGCTCACCAAAATGTGCATCAATGTGACAAGAATCAAAAGGGAATAGATTCAAAGTGTCCTGTCAAAATCTTGCATATCATTAGGAGAACAAAATCAGCTTTCCTTCCTATAAAGAAGAAATGCATGGAGTTTTGTTGATACACAATAAATCTGTCGAAATTCTGTAAAATGCCTCACACTTGCATTTGGATTAAATTGTCAAATATCATTGTGCATGTTACGTGCAATTTCGAAGAGCCATAAAATCTTTCGATTTGACCATGCGAGTCCTTCCTTTGCTATCAACCAGTGGAACCTTAGTCTTTGAATGCATTTTCCGAAGCAATAAGTAAAGCAATGCTTGGCTGGGTCATACGCCTGTTTTGGGTTTGGGGTATATATTGTTGATATGCCTCACTGGCTAACTAAGAGAATGCTAGGTCTTACTCTTTTCCAAAGTCTCTCCTGAAGCTGAAGATATGACTCTTACTTAAGCGACGAAAACTGAGCCATCATTATGCCATGAGGTGAGCAGATGTGGGGACTCTTTCGGAAATTGCAAGTGTAAATTTCCTAGATACAAGTCTCTAAACAAGAGTTTCCCATTCAGTTCCTTACATTGGTGCCTGCCATTTCTGGAGTTAGAACGTGCTAATGGGTGCCTAGTAATCAGATTCCAGTTCCATACTCACATCCTTTTCTTTGAATAAAAAGATGGCAAACATTTCCTATTTGCCTACTTATGTTAATGCGGATCCATTAATGTAGCACATTGGAGTCTAGTGCCAACAGCATATGTTGTCTAATCTTAAATTAATCTGAAACTTTGTGCCGAAAACGTTCTTTTGGGAAAAGAAAATTTTACAGATTCCTACCTAAGGAACGTGGGATTTAAAAAAGGAGTTGACGAACGAAAAGGATTGCCCTTTTGACTTCTTGCACATGAAGGGGAGGGGATAAATTCCCCCTTTGCATCTTCGACGGTGTTGCTAATATTGTCCACATTCACACTTACGTCATTCCGGAGCATAAGCTTGTCATCCTGTCCGCAATTTATATTGCTTAAGAGGGCGATGTGATACCGCGAGTTAAATTAAGAAACAAGGGGCAGTTTATTCATTTTTCTTGACTCATCTGCTAAAGTTATTCTCATTTGCTCGTGAACGGAAGTCAATTTTGTTAACCAAAAAGGGCCAGAAGAGGAAAGTGTTGGCGTTCTTGGCGAGGTTTGATGGATACGCGATGTCGCCTAACGGCATGAATTATTATTAAAAATGCGAAAAATTCCGCGACATTGCGCAGGCATTCCCTTGTACTCTTGCGGTTACAAGTGGCTACCCCGCAAGTGGCTGTAAGCATTATGTTTTGATTCGTTCACCTTCCAATCAAAAGTAGTTTAGACTGCAGCACGCTTTTACAACATGAACATCAAAATCAAATACCCCTGGGCTACGAAATAAATGGAATGGCCATTCCCCGATGATTTTATTTCATAAATCGGATTCATAGATAATTTATTCGGCCGCTGTTATTATAGTCAATTAACTGAATTGCACGGAGGTAAAACGGATTTTCTGATCAAGAGAAAAAAAAGGCGAAAAAAGAACGAGGGAAGATAGAGGCATTTTTAGTTTGGAAAACTTTGTTAGCATGGGAGCGACCATTTTTAGATCTGAGATTTGACCTTTGAGCCACACTTGATTAATGGCAAATTGCCTCTTCCAAACATAATGGGCGAGGTGGACCAGTTGATGTAAGAGTTCTATGCCGCACAAGAGACAAAAAGTATAGCAGATCAGTTAAATTAAGTAGAAAATTAGATATAGTAATCATTTTGCCAGGAGACAATTGGCACATTGTGTCTTGTGCAGTCTGGGAATTTGTCGCGAGCTCAGTTCAGTGTGAATGCAAAACCAAGAACGGGACTCCACTAATGGCAATAACCCAGAAAAGCACAGTAAGAAGAAGAAGAAGCAAGGAACGGGAGAGGGGAAAGTTCAGGTCCAATGTCTTCTGTCTATTTTCCCAACAGGTTGGTAATTCATGAATGACTAGAAGCTTCAAAGCTTAACATATGATCTCTCTCTCTCTCTCTCTCTCTCTCAAAGTCTCCATTTTCCCCCCCTTTTTGCCATTTTGGGCGCTGAAGAATGTAATTTTGGAGGAAGGAACTTCACTTTCCGACTAATGGGTATCCATCAGTCACCGGAAATCTATAAACTAAAAATGACTATTGAAAAGAGATATATATTTTTTTCTTTTTACCAATTTGGGTTATTCCTTCTTGCATTCAGAAATATTCCTCACTAGCTGTGGGGCTCGCTTTTTGTGTTTGTTTTTCCCTCTGCCACTGCTTGCAAAGCATTTATTCCTCTCCTAACATTGTAAATCGGTAAGCTGGCTGGCGTTAGTATGGACGATGGTGCTTTGCCCTGCTTTGATTCTCTGTGCCCCAAAAAGATATCTTGCTTTTTTTTATATGTCTTCCTTTTAACTTTTTGTTGTCTTTGCCCATCTTTTTCAATGGATACCTTTCTCTCTTTCTCTCTCTCTCTCTTGTGAGTTTCTAGGCGTTTTCTTTTGAGCAATGTGAGCTGGTGCGGTCGCTACACATTCTTAGTGATGCATATTCATAATGTTCTATTCCTTTCCCACGTCGCCTTCGGTTCATTTGGTTATAAATACATACAGTCACCCTTTGTTTCCTCATTGCAGCTCCTCAATCCCAGTCGTCGCCTCTCGAGTGCTATTTCCGTGTGCTTTCTAGAGCTAGGGGAATGAGCTATCAGCAGCAGTCATCGAGCTCTGGTTTGTTCATCTTTAGTCAGACTAATGCTTCATCTTTCATGTTCTGTCATTATTAAGGAAGCATGAGGACAGGAGCTAGATTTTCTTTCATTTTTAGTGCATAGCATAAGAAGCATATTGATACTGCTTTCCACTTTCGCCAGCATAGCAAGGCAGCATTGTCACGAGAGAGAGTTATCTTTTCAGTCCTAAGCGGAAGCATGCCTCTTTTTCGCATTGTTGCCCCTTATAATGACCTTGTTTTTGCAACTACTTTCAGGTAGTAGAGTGGCCCGAAGAACATTTGAGTTCGGGCGAACACATGTGGTGCGGCCAAGAGGGAAACACCAGGCTACTATTGTTTGGCTGCATGGCCTTGGTGATAATGGCTCGAGGTAGTCTTGCCCATCATCAACTCTGCTTTAATTTTTCAGTTGTGTGAAAAGAAAAAAGCAACTTTTGATGAGGAAGAAGCCCATTCTTCTTCACTCTTCATTATGCTATTCATTATGGCAGCGGAGAGAAGACACACATTCTAGTCTAAGACATTGATTTCTCTTGTTTATGCCCGGTTCCATTTCCAAGATTGTTAAGAGTCTGTTCCCTAGTTTTTTCCAAAAAAAGCCATGCTGTACTTTGTACAGGGTCATTTTTTATTTTCATGCTCGAGAAAGAAAAATAACTTATTAAAGAATATCAATGTCCTGGTATGTTCAACAATTCATGGGATATTGTGGTCCAGACGAAGCAACTTTGTTTTGAAGATTCTAACTTGTGCTTATTCCAATTTATCATAGACATATATAGGTGTAAGTATGTTCTCATCTTGTCTTATCTGAAGCTAAGCTAAGGCTACAGCTTAGGCTGAATGAGAGTGTTTGTAGTAGTTTTTAGCGAAGAGGGACCACTAATCCACTGGGTTTCACTGCAGCTGAACGACTGCTCGCTAATTTTGTATAAGAATATTCCTAACTTAAACAAATACAATGATCTGGGAGAGACTTTTATGGATGCTCAGTCTCAGATGATTTTATAGAGATAATTTCGCTATCTTATAGCTATTTAAATGATCACGACAGATGAGATTGTCCAGATTGGGAACTTTTCTGTGGCAGCTATTGTAGATTCTCAAGTTCTTGAGATGAAACTTTCCCACTGTGCTGGTCCTAAGGCTATGCTGCATACTTCCATGTCCTTCATCTGCATGAAAATTTCAAAATGAAGTAAACTCTAAATCTGCTTTCTTTGGCTGGCTCAGCTTGTCCCAGCACTTGGAATCCCTCTCTCTTCCTAATGTAAGTGTGCTCCTCCTTAATCTCCGCTGCTTGAAATAAGAATTAGTTTGATATCAGGAGGCTTATACATCTAAGGAAATTTTCCTCAACCAGGTAAAATGGATCTGTCCAACTGCTCCCACCCGCCCCGTGGCTTTATTAGGCGGGTTTCCTTGTACTGCATGTAAGATGATTAATCTATTCCTACCTTCTCTTTTTTTCCAATACAATCAATTCATCCATGTTGTAATCTAAAATATGTTTTGATGCATGTTCCCAGGGTTCGATGTTCGAGAGATTTCAGAAGATAGTCCAGATGACTGGGAAGGCTTAGATGCTTCAGCAGCGCATATTGCCAATCTTTTGTCGACAGAACCAGCTGATGGTAATTAAGACCAGAAGAAAATTTTGTAGAAGAAGCATTACTTTAATATCTGCAATCTCTCAACTTTTTCTATCTGGGACTACCTTCTGGAACTAATTTCCAGATAGTGGTTGTCAATTAAGCAGAAAGTTGGGATAAGAACATCACATTTTCGCAACTTTTGTTGTAAGAAAGATCACTGATAGATAGTCCATATAACCAAGGCAGTCACAATCATTTGCAACACCACTGTCTTTTTGGCTGATAGTATGCTTAATTGTATGTGCCATGTGCTTCTCTCATATTTACTAGTAAAAAGTTGCTGATCAATCAACAATTCCATATTGAATAGCATTCTGTGATTTAGCAACTGCTTGTCATGTTTTTGCAGTGAAAGTTGGCATTGGAGGCTTCAGTATGGGTGCTGCCACAGCTATTTACTCGGCAACCTGTTTCGCTCTGGGTAAATACGCAAATGGAAGTCCATACATGATCAACTTAAGGGCAGTTATTGGTTTGAGTGGTTGGCTTCCAGGCTCAAGGTAATTATTCAAAGCATTTTATATTTTCCACGTAAACGGTCATTCCACTCTTTTTCTCCATGAGTTCTGGTTAGACAAAAAAAATTTGGGGAGCATTCGCATCAAGTGGTCTCTTTTGGTTTATGAGACTCTGCGTCTATTGTTGTCAAATTGACATCACAAAGTTCTAGAAGCCAGAGTTTTGCATAGTTCATACCAAACACCTTCTTTTCAGGAGAGAAATAATCTGATTCAGTTGTTTCTTCAGCAAATCTGACTTGTCTCTTTATATTAGCATAGTACTACTAACAATATGAACCCTGCCAAAGTCATGTTGTCCAAAGGAAGCCTTAAGTTGATTAAGTTAGAATGGGTTACCCAAACATGTTCTTTCAGACAATTTAATTCTTGCTTTCTATCACAGGAGCTTGAGAAACAAAATGGAGGTATCAAATGATGCTGCAAGGCGTGCCTCATCCTTGCCTATGTTTCTTTGCCACGGCACAAGTTAGTATTTCTCGTACATCTTGCTCTTTCAGTCTCTCTTGCAAGTCATTCAATTCTAGTGATTTCCAGCCCCTCTAAATGGTGGGCATTCTCAATTCTGCCACAGATGATGATGTAGTCCCTTTTAATTTTGGAGAGAGGTCGTCCCGCTACTTGAGCTCAGCAGGATTCCGATATGTTTTATTCAAGTCGTACGACGGGTATTGAGCTGATTCCCTTATATTAGGAAAAATTATGCACTGGACTATCAGACTTGTACATTTATGAATGCTTATGCATGAATGCGCAGGCTCGGTCATTACACGGTCCCTAAAGAGATGGACGACGTTTGCCATTGGCTTACTGCTAGGCTGGGGCTCGAGGGTTATGGCTAATAATGGATTCAATACTGAAGCATTCAGTTTTCCACGGGCATTGGTGGAAAAAGAATGGATGACCAACATATTACCAAGAGAGGAGAGAATAAATGAAAAGTAGGATGAATGCTGATACAAGGAATAGTGGATGAGGGGGTATACGCTATAGTTCAATTCACCTTCGCTATTTTCTTGTTGCCTATCCTAATAAAGTTTTGGGAGTGCTGCTTACACATATGTAGCATGTAATGGGTAGTAGAGATCTACTTTTTTCTGCAATTTAGAATTCTTTACGAAATAAGAGTTATGTTTCATCGTTCATGTGGCACCTCTCTCTCTCTCTCTCTCTCTCTCTCTCTCTCTCTCTCTCGACATAGGAGCGCACATGAATAGCCTACAGAAACCACACTTTTCGGTTCATCCCCCACTTAGGTCAATGGATTTGCAATGAGCTTGATTCCATAAAGAACGAGGTCTTATCTAATGCAAGTAGTCTACCTACAAGATTGATGGACAAAAACTCCGTGCAGACCTACTCTTCTTTTGAGAGAGCTTAGGAATAGACACGTCTTAATCTTCAAGCGTGTAATGGAAGTCTGGAGAATTTGGAAAGTTCAACAACTGAAGAGGTCCTTCAAAGTTCATTTGCAAGAAAGGTAAATGAAGAAAATGAAAGGGAAAATCTTGCAATTCAATGCGTCCTGTAGGATAAAAGAGGTTCGACTTTGCCGGCCGGTAGATAACGCTCAGCAGAATTTGTAGGGTTTAACTCCTGCAAAATTCAGCTTCATATTCCTGAATGCAGACGGTACTACAGGACTCGTGCTACCTTTCCTGAGCAAGGACTGAGTAGGACACTGGCCAAAGTAGAGAAATGCAAATCAACATTTTGAACCTGCTGAAACACTCTTCTCTAGGAAATGACAGAAACAGATAATACAAGGATAGCTATGCACATCGAAAGGCGCCAATTAGTGTGATTTATTCAAAACCTCTTTCCCAGACTGAGTTCTGGTCGAGAAAACATGTGAGTCAGTACGCAAAACAGGTTAAGCAGGCGGCAAATCAGCTCCTGAAAATCGTTCTGCATAACGCCTTAGATGAAGTCAAGAGAGAAACATTTCAAAAGTGAGAGAAGATGGGGGATTCTTGGAACAGCAAAAACAATTCAAAACAATCTCATAGACCAGTCAGGAACCGAGAAGAGTCACAGAAAGTGCAGTCGAGATGCATCGAACCAATCAACCCAAGCAAACTGAAGACAGATTAGAATACTCGAAATCAATTCATCAAGGACTAGAGAGAATCTAGGCGAAGCTGGACTTCTTTGGGAAGGAGGAGCATCCGATGACTCGGTCGGATCACGACTGCCGTTGGGAGCGTCCATGTTAAGCGCTAGAACAAGCCAACATACGAGTACCAAGCATTAGATTGACGTTTGTTTCAACGTCTGCCCAAAACAAATGCATAGTGCATACCTAGGCCCATTGAAGAATGACGCATCGACATTGGTTGCGGAGTCGGTACAAATCTTTCATTTGAAAAAGTGGGTTAGATCCAAGATGGGTAAGAATCTATCACCTGAGCTAGCTTGTTGGGATAATGGCACAATTAGTCTATAAACTTTGAGAAAACATGCGATATATTCCTTAAACTTTTAATTTGTTCGATATAGTTCCTAGAATTTCGGTATATGTTCAAGTTAGCCTCTGTGCTATTTAAAGATGTTTAATACTATCATTCTTTTAATTCAAGTTCAAGGACAACATTGAATATTCTCTTATAGTCTAAGGGCGAGATTGAACATGTACATGAAGTTCAAGAATCACTTTGAACAAATCAAACATTTATGGACGACCTTGCACAAAACTCAGAGAATACATTGCACATTGAGCCAAAGTTCATGAACTATATGTATTATTCTCCCTTAATTCGTTCACCCTGTAAAATTGATCCGACCAACTTGTCAATGAGAGAGAGAGAGAGAGAGAGAGAGAGAGTCTCTGTATGGGCCTCAGTCCTTTGTACATTTCTTCCGGCCCATAGAGAGTCTCTGTATGGGCCTCAGTCTTTTGTATCTTTCTTGCGGCCCATATCCGCTTACAAACTCCAACCTCGTCCAGCTCTGCTAAACCCTCCGAAAAACCCCTAAAATCGCCCCCCGCTTCCCGGCGAAAATCAAATTCGGAATTTTTTTCGGCGCATTTTCCTCCGCCGCCGCCGCTTCCCCGCCGGCCCGGCATGAACTACCGGTTCCAAAACCTCCTCGGCGCCCCCTACCGCGGCGGCAACGCCGTCGTGACCAAGAACACCCGCCTCATCTCCCCCGTCGGCAACCGCATCGCCGACACCGACCTCCTCAAGTCCCAGAGCGCCACCCTCCCCTTCCAGTGCTCCTCCGACGTCTCCCGCCTCGCCGTCTCCCCCGACGGCGCGTTCCTCCTCGTCGTCGACGAGAACCGCCGCGCCCTCTTCGTCAACCTCCCCCGCCGCGCCGTCCTGCACCGGATCACCTTCAAGCACCCCGTCGGCGCCCTCGAGTTCTCCCCCGACGGCAGGCTCATCGCCGTCGGCGCCGGTAAGTTGGTCCAGATATGGCGGTCCCCGGGGTTTAGGAAGGAGTTCTTCCCGTTCGAATTGGTTAGGACTTTCGCCGATTGCAATGATAAGGTGACGTCGTTGAAGTGGAGCCCCGATTCGTCGTACTTGCTGGTTGGGTCGAAGGATTTGACGGCGAGGTTGTTTTGCGTGAGGAAATTGAAGGGTGGTTATACTAAGCCGTTCTTGTTTTTGGGTCATAGGGATTCCGTCGTCGGTTGTTTCTTCGGTGTGGAGAAAGGGACGGACAGGGTCAATAGGGCTTACACGATAGCTCGTGATAGTTATCTATTCAGCTGGGGTTACAGTGGGGATGTGGAAAATACGGGCGGCGGCAAGGAGCCGCCTGCACCGGGGACTCCAGAGAGGAGTAACGAGAGGGCTTTGGAAGTTAATGTGAAGAAAAGGAAGGAGCTTGATGATGAGGAAGATGGTGGCGTGGAGGATGGTGAGTGTTTGTTGCATAGAGGTAAATGGGAGTTGCTAAGGAAAGATGGTTTTATGCAACAACAGGCCAGAGTGACATCTTGTGATTATCACCGTGGACTTGACCTCCTGGTTGTAGGATTCTCTAATGGGGTGTTTGGCTTGTACCAAATGCCCGATTTTGTTTGCATCCACTTGTTGTCGATCTCGAAGGAAAAGATCACGACTGCAGTGTTCAATGAGCTTGGTAATTGGTTGACATTTGGGTGTGCAAAGCTTGGGCAGTTGCTTGTGTGGGAGTGGAAATCAGAGAGTTACATACTGAAGCAACAAGGACATTATTTCGACGTGAGCTGCCTTGCATATTCACCTGATTCGCAACTCTTGGCCACTGGAGCAGACGACAACAAAGTGAAGGTAATTTCGATTTTCTCAATGAAAAAGTCGTTTACTTTACATGCTTGATGTCCATTGGAGTTGTATTGTGATTTGGGTAAATATGTGTGCTTTGAAGATGTGTGTGCTTAAAACCTAGACAAGAGTTTCTGTTTGTTCATGTAAAATTTCTGTTCGTATTTCGCCTGCTGAGCTGCACCTTATGCTTGCTTTTGTGCAGCTGAGTGATTGCATTACTTATAGGTTCTCTTTTCGAAGTATGGAATCAACTTGACCTCCCTATGTAGAGCTGAACTATTGCCACCCCAATTTTGGATGGAACCACCTTTTTATTTAAAGTGACAGAAATGCCCTTATTCCATTGATACTCAGTTAAGTAATAATGACGTTATTAATATTCACTTACTTCCCATTCAAAATTAATTGTAGAAATTACCTCAGAATATTTATCCCTTGATTTATCTATTGACCATTCTAAGTCCTGGACAAAAAAAGCGTGATTTTATAAAACAATTGGATTTTTTGTTTGTTTAAAACAAGTTTAAAACAAAGAGTCTAATGTCATTCATTGACCATTCTCAAAGTTAATTTTTCTATTGACCTCACAAATGAAAGAGAAAGATTGCATTTTTACGCTCAACTTATAAATTCCAATCTTACTATCATCTGCTTTGATTATTTTGTTTTTTCTGTCAACTATTCCAATCTTCATTTTGTTTTTCAATTTTATTTAACCATCTGACAC
Organism: Eucalyptus cladocalyx; assembly: GCA_017140615.1. Classification (NCBI taxonomy): domain Eukaryota; kingdom Viridiplantae; phylum Streptophyta; class Magnoliopsida; order Myrtales; family Myrtaceae; genus Eucalyptus; species Eucalyptus cladocalyx. The sequence goes on from CM029525.1 coordinate 35,587,544, forward strand.
GTAGAATATCAGTTATGCCAAACATCTATGACATCACATGACAAGACAAATATGCCATGAGAATCTCACTTGATTTTGATATGGAATTAAAGAATTTGATATTAATCATATCCGGGATTTCATATTAATTTGAATTAATTTTTATAAACTTCTTTGTGTGGTGATTTGAACTTATGCACTCAATGTCAACAACGAATATGAATCTGTCTGTATTAATGAAGTTCACGTGAAAAACTATGCAAGCTCAATTGAAAATTTTTGATAATGAATATGTGCTCAAGTTACCGTATAACTGGGGATTGAATAGATTAATATGTTTAACCAAAAATATTATAAAAATTATTATTTATATGCATGTTACAATACTTGTAAATTTGGGCATTTAAATTTGATTCCCCTTTCCTGAAGTTTACTTGAATGAAACAAACCTTCATGCCAGCATCAATTTAATTAGAATGATCATGTGTGCTATTACTTAAACTGCATCGAAGGCACGGTTTTATGACTGGTTCATATAATAAAAGTGAAGAAAAATTTTGACCTTATTTGGATGAAGGCAATAAAGTTTCTCTTTTTTTTATAAGGAAAAAAAAAATGGCAGGATGAACAGAAGTAGAGAAGGAAAATGAAACTGTAAGAAAAGTGACAACTATTAAGGGAGGGGGGGCTAGAAATGTGGGTATAATATGTAATGTTATTTATTACTTAATCAGTATTGATGATATAAGGATGTTTTTGTCACTTTAAACAAAAGGTGTGGTTCCATTGAAAATGCAGGTGGAAATAGCCCCACTCCCTAAGAATTGATAGAAGGGAATTTTGGCAAATTGACTTTGCCAGCATCATAATCCTGATTTCTTTCTCATTTCTTTTCTATGTAATGCGAAGGTTCTATTTTTCAAATTAGTGCTACTTTGTGTTGATGGACACTTTGACTTGATGTGGAAGCTTCTTTTGCACATTCCAGGTCTGGACAGTTTCCTCTGGCTTCTGCTTTGTGACATTTTCGGAGCACACCAATGCAATTACTGCTCTCCATTTTATGGCTAATAACCACTGCCTCCTTAGTGCATCGCTTGATGGGACTGTTCGTGCCTGGGATTTATTCCGCTATCGAAATTTCAGGACATTTACGACCCCTTCTTCTAGGCAGTTTGTTTCTTTGACTGCAGACCAGAGCAGTGAAGTAATTTGTGCAGGAACCCTTGATTCATTTGAGGTAATTTTTTTTTTTTTCATGGTGAAGGAATTACTTCTTCATAGTTATTTATAATCCTAACTGAATTTTTTCACTTGTACCAGATATTTGTGTGGTCGATGAAGACAGGCCGCTTGTTGGACATTCTAAGTGGTCATGAAGGCCCTGTTCATGGTTTGATGTTCTCTCCCACCAGTGTGAGTAGCTTGTGCTTTTTGTCCATTTGGTCCCTATAACTACCATTCATGATCTTAATTTTCACCTATTATTTGAGTCTGCGTTAACTCTGCTGTGCTTATTTATAAGTCATTGCTTTGCTGGTTCAGTTATGATTTTAAAGCATGTTCGGTAATTGTCTGTCTGAATTCTTGAATGTTCAGGTGTAGTTTTGACTTTTAAAGATTAGTTTCGTTACCTCTTTTTGACTGATGAATTTTTTGTATCCATCTTAGGCGGTCCTAGCTTCATCCTCATGGGACAAGACTGTCAGACTGTGGGATGTTTTTGAGTCAAAAGGCGCGGTTGAAACATTTCCTCACACACATGATGTTCTTACAGTTGTTTATCGTCCGGATGGAAAGCAGCTGGCTTGTAGTACATTAGATGGGCAGATTCATTTCTGGGATCCAATTGATGGTTTGTTGATGTACACAATTGAGGGCCGTAGAGACATTGCTGGGGGTCGACTTGCAACAGATCGTAGAGCAGCTGCTAACTCAAGTTCTGGAAAATACTTTACTACTCTATGTTATTCGGCTGATGGGAGTTACATTCTAGCTGGAGGAAGTAGCAAATTCATTTGTTTGTATGATGTTGCTGAACAGGTGGGTTTTTAGCAGTTCTATTGTGTCCCGCTTTGTCAATGCTCTAACGTTGCTATGCTCTGAAAAATCTTTAGTCTTGGTCATATGTTCCTATTTATTTTTTTGTATTTATGCATCTGTGGTACTTCTTGAGATCACAAGGTAATATTACAGAAACTTGGCTTGATTAACAAAATGATACCTACACCTGCCCTTGGTTGAGTGTTCTTAACTCTTTATATTATAAATAGAATTGCTTGTGTGCCGGAATATTTACAATCTGATCAGAAGATTGGGAGATTTAATCTGGCAATTTTCAGGGAGAATTAATGACTTTTCACATTGTCATTAAAATATGCTGCAAGTAAAGATCTGCGTTGTACTTGATGCAGAATATCTCTTGTTGTCTTTTTCTTCCGTGTGTTGCTGTAGTTTCCTGTGCAAGTGAAAATGTGCAATAATTTCTCTCATTTTTTAAAGCAGGTTGATTTGGTCTATGATACATGTCATTTATTTTATTATTTGGAGCTCCAACTTGGTATGCATTTGATGCAACAAGGTTTTTTTTTTTTTTCTTTTTTGTTACTTGAGAAGTGTAATGGCCAGTAAATCTAGTGCCGAGGCGGTCTTCTGCACTGTAAAGGCTGCACCGCTCCAGATATTTGACCTTATGATATATAGTAATCAGTAGTCTCATTTTCTATGAGGAACCTTTTTCAGGAAGGGTAAAAATAGAACAGACCTTTTCTTCTCTATCTTTTCTCCATGTCGAGTGGTGCATACCTCGTATTGGCTATCTACTAATGCATTTTATCTACGACTGGCAGGTTTTGCTACGTAGGTTTCAGATAACCCATAATCTGTCTCTAGATGGAGTACTTGATTTTTTGAATTCGAAGAAAATGACGGACGCTGGACCTCTAGATTTGATTGATGATGATGATACCGACACAGAAGAAGGAGTTGACAAGCAAACCCGGGGAAAGTTAGGCTATGACTTACCAGGATCCATGCCTAACCGTGGACGCCCCATTATTCGAACAAAATGCCTGAGAATTGCCCCAACTGGTAGGAGTTTTGCAGCTGCCACAACTGAGGGGGTTCTAGTTTACTCCACTGACGAGACTTTCATCTTTGATCCAACTGATCTAGACATCGATGTGACACCAGAGGTACAGCAGTTGGATGGTAACATCTGGTCTTTAGCTATGAGGAAGGAATGTCACAAAGTTTAATTTAGTTATGTGGGACATCTTAGGTCAAGTGGCGATTGCAAAAATTGCATGTTGTGTTGTGCTTATACTGGAATTTTGAAGCAGCAGACTTATTCATCCATAATTGTTTTCACTTTGTTTGCCAGGCCATTGATGCAGCTCTAAGTGAAGGTTTAATAAAGCGGGCGTTGATTCTCAGTCTTCGTTTGAATGAAGATTCACTGATCAAGAAATGTGTTTTTGCTGCAAGTCCAGCGGACATTCCAGCTCTTGCTTCATCTATTCCTTCTAGATATTTGCAGAGGCTGATAGATGCATTCGCTGGTCTTTTAGAAAATTGCCCACATCTGGAGTTTATTCTTCGGTGGTGCCAGGTATTGCGTGAGGTCTTGAATGTTTAAACATATCTGGATGCGATAGCTTGTTCATATGTTCAATAATGATATCGTTCGGCTTGTTTGGCAGGAAATCTGCAAAGCTCATGGTCAGTCTATCCAACAAAATTCACGGACTCTGCTTCCTGCCTTGAAATCCCTACAAAAGGCTATTACAAGAATGCATCAGGACTTGGCAGATACATGTGCCTCAAATGAATATATGCTTCGCTATTTGTGTTCTGCGGGCACCAGACAGAAAGGCTCACCCTGAGATAAGAGCCACTTTCCCGAGTATTTGTTTGATGGGAAGGCTCATAATTGTCTGTCTTATTGATAAAATTAGCAGACCATGCCATCCTTACAATATCTTGCTGAGAGCCCTGTCATGCACAGAGCGCTCCCAGCATCTAAGAGCTGGAGTGCCATCTTCAAAAGCATCTTTTCAGTCTTTGGCAGCCCAAAACAGAACAGGGGCGTTCCTTAAAAGTTCTCCACTTCACATTCATTGATTGTAAATATGCTCAATGGTCCTCTGACATCTCGGGTTTCAATTGTTTGTAACTGCAACTCAGGCCTCTTGAGCATGTATTTTTGTAGAGGGGTTATTGTATTTCTTCTTCAGATGTTTTTGATGGACAGTTTTGTATTCAGGAAGAGTTTTGTCAATTCTTCCCGTTGCAATTGAGAAGTCATCGTTATGAATTTCAACGATAGACTGCGGGTTGAATTGCACTCCTTTTATGTGTGATTGTCTGCTGTTTGGTCGATTGGACCCAGATTGCCTTAAGAATGAGGTAGCACGCGTGTTTACAAATAACGAATTTCAATTGAATTAAGCAACGAATGATCTTTAACGAATTGATCTCCACCATCAGATCATGTTAGGTGTTTTCATATAATTATTATGGTAATTAGTCAGTTGCACTGGAAAGTTGATTTATCCAAACCACGTAGAAACTTTAGCAGTAATTAACGGGGTCACACTTACTGTAATATGAAAGCTAGCCATTAAGATGATCGTAGTTTGGTACAAGAAGATCGAGCTTCAACATGTGCACTAAGCGAACATTTGAAAGTTACCCAATAAGCTAGCCATTCAATGATTAGAAGAGAGAATGAAAACATAGCATTCAATGGCTCGAAGACATGCAAGAAGAGAGAACTAAAACAAGCTTGACAATATATATTGATATTATGTTGCAGAAGGACATTGTAAGACAATTACAAATCTAATTAAAGGGTTGCCGAGTTCCAATCACCGCCTATTGCTAGATGACAACCATCTGTGATCCCGCCACCGAAGCCTCTGGGCATTACGCCTACTGGCAGAGAAGTCGTTGGCTCTTCGCGCACTCCCATTCGACTCGTATCCATATCTTCCCCGCGGTGTCCTCCGCACCGGCATCCGGCTTCGCATCTGTCTACTGCTTTGGTCAAAGCTCTGCAAGAGGTACTCATTCATAATCTCTGCCAAAGTCAAGGCCCAGGACAGATTAAACGACCAATCAACCTCAAACAGGGGCATTCGATCCAGACTTTCTGCCATCAACAATTGGCCAGCCTCCGTTTCATCCTCAAGAAAAGCTGACTCTAGGGTGCTCCGGAAATCTTCGAGCTCTCTTTCCCGTTCAAACCTCCTCCAATCACGCTGCCGTGACGGATCCACTTCAGATGGCCTGATATATGGGTGCTCAGATCTAGCATGCTTCCTTAATTCCAAGTAAGTCCCAGTGAACGTACATGTCTCCAAGGAACAACTCCTCGGTTTGGAATTCATGTACTGGCGAGCAGCATCACTGACAACCCAACCCAATATCTTCCCTCTACAGAAAGGGCAGACAAGCTTCGAGTCCGCACCACCCCCACAAAGGCCACCACTACTAGATATCATCTCTCCCTCTATTGTGCTGGATGGAGGGACTTGTTGAGGTAATGCTGTCGAGGGAGATGGAACTGGTGATCTATAGAACTGGTCGAGACAATTAGAATGGCGGTGGCTAGTGTTGCACATGTATGGCCGGCATCCCTTTTCTTGAGATGAACATATCAACAGGACAGCATTGTGGGGATGCTCCATGCAAATGGGGCACCTAGTTTCCTCCCACTCCCTAATGTTTTTAGCTGAATCAACTGGGTCACCGCATTCACACAACTTAACATGCTGGGAGGAGCAGGGATAAGGAGCTGCTGAAGACCGATGGTCAACAATGGAACGTACTGTTCTATCTTTTGGCATTCTAGACTGTCGATGCTTTCCCACTAAGCACTCTTAAAATCTCTGCAACATACAATTGACAGAATCAGTCGAATAAACCAAGGAAAAGACATGTTCTCAAAAAGCAAGACGCAACATAAACTCCTGCCACAGGAATTGATTTCTTATTCACATGCAGACCAAGCGTGTACGATCAGAATTGCCTAATATCGTCTCTTTGGGTTTTACCTTTTGTTTTATCACATGAAATTTCGACCTTTATTGAATATCGAAACGCTATCTAATTAAGTAAAAGCATTAGGAACCGACATCTGAAGTCATCTAGGAATTTCAATCGATGGAAAGCCAAAGATACAATCTTCAAGCTGCCCCGAACACTGCCGGATTCTATAGAAGAACAGGGCAATCATGCTCACAGATTGATGCTTAGAAGCAAAGAAGGTCATGGACCCCCGATGGATCCTATGCTTGCCCCCCCCCAATGATCCCATCTACAGTAAGGCTAAGCCGTCAACGCAAGCAATCACAGACAACTAAGACATCCAAACCCAAAAACCGAACAGAGCCAGATAACAAGGAACAGCAGAAACAAGCGAGAACGCGTATACAAACCCTATCCTCCACAATGATCTCCTGAACACTTCATCACCCTTAAAAATCAGAACCCCAAACGGCGCACAGCAAGAAATTTGAGGCAGGAAAGCGGCACCGGACACACACAAAGAACACGACCCGGAATTCCAGAACCGACGCGAAGTCTCCGCGGGGCTCTATCAAGAACCGGTTCTTTCACCACCGACCAGAACCTACGACACTAAGCACACGAGTCCCAACTTGCGCGACGATGGACGGTAGGGAAAAAGCGCAGGAAACGAACGCGAGGAGCTACCCGCGATTCGTGACATCGATTCGAACCCGGTCAAAAGAAAATTTCAGAGAGATCGAAAGCGACCGCAAAGATCGAACCAGCAAAAGAACAAGAACATCAAGACGCGCCATGCGACAGAACCGCAAGAAAAGGAAAAACCCAGATGGAAAAAGACTCGAAAGATGGACGAAAAGGAGACAAGGAGACAACGGACGACGGACAACGGACGACGAAGCAGCAGCAGGAATCGCAGAGGAACTCACCGGGTATCCGGACGAAGACTGGTCGCAAAGCTTGCTGCTCAGGTGGGCAATTTATAGGCGCACGCGAGGAGAGGGGGGACCGACTATCCTCGATAAATCGAAAAACATTAAATTCATCGAAAATTTCGACCAAAACAAGAAATAATTCATCGAAAATCGAATCATTAAAAGGATTTTTGGGCAGCTAACTAACTCTGATCTGATATATTTCCTAAAAAAATATCATCATCACCATCATCAACAACATCATCTCGAATTTTACCCTTTCTTACGAAATTCGAGATGAGGAAGTTTCCTAACCTTAACCTGTTCTAGTACCTTCCTTTTCAATATGGTAATGGTTAGGTAAGCTGCACCTGCGATGATTTAGTACGGTAGATGCATAATATAGTTCTTTTTTTTTTTTTAAAAAGAGATCTTTGCAAAAATTATTTTATTAGGGATTCATCAAGATTAACAGTTTATTAAAAAGTTATTATTTGCGAAATTACCACTACATATATAGATAGAAATTATTTCAAGACTTAAGTTTTAAAATCGTTAGGAGATAAAGAAAGAAAAAGATTCAAGAATGTTGAAATTGTAATGCGCGACATAATATAAAACTAAAGATTACTCCTTTATCCATTTTTTTAAATACTTACAAATTATTAAATGAGGTACTTTAGAAAAGGAAAAGAAAATTGCAATCTTTAAATGTAGATGATCCTACAAACAAAAAAACAAAAAATAAAAGATTTTGCTTTAACAATTTGGTAAATAGTATGTATGAGCGTTTACTATCAAAAAAGCTATCCGATTCAATCTTATCTAAAAGAATCGAACTGGATTTTTAATTCTCCCCCATCATATACTCCTATATATTTCTGCACTTCTTTCCACCTTTAATCTTGTTAAATCTTTTAATCTTCTTTGCCTAACTCTTGTTGCATCTTCCTCTATTTCTTATTAATAAGTAAAGGGCAATGCCCGAAGAAGAGTTGGCAAAAAGATCAAGGCGGGTGAAAAGAAAAGGAATTTTTATTCCATTCGAGAACAGAGCTTGTTGCCCACGATGAAAGTCCAAGTGTCCCCACCACAAGACAACCCGCACGCTTTCGGAGAACCGAAAACACGTAGGAAAGCAACAGAGGACCTACAAAAACACGTCCTGGTCCGAAGTCGCAATGGAAAAACACGTAAACTGCGGTGGCGACCAGGAGGAGCTAGCTAGTTGTAGCGGGGCGGGTCGTCCCTATGTAGGGTCGGGTCATCCCTGTTGGGGCGGTCCTCGTCGCCGGCCTTCCCAGAGGTGTGCTTCACAGTTTCCTTGGGGCCTTGGGCCATGCTCTTCACTTGCTCCGCGGCCCGCGATGCCTTCTCCTTCGTGGCCTCGGCGGTCTTGGACACCTTCTGCTTGGCGGCGCCGGCGTTGTTGAAGATGTAGCTACCGGGCTGGTCCTTGCTCTCGTGGGTCTTTGTCCTTGGCTGCCTAAGCCGTCTCGTAAGTCTTGTGTAAGAGTTTTTTTAATTATGGACTATATTAATTGATATTATAATTTACCGTTTAACGTTTACCGTTTTACGGGGTTTGGTCTAAGGTGAGATAGAAGGTTTAATTAATCTAATATGGGCCGACTAGTGTGGGCGAGTTGAGCTGGCCCAAATGAAGGAGGACCCACGGGAACTCTATAAATAATCTTTCAGTCTCCTCCTCTAACCCTAATTCTCACCTACATCCTCACGGCGTTTACCTAACGCTACACGTGAGGGCGCCTCATTGAGCCAGTGATACGGAGGGTAATAGTGGATGCGCGTGGAACATTGTGTTTCCGCTTCCGCTTCAAGAATAATGGATCCCAAAACAGGTGCGTTAATCTTTCTACTCAGTTATGTATGTTCTTGTTATACTTATGAAGATCTTGGGGTTACGCAATTCGCGTCTAACATCTTGTCCTTGGCTGCCTCAGCCTTGTCTCTCATGACCCCATCGCTTGGTCCGTCTTCTCCCGTGTGGAAGACCAAGATTCGAGTCCAGTTACTTAGGATGTGTTTGGTAATCATTCTATTTTTGAGAATAATTTTTTGTCGCAACTAATTCCTTTTTATTCTATTATCCAGACAAGTTTTTGAGTATTTGTAGGCGTTTGGTAACTACTTAAGATTTTTATTTCCAAAATAGTAATGTTTTTTTATTTCCAAAATAGTAATGCGTTTGATACGAATATATATATTTTTTTTTTTTTTGTGATTTAGGATTTGTTTTCATTTTTAATACTCTTATTATATTTTTCTCTTTTTCATTTTTCCTTTCCTCTTCTTCTTCCTTTTGTCAACTGGTGATTGGCTAATGAGGTCATGGTGAGCTCGTCGGAGCCTTACTAGACTTGCCGGTATATCTAGCCACCGATGAGACTTGACCTCACATAGATTTAACGAGGTTGAGCCTCGCCCTGACCTAGCAAGGCTTTGGCGAGCTCATTGGGACCTTGTCAGTTGGTCATTGGCCATCGGCATGGCCGACGATCAATTGGAGGAAGAAGAAGAAAAAAAGAAAGAAAAGGAAAAGAAGAAAACAAAGAAAATGGATTGATTTTGGAGTTGTTCTTGGGAATAAATAAATAACTTTTTTCTATTTCTTGATTTTGTTCCAAATCTATTTCTGAGAGTAGAAAAGTTACCAAATAGATTTTTTGTTCTTTTTTTTTTATTTCGGGAACAAAAGAATAAAATTAGGCACTATTTGGCACATTACCAAACAAGCCCTTATAAACAACGCTTCCAATCCTTCTTCTTTAGCTCGTGCACTGAAGTCACAATACTTGAAGAATAGATATAAACATATGTAAATATTGTTGAGGAAATTTCTCTAATTGGTTTTGAAAATTGACAAAACATTTATCGATATATTTAATGATTTTGATGATAAGTTTTCCTGGTGCAATTCTTGAAGCATATATATTTAACCCTAGTAAATCCGATTTTCTACATCGAGATTTGATTATCAAACAACTGGAGAACTTTCCAAACTGCCATATGTGCCCAGTGCAACGGCTAGGAAATTGGCATGGATTTCTTGCTATAATCATTAATTGTCTAGGAGGGACTCGATGTGATATTTCCTTGATAAAGATTTGTAATACACGCAGCAATCATTTTGAGACAAGACATACTTTTGATACAAAGAACTCAACTTATGAAAACCCGATTTGTTATATGGGCAATGGAACCTAAGGGAGACTTTATTATTCTTGACATGCTTAAAACTTGAATATCTCAAAATAAAAAATTCAGAACATACCAACCCTATTCTATCAATAATTCAGTGGTGAATATTGTCATTCTGTACCACTAATGCATGCATCAAAATCTATTCATTAAACTCTATCGCCTCAAACTCTTAGTGATCCAATTGTGAAAATTAATCCTCTATCATCGAATATAGAAATCTCTGGATGTCATAATGCCCTCTTTCTTTCTTTAGTTTCTATTCCTCTCCTACCACCCTAACTATTAAGTCATCAATTGACTAGGTCTCATCTTAGGAGTTTAGGACTTAATACATAATGCAAGTATTAATAATAGAAACATTATGGGCCTTAAGTTTTGTTTGTAGGTCTATCATCTTTAAGATGTAATCCCCGAGCCCATCAGAATCATCATACCCCATGTTGAAGAGTCTTTGTAAATGTGTCCCAATCTTAACATTAGATGAGACATGGTTCTTAGCCTTCAAAGCTTCCATAATTTGTTAGTAGTGCAATCAGCTGACCAACTACTTTTCACGTGTTCATGAATGGATCGCTTCATAGATAATGAGCAAATACAATTGCACTTTTCCATATAGCAAAGTATGCTTTCTTGGGTTTCGTATCTCACCAGCTTATCCTCAGTGAGAGTATATGAACATTTGCTAACTCAATCCCAAATAGAAAATCCTCATTCCCTTTTTTTTTTTTTTAAATTTTGAATAAGTAAGAATCTCAATTATAATGGAGTTGCCATTTACAAAGAAGGTAGTTGAAAAACATGCAATTTATACAATTTGTATTATGTGAGTACTTTGTAACTTGAAATCGTGTAAGTACACATCTTAAGAATTACATACATCATCATATAATCATCTTTGAGGAAAATACGTGACATGTTGTTGTGTGTTCATTCCAACCTTTGTAAATTCAATTAGGATTAGTCACTTCTTAATCATATATTATACATGTGTTCATTTATGAACCAATACACAATCACCTTATTTGAGAGTATTATCACGCATTAGAAAATAAGACATCTCACCATAATATGAGACCGATATTTTTCAAACCTAATCAATTTACAACCCAATTGAATCCTAAAAACTCTCTCATACCAATGATATAAACTTCATGTCTCACATTTAGCATATACATGTAATTTTAGATTTGAAGAAATGGGTAATATGTCACTAAAATCACATGTTATACCAATTACATTATTTCATTCATTAATACATGTTAAACATTATATATGCTATCAATGAATTTTTAACATGTATAAATAAATCATGCTCCACACATTCGATTATCATGTGAAATACATGAAAGAAAGCAAAAATACCTTAAAAAAAATGTGTATAGGGTTATGTTTCCATTTTCACATCTTTAAAAGCATCAAACATGTATACAGAATTTATTACATTATAGAGCATCACAACATGAGAATGCTCCAAACGGAGCTCGCACATGCCCGCACGCACCACCGGAGTGTGCAGCATGCTTGATCCAGCCTAGATCTCCGGTCTGGTCGATGGTCAACTGGGTTGGGTCACTTAGGTCAACTCGTGCCAGCGACTCGCTAATGTCATTATGACATTTGCCCTAGCGCATGTAACTCCAAGCATCGCTTATGTGTGGCCGCGCATGGCGGTATCCTACAGAGGCGTACCGTGCCACTCATAAAAAAATGCTTGTCTCGACTAACTCTATCTGTTTATGAGATCAGAATTAATTTTCACAGGACAAAAATTTTTAGAAACGAGCCAAATCCGATTCCAGACCTAGACTGTGGCTGCTTTGATCCCATATGTAAGCAGCAAAAAAGACACCATAAAATCTTTATAATCAGAATAAAAAACACAACAATGGAGAAAGAGAAATTTATGTATTTAATTTGAAATTCATCGTTCTCGATGTGAAATAACGACAATCTTAAACTCAAGTGTTTCTCCTCTTTTTCTTCTATATCACTAATTAATTAGACCACCTCACACGAATTACGTTACGTAATTGCTTCTTATGTGAGATTATTGGTGCATCAGAATTAAATGAGAAACTTGAATACTATTTATAGAGTTTTTAACCACAGACTCTCATCACATGTCGGGCTTTATTTGGTCAACGCTAATCAGCTTTATATTAAATTAATTAAGAATTTTTATATCTTACCTTATTACCTTATTTATTTATTTGATGGGAAGGCTCACAATTGTCAACTTATTGACAATATTACCGGATCATGACATCCTTACAATATCTTGCCGAGGGCCCCATCATGAACAGAGCGCTCCCAGTGTCCAAGAGCCGGAGTGCCATCTTCAATTAGCATATTTCCACTCTTTGGCAGCCCAAATCAGAACAGGGGCGTTCCTCAAAGTCCTCCACTTCGCATTCATCGATCGTAAATATGAAATTTAGCGATTAAGAAATTCGTAAATTGGTACAAGAAGACTGGAACATCAATATATATACTGAGGGAAAGTCACCCGGTAAGCTAACCATATGATTAGAAGATAATAAAAAAATACATGGCAATGCATTGATTCAATGTTGCGAGAAGACAATGCACCACAATCACAGATCTAATCAAAGCGCACTGTCATGTTCCAATCTCCAAATTCCACATCCTCAAAAGACCTTGTTCTAGTAATCACCACCTATTGCTAGACGCTGACCATCTGCGATCCTGCCGCTGAAGCCTCTGGGCATTACACCTCGTGGCCGAGAAGTTGGCCCTTCGCACGCTACCATTGGACTCATATCCATATCTTCCCCACGGTGTCCTCTGCGCTGGCATTCGACTTCGCATCTGTCTATGGCCTCGGTCAAGGCTCTGCGAGAGGAGCTCTTTCGCAATCTCTGCCTCAGACAAGGCCCTGGATGAACTAAACGACCAAACGACCTCAAGCAGGAGCATTGGGTCCAGACTTTCATTTTCTGCCATAAACAAATGGCCAGCATGCATATGTCTACGGCCTTGGCCAAGGCTCTGCAAGACGAACGCATTCCCAACCTCTGCCCTATACAAGGACCAGGATGAAAAAGATGACCAATCATCCTCAAACAGAGATTCTGCCGAAGATGACCAATCATCCTCAAACAGAGATTCTTCCGTAGATGACCAATCATCCTCAAACAGAGATTCTGCTGTAGATGACCAATCATCCTCAAACAGATATTCTGCCATAGACAAATCTGACTCTAGGGTGCTCCAGAGATCTTCGAGATCTGTTTCCTGTTCCAACCTCGTCCAATCACGTTGCCGTGACGGATCCACTTCCGATGGCCTCATATGTGGGTGCTCAGTTCTAGCATGCTTCGTTAATTCTGAGTAAGTCCCAGTGAACATACAAGTCTCCAGGGAACAACTCCTTGGTTTGGAATCCATGTACTGGCGAGCAGCCTCACTGACATCCCAACCCAGTATCTCCCCTCTACAAAAAGGGCAGACAAGCTTCGAGTCCACACCACTCCCACACGGAACAATACTACTAGGTAATGCTATTGAGGGAGACGGAACTGGTGAGCTATTATTGAACTGATCGAGACAATTAGAATGGTGGTGGCTGGTGTTGCACATGTATGGCTGGCATCCCTGCGATGAACATTTCAAGATGACAGCGTTGTGAGGATGCTCCATGCAAATGGGGCACCTAGCTTCCTCCCATTCCCTGATGTTTTCAGCTGAATCAACTGGGTTGTTGGACTCGCGCAACTTAATTTGCTGGGAGGAGCAGGGATCAGGAGCTGCTGAAGACCCATGGTCAACAATGGAACGGACCGTACTGTCCTTTGACATTCTAGACTGTTAATACTTTCCCACTAAGCACTTGTAAATTCTCTGCAACATACAAGTGACAGAATCAGTCGAATGAACCTAGTAAAAGACATGTTCTCAAAAGTAAGATGCAAACATAAACTCCTGCCACAGGAGTTGATTTCTTATTCAGATGTAAACCAAACATGTTAAATAGGGATTGCCTAATGTTGTCTCTCTGGGTTTTGCCCTTTCTTTTAACACATGAAATATTGACTTTCATCGAATATCGAAATGCTATCTAATTACTTAAAAGCATTGGGAACTGACGTCTGAAGTCATCCAGGAATTTCAAATAATGGAAAGCGAAAAGACATGATTTTCAAGCTGCCACACATATTATCGGATCTATAGAAGAACAAGACAACCGTTCTCACAGATTGATGCTTAGAAATACAGAAAGTCATGGACCCTCGATGGTTCCTATACTTGGCCCTCCAATGATCCCATCTTCAGTAAGGCTAAGCTGTCAGTGCAAGCATCCACAAACAACTAAGACATCCAAACCCATAAACCTGAACAGACCCAGATAACAATGAACAGCAGAATCACAGGAGAATGCGAATACAAACCCTATCCTCCACAATAATCTTCTAAACACTCCATCATCCTTAAAATTCAGAACCCCAAATGGCGCACAGCAAGAAATTTGAGGCAGGAAAGCGGCACCGGACATATAGAGAGAACACGACCCGGAATTCCGGAACCGACGCAAAGTTTCCTCCGGGCTCTATCAAGAACCGGTTCTTTTCACCACCGACCAAAACCTATGACACAAAGAACGTGAGTCCCAACTTGCCGCAGCGGTGGACGGTAAGAAAAAGCAAAGGAAACGAAAGAGAGTGGCTAGCCGCTATTCCGCATCGATTCGAACCAGGTAAAAAGGAAATTCCAGAGAGATCCAAGCGACCGCAAGCCAAGAAAATCAAGATGCGCTATGCAACAGAACCACAAGAAAGGGAAAAACCCAGATGGAAAAAGACTCAAAAGATCCACAACAAGAAAATGACGGACGAGGTTAGACGAAGCAGCAGCAGCAGCAGGAATTGCAGAGGAACTCACTGGCTGTCCCGATGAAGACCGGCCGCAAAGCTTGCTCCTCAGGTGGGCTTTTAGAGGTGCAAGGAGAGGGGATTGACTATTTTCAATAAACCGAAAAACATTAAATTCATCCAAACTCTCGACCGAAACAAGAAACAATTCATCGAAAATTGAATCATTAAAAGGATTTCTGCGCAAAAATTGATTTCTGGCCAAAATTTTTCTCTATTTCTATTCTCCGGATAAGTTTCTGAGCAAAGAAACCCGTTTGATAACAACTCAAAATTTCTATTTCTGGAATAGAAATCCATTTGATAACAAAATAAAATTTCTATTTCTAGGAATAGAAATTGATTAGATAACAATATAAGAAATCCTCAAATACAAAATAATAGTCGAAATAATACTAATACATTACAAAAGTTGAAAATACAATTTCATGGAATTTCTGGCATATCATCAGCTTTGAAGATGAGAAAATTTTCCAACATTGCATTAGTAAAATTCTCCCCAACCACTGTCCATGCTGCCTTAAAGAACCGAGAAGAAAAGCCATACGGGGGGTGCTTTTTCCCCATTCATGGCCCAAAGAGCTGATTTAACTTCAATTGCTTGACTGGTTTCAACGTATCTTGTGCGTCGATCATCAGCTAGCCTGAATTGTATAATCTGGTGGAATGTATTATGTGAAGAACAGAACTAGAGGTTCCCAAAAGCTTCCTGTAAAAGCCTCTGCTGCTATGGCCTTATGCCCAAGCTTTCTTCCATCTCCAGAGTATAGTAATCTAAGGGATCCCTTGGAATTTCTTATTCTAACCATTCTATGAATGTATGTGTGTTTTTATCCCCCAACTGTTTGAAAAAGGCTTCTTCACAGTTCTTGAGTCTTCAAACTCAGTTCTGAGTTTAAATTAATCCTCCTATACTTATTCATCTGGAACTGGCCCACCTGAATTAATTTGTGCCTGCAAAGCTGTCAACTGTTCTTGCACTTGCTTCACTTGCTCATTAATTTGACAAAAAAGTTGCTCACTATTGAGTTTCTTCAAAGCTGCTTTAACATTTTGAAGCTTCTCATATAGCTTGAACACAGAACATCCTCAAACAGCAAAGTCAAATTTATTTCAGTAAAAACCTTCTGCAAAAGATAAACGAGAACCCTCCTCTGTTGCCTTATCTTATTAGGGAAGAGAGGAAATCCAATTGCAGTAGCTATATTACTCAAACTCTCTAATGTCATCAAATGCAGAGGCACTTTCAAAAATTTAACCCAAACTGGAGCTCGAGTTTTCTCAGCATCCAACTTTAACAGATTTGGCTCCCATTTTTTAATAAGCAGGGGAAAATGCACAATATGCCAGGACCCCTTTTAAGAATTCAATTTTATACAGAAGAATTGGCAAACATGATCATGAATAAGCCATTTTCCAATCTCATGAATGTCAATACTCCCATCTCTGCCCCGAAATCCTACTACCAGACCCACGAAAAAGTATACGTAAGTACCCAGTCACCATAGTAATCTACCTTCAATATGCCGTTTCTTTTCCCTGTCGTAGTAAATCAAAGGCTAACACCCATGATTTAATAAGAACATGAAACGTGTTTGGTTAGGGCAAAACAACTAACATTTGGCGTTCCGCCCAAACAAGACACACAATCATACGATTATTCATTCAACAACCTTCTTACTACCGTAACCCACTATCCGATTGAATATTCTAAAACGACGAACCATCGGGATATTCAATTCCAAATTCGAAAATTACCTGGAGCACCGAGATCCGATTGTGGCACCTGTCGATTAACCTCCGGCGAGTCCACGATCCCCTCGTCAGCAATCTTCTTCGAATTGAGCTCGGACCCAGACAACGGCTCGATAGTCCTCCTCGCGGAACTTGCGGAGGACTCGATCGAAAGGCCCCCGGTCGACGCGTCGGCGGCGGAGGTTCGACCTTGACGAGGTCGATGCCGCCGGATCAAACGAAAGCGGCCGACCCGATCCTCCTGGACGAAGCTCTGCTGCTATTTCGGCAGGAGAGGCGCAGCCGACGGCGAATTGCTAACCGGCGTCAGAGAACGACGGCGACGCGGGTTCGGAGACGCGGGTTCCGATCTCGGAGAAAATCATTCTAAGACAAGACGGACTTTTGATACAAACCACTCAACTTATGGAAACCCAATCTGTTGTATGGGCAACATAATCAAAATGAGACTTTATTCTTGGCATTCTTAAAACTTGAATATCTTCAAACATAAAATTTGTAACATACCGACCCTATTCTATCAATAATTTAGTGGCGGATATTGTCGTTTTGTACCACTAATGCATGCATCGAAATTTATTCACTAAACTCTATCGCCTTTTAACTCCTAGTAATCCAATTGTGGAAATTAATCCTCGATACTATTATCAAATATGGAAATATATGGATGTCATAATACCCTCTTTCTTTCTTCAATTTTTATTCCTCTCCCACCACCCTAGTTATTCGGTCATCAATTGACTAGGTCTCATTTTTGGGAGTTGTAATTAGTTGCAATAATCCCAAAATCAGGTGGAAATGTGTTTAGGGCTTAATGCACAATGCAAGTATTAAAAATAGAAACATTATGGGTCTTAAGTTTTGTTTTGCAGGTCTATCATTCTTTGAACGTGATTCCTATGCCCACCAGAATCATCATACCCTATGTTGAAGAGTCATTGCAGATGTGTCCCAATTTTAACATTAGACTAGAAATGGTTCTTAACCTTCAAAGCTTCCGTAATTTGTTAGTAGTGTAGTTAGTTGGCAAACCACTTTTCATGTATTTATGAATGGATCACTTCATAGATGATAAACAAATACGAATGCTCTTTTCCCAAGCAGCAAAGTATGCTTTCATGGGTTTCGCATTGCAATGAGACATGCTAGCTTATCCTCTGTAAGAGTAATATGAACATTTGCTGCTCAATCCCAAATAAAAAATCCTTATTCTATTTTTTCAAGTTTAAACTAGTAAGAATCTCAATTATAATGGAGTTGTCATTTATAAAAAGGTGGTTGAAAAACAAAGAATTTATACAATTAGTATTATGTAAGTACTTTGTAATTTGGAATTGTGTAAGTACACATCCTAAAAATTGCATGCATCATCATACAATCACATTTGCGAAAAATAGGTGACATGTAGTTGTAAATTCTCCACATGATGGTATCCATAGGAATATATTCTGACTTTCGTGAATTCATCACATTTGGATATATAAACAATTAGGATGAATCACTTTTCAATTATATATTATACATGTGTCCCTCCATTAATCAATACACAATCATCTCATTTGGGAGTATGATCACGCATTAGAATATAAAATATCTCACAATAATATGAGACCGATATTTCTCAAGCCTGATCAATTTATAATCCAATTAAATCCTAGAAACTTTCTCATATCAATAATATAAATTTCATGTCTCACATTGAACATATGCATGTAATTTTAGATTTGAAGACATGGATAACATGTTGTACCAATTACATTGTTCCATTCATTGATACATGTTAAAAATTCTATATGCTATTTATGGATTTTTAACATGTATAAATAAATCATGCTCCACGCATTCGGTTATCATGTGAAATACGTGAAAGAAAGTAGAAATACCTTAAAAATACATGTATATAGGGTTACGTTTGCATTTTCACATATATAAACAGAATATATCACATTGTAGAGCATCATAATACGAGAACGCTCCAAATGGAGCTTGTACAAGCCCGCGTGCACCACCGGAGTGTGCGGGGTGCTTGAGCTAGCCAAGATCTCTGGTTCGGTCAATGGTCAACCGGGTTAGGTCACTCGGGTCAACTCATGCCAACGAGTCACTAATGTCATGACATTAGACCTAGTGCGTGTAACTCTACGTGTTGCTTATGCGTGGTCGCGCATAGCGGTGTCCCACGGAGGCACACTGCGCCACTCATCAAAATGCTCGTCTTGATGAACTCTATTTGTTTATGTGATCAAAATTAATTTTCATTGGACAAAAAATTTCGGAAACGAGCCAAATTCGATTCTAGACCTAGACTATGGAACGAGCCAAATTCGATTCTAGACCTAGACTATGGCTGCTCTGATCCCATATGTAAGCTGCAAAAACGACACCCTAAAATCTCCATAACTAGAATATAAAACACATGAATGGAGAAAAAGAGATTTACCTACTTAATTTGGAATTCATCGTTCTTGACATGAAATAACAATGATCTTGAACTCAAATGTTTCCCCTCTTTTACCCTCTATATCATCGGTTTGATAAGACTATCTCGCACGAATTACGTTATATAACTGCTTTTTATATGAGGTTATTTGTGAATCGAAATCAAAAAGAGAAATTTAAATACTATTTATAGAGTTTTTAGCTATAGACCCTCTCATCACATGTCAGATTTTATTGGGTCCACACTAGTCAGTTTTATATTAAATTAATTAAGAATTTTTATATCTTACCTTATTACCTTATTTATTTATTTGATAGGAAGGCTTACAATTGTCAACTTATTGACAATATTACCGGATCATGCCATCCTTACAATATCTTGCCGAGGGGCCCATCATGCACAGTCCAAGAGCCGGAGTGCCATCTTCAGTTGACATCTTTTCACTCTTTGGCAGCCCAAATCAGAACAGGGGCGTTCCTCAAAGTCCTCCACTTCGCATTCATCGATCGTAAATATGAATTTTAGCGATTAAGAAATTCGTAAATTGGTACAAGAAGACTGGAACATCAATATATATACTGAGGGAAAGTCACCCGGTAAGCTAACCATATGATTAGAAGATAATAAAAAAATGCATGGCAATGCATTGATTCTATGTTGCGAGAGGACAATGTAGAATGTACCATAATCACAGATCTAATCAAAGCGCGCTGTCATGTTCCAACCGCCAAATTCCGCATCCTCAAAAGACCTTGTTCTTGTAATCACCATCTATTGCTAGACGCTGACCATCTGCGATCCTGCCGCCGAAGCCTCTGGGCATTACACCTTGTGGCCGAGAAGTTGGCCCTTCGCACGCTTCCATTGGACTCATATCCATATCTTCCCCACGGTGTCGTCTGCGCCGGCACTCGACTTTGCATCCGTCTATGGCCTCGGTCAAGGCTCTGCGAGAGGAGCTCTTTCGCAATCTCTGCCTTAGACAAGGCCCTGGATGAACTAAACGACCAAACGACCTCAAGCAGGAGCATTGGGTCCAGACTTTCATTTTCTGCCATAAACAAATGGCCAGCATGCATCTGTCTACGGCCTTGGCCAAGGCTCTGCAAGACGAACGCATTCCCAACCTCTGCCCTATACAAGGGCCAGGAAAAAAAAGATGACCAATCATCCTCAAGCCAATATTCTGTCATAGAAAAATGGCCAGCATACGTTTCATCTTCAATAAAATCTGACTCTAGGGTGCTCCAGAGATCTTCGAGATCTGTTTCCTGTTCCAACCTCATCCAATCATGCTGCCGTGACGGATCCACCTCCGATGGCCTCATATGTGGGTGCTCAGATCTAGCATGCTTCGTTAATTCTGAGTAAGTCCCAGTGAACATACAAGTCTCCAGGGAACAACTCCTTGGTTTGGAATCCATGTACTGGCGAGCAGCCCCACTGACATCCCAACCCAGTATCTCCCCTCTACAAAAAGGGCAGACAAGCTTCGAGTCCACACCACTCCCACACGGAACAATACTACTAGGTAATGCTATTGAGGGAGACGGAACTGGTGAGCTATTATTGAACTGATCGAGACAATTAGAATGGTGGTGGCTGGTGTTGCACATGTATGGCTGGCATCCCTGAGATGAACATTTCAAGACGACAGCGTTGTGAGGATGCTCCATACAAATGGGGCACCTAGCTTCCTCCCATTCCCTGATGTTTTCAGCTGAATCAACTGGGTTGTTGGACTCGCGCAACTTAATTTGCTGGGAGGAGCAGGGATCAGGAGCTGCTGAAGACCCATGGCCAACAATGGAACGGATCGTACTGTCCTTTGACATTCTACACTGTTAATACCTTCCCACTAAGCACTTGTAAATTCTCTGCAACATACAAGTGACAGGATCAGTCGAATGAACCTAGTAAAAGACATGTTCTCAAAAGTAAGATGCGAACATAAACTCCTGCCACGGGAGTTGATTTCTTATTCAGATGTAAACCAAACATGTTAAATAGGGATTGCCCAATGTCGTCTCTCTGGGTTTTGCCCTTTCTTTTAACACATGAAATATTGACTTTCATCGAATATCCATACGTTATCTAATTACTTAAAAGCATTGGGAACTGACGTCTGAAGTCATCTAGGAATTTCAACTAATGGAAAGCGAAAAGACATGATTTTCAAGCTGCCGCACACATTATCGGATCTATAGAAGAACAAGACAACCGTGCTCACAGATTGATGCTTAGAAATACAGAAAGTCATGGACCCTCGATGGTTCCTATACTTGGCCCTCCAGTGATCCCATCTTTAGTAAGGCTAAGCTGTCAATGCAAGCATCCACAAACAACTAAGACATCCAAACCCATAAACCTGAACAGACCCAGATAACAATGAACAGCAGAATCACGGGAGAACGCGAATACAAACCCTATCCTCCACAATAATCTCCTAAACACTCCATCATCCTTAAAATTCAGAACCCCAAACGGCGCACAGCAAGAAATTCAAGGCAGGAAAGCGGCACCGGACATACAGAGAGAACACGACCCGGAATTCCGGAACCGACGCGAAGTTTCCTCCGGGCTCTATCAAGAACCGGTTCTTTTCACCACCGACCAAAACCTACGACACTAGGAACGCGAGTCCCAACTTGCCGCGGCGGTGGACGGTAGAAAAACCGCGGCGGTGGACGGTAAGAAAAAGCAAAGGAAACGAAAGCGAGTGGCTAGCCGCGATTCCGCATCGATTCGAACCAGGTAAAAAGGAAATTCCAGAGAGATCCAAGCGACCGCAGGCCAAGAAAATCAAGACGCGCCATGCGACAGAGCCGCAAGAAAGGGAAAAACCCAGATGGAAAAAGACTCGAAAGATCCACGACAAGAAGACGACGGACGAAGGTTAGACGAAGCAGCAGCAGCAGCAGCAGGAATCGCAGAGGAACTCACCGGCCGTCCCGACGAAGACCCGCCGCAAAGCTTGCTCCTCAGGTGGACTATCCTCGATAAATCGAAAAACATTAAATTCATCGAATATCGAATCACCAAAAGGATCTTTGGGCAGCTAACCAACTTTGATGTTAAATATTTCCCAAAAAATATTATTATTTTCTTGAATTTATCCTTTTTTACGAAATTCGAGATGAGGAAGTTTCCTAAACCTTTGCCCGTTCTTGTACATTCCTTTTCAATATATGTTAATGAAAAAAAAAAAAAAAAGTAAGCTACGCGTGCCATGATTTAGTATGGCGTATGCATATAAGTAGTTCTTCTTAAGAGATCTTGCAATTATAAACCGAAAAAGAAAAGAAAAAGGAAAGAGATCTTCGAAAAATTATTTTAGTAGGGATTTATAAGGTTCAGCGGTTTATTAAAAAATTATTATTTGTGAAATTATTACATATATAGAGAGAAATTATTCCGGGACTTAAGTTTTAAAATCGTTAGGAGATAAAAAAGATTCAACAATGTTGAAATTGTAATGCCCTACATAATATAAAACTAATGATCACTTCTTTATCCATTGTTTAAATACCTACAAATTATTAAATTAGGATATTTTAGAAAAGAAAAAAGAAAATTGCAATCTTTAGATGCAAATTATGCTGCTGCTGCTGCTGCTGCTAAAAAGAAAAAGAACCTTTGGTTCGACGATGTGGCGGGCAGCAAGAATGAGCAAATTGTGTCGTTTCAAATCGGAAAACAGTCCGATTCAATCTTATTTAAGAGAGTCGATCTCGACTTTAATTCTCCCTCATAATATACTCCTATAAATTTCTGCATTTCTTTCCACCTTTTGTCCTGTTCCAATCCTTTTACATTTTTTTGGCCAACTCTCCACCGTCTCTGAGTCCCCACAGAACAAAAACAGATCCCGGAAAAGAGTTGGCAAAAAGATCAAGACGGGTAAAAAGGGAAAGAATTTTTATTCCATTCGAGAACATAGCTGTTGCACATGATGAAAGTGCAATGGCGCGACCGAAAGACAAACCCGCACGCTTTTGGAAAACTGAAAAGACATAGGAAAGCAACATAGGACCTACAAAAACACGTCCCAATCCGAAATCGCAATGGAAAAACACACGAACTGCGGTGGCGGTCAGGCCAGCTCCCCTTCCCCCGGGAGGAGCTAGCTAAGTGTAGCGGGGCGGGTTGTCCCTATACAGGGTCGGGTCGTCCCTGTCTTGGTCCTCGTCGCCGGCCATCCCGAAGGTGTGCTTCACGGATTCCTTGGCGCCTTGGGCCATGCTCTTCACCTGCTCCGCGGCCCGCGACGCCTTCTCCTTGGTGGCCTCGGCGGTCTCGGAGGCCTTCTGCTTGGCGGCGCCGGCCTTCTCGGAGATGTAGCCGCCGGACTGGTCCTTGCTCTCGTGGGTCTTGTCCTTGGCCCCCTGAGCAGTCTCGTAGGTCTTGTCCTTGGCCGCCTGAGCCGTGTCGTAGGTCTTGTCCTTGGCTGCCTCGGCCTTGTCTCTCACGGCCCCCATCGCTCGGTCCGTCTTCTCCTGTGTGGAACACCAGGATTCGAGTTCAGTCACTTACAAAACAACGCTCCGAACCCTTATTCTTTAGCTCCTGCACAGAAGTTACCACGCTTCAAGAACAGACATAAACACATGTGAATACCTCGGTACGGCCCTTGGTTTCGCCTGCTCTAAAGCTCTTGTCGTGAGACGCCATTGTTGGAAGGTGTTGCTGAATGCTGATGCGACTGACTGCGTAGTTTCTAGTGATTGAAAGGAGGAGGAGGAGGAGGAGGAGGGTGATCCGTTAGCACCGCGTCCTTGGCCTCCATTTATAGAGTTCTGCACTGCATGAAGAGCCTCAGCAGGCACTTCCATGTTGCGACACGTTGCAATACAGGTGCTTCGCATGCAGCTCCGGGACGGTGCGCTTTGTAATCTTTCCCATGTGGCTCAACGTGATCTTGATAATTGAAAAAAAAAAATAATTTTTAATCTGGAGTACGACTACTGAGAATACAGTTAAATCGTAGTCTTATACGTATCTGTACGTATTTATTGAAGCTTCAGGATACGGTAGGTAGAATTTGGCATCAAATGGCGTAAAGTATGGTTTCAAGAAAGTTTGAGGATGATTTTTGCAGACTGCTCTCCCTTCAACGCGTCGTGGCAATGAAAGCTGAGTGCTCTTTATAAATATGGGTTCCTTCTATGTTCTCACCATCAGTTTCTTCCTCAGCATTCAGGGTATTCTCCATCATTTTTCAGTCCTCTTTTCATATGGTATTTCCGTTTAAGCGTTAAGTGTTTAGGTCAGTTCTACACTGTACTGAAGGACAGTCCAACAAGACCACATCTTGAACAACAACATAGAGGTGGGGCCAAATGATGTAACACCACAAATTGAGTTATTTTTTAGGCAACGATCCAATGACTTTTGCTGCATGGAATGGCGCTTTTACAAAACTGCAGTTAGGTTTGAGGATCTGAGTGATGTTTGGACAGAGCAAGGAATTTCTTTGGGAGGCTGGACGAACTTTGTCATAAGAGAGACATTTCTTAATGAAATTCTGCCATTGTCTATATAAGTACGAACATGAGAGATATACCATCGTCTGGAGTCATGTAAGCGGAAGCGCTTGCATCTGAATACCGTGCAACGTCAGAGGATTCAGCAAACGGCATAGTGAAAGGATTTTGGTAACTTGCCAGAGGCATATAAAGGATTGAATCTGTTTTTGACATTGAAGAGCAGTTTGACCTGGCATTGAGCATTTCTGGCAGAGATCGATTTAGCCATCAGAAGGAGCACTACCCGGAAAACCATCAAAATTCCACGACTGAGAGAATGACTAGTTTCGACTTGAATCATGTGATCTAGAAAACTACCGTGACAAAGTGACAGATGCAGGTCTGAGCGCTGGGCTTAAAGTCGGGAGTTATGAGAATCACGTGATATGTGACCTGGACCACGTTCATGACCTCGACTGCGAGAAGAACCACGGTTCCTAATATCACCAGTGCTTGCACGAGCGGTCCGTGGAAGGAGAGCCATGGATTGGCTGCAAAAGCTGCTCTTCATGCAATAACTTGGTACACAGAGCATCAGAAGTCATGATCGTATGATTACTTGTGACTGCAGTGACAAAAGATCCATACTCTGGGGAAAGACCAGCCAATGCATAGATAACAGGTACTGCCGACGTAATAGCAGAACTAATGGAAGCCAATGAATCCGCAATAGATTTCAAATTATGAAGATATGAATCCATAGGCTGATTACTCCTTTTGGGACATTGAAGCTGCAGTTTGAGTTGCAGCTCTTTAGCTGTGGACTTATGAAGGAATTGCATTTGCAGTGATTTAAACATCACGAGAAGCAGAAAGCTGATACAACTCTTGCAAAACGTCTTCTGTCAGTGTTGCACTGATCCAAGAGCGTAGACTCTGATCCGTGCCGTCCATTGGCATTGGAAACGAACTATGGTGGAGACGAGAAGGAACCATCCAAGAGGCCTAAAAGATCATGACTGATTAGGACAGAGAGAAGCTTGCAGAATCCAGTTTAATAGGAACGAGACAGGCGGCTAACACTTGAGGGGATGACTGAGGCCGAGATAAGGCCGTGTGAACAGAGAATGGCGTTGCAGATGCGCAGGATGAAAGGACAGAGGCTAATGCACTTTAAAAAGGAGGTAATGGGCTGGTAAATGTAAGCATAAGTAGCAGAACCAATTGGAATGGATGACATAGGTTGAGAGGACAGAGCAGGAGCTATGAAACCAACAGAGAACGATCGAGGAGAATGGTAATCGACACTCGGACAGCATCAATGGGAGTTGTGAGAGGTGGGGCGTTTAGAGAGTTGATGTCTCTGCCGATGCAGAAGGACCTGAGGAGATTGTATTCGATCAGTTGTAGCTCTGATGCTATGAGAATGGTGTAATTCAGCTCAGCAAATAGATCTGCGTTTGTCATTTATTTGGAGCACAAATAGTTATAGCCAGAATTAGAAAAGATATACAACAACTAGGAAAAATTATATCAGAAAAATGAAAATAATTTACAAGCAAAAGGATTTACACATCAGAACTTTGCAAATGGAAAAATAGTCAATAAAAGATAATGATAAGAGCAAAATGTGCACTTCTAATATTTAGAGCTTGGAGCTATTGAGGATGAAAGGAAGCAAAGCCAAAGTTGAAGAATTTCACAAGCAGCTTATTCTCTTTCTCCTTAATTCTAAGGGTGCATTTGTTTCACCGAGAATTTCATTATAATGAAAAATCTTATGAAACAAATCTTTTTCAAGAAAAATATATAATTTTTTTATCTGTTTGGTGGTTTAGGGTAAGTAATTTTCTTTTTACTAGGAGGAGAAGTCATTTTATCTGAATTGAACCTTGTTGTTTTCGATTTATGAAAAATTAGATCAATTAGTATTTCGTCATCCAAATATCGAAGCATCGAAAAATAATTCTTCGAAAACCAAGTTTTCCCCTTCTTTTCTCTTTCCCCTAATTGTCTTCCCATCTTCTTTTATCTAGCATTGGACACAATTCAAATGACTAAATCAAAATAAAACTGTCCCCTTAGTGCTACTACTGCTTAAGGGGACTTTTGAGATGTTTAATTCCTCTTCCTCCGAGATCGCATAAATTTTCCAATGAAGGGTGCATTTGTTTGGGCGAAAACTCTGTGATAAAGAATAATACTTTCCATTTTTTTTTGAAAAATGGTTAGGTTTCCTTTGTTTGTTGATATGTGACTGAAGACGGCTTCTAGTGTTTGGATTTCTTTCAAAAAATGATTTTAATCTCACGATTTTATCTTAAGAAAATAATTTGAAATTCAAATTCTTTTTTTCTTTCTCTATTCGTGGGGCTTCGGCAATGCCTGGCGAGTTCGAGCTCACTGGCCTCTAGCAAGTCCCCCGAAGCTTGTCTATCTTGGCGGAGCTCGAGCTCACTTGAATTGGCTGAGCCTTGAGCTTGTCGACTCACGTCAAGGTTGGATTGGGCTGTTGCCTGTTGTTAAGGTAGGTGGCTAGTAAAGGAAGAAGGAGAAAGAAAAAAAGAGAAAAAGAAGAAAAGAGAAAGAAAGAAAACAAGACAAAATAAAATATAAAAATAATAAAAATTATATTTTTAAAAAGAAAAATTAGTTAAATTGTTTTTCATAAAAACAAATATTTCATTAAACGATAGAACCGAGCGCTAGGCACCCGTGCATGATCTTTGTGAACTCAAACTTAAGGATTGTGATTGGAATTTGAGCATCGAGGACATCCTTTAGGGACTTGAGTTTGGGTGTCGAAACATTAAGTACAGGCACTAAGAATTTGGACCTAGCCTTGATAGATTTGGGCATGGGTGTTGGGAGCCCATGCTTGAGCACTGACCTATTGAGAGACTTAGTCTTGAACATCAGGATTGAGAACTAGCATTGGGGTTTTTATGCTTAAGCATAGAGTTTCGGATTCAAGTGTTGGTACCTAATAATTTTTTGGAAAATGTTTTTCCACTTTTTCAAAAAGGAAATTATTTTCCTGAATCATTTTTTGTTAACTCATTTACCTAAGTGAATCAAAACCCCAAAAAATAAAAATAAAAATTATTTTCTGCAAAATAAATGGACCTTAACTCATAATTCATAACTAAAAACATATTCATAATAATAAAAATTATTAATTACTACACGAGTCATTATCACCGAACGATATATGTCTAAAAATTTCTTAGATAATGAATATATTTTTTTTGGTGATATTCTCAAATGGCACCATTAATTTTAATAATGGGGGTATGAAAACCGATTGAAGAGAGAGATGCAACGCGTTTGCGAGAGCCCATGATAGCTAAACTACACCCGCCCGCAGAGCAGTGGTCCCGCCCCGACCGGACCGGAAGCTGGAAAAAAAAAAAGGAAAAAAAAAAAGAAGAAGAAAAGGAGCCACCTTTGCTTCTGTAGCTTCGAAACCTCGAGCAAGATTTCTCCCTTTATTTATTTATTTATTTTCCCCTCTTTTTCTCTCCGATCGCCTCTCTCTACCAGTAGCTAGTGTTTGTCGGGCTTTCACGCAGAAGAGAGAGAAAGAAGAGAGAGAAAGAAGAGAGGGTATGTCTCTAACGAGCGTGAAAATGTCGGAGGAGGTTTGGCTGACATGCCTCACCCACGCATTGTCCACGGAGACCGAGGAGATCATGGGCCTCCTCCTCGGCGATGTCGAGGTGAACTTTCGTGACCCGACCGTCGCGTCTTCGAGCTCCTTCCGCATTTCTTTTTTACTGTCTCCCCTTTCTTTCCCTCCATCCAAGATCGATCCTTGCGGCAGAAATGAATTGATGGGGGCGGTGCTGATTTCTGGGTTATGCTGAACGGAGCGGGAATAGGATTCGAATCGATTTCTGCTAAGAAAAGGAGACGTTTTTGACTGTCCTGAGGCTCCATTTTGGACGACCCATGATCGGAATGTGTTCCTAGTCCCGATTGCTGGCGCCAGTGACGCGTCAAGCGTTGAATCGAATAGCAAAGTTCGTGTTTTGTTTTTTTTTTTTAATTTGATTGCGTGGGTGTCGTCTTGGAGGAGGTTGCTTTGCGGTGAATTGGCGACCTTTTTTGAGCTAGGTCGATAGCTTTCGGGTTTTGGGGTTGTATCTTTTTGCTATTTCCTGGCTGTTGATGAATTATAACCCTCTCTATGGATTGCAGGGCAATAAGCGGTTATCTGCCAAAACACGTTTTTTTTTTCTGCCCCAGTTATACTCCCTCGTTCGAGTTCCTACTTTGAAAGAATTGCTAGCTTGCAAGATTATATGTCAGTTGGTGTGCTTACTTCGATGTTAGTTCGTATTCGGATGAACTGGAAAACTGACGAATTAGGCTGTATTCTGCTTCAACCACCATAATTTCCTTTCAATCTAGTTTTCATCTAGAAACTTTGCGGCTTTCTTTTTGTTATTGGTGGTTACGTGGGATTCCTTGCATTGCTGGAGGCTGGAGTTAAGGTGTTCGTACTTAAACTTGTGTGTGATGGCAAAAGAAAAAAGAAAAGTTCAAACTTGTGCACGTGATAGATGTTTTTGATGGTGTCAAGAATATCTCTGTTTAGAAGAAGTTAATGAGACCTCGCGCGTCATTCTAAGAAGTGCTTGGCATCTAGTGTGCGAGGGACGACACACCAATTCTTTGGCTGTGGGAAATGCTATTTCATAGTATATCATGGAATTAATGTCCGTTAAATGATGAGAGTAGTGAACTTGATAATTTGACCTCTTACAGGAAGCAGACCTGTGCAAACTAGTTCCTTTTCTGGCTCGGGATGCGTTTTGATATAATACTCACATGACACTTTACAAGAAAAAAAGATGGGAGACATAATATCAGATGACTCATATTGTAGCGTCAGAGCATTGTCCTTTAGCTTATGTCGGTCTCCGTTGGATTAGTATGTAGACGACATGCAAAATCAGCACTTAGTTGGGTCTAAATATCGGGTTCATCTGTTCACTTCTGGAGCCTGGATGGTTAGAAGGCAGCTTAGTTGCTCGAAGGTGTTGATGTCCATACTTTTTTTTGACTCATTGTTTAGCCTCATTTATTCCTTGTTTCTTTGGTTGGTTTCTGTGGTCAAATTGACATTCGGTTGACCTGGAATGACGCTTGATAATTCTCTGTTATGTGGAGATCCTTCTCATTTTCATTTTTGGCCCCGGGTTTTGAAGTGTGACATGTGGTCAGTCATGGTCAGCTAACTGTAGTTAAGTAATGTCTCTTATGTAGGTTTTGTTGCCATGGATTCATTGGGGGATGGATGGGGATCTTAATTTTATGCATTTTTTTGATTTTTCAAAACTCGTAAAGCAGCTGTTATTGATTGTTGCACTAAAATTAAGTTATTTGGTAAAAGAATAAACCATATTTGGCTGATCTACAGCTTAGACTGAAATTCCATGTGCATTCTTCTTAACTTTCAGTATATGTTTGGTTTTCTAGAATTTTTATGATAGTTTGTTTCTTATGTTGCAGTGCTCAAAAAATGGGACTATCACTGCACTAATTTGGGGTGCATCGCCTCAAAAACGATCAGACCGGCAAAAAGATCGTGTTGAGACAAATCCTGAACAGTTGGCTGCTGCATCAGCGCTGGCTGAAATATCCTTTCTGATTCCTTACTTGCTCATCAACCCCTTTGAAGCCTTCATCTCATGAGCTCAACAATAATTTGCATATAGAGATTTCATATTATGTAGTGAACAAAGGTTGCTTGAGTTTCTTCATCAGTCTTCTTGTTTTAGCAGGTCATAAGATGTATCATCATTTTTTGTTGTTGTTTTTGGCAACAATTTTTGTGAAATTTGTGGCTAGATTGTAAGAAATTTTGAGAAGGTATATGTTTCTGATGGTTGAGATTTGATTCCATCTAGGGGAGCTTTTGCTTTCAACTTTCTAAAAATGGAAGACTGGGGATATATACGAGTCGACCAAAAGGAGGATGTCTAATGTGGCAATTTTTTGCTTTTGATGTGTGCCTGGCTGAATCTACTTTAGTTGATTCTGATTAAAAAGACTAAAGACCTTTTTTTGCCCATTATGCCTATGGTACTTAAAAATATACATATGTAATTATTGTTCGCTATCACACATCGCTAGCTGTTTGTTTGAATCTTGCCAATCATGTTCTTGATTAACTAGACTAGATAGCACGAGATGACCATTTCAACAGGAAGGACAACAAGAGTAATTGGATGGTACCATTCGCACCCTCATATAACGGTTCTCCCATCCCATGTTGGTAAGAATTGTGAATCGCTACTTTTTGCAGAGTTAATTAATAATCAAACCCACATCAAGCATGAGATTGTTTCTCCGAGGACAAAGTATTGACACCTCTCTTTATGGCTGCACCAGGGCCTCACCATGATTCTGTTTCCCTATTTTATGATTTACTTTACTTGATTCCAGAATTGAACAAGGCCTGTTTTGTTCTAACTTGATAGCATTTTCTTAGTTTTTCTATAGATGGTTTTTGAGTGCTACTTTCTGCAGATGTGCGGACACAGGCAATGTATCAACTCCTAGATTCTGGATTCATTGGGTTGATATTTTCCTGCTTTAGTGAGGATGTTAACAAGGTACCTGGACTCTTTAAGTCCCCCTCAAAACATTTTTTGCATCTTTTGTATTGGTTAAGCAGTTAGTTTGATAAATAGGTTTGTGGATAATTTGAAGCAATTTGAGTGCAATATTATGGGTTTTCAGGTTGGGAGAATTCAAGTCATAGCTTTCCAATCTTCAGATGGGAAGCAAAACCAGATATCGAGACCTATCCCTCTATCTCCGGTTAATAGGAGTTCAGTCATAGACTTGGAATCATCTTTGAGTTCCTCAGAGAATTTATTGGGTAGATCTAGCTCTGGGAGGGGGGAGAACCCTGAAGAGGACACTGGCGATTCCAGAATCTCTGCTGGAGCTAATAAGGTGGGTTATTATTTAACATAAAGCCAACAGGATTGAGGTCAAGGAACTGTAAGGCAGTCACCTCACTAAATTATGGTCTATCAATTATTCAATCTAATAGTAATTAATGGTAACATGGCTTGATGCGTGAAATTTCATATGAACCTCTAGGGGCGGGGAAGGTCATCGGACTTGGGGGGTTTCTTTGCTAATGCTGATACCAATTATCTGGGAAGAGAGATAATTGGTGAGAATTATCGCAATGGAAATCCAAGCGGCAGCGCCATTATTGCAATAGATCCCATGGATATGACAGAAAGCATGCAAGAGGCTATGCATAGGTCAAACTTGGACATGAGGTATACATGAGTATGTACTTGGCACTTAATTTATCCTTTTCCTTTGTACTTTATCCTTTTCGTCATTCATTCATTACCTTTTTTTGGCCATTTCTGCTGCATTTCAATTTTACCTGTCTTGGACATGCTCACTGATCAATCATTATGCATTGTTTCTCCAGTAAGGCTGTCATGACCTCTCAATCTTAAATTTAGTATTTCCATTGTTGGCTGGCAGTGGCGCTGAGTATGTAAGGAAAGAAGTACCCCTCTATGTGTTACCCAGTTCCTCTCTCCTAAATCTTGTTTCACCTCTATCTTCATTTACGGACTTGCAACGCGTTATATATGAAGAGGAAAGGGCAGCATATATTGAGGCCATCAGACAAAATATGAGGTGAGACTTAGTACCACTACTTTCAAGAATTGTGTTTCTGTTCTGTTCTCCTTGCAGCATGTATTTGGACTTTACGTGCTTAATATCCATCTAGGGAAGGGAAAGCACATCCACTTACTTTTATTCATCACACCTCAACGTATCAGGCTTCCATGTGCAAGCTGATGGAATACTGGTCAGACTCTATTACCTTTGCTGCCCATTGATTTTCTGTGTCAGTGTTGATTTGTACTGAATGCGCCTCTCTTTTTCTTTGGTTGTTTATGCAGTTTAAGCCCTGCCATTGAGGTACTTCAGGATCGTGTGAGAGAGAATGAGATTCGGGTAAATAACTCCTAAATTGAGTCATTATGGGACAGTGAGGATCATTCAACGATCTTGCTGAAAAACCTAAAGTCTGTTGACAAATTTTATTTATTTCTTTCAAAATTCACCATTGAAAGGGAACTCTTTGAAGTCAATTTTCAATTGCTTGCTATTGAGTGATTCGTTTTCAACCCTCATTACACCATTTATGGTCCGAAAATGCCATCTAATGTCTTTAAACGCTTGCCTTTAAAACAGATGCTGAAGCTGGCAGACGAAGCAAAGAGCTTGGAGATGGAGGTCCAGAGAGGGAGTGATTCAAATTCAGGTCACCGGGGAAGTGTATATGGTCAGAGAAGCGTGCCTAGTCCACCGGAGTCTGGCAATACAAGGAGCATTGACAGTCCCCGCAGCCGAAGCAGGAAATGGGCCCAGTGAGCTACGACGCTAGCCTATCTTTAGTGCATTCTGCAAGTGTCGTATCCGGGTGATATATTTGCTCGCCCTGATTTGATTTTGCGATCTTTTGAACCGTCCGTGCGAAGTGTATGATGTGAGGTTTGTGTGCGGTCCCCGTTATTCAGCTGTAAATCGCTCGGTCCATTTTGGTTGGCCATTATACAAACACAGCGCAAAAAGGCGAACTGTCCGCAGCCACATTGTAATTGTCTATCCGGCATCATAACTTCATGCTAGACGGGCAGACATTCCATCCTGCGGCAGCTGCAGATGAACAGCTCGAATCCGGAAATGGATATAGTAGAATCTGTATTAATCCTCGTCATGTAAAGGAGCTGTTGACCAGTGACAAACCGCGAGCTGCGTGATGAATGAATCTGTCGTTTGAGGCTTTGTGGTACATCCACGCAATTCACCAAACGATTTGTACCGTAATTTACTTCATATGGACCTCTAGTATGCCGGCTCTTAACCGGAGATGCCATAGTACATATGGACTAACAAAATAGGTCCATCATGAGTAACCCTTGACTAGAGAGCTGGGGCCCAAAAAACGTAATGCCCAGAACTAGAGGGTTTGCACTCGAGGTCCTGTACCGGATGGTCGAGGTCCCATCGAGTTTGTGCATCGACATGCTCGGTTCTCGGCAGCTTAAGCAGCCCCGCCATTCCATGGGATTTGCGAGAGAGAGAGAGAGAGAGAGAGAGAGGGATCTGGGCAACTTGATTACCTTATTTAGTGGATCGGGTTACTACTATGGTGTGGTTCCAGCACAGGGTGCGACGTGCAATTGTCACTTACATTATGCTTTTTAGAAATAGGCGAAGTTCAGGATTTGAAATTGTTCGTTGATGGTGCATTAAGACTCACGCGACCACCAATTATCCTATGCATTAATACTAACAATTTGCGATCGATCGATCATTCAATCATTTTCAACATTTGAATTGCGACCTGATGTATATAAAAGCAATCTTCCTAGTTGTCTTATTTGAGAAAATATATTTACTTTGGTTCGGTTCTGCTAGGTTGGTGATTGGTATAGCTTTTAAGAAAGAATTGGGAATCGAACGAGTTTGGAATTAGGAAAAATTGGTCCAATTCCCATAAGAACCGTCAAGAATCGGGTCATTTAGTCTGAATTCCGGGATGGATAGGGATCAATGCACACCCATATTGGTGGTCGATGCTAATTTGATATAAAGATCGAGTCCTATGGTTTTCTGGAATAGAGATTACTGATATGATATCTGCTACTAAACATAAACAAATTGAACCGAGGATTATGAAAATAAATATTGGAAGACAAAGAGACACCAGCAACAAGAACATCGAGCTGTCACCTAGGTTGCACCGACATGCGACACGCGACACGCGACACAATACGATACGACACGACACGCCGACACGTCATTTATCAAAAGTAGAGAATTTCGACACGTTTCGACATATAATATATTAAATAAATATTTTAATATATAAATGCATAAATAACTAAATAATAATAATAAAAAGAGTTTAGAATTAATCTATACTAAAAACATTAATCCTACATTTATTAATATCACTCATTATTTTAATTTGACAAATTCAACTACATTTCATTGTAATAATCCATAAAATTTGGAGGAAAAAACAAGTAATCCACGTTCCATTATTAAATTTAAAATTTAACAATAAGAAAAAAAAATCAACATTCCATAATCAAATATAACAAAAAGTCATTCATCAACATTATCCATTTCTTTTGAAAAGAAAAAAATACAGACTTTATCTCCGGCTCATCAAGTGAAAAATTTGCAACTTTAAGCACCTCAACATCTTCAAACGAGTATTGGAAATTTGTCTTAGCTTTTATTTTTTATTTTTTAATTATTTTTTTAATATATTTATATTTATACCCCAAAAGTTTTGGAAATTTGTAAAAATAACCCATGTGTGTCGAGTCATGTGTTGGAATTTCCGACTCGCGTGTCGGAGCATGTCGAAAGCGGTTGACCGCGTGTCGGATTTTTCGACATACATTGACCGCATGTCGGAGTGTGTCGAGACTCAAAACGTGTCAAAGCATATTGGACACGTGTCGGAGTATCGGACATGACATGAAGGATCTCGGAGAGTGTCCGTGCAACCTAGGTTGTCACTGCACGCCAAGATGCAGTGAAAATGCCCAAAAGAGGAGCGAGCAGTCGGGGAAACGCGAATGCAGAGAGACAAGCTTAAGCACATCCGGCCCAGCGACGGGATCCTCCGGCACGGACCATGTCGGCGATAGGGCCACTCCCGACACCCAAGCTCCCCTTCTCGGGGGTCTCCGTTTTCGGTTAACTCTTCGTCAGGTTCGAGAGAGCAGAAGACGAGAGCTGCGAACAAGGGAGGTGTTGAGGAACAACCGGAGCGATACTACTAGTGCAGTCGGCGGGGTGTCTCCAAGCTAGAAGGAAGGAGGAAGATTGAGAAAATAATTCGTTAATATAAAGTTCCCAATGTACATACATTTATATTCTCTAAAACAATTCAGAAAAGCCGTAAACAAGCTGAAATTACCAACAGCTATCCCAATATAAACAAAACCCTCCTTCAGATTCCCCATATTTCTTTTATACACATTGCTTCAAAACCAGGTTTTATGATGTTTACTTGTTTTTCTTACTTGCGATATGCAGTTTTGGTGAGATATGCTCTTGCCCTTTTGGTATTCCACAACCACAAGATAAAATATCAAGTGAGACTATCTTGCCAAGCCAACAGTCTCATTTTCCCAATATTGTCTAATTTATATTTTTTGGGAATTAGTTGGAATGTGTTCTTATCTATTAATAGGTTTTTGGTTCACACGACCTAGTGCGGCGACAAAAAGCGTTTGTAACAATCGTGTAGGCGATTTTGGTTTATTATTAGGAATTTTAGGTCTTTATTGGATAACCGGTAGTTTTGAATTTCAGGATTTGTTCGAAATATTCAATAACTTGATTTATAATAATGAGGTTCCTTTTTTATTTCTTACTTTGTGTGCCTTTCTTTTATTTGCAGGTGCAGTTGCGAAATCGGCACAATTCCCCCTTCATGTATGGTTAAGTTAATGGAGGTCAAAAGAAAAAAAAACAGAGAGAGAGAAGAGAAACTTTAAATTTTTTTTGACGAGTGGGATCCCTCCTAAACACGTGTTGCAAGTTAAAATGAAGTGACTGACTCTAGGCAAAGTAGCAACTCTCGCTAGGTAAAAAAGAAAAGAAGGAAAAGAAACAATAAATAAGAAAAGAGAAAGAAAGAATAATAAACTAATGGATTTCTAAAGAATAAAAAAGAAAAATTATCCACATTTACGCCGATCATTTTATGTGGCATTGCCAACTTCATATAAGTTATTTTTAGTTAAAATTGATTAGATGAGTTCAACTGGTAAAACGTGAAAATATTTAAAACTTAATTAATAAAAATTAAAATGTTTAGTGTAATAAATTTATGACTTTTGGAGTAATCTTCTCGCATTTTAACCTATGGCAAGGCTTGAATGAAACGTTAAAACCGACATTGGGGCTCGGCCCGACCGGGCTCGCTTAATATCACCTTTCTGCCACCAAGGCAGCAAACAACCAATTCTAAGTAAGTAAAAAGAGCTTTTCTCCTTTTTCTCTATAAAAATCACACTACATTCCTATCCCCAGCCACCTATTTCGTGGCCTATCACCTATCATCTTTATTCAGCCACCCTCTTTGTGCGTCCGATATGTACATGCTAGAGTGACCCGAAGTGGCTCGGGCTATGCTCGCAATCCTAGCCACCTTCCTAATCGTCGGAGAACTACATGCTAATTGACCATTTATCTTCGGCTTACTTTCATTGAAAAAGGGAAATGATTTTGTTGCGTGAATCAAAAATTGCTTTCGACCATCCATAAAAATAATAAAAGGAAAGAAAAACAAGGGTACATTGTTGAAATTACAAGAGCTTTTTATCATTTATTCTCGACCTACTTATTTTTACCATTTATTCTCGACCTACTTAGCACTCTTAGGTACTTATAAAAAATCAGAATCATGAGTGGTCCCTTTGAAGCCTAAGAAGCCAAAGCTGTTGAAAAGTCGGTGGGGAAAAAGAGAAACATTCGATCAAGTTCTTTACCAAAAAAAAAAAAAAAAAACATTCGATCATGTTATAGAACTTTAGAACTCAAATGACTACAACAAAAGATGAGGTCCAACATGACCTTATAATGGAATCTTTCGGCACTCAAAAGATGATCAATTAGTGCATTTGTTTACACGATTTTTATTTTTATACCAAAAACTTAGCAAGCGACCATTGCGTGCGCTGCTTCTGCTATGATCGTAAAAATTCAAGGTGCTATAAGATAAATGATAGTTCTAGTAATCTTTTTTTTTTTTTTTTTTTTTTTTTTTGGTAAAGTGGTTCTAGTAATCTGATTTGCAGTACTAATGGAAAAAAAGGTGAAAGTCACAGCCACCCTAAAACAAAACCTAACGCTATACTGTGAAAAAGAGACATGACAAGGGCGGCGTTGGCATTGGACTTTCCCCGTTATTGTGCGCCTATCCTATGGACATACACAATTTTGACTTTCATTTATTTCAGAAAAACGAATGACTCAAGCTACGCATGACAAAATTTCTGAAATAGAAATTAATTTTTAACTAGAAATCAATTTCTTAATTTCTATTCTCCTGGACAAGTTTCTAAGCAAAGAAACCCGTTTGATAACGACTAAAATTTCATTTCAAAAGCAAATCCGTTTGATAACGAACAAAATTTCTATTTTTAGGAATAGAAATTGATTAGATAACAACATAGGAAATCCTCAAATACAAAATAATAGTCGAGATAATACTAAAACAACATGGAAAATCCTCAAATACAAAATAATAGTCGAAATAATACTAATACATTACAAAAGTTGAAAATACAATTTCATGGAATTTCCGGTCCCTTGTCATTTAATTAGCAATTGTTTTCCTAAGCGTATTTATTTGGTTTCCCTCCTCGGTCAATGTATCATTTGCAAGCTCATCCTGCGTAGGTTCGGACAAATCTGAAAAGCATGAATATGGGTGCCATCAATGGCGCCTATACAGCCTTTGTCATTTTATCAAAAACTAGTATTATACAAGATTATCAATAAAAAAAATTAATGGTGCAAAGAAATATATGAGAATTCTATCTTAAAGTAACGTTTATGATTAAGAACCAATCAGGGGAAGGTCGGTTTATTTTGATTCTCGAATTGAATCAGTCCAGTTACTTATCTCTAATTTCTTTATTGTTGCTCAATGAACCTTTAATGGCCCTTGCATAGCAAAGAGAGAGATTCTCTTGAATCTCTTGCCTTTGAATTAAAATTCAAGATTGTGTAACAATCTAATTATTTTGATTTTGCAAGAATTTTAAATTCGTAAAAAAAATAAGGTTAAATTTCTAGGCACGTTTTTTATTCATCTATTACATAAGAACTTTTTCTTCAACTGGCCATGCGCGTGCCTTTTCTAGAAGGAAAGAGTCCCATTATTTTTAAATAAGCATTTAAGAACTTTGGTCGTTTTTGAAAATTGAGGACCCATTCGATTGCCTTTCATCCTAAAGAGGAAGTTATCAAAAAAAAAATTGAAAAAAAATGCAAGAAAAAAAAAAACACAAGCAAAATAAGAAAAAGAAAATTAGCAATAATTTGTGAAATTGTGGTTATGAGTGAATTAAGTTAGCAAGAAAATGCAAGGTTCTTTTATATGGTTTGATTTCAGTTTCGATTTCTATTTCGAAACGAGAAGTTAAAAATTTCAGCTTTTGATTTCTTCAATTTTTATATTTCTAATATAAATTTGTTTCAAAAATAGAGAAATCAAATTACGTTACCAAACGGATTTACTTTCCAAACTCTTGTTCCGGAACGAGAAACAGAGAAATTGAGAAACAGAAATTTTGTCATGCGCGCTCTTAAGAATCATTTTCTTGAAATTTTCATTATTGAAAAAATTTACATCTAAATATTTTCACGAACAATGGAAATATTTTTCATTCAATTTTGTTTTTGCAAGTTATCCAAGCCATCATTTTGCATTTTCAATAAAACACAAAGAACTGATGTGCATTTATTTTATGGAAAATAAATAATTTAAAATATATTTTCTTAAAAATAATTACTCACGCCGCTTATAAAAATTAATAAATGAGAAAAATTTCATTGTCTAAGAAAATATTTAGAAATAAATTATTGTCGATAATGAGACATTTTTTATTGACTAATTATTTTAAGTGATGCAAACGGTTATTTTTATAATTTTTTATTTCAAATAATCAATTTTTGCGAAGTAAACCGACTCATAATCCTTTTTGATAGGGAAAAAGAACAAAGATGATAACACCACAAAGAAAAGGAGAGGATGGTCCGGCATTTGACGGCTGTCCACTTTAGACGATATGACATCAGAGAACTCGCTTTTTAACACAAAATCGTCGACAATCCGCACGGCTTGAATTTAGTAAAAACCGATCTGAGCATGCTCCCGCTCATTCCGACCAATTTCTTGTATTTTTTTTTTTTTTTTTTGGTCCCTTCTCGTTCTCTTCTTCTTCAACCTGGACGGACTGCCGGATGCAATTACAACTCAATAGGGTGTCCAGTCTATACATCGAAAGCCGCCATTCTTGGGGGCCTAAAGCTGTAATCTCTCTCTCTCTCTAAAACTCCACTTTTTGCACTTCCATGCGTGTTCTCGCTTCCCCAAGAAACAACGCTGGATTCATAGCCCATCAGGCCGTACATAAAAGGAGGAATATCGGGGACACAAACCAATACCATCGACCATCGTCTCCCTTTTTCGGTTCATCGATGGAGGGAGGAGATGTCTACAGAGCGAGCAGGAGCCTGCGCGCGAGCGCCTCCGGGGCGTGGAGGAACGGCGGGATGGACGAGGCGTTCTCGGGGTCCCTGTCGCGCCGAGGCGACGAGGACGAGGGCGACGAGGAAGCTCTCAAATGGGCCGCCCTCGAGCGGCTCCCCACATTTGACCGCCTGAGGAAGGGCATCCTGACCGCCTCGCGTGGCGGAGCGGATGAGGTCGACGTCCTGAACCTCGGCTTCCAGGAGAAGAGGAAGTTGCTCGAGAGGTTGCTGAGGGTGGCCGAAGAGGACAATGAGAGCTTCTTGTTGAAGCTAAAGAACCGCATCCAAAGGTAAAATATATTGAGAAATGCCATGCTAAGTGTGGTTTTATTTCGCTGAAAATTTCATGTATTTTCTATAAAAATCACTTTCAAGTAAAATATTTAATTTTCATTTATTTGGTGATCTAAGGAAAGTAATTTCGTTTTAGCCAAAAGAGCTAATTATATTTTTCAATCTAAATTTGTTATTTTCAGTTCATTGGAAAATGTTTTCCGAAAACAGTTTTCCTTCAAATTAACAAATCCTAAATGATGCGGTAGATTTTACTATTTGTTTAACCGGATCCACTTATATAAATATTCTCATCCCTTTGTGATTAGTCTTTCATAAAAGCAATGATAATAACTTGTTTATTATATAAAATGGAGCAGCAAATGGTTAGTGAGTATTCAAATAAGTGAATCATAACGATAAAGCTGTCATATCATGATATTCTTATAATTCTGAAAACATAGAATTCCTTAGCAAATTACTGATCCTTGATCAACGAAAGACAAATAGTTCAAATGAGAGTTGGTATTCCAAAACTAATTGATAGTTTAATTAGAAAAAAAAAAGGTGGGTTAGTCACTCAAACAAAGATGAATAAATTCGAAAGAAAGGGTGTATTGAAGGTGTTGGTAAGAAAGACAAATCAAAGTTACTAAAAGATTAGAAAAGTTTATCATCTGTCAAATGATTTAGTAGTTTTACGAAAGTGTTAGTATGTTAGGGACAAATTATTGAGAAATTGGGAGACCCGTCACTTTTTTAAGTAATAGTATTTTGACACTTACCAACTCTTTCTGTAAAAAAATATCCCCTTTTTGTGGAAATAGGATGATAGAATTGTTGTTACTAGATTGCCAAGACACTGAAAGAAGTTGCCAACAGATGGAATAGAAGTTACAATGCACTACCTTACCAATCATAACGAAATTACAAAAGAAATATTTTCCTTCGTTTACCATGGTAACTATTCATACAAGTGACTATTTTCTGTAATTAAGCATTTGTGAGCTAGTAATGCAAAATGAATATTTCTTTTCTTCATATATATTTTTGACAAAAATTATGTTCCGACTGTTGAAGCAGCTTTTAGTGACATTTTGTCCAATTATGGTTCTTACGAATGTGGTTTTCGTTGTAGAGTGGGAATTGATCTTCCTAGAATTGAAGTGAGATATGAGCATTTGAATGTGGAGACAGAGGTTTTTGTAGGAAGCAGAGCTTTGCCCAATTTCATTAACTTCATCCTCGATTTTGTAGAGGTAATCACCAGCAGCAGCAAGGACATCAAACATAACAAGCGCACTTTTTTATTTTTCATTTAGCAGAGACAAGAACAATGACCATTTATTATATACAAATGCTCAAATGTAGTAAATATGTTTCTGTATCATATTTTCTTATTCTTATTCTTTTTTACCTTTTTCCTTTTGTTGTTGAAGGGCATCTTGACTTCCCTGCACATCCTCCCTAGCAGAAAGAAACACTTGACTATCCTGCAAGATGTTAGTGGGATCATCAAACCTGGCAGGTGGGCAAATTAAACCAAATTAAAAACAACTTTAAATCACATATGACGTGGAATCTCACTTCTAAGTTCAGTTTTTTTTTTTTTTTTGGCTTGAACCAAATGACGAAGATTTTCTTTTGTTTCCATTCTTCTTTTTCGCAACCGGTTTCTGATTTGCGTTCCGTTTTTGCAGGATGACATTGCTTTTAGGTCCTCCTAGTTCAGGGAAGACCACACTCCTGTTAGCTTTGGCTGGCAAGCTTGACCCCAAACTGAAGGTAAATGCAATTATTTCATTTAATCACACCTTTTTTCTTACCCGATTTCCAACGTGTGTCACTGAAACTA
Organism: Eucalyptus cladocalyx; assembly: GCA_017140615.1. Classification (NCBI taxonomy): domain Eukaryota; kingdom Viridiplantae; phylum Streptophyta; class Magnoliopsida; order Myrtales; family Myrtaceae; genus Eucalyptus; species Eucalyptus cladocalyx. The sequence continues at coordinate 35,629,717 of CM029525.1, forward strand.
AATCTCTGTCTCAAAGTTCACTAAAATACGAATACTGTTACTTAGACAACAGGAAAGGTTACTTACAATGGACATAACTTCAATGAGTTTGTGCCCCAAAGAACTGCGGCCTATATAAGTCAACATGATCTTCACATTGGAGAAATGACAGTAAGAGAAACTCTGGCCTTCTCTGCGAGATGTCAGGGGGTTGGAACTCGATATGGTACTTAGAAATCTTTCTTCTTCTATCATTTACATAGTCGGGTTTGAATATGAGATATTTGTATAATGAGAAAAAGGTGGATCCTTTTGTGGCACTCTGTAGATATGTTGGCAGAGCTATCGAGAAGAGAGAAAGCAGCAAATATAAAACCAGATCCTGATATCGATGTCTACATGAAGGTAATGCTAATAGTCGCTTTTCTCCCCTTTCCAAATCAAACAAGGATATGGAACACATCATGCATAAGAAAACTCGACACGGAACAAATGGTTTTTGACTACAACATTGGTATAGTTCTTTTCTTTCCCACGGGCAGAAAACTGTGTTGAGTTTGCTTATGGGGTCTTTTGTGGTGTGAAATCCCTCAGGCTGCAGCAATGCCAGGTCAGGAGGCTAGTGTTGTGACAGATTATGTTCTCAAGGTAACCTTTGACAAGGATCACAGAAAGTAAGTCATACAAGCAAATCTAGAGGAATAAACGTTTAATGAACATGTCCATTTTCCACAGATTTTGGGGCTGGAAGCTTGTGCAGATACCATGGTTGGAGATCAAATGATCAGGGGTATTTCCGGAGGACAAAGGAAGCGTGTGACCACAGGTCAGTAGCAACTTCGATCATTGTAGATACCAGGAAATTAATATTTGATGTTCCTTCTCTAGTCTAATCAGCAAACTTGATCACTGACCTGCATTTTCCAGGTGAGATGCTGGTTGGGCCCGCAACAGCATTCTTTATGGATGAGATATCTACTGGACTTGATAGCTCGACGACGTACCAAATAGTGAAGTCCATGAAGCAATTCAATCACATTTTTGAAGGCACAACCGTTATTTCCCTCCTCCAGCCAGCTCCAGAGACTTACAATATGTTTGATGACGTGATTCTACTATCTGATGGCCAGATCGTGTACCAGGGTCCTCGTGAGCAGATCCTAGATTTCTTTGAATCCATGGGATTCAAATGCCCAGAGAGGAAGGGTGTTGCTGACTTCTTGCAAGAAGTATGTTGAAACAAAACAATTTTCCACCTTGCAGCTTTTAGGAGATCAAAAGCATTCTCAAAGCAAGTGTCTTGCAATAACACATTTTCCTTTTATATTGATAGGTAACATCACGGAAAGATCAGCAGCAATATTGGGCACGTAAAGATGAGCCTTACACTTTTGTCACAGTTCGGGAGTTCGCAGAGGCATTCCATTTGTTTCAATTGGGAAGGAGACTCAGGGACGAGCTTTCCACTCCTTTTAATCGAAGCGAGAACCACCCAGCTGCTTTGACTACCGAAAAATATGGTGTAGGAGTAAGGGATTTGCTGCGAGCTTGTGCCTCAAGAGAACTCTTGCTTATGAGGAGAAACTCCTTCGTTTACATTTTCAAGATCTTTCAGGTAAATGCGGACTTCAATTCTCATTTCAAACTTGAACTAGCTATAACACGATTCAACTCATTTATCAGCTCACGGTTGTCGCGTGTATTACGATGACCCTCTTCTTTCGGACTAAGATGCCTCGGGATACCACGATCGATGGAGGGATTTATATTGGCGCATTGTTCTTCTCTCTCACTATGATCATGTTCAATGGAATGGTGGAGATTGGCATGACAATTGCCAAGCTCCCGGTTTTCTACAAGCAAAGGGATCTCCTCTTTTACCCGGCATGGGCATATGCTCTTCCAACTTGGATTTTAAAGATCCCTATCACCTTTGTGGAGGTTGCAGTTTGGGTGTTCATGACCCACTATGTCATCGGATTTGCTCCACATGCTGATAGGTGAGAAAGAAAGGGGATAATTCCACTGTTGAACGATGGCAAATCCAACATCGCATTCGTAAAATTTTTACTGTTTCGATTATGAGGTCTCTGTGTCGTGTTTGCAGGTTGTTCAAGGAGTACCTTTTGCTTGTGCTCGCCCAGCAAATGGCATCAGCCTTATTTCGGACAATTGGGGCAGTGGGTAGAAACATAATTGTTGCCAACACATTGGGGACATATTTCATGCTCATTCTCATTGCATCATGTGGGGTTACTCTTTCAAGAGGTATAGTGTACAGTAGAATTCAAAACCCTTTTTTTCTTTGGCCTTCTTTAGTCAAGAGGAGTGCTAATTTCGAATCCTCATACCAATTGCAGAGGATATAAGGAAATGGTGGATTTGGGCTTATTGGGTATCACCCCTAATGTACGGGCAGAATGCGCAAGCTACTAATGAGTTTTTATCATCAAACTGGAACAAGGTGAAACCTTGTAATTGCTCGATGCCAGAATTTCGTGTTTCTCCATGAATATCGTTTCAGACCACCTGATTTTTGTTATGTATGCCATGTGATAGGTTCCCTTCAATTCAAGTTCAAATGAAACACTAGGAGTTCAATCTTTGAAGTCACGTGGAGTTTTTACCAATGCCTCCTGGTATTGGATCGGAGTTGGGGCAGAGTTTGGATACATTTTGCTCTTCAACATCACGTTTCCGTTGGCTCTCACTTTCCTTAACCGTAAGTGGATTCCAGTTTCTTCTTCTTTAGGCTTCAGTCCATTGGAGCTAGCCTAACTTCTCTAAGCAATTTTGCAGCCTATGGCCGATCTCAGGCACTAAAATCAGAAGATCATCAAAGCAATGAAAATGATCATAGAGAAGGAGGATCGGTTCAGTTGGCGTCTCGGGGTTCTAGTCACCAACAAGCACCTGGTAATAGTCTCATTGTTTCTTTCAGATTTTATTGTCTATTTTTAGCAGGTGGGTGATGAACAAAAGACTAACAGTAGAGGCTGAAAAGAGCAACTGTTCTTGTCAAGGACTTGCGTTATGTCTTAACCAGCGTTTTCTTTTCGGATTTGCAGTGAGTTCACCCAGATCATCGTCTACAAGTCCCCAGATGTCCGGCATGACTAATAGGAAAAGAGGAATGGTCCTGCCATTTGAGCAACACTCTATCACTTTTGATGAAATCAAGTACTCAGTTGATATGCCACAGGTAAGAGATTCAAGTTGAACCATGAGAAATCTCAAGATAGTACCTCTTCCTGATAGAAGCATATATAGTCATACCCAATTATTGCCATTTTAATTACCTTGTTTTGTCTATGTTGGCAGGAAATGAAGAGTCAAGTTGTTCTTGAGGATAAATTAATGCTCTTAAGGGGTGTAAGTGGTACTTTTAGGCCTGGTGTTCTCACAGCTTTGATGGGTGTCTCAGGTGCTGGTAAAACTACTTTGATGGATGTGTTGGCTGGCAGAAAAACTGGAGGATACATCGAAGGAAACATAATGATTTCCGGGTATCCAAAGAAGCAAGAGACATTCGCTCGAATTTCTGGCTACTGTGAACAAAACGACATCCATTCACCTCATGTCACGGTCTATGAGTCATTGATTTACTCTGCATGGTTGCGCTTACCTGCTGACATCGACAATGAAACCAGAAAGGTCGGCCTCCATCCCTCGTTATGAACTCTTCAGGTTCTCACTTCTTTTAAAGTCCAAACTTATGGCTCTTTTTGTCTAGCTAGTTGTGAAGTCGTAATCAAGAGTCTTTCTTATCCATCATATCATTTGTATTTCAAAAAACCTTTACAGATGTTCATTGGGGAAGTGATGGAGCTTGTGGAACTAAATCCACTGCGACAAGCCTTGGTCGGTTTGCCTGGTGTCAATGGTCTTTCTACAGAGCAACGAAAAAGGCTAACCATAGCGGTTGAACTAGTAGCAAACCCCTCCATTATTTTCATGGACGAGCCAACATCTGGGCTCGATGCAAGAGCTGCTGCTATTGTGATGAGAGCAGTAAGGAATATAGTGGATACAGGGAGAACTATTGTGTGCACCATCCACCAGCCGAGCATTGACATATTTGAAGCTTTTGATGAGGTGAGTAATGTCAACACATCCTAAGCACAAGAATTTGTCCATAATGCTATTGATAAATGAGCCGTGTACCTCTGCTCGTAGCTTCTCCTATTGAAACGAGGTGGGCAAGAGATATATGTTGGTCCATTGGGTCGTCATTCTTGTCATCTAATCAAGTACTTTGAGGTACGAGTTGCTTGGCTGGTATGGTTTTAATTTCCCTTTTCTCAAAGTTCACTAAATCACCACGAAGAGATACCTTCATGTGAAAGGGAATCCGAGGAGTTAGAAAAATCGAAGACGGTTATAATCCAGCAACTTGGATGCTTGAAGTCACAACACCAGCACAAGAACTTGCCCTGGGGATTGATTTTGCTGATTTATACAAAAATTCGGACTTGTACAGGTGGGTTCAGTGCATTCTGAAAGGACCAAATTTTAGCCTTGTTAATGACCATAAGAGGCAGCACTCACATAGATTGCAGAGAGTTAGATTGACACATCCTGCAATTTTCCAGGAGAAACAAGGCTTTGATCAAAGAATTGAGCGTACCACCTCCTAATTCCAAGGATCTCTACTTCCCCACTAAGTATTCACAGTCAACTTTCACCCAACTCATCGCTTGCTTATGGAAACAACATTGGTCTTACTGGCGCAACACAAACTATACAGCCGTTCGGTACCTCTTCACAATCCTCGTGGCCTTAACTTTCGGGAGTATGTACTGGGATAGGGGAACTAAAACGTAAGTCCTGCCTAGGCACGTAAAAGTTTTAGCCCGTGCACCATCAAACTGGATGTGTGTTCATCAACCTTTGGATCTTGCAGGAACCGAATAGTAGACATAATTAATGCGATGGGCGCATTGTACTCTACCACTGTATTCCTCGGGGTCCAAAATGCATCTCCCGTGCAACCAGTTGTATCAGTGGAAAGAACGGTCTTCTATAGAGAGCGAGCTGCGGGGATGTATTCAGCCGTGGCATATGCTCTAGCGCAAGTAAAATTTTGCTTCACAATGATCCCGATCTTCTCTTAAAAATCAGTATTCTAATTAACTGTTCCTTATGTTGTCTGAATCCCAATATTGTAGGTTCTGATTGAAGTCCCCTACATCCTTGTACAAGTCATAACATACACCCTCATAGTTTATTCGATGATTGGATTCGAATGGACAGCTGAAAAGTTTTTCTGGTTTTTGTTCTTCGAGTTCTTCACCATGATGTTATATACCTTCTTTGGCATGATGGCAATAGGCTTGACCCCTAACCATCATATCTCCAGCATCGTTTCCTTTGCATTCTACCTTCTATGGAACCTCTTCTCAGGGTTCCTAATTCCACGAACTGTAAGTTCTATCCAGCAACCATTTCTGATTTTCTTATTTCTTTTTCCAACGTGGTATTGATGCCTAATAATGAGAGATTACCTTTACTTGCTATATCTTTAACAGAGGATGCCTGTTTGGTGGAGATGGTTCTATTGGGCATGCCCGGTTGCTTGGACTATATACGGGTTGGTGGCCTCGCAGTATGGCGATGTGGAGGACATGCTTGAGGACTATGACGGTTCGGTGAAACAATACATCAAAGATTACTTGGGTTTCAGACACAACTTCCTAGGGGTGGCCGCCGGCATGATCGTCATGTTCCCCATTCTCTTTGCTTGCGTTTTCACTGTTTCCGTCAAGGTGCTCAATTTCCAGAGGCGATAAAAGTTTTTTAGCATTCGTGTTGACTTACGGCACATGGCTAATAGCATTCCCATCGCCAATCGAAGAGGCATGGGTTCTGCACTCATGTTATGAACAGGAGCGTTGCAGAGATCATTTCCAGTTTGAAGTACTGATTTTAATGAAGGGCAACTGATTATGAGTCAGTCTGTCCTAATATCCATTTCGATGAGCCACGTCGAATCTTATATATTAAATCAATTGTACGTTGGATTTTTCGATGAGGCAAATAGTTAGTGGGGCTCAAGTGAAAGATTTTTAAAAGATGTGTTACTCAACTGAGTGAAAAAAAAATTATAATAATCAAGTGAGTGCCATAAGAAAGTTATGTCATTTGTGGTGTTCTTATCCCTTAATACTTTGCTTTACTACTATTCATACTTTTTACCAAACCAAACACCACTATATGGAATATATAAGAAATGTATACATATTGTTCGATGTGAATTTTGATAATAAAGAGGCTACGGATGTTCTTGAATATTTTCTAAAGTTTATGATGGAAATTTCACTCTTTGCTTAATTGCAATGTTGTTACATTTTATCGAATAAATATTATTATCTGGAGACATATTGCCAAAAATTAATAAATCTATATGTACAAACGAACGTATACACATACATATGTGTGTACAATGTGAGGCATTGGTGTTTGCATTACGTGATCTTCTTAGCATTGCGATTTTTTTTTTTTCAATTTGAGATATGGAACGTAAATATTATCATTTTGCAATTGCATTTAAGTGATAGAGGAAGTAGTTGTGATAGGAAAAGAAACATTGCATTTTTTTTTTTTTTTGAGAAATGCCCTTCTTGTCTTTTGATATTCCACCACCACAAGATAAAGGTATTTGGTGAGACTGCAGTCTCACTCGCCTAATATTTTCTCAAGATAACGGAGAGAAAGAGGAACTTTAAAAAATTTCTGATAGGTGGGACCGGTTTGAACACATGTCAAGCGCTGAATGGAGTCGCTATTTGTAGGTAAGGGTTGCGGCCGTAAGGAAGTGAGAAACAGAGAGAGAATTTTTGTATAATGTATTCAATGTAACACAATTAGTGTATTTAATTACAAGAGATGAATCAATAAAAGGAAACTAGATATTCTCCTATTCTTCTAGTCCTAAAATAGACAAAGATTACAATCAATTACAATATGATACGATTTAGTGAATCATATCTTCCAACACTCCCCCTCAAGCTGGTGGTCTGTATATGTCCAAGACGCCAAGCTTGCTTAGAAGATATGCATGTTGTCTTTGGTACAATGGTTTAGTGAACATGTCTGTAGGTTGCTCCGAGGTTCTGATTCCTCTTGTTTCGACAATTCCTTCTTGGATTTTTTCTCGGGTAAAATGGCAATCAACCTCTATGTGCTTTGTCCTCTCATGTAATACAGGATTTGCAGCTAGCTTGAGTGCTGAATCATTGTCACAAAAGAGCATAGATGGTTCTTTAACTTCTGTGCCAAGATCTAAGAGTAAACCCCTTAACCAAACTATTTCACAAACTGTCTTGGCCATGGATCGATACTCAGCTTCAGCTGAAGATAAAGACACAGTAGATTGCTTCTTTGTCTTCCATGAAAGCAATGACTCCCCAAACTTGATACAAAAGCCAGTGATGGATCTCCTGCTCATTGGACATGTAGCATAATCCGAATCGCAATAGGCTGTCATTTCCATGTTGCATCTTCGGGAAAGGAGAATCCCTAATCCTGGACATGTCTTTAAGTATTTCACAACCTTCAAAGCTACACTCATGTGAGATTGCTTTGGCTTGTGCATAAACTGATTGAGAGTCTGTACTGCATAGCAGATATCTGGCCTAGTCATAGTAAGATATATAAGCTTTCCCACAAGTCTGTGATATCCTAGCGGATCCTCTAGCAATGGATCATCAGAGAAAGATGATATACCATAATCGTAGTCAACAGAAGTCAGTTTGGCATTCTGCTCAATAGGAATAATCGCTGGTCTACAGCCTGACAGTCCCGCTTCTGATATAATTTCCATCACGAATTTCCGCTGACTAAGAGAGATTCCCTTATTTGAACGAGCTATCTCAATTCATAAGAAAAACTTAGGTGGCCCTAAATCTTTAATATGAAAGGTGGAATGTAGATACTCTTTAAGTCTTTTTACAGCAGAATCATCATTTCCCATGATAAGTATGTCATCTACATAAATCATCAAGTAAATAGATGACATACCTTTTGTCCAAGTGAATAGTGCATAATCATATTTGGACTGTTTGAAACCAGCAGCCATGAGTGCGTTGGTAAATTTGGCATACCAAGAGTTTCTAATGCATCAGACTCGAGAATTTGACCAAGAAGCGATCTTTCGACCGAGCTAATCTGCAATGGTCATTACGGCATAATTAAAAATCGATTAGAGACCGGAGATAGGTCGACTCGATAGAGGCATGCGATCGAGTGTGGGTGATTCCATCAGATTGTGTAATCCTTGTCGATCGACACCGACCGACTTTTCTATCGATTGGATGCCGGTGTTCGTATTTGAAACCTTGAGATTACCCCGACAACCGAAAGTCGCCAATGTTTCAAAGATGTACATTGTGGCTTGAGATGATCAACCACAGGTCAAATGCATGAAAATTTCTAAATGCTACTCGGTAAGTTGGGCCGCGCTAGTATCGTGCTAAAGTGAAATTAACCGTGGAATTGAGATCGAATTCAGAAATTGGAAGTCTGGGTATGTCACAAATCATTTTAGGAACATTGACTTATCTTTGGAAGATTTTTCATGTAATCAGAATTTTTCAGAAATTAAATCAGAGAATGGCTATTTTGGCTTGAGAAATTAGTAGGCCCGCCTTTTGGCCTTGCTTTTGGGACTTAAGTTGGTTTTATGGTCAAGTGATTATGTGAATGGAAGTGTGATGACATTGGATAAATTTTATGGACTTCAATTTGATTCAATTGGAATAGAATCAAGTGGAATTGGAGAATTGGTTGTACAAGAAATTGGACCCCGGCGGAAAATGAAAGTGGACCCATTAAATATTGTTGTGGGGAGAGATTTGAAGTTAGTGGAGCATGACATCATCGTGGGCCAATTTGTTAGATTAAAGAAAGGCAAAAAGAAAAGAAAATGGCCCCCATCCTTCTCTCTCCTCTCTCCCTCTCTCCGTTGCCTCTCTCCTCCATCTTCATTGTGCGAAGACCAAAGAAATTTGCAGAGAAGAAGCTGGAGCAGCCATGGCCGGCCATCCGCTCGCACGCCGTCGTCGCCGCCACCGCCGTGCGTCCGTCCCGCACCGCCCGCGTGCGCTCGCCGGCCTGCCGTCGCGCCGTCTCTGCCTCCCACTCGCTTGCTCGTCGCCCTCGTCCATGCCAGCCCGCGTTCCAGCAGCTCGGGCCTTCGCCGGAGCTCCCTCCGCCGCCGTCGACCTCCCCTTCAGCCCGTCCAAGCTGCCGCCGGTCCTCCTCCGCCCTTTCCGACCCGAACCGGCGCCGGATCCGCCTCCTCCAGCCCCAAATCGGTGGCTGGAAAAATGGGCATGGCAGCCCCTTCTTGGCCCGTTTTGGCCGCCTTCCCGAGCCTAGATGCTCGGCCCGCCTTGAGGAAAGTCGATCCTCGCGTCGTCCTCGTCGTTTTGGTCCGATCGGCTAGCTAATCCAGTGAGTTTAACTCATTAAACCTTGATTATACGGCTAATGATGCCCTAAGTGTGCTTAGTCTAAGTTAAGTAAGTTTATGTGGTTAGATTAGTTTATTTGGTTAATGATTAGATTAAGGTGTTTAATTAAGTTGAGTGTGGTTAATTTAAAGTTAAGTATGTTTATTTTTAATATAAACATCGATGTGACATAATAGGTTTTATTTTTGATTTATTTAAATGTTTCGAAATTCTGGAAATTATAATATTATATTATAATCCGAAATTATTAAAATAGTATTATTTATATAATAAAAAAAAACAGAAAAATTATTTTTGACCCTTATTCTTTCGAAATTTAAATGCTGATCATTGCAGATTCAAATTTGAAATTGATGGTTGGATATTATAAATTGAGTGTGGATTGGAAAATATGAATATTATTATTTAATTAATTTTCGGAATAAATTTAGTTATTTAATAAATCCTGAAAATTATTTTAGAACTTTATTTTCTCAAAATTTCGTGCTAATCGCCGCCGTGCATTTAGAATTTGAGTTTGATGAATGGATGTGGCAAATTGAGTGTTGATTGTGATAAATAAGGATTTTATTCATAAAAACCCAAGTGTCGGGTTTGGCATTGAAATTGGATTGTTAATGGTTAATATCGTGATCGGATTATGTGAGTGAAATGTAAAGTATCCAAGGATCGGTATCGAATTGTCGTGTGCTAGTTGAAAGGCTCGGGTCGCAGTAGTGGCTAGGCCGACTGGATCCTTATTCTGCTAGAAATGCCGTCAATAAAATGATGTGGCTTGGTTGCAGTAGTGGCGGGACCGACTAGACCTTTATTATTCTAGAAATGCCGTCAAGAGAATGACGTGGCTTGGTTGCAGTAATGGCGAGACCGACTTGACCTTTATTCTTCTAGAAATGCCGTCAAGAGAATGACGTGACTTGGTCGCAGTAGTGGCGAGACCGACTGGACCTTTATTCTTCTTGAAATGCCGTCAAGAGAATGATGTGGCTTGGTCGCAATAGTGGCGAGACCGACTGGACCTTTATTCTTCTAGAGATGCCGTCGATAGAATGACGTGGCTTGGTCGCAGTAGTGGCGAGACCGACTGGACCTTTATTCTTCTCGAAATGCCGAAATGTTAATAGATAGCCGACCTGGGAGTAGGCTATGCCTTTGTGTGGCAGTGAATAATAATTGGAATGCGTGCTAAGTGCGATCGTGATTTATATGAAAGTGATGGCGTTCCAATTGTTTGAATTATTATTACTACCTGAGATTATGTGATACAAATTGTGCTAACCTGCAGGAAGGAACTGCGGTGAGGTAAGTTCTCTGTGTGATGTGGCTAGGCCACCTTTGGGCGTATTTTCTTTCTAATAGGGGTTTAGGGGGTTGAACTTGCTGAGACGTTGTCTCAGTGGTTATTGAATAACCATTTCAAGTCCCTGGTGGACGGAGCGGCCAGATAGCTTTGGTTGGCCTTGAGGAGAGACAGAGGTGAAGTCATAGGGATTGGAGATCGTGTACGACTTATAGGTCATAGGATAACCTCTTTTTTTTAGAGCCATTCTTTTGTAGATTGTTGGTCGTAAACCTCTGTTTGTAATTCTGTCGAATTGTGTTTAAGTGTTATGTTGTGAGTTTGCTTTATGCTTTTCTATCCCGTATTTCATTGTCAGGGGTTTATAATACATTCCGCTTGCGCAATAATAAATAAAAGGGTCGGCGATACATACCCTTGGGATATCGCATATTTGATCGACCGCAGTGGGATGTGCGCGCGCTCGGGGTTCGGGGCGTGACAATATTTCCTGTTGATTCTGTTGGCTCTTCAGGAGGTTCTGTAATAGCATGACCCATAAGAGTCTCAATCGGTGTTGAAGGAGTTACTTCACTTGATCTTGGAGGAGAAGTAATAATAAGAGTTCCTTCAGAAGGCAAATCATCTTCTAAGAATCCCTTATGAGCTGTCTTGGTTTCTTCAGGAGAAAGAGTTATGGTATTGAATGGAAAAATATCCTCATGAAAGACAACATCCCTGCTAACAATAAAGTCTCCTGTGGATGGCATATAAATACGATATCCCTTCTTTAAGGCTGCATAACCCATAACGATGCATTGATGAGCACGAGGAGCCATCTTATCCTTATGTCCCACTGTAGTTACATAACATAGGCATCCAAAAACCCTAAGATGACTCAAATCTGGTTTCTTTCTATACAACAGCTCAAAAGGTGTCTTTCCTTTCAGAATGCGAGATGGCATGCGATTGATCATATATGCTCCCGTGACCACACAATACCCCCAAAAGTTTTCAGGAACATATGCTTGAAACTTAAGAGCCCTAGCACCTTCTAAAAGGTGACGATGTTTTCTTTCTACTACACCATTTTGTTGTGGTGTATAAGTACATGAACTCTCATGCAATATTCCATTCAGGAAAAAAAAGGAAGCACACTTATTATTAAAGAATTCTCTACCATTATCAGTTCTAATCCGACGGATTATTTTTCCGAATTGAGTCTTTGACAGGGATAGAAAAGTTCTCAGATGTGAAAGAACTTGATTTTTTGACTGCATGAGGAATATCCATGTGGCACGGGAGAAGTCATCCACGATTGTGAGGAAAAATCGAGATCCATCATGATTCAAGGTATGGTAGGGCCCCCAAACATCAACATGTATTAAGGAAAAAATGTCATCTGCTCGAGAAGTGCTATGAGGGAAAGGAGCACGAGTTTGTTTTGCCATGGGGCAGATGGGGCACTGAGGACAAGGAAAAATTGCACTGTGGCCCAATCTTTTATGATTAAGAAAATTCATATCATTGGTAGCAACATTACACAATGACTTATTGAATTCAATAGAAGGTAAATATTGTGGGAAATTTTCCCAAAAATACAGCCCTTGATTGACTCTACCCAAGCCCATCAGTTTGCCAGTCGAAAGGCCTTGAAAGTAACAATTATCAAGATGGAATAGAATGCGGCATGAATTTTCTTCGCAAACTCGGGAAACTGATATCAGGTTGAAATGGAAATTAGGAACATATAGCACATTTCGAAGAGTAATGAGTGAGCTAAGATTCACAGTGCCAGACATGACTACTTGAGTAGTATTTCCATTTGGAAGTTGTACTGATATGGGACAAGACAACTTTTTAACTTCACAAAAAAAAGATTTATGGCAGACTATGTGGTCACTAGCCTCAATCAATAATCCATGCATTCTGAGAAATTGCATTCATCAGACAATAGGATGTACCTGTAAAGCTCCCAGTTTTATCAGAAGCATCCAATTTCTTCAATGCCTCCATAAGTTCCTGATATTGATCATGGGTGATTGATTTTCCCATTTGTTGACTTGATACCTGAAAAACTGAGAAAAATTTCCCCTTTTCTTTTTCTCCTGGTTTTCCATGTAATTTCCAACAGTTTTCTATGGTATGGTGGGGCCTCTTGCAATAATCACAATATAATTTACCTTTTCCTTTGGGCCCACCAATTTTTGCAGCTGAGGAAGACTTGTTCATGGGCTGGAAAACTTGCGCCGAGGTTGGGCCGAATAAATTGGGCCCATCCGATCCTCCGAAAAAAAGACCGCGCGAATTGGGCCCATCCGTTCCTTCGAGAAAGGGATTGCGCAGGCCGTCTGGCCCATTGAAGCGCGAGCCGTCCGATCCACCGAAGCCAGATCCTCGCTGGCCGTTGGATTCACTCGCGCCCAAGATCAGACGCGAGCCGTCTAATTGACTAGTCTGATTCGGGCCGTTCGCGAATCTTCGGATATCTCTAGGGTTCTCGTCGAGGAACCCTAGATCCGCCCCCGCCTCTCTTCCTCTCGCGATGCTCTTATGTGAGAAACGGGGATGGCCCCTTGCTGCCAAAACGATTCCTTCTCCTCCCCTTCCATGATCCGCCGTTCGTTGTTGACTTTCCTCCTGAACAGCGAGTTGGTAAATCCGACCGAGGCTCGGCATCGGCTCCATGGTAAGGATTTGGGAGCGAAACGTCTGGTAAGCTTCGTTGAGAATGAGGAGGAACCTCGTCGCTTTCTCCCTCTCCCTCATGTTTCTGTACTACTGTTGTATCTGTTCGGGCTAGTCAAATTTCTCTTCGACGGCCTCCAATTCGTTCCTAGTGCCGAGAGTTTATTGTCAACTCCGGCCACTGTTGAGTTCCCTTGCTTCAGATTTGATATCTGCTGTGTGAGGTAAAATTTTTTTAACTTGGTCGAGCTTTCCGTACATCTCCCTTATGCTTTCCCATAATTTTTGTGAATCTTCTGTCAGTGGAAGTCCGGCCGCAACTTCGGTTGAGATGCAGTTTCCAATCCATGTTTTGACTAATTGGCTGCATCTCTTCCAAAGGCGCACCGATCTTTCATCGGCCGGAATAGGGAAAGTTCCGTCTATGAAAACTTCTTTTCCCTTTGTGATCAGTGCGTGCCGGAACTCGCGCGACCAGGTTGAGTAATTGTCGACGCCTATTAACTGTTGGCTGATGATTTTTAGTTCAGATCCTTCGGCATTTGTTGTAAGTGGGTCGCCGGGTTCCGGCCGACCACTGGCAGCAGGGAATTGATACGGAAAGAAACCCGGATAGGGATTTGCATTCTGACCCGACCCTATTGCAGGCCCCGCATTGAGAAAACCCGGGTAGGGATTCGTTCCCATACCCGGTCCAGTCGATCTGCTCGTCTGCTCCGCGCCGATGGTTGAGCTTGCCCCGTCAATGGTCGGTGGGCCTCCATCGGTTCGCACGTTGCCTTGGTAGCCCGGCGATGATGCACTGGGGCTTGGTCCCTGATACCATGGATATGGTATCTACTGGTAAGGAGGCCCTGAGAAGGGCAACTCTAGATTGGCCTGAGCCTGGTATTGCTGCCATTGCGCGTGTTGCGGATGCAACACAATCTGACCCTGCTGCTGTCCTGATTCGGAAACCACAACAGGAGAGTCTTGGCTGCTGAGATTCTGTGGAGTAGTGTTCCCAGCAGATTGGTCGACTGGATTCATTGTAAGGTCTTCTGGCTTTGTCATGGTAAATGGAGATTAATTCCTTCGGCAACTCTTTTGTAGGTTGAGTTCTTCTGGAAATAATTGAAGCTTTGATTCCTATGGCAACTCCTTTGAAGATTGAAGTTCCTTTATGAGGCAATCTGAGCGGAAGCAGAAAAAGGTCAGAACCCGCAAGCTCTGATACCATGTAAGGAAGTGAGAAAAGAGAGAAATTTTTTGTATATTGTATTCAATGTAACACAATTCGTGTATTTAATTACAAGAGATGAATCAATAAAAGGAAACTAGATATTCTCCTATTCTTCTAGTCCTAAAATAGACAAAGATTACAATCAATTACAATATGATACGATTTAGTGAATCATATCTTCCAACAGCGGCCCTCGCCCACACGTGTCAAGCGCTAAATGAAGTCATTATTTGCAATGAGGGTTGCCGCTCACTCCCACGCCTAGCATAGGTAGACTAACCTAGCTTGTGGTCGAAGAAGGTTGGCCATCAACCCTCACTAGAGTTGGTACGGAAAAAAAAGGAAAAGAAAGTTGAAAAATATATGATTGAATTAGTCAAAATATAATAGGTTTATGATTTTTTGGATAATTTTCTCGCATTAATCTATGGTCAGGTGTAAATTGATATGACCTTTCTGCAACTAAGGCAGCAAACAACCACTTCCAAATAAGTGCAAAGGGCTTTTCTCCTTTTTCCCTATGAAAATCACACTACATATCTACCCCAATGCACCTATGTTGTGGCCTGACGTCTATGATCTCTATTTAGCCGTTCTCTTTCTTCGTTCAATAACTACATGCTACAGTGACCCAAGTGGTTTCGGCCATGCTCGCAATCCTATTCACCTTCCTAATCCTCGTGTTGACCAGAAACCACTAAACATGCTACAAGTTCAGACAACACGGCTAGGTTTGTGTATGAACAGTTTCGTTTCTGAAAGCTTTCCTAAATGCAGAATTGCAGAGAGATAAAAAGAATGCTTATGAAGGTCAATTGATGCCTGAACTTAGCTCCTGCTGAGGGCACATTTAGTAATCATCCTATTTTCGGGAACAATTTTTGTTCAGAAATAAATTTTTTTAGATTATGTTTCTTAGACAAGTTTTTGAGCATTCAAATGCATTTGATAATTGTACAAAATTTTTATTTCCAAAATATAAATATATTTGGTATGACTCTCAATTTCTTTTTTTGTGATTTAAAATTTCTTTTAATTTTTAAAATAATTTTATTACATTTCTCTCTCTCTCTCTCTCTCTCTCTCTCTCTCTCTCTCTCTCTCTCTCTCTCTCTCTCTCTCTCTCTCTCTCTCTCTCTCTCTCTCTCTCTCTCTCTCTCTCTCTCTCTCGTCAGCCTCACCATGGTCAGGCGACTTCCACCTCAGGGCTCGAGCCGACTGGCGATTTTTTTAATTTTTGATTCAATTGCAAATTTATTCCTAGGAACAAATTTGTTTCTAGGAAAAAAAGGTGATCAAACGGATTATTATGTATTTGTTTTCGTTTTGAGGAATAAAATGATAGAATTGAGCATTGTTTGGCACGTTACCAAACAAGCCCTATGTGATCATTTCTCTTTGGTCTACTTTCATTGAAAAAGGAAAATAATTTTGTTGTGTGAATTAAAAATTGCTTTTGTTCATCCATTATTGTCTACTTAGCACTATTAGGTACTTATAAAAATCAGAATCATGAGTAGTCCTTTCGAAGCCTGAGAAGCCAAAGCTCATGGAAAGTCGCTGGGAAAAGGGGAAACATTCCATCAAGTTATAGAAGTTCAGAACTAAAATGGCTATAATGAAAGATGAGATTCAAAATGAATTTATAATGGTATCTTTTGGTACTTTAAAGATTATCAGTTATTACAGTTGATTACATGATTTTTTTTATACCAAAAACTTAGCAAGCGAGCGTCGTGTGCACCATTTCTACTATGATCGTAAAGATTCGAGGTGCTACATGATAAATGATAGTCTAATAATCTAATTTGCGGTACAAATGGAGAAATGTGAAAGGTGAAAGTCACAGCCACCCTAAAAGCCACCCTAAAACAAGAACTAACACTATATCCTCGGCAAAAAAGAGACATGACATGGGTGGCATCGGACTTCCCCCATTATCGTTCGCCTATCCTGAGGAACTATACACTCTTGGGTTCCGTTTATTTTGGAGAGAACAAATGATTTAGGAATCATTTTCTCAAAAACAATTGCTTTGTATCGTGTAAAATAATTAATTAATGAAATTTTCATTAACAAAAAAAAATTTATATCTAAATTTTTTTTATGGAGAATGAAAATATTTTTCGCTCAATTTTGTTTTTGCAAGTTATATGAGCTATCATTTTTGGAAAATTGTTTTCCTTCATTTTTCCATGAAACGCACACAACTTGTGTGCATTTTTCTTTTTTTACAGAAAATGAATGATTTGAAAAACATATTTATAAAAATAATCACTTGTGTCGCTTAGAAAAATGAACGAATGAAAAAAAAATCATCGCTCAAGAAAATATTTAGATATAAATTGTTATTGGTAATAAAATATTTTTCATTGATTAATTATTTTAAGCGACACAAGTAATTACTTTTCAAAGAAATTTTCAAATAATCTATTTTTGGTGAGATAAACCGACTCATGATCCTTAGGAAAAAGAACAAGGATAATGACATCACAAAGAAAAGGAGAGGATGGTCCGACAACTGACGGCAGTCCACTTCAAGACTATTACGACATCATTAGAGAACTTGCTTTTAACACATAATCATCGACAATCCACATAGCTTGAATTTACTAGAACCGATCTTAGCATGCTCCCGCTAATTCCCACCAATTTCTTGATTTTTTTTTTTTTGCCTTCTTGTTCCCATCACCTTAAACCTAGAATGCTGGATGCAGTTACATCTCATAGGGTGTCCAGTCTAGACATCTAAAGCCGCCAATTTTGGGGCACTTTTTGCACCACCCTGGCATTGCACAAAACGGGGTACAGAGCTAGCATGCGATTATGTGCATTGCCATAAAGCATGCTAGCTTTGCAATGGGCTCTTCACCCATTCTCATTCACCCCAAACGTGGATGACTATTATATTAGTCTACCCATTGATAGTCAATGCAAGTATCGAATCGACGTGGAATTTACCTTCCTTATCGTGAAACCCCTTATTTTATTGTCTATTTTTATCTTCCCGCCAGAGAGAGAATACAAAGAACAGTGCGGGATCTTCCACTCTAAGACGGATCTCTTACATGTTTCCTTTTTGAGCCTTTTTAAGGACCTGCTCAAGTCCGTGTGAGTTCTCGCATTCCCTTGCAACAATGCTCGATTCATAGCCCCATCTTTTCTGCACGTACATAAATGCATTCCCTCGCAACAGTGCTCGATTCATAGCCCCATCTTTTCCGCACGTACATCAATGCATTCCCTCGCAACAGTGCTCGATTCATAGTCCCATCTTTTCCGCACGTACATAAAAGAAGGAATATTAGGGACGCGTCCGTTGATAATTGCCTCCGTTCTTCGACTCGTCAATGGAGGGAGGAGATGTCTACAGAGTGAGCAGGAGCCAGCGTGCGAGTGCCTCCGGGGCATGGAGGAACCGTGGGATGGAAGAGGCGTTCTCGGGGTCCCTATCACGCCGAGGCGACGAGGATGAGGACGACGAGGAAGCTCTCAAATGGGCCGCCCTTGAGCGGCTCCCCACATTTGACCGCCTGAGGAAGGGCATCCTGACCACCTCGCGTGGCGGAGGGGATGAGGTCGATGTGCTGAACCTCGGCTTCCAGGAGAAGAAGAAGTTGCTCGAGAGGTTGGTGAGGGTGGCCGAAGAGGACAATGAGAGCTTCTTGTTGAAGCTAAAGAACCGCATCGCAAGGTAAAAGATATTGAGAAATGCCATGTTAAGTGTGGCTTTGTTTCACCGAAAATTTCTTGGTAAAATAAAATATTTTCTATAAAAATCACTTTCTAATAAAATGTTTAGTTTTTATTTATTTGGTGGTTTAAGAAAAGTGATTTCGTACTTGTCAAAAGAAAAAACTATCTTTTCTCAATTTAAACTTGTTATTTTCAGTCGATGGGAAATGTTTTCCATAAATCGATTAATTCTCCATCATCCAAATATTAAAAAGTTGGAAAATAATTTTCTGAAAATAGTTTTCCTTCAAACTAACAAATCCTAAATGATGTGGTAGATTTTATAATTTTTTTAATTGGATCCACTTATATATATATATATATATATATATATATTCTAATCCCTATGTGATTAGTCTTTCATAAAAGCAATGATAATAACTTGTTTGTTCTATAAAATGAAGCAGCAAATGGTTAGTAAGTATTCAAATAAGTGCATCATAAGGGTAAATCTGTCACATCATAAACTTAGAATTCCTTAGCAAATTACTGATCCTTGATCAACGAAAGACAAATAGTTCAAATAAGAGTGGGTATTCCAAAACTAATTGATAGTTTAATTAGAAAAAAGGTTGGTTATTCACTCAAATAAAGATGGATAAATTCGAAAAAAAAGGTAAATTGAAGATGTTGGTAAGAAAGACAAATAAAAGTTACTAAAAGATTAGAAAAGTTGATCTGTCAAATGATTTAGTAGTTTTACGAAAGTGTTAGTATGTTGGCAATAAATTATTGAGAAATTGGGAGACCCGTCACTTTTTTTAGTAATAGTATTTTGACACTTACCAACTCTTTCTATAAAAACATATCCCTTTTTTGTGGAAACAGGATGATAGAATTGTCGTAATTGGATTGCCAAGACATTGAAAGAAGCTGCCAATTGATAGAATAGAAGTTACAATGCATTACCTTACCAATCATAATGAAATTGCAAAAGTAATATTTTTCCTCCGTTTACCACGGTAACTATTCATACAAGTGACTATTTGCTGTAATTAAGCATTTGTGAGCTAGTAATGCAAAATGAATATTTCTTTTCTTTATATATATTTTTTGCAAAAATTGTGTTCGACTGTTAAAGCAGTTTTAGTGACATTTTGTCCAATTATGGTTCTTATGAATGTGGTTTTCGTTGTAGAGTGGGAATTGATCTTCCTAAAATTGAAGTGAGATATGAGCATTTGAATGTGGAGACAGAGGCTTTTGAAGGAAGCAGAGCTTTGCCCAATTTTATTAACTTCGGTCTCAATTTTGTAGAGGTAATCACCAGCAGCAGCAAGGACATCAAACATAACAAGCGCACTTTTTTATTTTTCATTTAGCAGAGACAAGAACAATGACCATTTATTATATACAAATGCTCAAATGTAGTAAATGTGTTTCTGTCTGATATTTTCTTATTCTTATTCTTTTTTACTTTTTTCCTTTTGTTGTTGAAGGGCATCTTGACTTCCCTGCACATCCTCCCTAGCAGAAAGAAACACTTGCCTATCCTGCAAGATGTTAGTGGGATCATCAAACCTGGTAGGTGGACAAATTAAACCAAATTAAAAACAACTTTAAATCACATATGAAATGGAATCTCACTTCTAAGTTCAGTTTTTTTTTTTGTTTTTGTTTTTGGCTTGAATTAAATGACGAAGATTTTCTTTTGTTTCCTTTCTTCTTTTTCGCAACCGGTTTCTAATTTGCGTTCCATTTTTGCAGGATGACATTGCTTTTAGGTCCTCCTAGTTCGGGGAAGACCACACTCCTATTAGCTTTGGCTGGCAAGCTTGACTCCAAACTGAAGGTAAATGCAATTATTTCATTTAATTTCACACCTTTTTTCTTATCCGATTTCCAACGTGTAGTCGCTAAAACTAAATTTGTCTCAAAGTTCACTAAAATATGAATACTGTTACTTAGACGACAGGAAAGGTTACTTACAATGGACATAGCTTCAATGAGTTTGTGCCCCAAAGAACTGCGGCCTATATAAGTCAACATGAACTTCACATTGGAGAAATGACAGTAAGAGAAACTCTGGCCTTCTCTGCGAGATGTCAAGGGGTCGGAACTCGATATGGTACTTAGAAATCTTTCTTCTTCTATTATTTACATAGTCGGGTTTGAATACGAGATATCTATATAATGAGAAAAAGGTGGATCCTTTTGTGGCACTCTGTAGACATGTTGGCAGAGCTATCGAGAAGAGAGAAAGCAGCAAATATAAAACTAGATCCTGATATCGATGTCTACATGAAGGTAATGCTAATAGTCACTTTTCTCCCATTTTCCAAATCAAACAAGGATATGGAACACATAGAAAACTCAACAAGGAACAATTGGTTTTTGAGTACAACACTGGCATAGTTCCTTTCTTTCCCACGGGCAGAAAACAGTGTTGAGTTTAATTGTGGGGTCTTTTGTGTGTAAAATCCCCCAGGCTGCAGCAATGCCAAGTCAGGAGGCCAGTGTTGTGACAGATTATGTTCTCAAGGTAACCTTTGACAAGGATCACAAAAAGTAAGTCACACAAACAAATTTGGAGGAATAAACGTTTAATGAACATGTCCATTTTCCACAGATTTTGGGGCTGGAAGCTTGTGCAGATACCATGGTTGGTGATGAAATGATCAGGGGTATTTCCGGAGGACAAAGGAAGCGTGTGACCACAGGTTAGTAGCAATTTCCATCCTTGTAGATACCAGGAAATTAATATGTGATGTCCCCTCTCTAGTCTAATCAACAAAATTGATCAATGACTTGCATTTGCCAGGTGAGATGCTGGTCGGGCCCACAACAGCATTCTTCATGGATGAGATATCTACTGGGCTGGATAGCTCGACCACATACCAAATAGTGAAGTCCCTGGAGCAATTCAATCACATTTTTGAAGGCACAACCGTTATTTCCCTTCTTCAGCCAGCTCCAGAGACTTACAATATGTTTGATGACGTTATTCTACTATCTGATGGCCAGATCGTGTACCGGGGTCCTCGTGAGCAGATCCTAGATTTCTTTGAATCCATGGGATTCATATGCCCCGAGAGGAAGGGTGTTGCCGACTTCTTGCAAGAAGTACGTTGAAACATAACAATTTTCCACCTTGCAGATTTTGGGAGATCAAAAAGCATTCTCAAAGCAAGTGTCTTTGTTAAAAATTCTTGGATATGTGCGTGCGGAAGCATGGTTTTGGTATTAGTTATAGTTTTTGATTAGTGACGTGTGCAAGTGTATGATATAGTTTATAGATGATGGACATGGGACAAAATAGGATAATTAAAGGATAAAGAACATGGTATATGGGAAATAGTTTCATTAGTTGGATAAAATAATTTTACAATAGTTGAAGGAAATAGTTTGATGAAGATTGGTGGAGGTCTAAGACCTCTCACGATGTGGAGGGTTTTCCCACCACACACAAGGTGGAGGGTTTTCACCTCACACACCTCAAATGATGAACTTACATGCCTATTTATAGGCGTGAGTCACCACCTTAGAAGATTCTAGTCTTCTCTTACATGCTGGACTTTTCTTCTTTCTTCTAGAAAATTCATCTAGGGAATTCTAGAAATTTAGCAACTCTAGGAAATTCTAGAAAATGGATCACCATTTCCAACACTCCCCTTGATCCATTTTCGGGATACTTCGGATATTGTAGTTTGTCCCATGTCTTTTATTTCGTCTTCATTCCACGATCCCTTGCATTCTCTTGTCAAAACACTTGCACTTGCCTTTTAATGTGCATGTCTTTTTTTCAACGATGTCCCATATGTCCTGGGGCATCAAAATGCTCTTAGTTGTAGTTGTTAGCTCGGGCTCTGGCTCTAGCTCCCGTAGGCTCTGGCTCTGGCTCTAGCTTTGATTCTGGCTCTAGCTCCAGCTCTGGCTCTCTTGGCTCTCGCTCGGGCTCTGGCTTTGTTGGCTCTCGCTCGAGCTCTGGCCTTTTTAGTTGAGGATGGTGAGGACAAACGCCCATAACCATCCGATATGCCTGATTCTAGCTTCATAGTCTCTTACGCCTGGCTTAGTTACGAACTTGAGCGCATTTGGCTCTAATACCATGTTAAAAAAATTTGTGTGGTTTTGTTTATTGTTATTATTTTTTTTTTTTGGATGTGTGTGTGCGGAAGCATGGTTTTGGTATTAGTTATAATTTTTGATTAGTGACATGTGTGTGCAAGTGTATGATATAATTTGTAGTGGATGGACAAGGGATAAACTAGGATAATTGAAGGACAAAGAACATGGAAAAAATAGTTTCATTAGTTGAACAAAATAGTTTGATGGAGATACAGTAGAGATCTATGACTTCTCATTGTGGAGGGCTCACCTCACACACAAGGTGGAGGGTTTACCTCTCACGGTGGAGGATTCACCCCCACACACAAGGTGGAGGGTTTTCCCTCACTCTTAAATGATCAATTACAAGCCTTAGGCATGAATTCACCGCCATACTCAACCGACTTTGTACAAAAAATTAATATAAAATTACAAACTTGCTTCTTTATCTCCTGCTCGTGCGGCTTCTTCAGATCTTCTAGTGGCTTCTCCATTTTTCTTCATTTTTCTAATCTTAGCAAATTTTGTTGACTTTTCTTTCAAGATTTCCTATGCACAAATTTCCCATGCACGAGACTTCTCTAGTTTGTTCTCCTTCAGCCGCTATTCTTGACTTTTATCCAAGGTTTCCCACTTGAATCTTCTCCAATTCCCACGTGAATGTTAGTAGTTTCTAGATTTTGTTGAAAATGGATCACCAATTTCCAACACTCTCCCTTGATCCATTTTTGGGATACTCCGAACTTGCGTTATAAAACCTCAGACATACCTTGAAATTCCTCTTGTAGTTTGTCTCATGTCTTTTATTTCTTCTTCGTTCCACGATCCCTTGTATTCTCTTATCAAAACAATTGCACTTGCCTCGAATGTGCATGTCTTTTCTTCAACGATGTCCCATATGTCTCGGGGCATCAAATTGTTCTTAGTTGTAGTTGTTAGCTCGGGCTCAAGCTCGGCCTCTCACTCTCGTAGGCTCTGGCTTTGGCTCCGGCTTTGATTCTGGCTCTAGCTCCGACTCTGGCTCCGGCTCTAGCTCTCGCTTGGGCTATGGCCTTTTTAGTTGAGGATGGTAAGGACAAATGTCCAACATCATGTGGCTTTGATACCATGTTAATTTTTTTTATGAGAAATAGTTTTATTAGTTGGATAAAATAATTTTATAATAGTTGAAGGAAATAGTTTGATGTAGATTGGTGGAGGTCTAAGACCTCTCACGGTGGAGGGTTTTCCCACTAGTGGAGGGTTTTCACCTCACACACCTCAAATGATGAATTTACATGGCTATTTATAGGAATGAGTCACTGCCTTAAAAGATTCTAGTTTTCTCTTGAATGCTAGACTTTTCTAGGCTTCTCTTACATGCTGGACTTTTCTTCTTTCTTCTAAAAAATTCATCTAGGGAATTCTAGAAGTTTAGCAACTCTAGGAAATTCTAGAAGATGAATCACCATTTCCAACGGTCTTGCAATAACACATTTTCCTTTTATATTGATAGGTAACATCGCGAAAAGATCAGCAGCAATATTGGGCACGTAAAGATGAGCCTTACACTTTTGTCACAGTTCGGGAGTTCGCAGAGGCATTCCATTTGTTTCACTTGGGAAGGAAACTCAGGGACGAGCTTTCCACTCCTTTTAATCGAAGCAAGAACCACCCAGCTGCTTTGACTACCGAAAAATATGGTGTCGGAGTAAAGGATTTGCTGCGAGCTTGTGCCTCAAGAGAACTCTTGCTTATGAGGAGAAACTCCTTCGTTTACATTTTCAAGATCTTTCAGGTAAATGCGGACTTCAATTCTCATTTCAAACTTGAACTAGCTATAACACGACTCAACTCATTTATCAGCTCACGGTTGTCGCGTGTGTTGTGATGACCCTCTTCTTTCGGACTAAGATGCCTCGGGATACCACAATCGATGGAGGGCTTTACATTGGCGCATTGTTCTTCACTCTCGATATGATCATGTTCAACGGAATGGTGGAGATTAGCATGACAATTGCCAAGCTCCCGGTTTTCTACAAGCAGAGGGATCTCCTCTTTTATCCGGCATGGGCATATGCTCTTCCAATTTGGATTTTAAAGATCCCTATCACCTTTGTGGAGGTTGCAGTTTGGGTGTTCACGACCCACTATGTCATCGGATTTGATCCACATGTTGATAGGTGGGAAAGAAAGGGGATAAGTCCACTGTTGAACGATGGCAAATCCAACATCGCATTCGTAAAATTTTTACTGTTTCGATTATGAGGTCTCTGTGTCGTGTTTGCAGGTTGTTCAGGCAGTACCTTTTGCTTGTGCTCGTTCAGCAAATGGCATCAGCCTTATTTCGGACAATTGGGGCAGTGGGTAGAAACATAATTGTTGCCAACACATTGGGGACATATTTTCTGTTCATTTGCGTTGTATCAAGTGGTGTTACTCTTTCAAGAGGTATAGTGTATAGTAGAATTCAAAACCTTTTTTTCTTTGGCCTTCTTTAGTCAAGAGGAGTGCTAATTTCGAATCCTCATACCAATTGCAGAGGATATAAAGAAATGGTGGATTTGGGCTTATTGGGTATCACCCCTAATGTACGGGCAGAATGCGCTAGATACTAATGAGTTTTTATCATCAAACTGGAACAAGGTGAAACCTTGTAATTGCTCGATGCCAGAATTTCGTATTTCTCCATGAATATCGTTTCAGACCACCTGATTTTTGTTATGTATGCCATGTGATAGGTTCCCTTCAATTCAAGTTCAAATGAAACACTAGGAGTTCAATCTTTGAAGTCACGTGGAGTTTTTACCCATGCCTCCTGGTATTGGATCGGAGTCGGGGCAGAGTTTGGATACATTTTGCTCTTCAACATCACGTTTTCGATGGCTCTCACTTTCCTTAACCGTAAGTGGATTCCAGTTTCTTCTTCTTTAGGCTTCAGTCCATTGGAGCTAGCCTAACTTCTCTAAGCAATTTTGCAGCCTATGGCCGATCTCAGGCACTAAAATCAGAAGATCATCAAAGTAATGAAAATGATCATAGAGAAGGAGGATCGGTTCAGTTGGCGTCTCGGGGTTCTAATCACCAACAAGCACCTGGTAATAGTCTCATTGTTTCTTTCAGATTTTATTGTCTATTTTTAGCAGGTGGGTGATGAACAAAAGACTAACAGTAGAGGCTGAAAAGAGCAACTGTTTTTGTCAAGGACTTGCGTTGTGTCTTAACCAACGTTTTCTTTTCGGATTTGCAGTGAGTTCACCCAGATCCTCGTCTACAAGTCCCCAGATGGCCGGCGTGACTAATAGGAAAAAAGGAATGGTCCTGCCATTTGATCAACACTCTATCACTTTCGATGAAATCAAGTACTCAGTTGATATGCCACAGGTAAGAGATTCAAGTTGAACCATGAGAAATCTCAAGATAGTACCTCTTCCTGATAGAAGCATATATAGTCATACCCAAGTATTGCCATTTAATTACCTTGTTTTGTCTATGTTGGCAGGAAATGAAGAGTCAAAGTGTTCTCGAGGATAAATTAGTGCTCTTAAGGAGTGTAAGTGGTACTTTTAGGCCTGGTGTTCTCACAGCTTTGATGGGTGTCACAGGTGCTGGTAAAACTACTTTGATGGATGTGTTGGCTGGCAGAAAAACTGGAGGATACATCGAAGGAAACATAATGATTTCCGGGTATCCAAAGAAGCAAGAGACATTCGCTCGGATTTCTGGCTACTGCGAACAAAACGACATCCATTCACCTCATGTCACAGTCTATGAGTCATTGATTTACTCTGCATGGTTGCGCTTACCCGCTGACATCGACAATGAAACCAGAAAGGTTGGCCTCCATCCCTCGTTATGAACTCTTCAAGTTTTCACTTCTTTTAAAGTCCAAACTTATGGCTCTTTTTGTCTAGCTAGTTTTGAAAACGTTATCAAGAGTCATTCTTATCCATCATATCATTTGTATTTCAAAAAACCTTTACAGATGTTCGTTGGGGAAGTGATGGAGCTTGTGGAACTAAATCCACTGCGACAAGCCTTGGTTGGTTTGCCTGGTGTCAATGGTCTTTCTACAGAGCAACGAAAAAGGCTAACCATAGCGGTTGAACTAGTAGCAAACCCCTCCATTATTTTCATGGACGAGCCCACATCTGGGCTCGATGCAAGGGCTGCTGCTATTGTCATGAGAACAGTAAGGAATATAGTGGATACAGGGAGAACTATTGTGTGCACCATCCACCAGCCGAGCATTGACATATTTGAAGCTTTTGATGAGGTGAGTAATGTCAACACAACCTAAGTACAAGAATTTGTCCATAATGCTATTGATAAATGAGCCATGTACCTCTGCCGTAGCTTCTCCTATTGAAACGAGGTGGGCAAGAGATATATGTTGGTCCGTTGGGTCGTCATTCTTGTCATCTAATCAAGTACTTTGAGGTACGAGTTGCTTGGCTGGTAAGGTTTCAATTTCCCTTTTTCTCAAAGTTCACTAAATCACCAAGAAGAGATACCTTCATGTGAAAGGGAATCCGAGGAGTTAGAAAAATCGAAGACGGTTATAATCCAGCAACTTGGATGCTTGAAGTCACAACACCAGCACAAGAACTTGCCCTGGGGATTGATTTTGCTGATTTATACAAAAATTCGGACTTGTACAGGTGGGTTCAGTGCATTCTGAAAGGACCAAATTTTAGCCTTGTTAATGACCATAGGAGGCAACACTCACATAGATTGCAGAGAGTTAGATTGACACATCCTGCAATTTTCCAGGAGAAACAAGGCTTTGATCAAAGAATTGAGCGTACCACCACCTAATTCCAAGGATCTCTACTTCCCCACTAAGTATTCACAGTCAACTTTCACCCAACTCATCGCTTGCTTATGGAAACAACATTGGTCTTACTGGCGCAACACAAACTATACAGCCGTTCGGTACCTCTTCACAATCCTCGTGGCCTTAACTTTCGGGAGTATGTACTGGGATAGGGGATCTAAAACGTAAGTCCTGCCTAGACACGTAAAAGTTTTAGTCCGTGTACCATCAAACTGGATGTGTGTTCATCGACCTTTGGATCTTGCAGGAACCGAACACTAGACGTAATTAATGCGATGGGCTCAATGTATGCCAGCTCTATTTTTCTTGGGATCCAAAATGCATCTCCCGTGCAACCAGTTGTATCGGTGGAAAGAACAGTTTTTTATAGAGAGCGAGCTGCGGGGATGTATTCAGCCGTGGCATATGCTCTAGCGCAAGTAAAATTTTGCTTCAGAATGATCCCCATCTTCTCTTAAAAATCAATATTCTAATTAACTGTTCCTTACGTTGTCCGAATCCCGATATTGTAGGTTCTGATTGAAGTCCCCTACATCGTTGCACAAGTCATAACATACACCCTCATAGTTTATCCGATGATTGGATTCGAATGGACAGCTGAAAAGTTTTTCTGGTTTTTGTTCTTCGAGCTCTTCACCATGATGTCATTCACCTTCTTTGGCATGATGGCAGTAGGCTTGACCCCTAACCATCATATCTCCAGCATCATTTCCTTTGCATTCTTCTGTCTATGGAACGTCTTCTCAGGGTTCCTAATGCCACGAACCGTAAGTTCTATCCAGCAACCATTTCTGATTTTCTTGGATCTTTTTCCAAAATGGTATTGATGCCTAATAATGAGAGATTACCTTTACTTGCTATATCTTTAACAGAGGATGCCTGTTTGGTGGAGATGGTTCTATTGGGCATGCCCAGTTGCTTGGACTTTATACGGGTTGGTGGCCTCGCAGTATGGTGATGTGGAGGACATGCTTGAGGACTATGGCGGTTCAGTGAAACAATACATCAAAGATTACTTGGGTTTCAGACACAACTTCCTAGGGGTGGCCGCTGGCATGATCGTCATGTTCCCCATTCTCTTTGCTTGCCTTTTCACTGTTTCCATCAAGGTGCTCAATTTCCAGAGGCGATAAAAGTTTTTTAGCATTCGTGTTGACTTACGGCACATGGCTAATAGCATTCCCATCGCCAATCGAAGAGGCATGGGTTCTGCACTCATGTTATGAACAGGAGCCTTGCAGAGATCATTTCCAGTTTGAACTACTGATTTTAATGAAGGGCAACTGATTATGAGTCAGTCAGTCCTAATATCCATTTCTCAACCGAATCAATCTGTGCAATATTTAGACATCGAGTAAGATTACAGTTGTTCATGTCATGCGGATGAAGTATTTTAGAGGAAACAAAAACCAGACAAGATCAGGATAACATAATTTGTCATTTCTGACGGTATAAACGTCATCTCTTTGGCCACAACACAATCTGGCCAAAATTTTTTAGCTTATATTGGAGCTGTAGCAAGATGAAGGTAGAAGTTGCGTGTTAATAAACCTACTTACGTCATCGCTAGTTCAAACGGCTCTTGTTTTCTCCTTTAACCTAAACGTAATCTCTTTTATAATTAAAGTGACTTTGAACATTAAATAGAAGAGTTTTACAAAAAAAAAAAAAAACATTAAATAGAAGAGAAAAAATTTAAAAGAAAAACACTTAACTCAATCTAAAGACAAATGCATAATTATGGAGTGATTATTTAAATGGGTAATGAAATAGACTATGCAACTGATAGAATAATTAAATACTAAATCACACTTTTGTATTAATTGAAATGAATGGAATGTGATTAGTGAAAAGGTAATATGGCATCTTTGGATAATTTCCCCATGATTCCTTATTTCTTATTCTATTCATATTTTGAGATGAGAACAATTAGAAAAGGTAATATGGCCTCTTTGAAGTCCAATGTCAAAAATTCTTCATTGGAAACATGGTTTGGCAACTTTAACAACAATGACGCCGCTCCTCCTCCATTGTCCATTGTCGTTCTCACCTCTCCATCCCTACCCATGCTTTGAGCTCCCAAGATTTGTCCGTGGAGGAAATTAAAAAAATGGCAATGTGGCAACTCCTAAGAGTGCATGTTGAGTTGGGGTTCTTTAAAAACGAATTGCATGAAGAACCCATTTCCCTCTCCCTCGCTTGCTCTGATAACCCCAACTTTGGCTTTGACAAAATTTTACCCCAAATTTTAAAGAGGGCTCTTCACCAACTTTTTCAATTTTGACAAAATTTTGCCCCAATTCTCTAGATTGGGTTGGGTTTCTTCAAATACATCTCTAAATGACGTCATTTGGACTTCTCACTCAATGATTATCTTGCCATTGAGCCACATCGAATCTTATATATTAAATCAATTGTACGTTGGATTTTTCGATGAGGCAAATAACCAGTGGAGCTCAAGTGAAAGATTTTAAAAGATGTGTTACTCAAGTTATTGAAATTTTTTTTTATAATAATTAAGTGAGCGCCATAAAAAAGTTATGTCACTTGTGGCATTCTTATCCCTTCATACTTTGCTTTACTACTATTCCTACTTTTTACCTAACCAAACACCACTATATGGAATATATAAGAAATGTATACATATTGTACGATGTGAATTTTGATAATAAAGAGGCTACGGATGTTCTTGAATATTTTCTAAAGTTTATGCTGGACATTTCACTCTTTGCTTAATTGCAATGTTGTTACATTTTATCGAATAAATATTATTATATGGAGATGTATTGCCAAAATTTAATAAATCTATATGTACAAACGAACGTATACACATACATATATGTGTACAATGTGAGGCATTGGTGTTTGCATTACGTGATCTTCTTAGCATTGTGATTTTTTTTTTTTTTCAATTTGAGATATGGAACGTAAATATTATCATTTTGCAATTGCATTTAAGTGATAGAGGAAGTAGTTGTGATAGGAAAAGAAACATTACAATTTTTTTTTTTGAGTACTTTGACAATTTAAATGGTGAACTACTATATGATTTTCCAATTACATGAGAGACATCAAATTTAGACTTTCTGATGTTAATACTGATGAGAATAGATAGACTGTTAGATGGATGATTTATCATGGTGTTGGGAGGTGATACATAAGCTCGAAACCTCCATTCAAGTAGATTGCTAAGAGAGCTCTGAAATCCAAGCTCATCATTACAAAATACAATTGGACTTATCTTTATTCAAAACTTAAGATAATGAGTTATAAGTTAACTAAGATATAATAATTGCTCTATTTTTCTGTCATATGAGAGAGAGAGAGAGAGAGAGAGAGAGAGAGAGAGAGAGAGAGAGAGCACCATGGTATATGGAGAAAAACTATTCAACGAATGCAGATTTGTTGTTTCATTTATATAAGCTTTGATTTTTGAGTTGAAGCACCATGGTATATGGAGAAAAACTATTCAACGAATGCAGATTTGTTGTTTCATTTATATAAGCTTTGATTTTTGAGTTGAAGAATATTAATGTCGAGAGATTAATTTTACGGTGGTTTGGATCTATCTTTTTTACGTTTCCTATCTATGAAAGACATGAAATAGTTGGTCAATACTTGGTCTTCAAAATTTTCTTAATAGTCTTTTCTATAGAAAATAAAAAATGTATATTCTCTAGCTTAGTTTCACTAGTCCAGTCTAGTCCAGTCAGTATAGTTTCTTCCAGGAATTGGGATTCAGACCGGTTATTCCAGGTTTCAAGAACCATCAAGAATCGGCCGGTTTAGTCCGATTTCTGGATTGGATCAGGACCAATGCACACCCCCATTTTCGGTTGTGGGTAGTCCATCCCGCTGGTCGCTAATGCTGCCTTTGGTTGCCAATGCCACCACCACTGATTGCCGCCAATCCTGGTCGCGGTTATTGGTCATTTACCACTTTTCGTCATTGAGGAGAAGTACTCTTCGAAAAGGCAAATTTTTTTGTCATCCAAACAAAGGAAAATGAATCTTATTCTAAAGGACGATAGTGTTCGAAGGAAATGTTATTCATGGAAACATGAGAGGCCAACATGAAAATTAAGAGTCAACGTTGTAATATGTGTTTTGATTTCGTAAACAATATTTCTGACATCCTCCCAACTTTGCAACACTCCGGCTTTGCATAGCCATCAAGCGCTAAATTTCGTAAAATTAGAAAGAAAGGTTTGTACCGGACGGTAAGAAGTCCCAAAGAGAAAAATGACCGGGAGTCCAATAGAACATGTGAGGTCTGGATGAACAAAGAGAGGAGAGATTTCTCATTTTCATTTTCGGACATGTGGAGCAACCTACTGAACAACCTTCTTTGTTCTAAAAGCAAAGGACCTTCTCATGCACTCCTCTCCAGTTTGCACATCTGATATAGAGATCAAGCCGTGCTAAGAAACAGGACCAAACTGAACTGAGGATTACGAAAATAAATGCAGAAAGACAGAGAGACACCGCAAAAACATCGAGCTGTTACTGACCGCACGCCAAGATGCGGTGGAGATACACAGAAGAGTGAGCAGCCGGGGGAACGCGAACGCAGAGAGACAAGCTTAAGCAAACCCCGCCCAGCGATGGGATCCTAAGTGAGAAAAACAAGTAAACATCACAAAACCTGGTTTCGAAGCATTATATAAAAGAAATATGGAGAATCTGAATGAGGGTTTTGTTTTTACTGGGATAGCTGTTGGTAATTTCAGTTTGCTGACTGACTTTTCTAAATTGTTTTAGAGAATATAAATGCATATTCATTGGGTACTTCATATCATCAATTCTTACAGGCCAATCTGGTTTTTTCGGGCTTCTCAATCTTCCTCCTTCCTTCTAGCAAGGAGACACCCTGCCGTTCCTTAACACCTCTCTCGTTCCTAGCTGTCATCTCCCGTTCTCTCCAACCCGACGAAGAGTTAACCCAAAAAAAGACACCCCCACGAAGCTGTGCTCACGAGCATCAAGAGGCCTCACCGAAGGAATGGGAAAAGCTCGGAAGCGGCCCTTATCATTTTGTGAGATATGCCCTTCTATGTCTTTTGATATTCCACCACCACAAGATAAAGGTATTCGGTGAGACTGCAGTCTCACTCGCCTAATATTTTCTCAAGAGGAGCTTTAAAAAATTTCTGATAGGTGGGACCATGTTTGAACACATGTCAAGCGCTAAATGGAGTCATTATTTGCGGTAAGGGTTGCTCCCCTCTCCCCACGCGTAGTGTAGGTAGCTAACCTAGCTTGTGGTCGAAGGGGTTGGCCACCAACCCTCACTAGACTTGGTACGGAAAAAAAAAGGACAAGAAAGAATGAAAAATAAATTAGAAAAGGACCACTGTCCTGGTAGTCGTGATGGTTTGAGTTCTCTTTCCCTCACGAAAGGGAGGAATTCGAATCTTCTCACGGTCACTTGTGGTCTTAAGTGGGACGCCAAATGTTATAGGTCTTCTCACTTACATGTCCTCCCAGGTTTACTTGCCAGCTATCGATTGTACGGGATTCTTGGGCCACCAAAAAAAAAAAAATAGAAAATGAAGAATAAAAATTATTCAATGTCATGCGATTGTTTTATGTGACACTGCCGACGTCCACATTAGTTATTTATAGTTAAAATGACTAAATGAACTTAAAACGTGGAAATATGTGGGACTTAATTGATAAAATTGAAAAATATATGAGCAAATTAGCCAAAGTGTAATGGGTTTATGATTTTTTGGATAATTTTCTCGCATTAATCTATGGTCAGGTCTAAATGAAATGTCAAGCCTGACATTAGGGCTTGGCCTGACCGGGCCCAATTGATATGACCTTTCTGCAACTAAGGCCGCAAACGACCGCTTCCAAATAAGTGCAAAGGGCTTTTCTCCTTTTTTTCCCTATGAAAATCACACTACATCTCTCTACCCCCATGCACCTAACCCATTCACCTAATTTGTGGCCTGACGTCTATGATCTCTATTTAGCCGTTCTCTTTCTGCGTTCAATAACTACATGCTAGAGTGACCCAAGTGGTTACGGCCATGCTGGCAATCCTATTCACCTTCCTAATCCTTGTGTTGACCAGAAACCACTAAACATGCTACAAGTTCAGACAACACGGCTAGGTTTGTGTATGAACAGTTTCGTTTCTAAAAGCTTTCCTAAATGCAGAATTGCAGAGAGATAAAAAGAGTGCTTATGAAGGTCAATCGATGCCTGAACTTAGCTCCCACTGAGGGCACATTTAGTAATCATCTTATTCTCGAGAATAATTTCTGTTCAGAAATAATTTTTTCAGATTATGTTTTTTGGACAAGTTTTTGAGCATTCAAATGCATTTGATAATTGTACAAAATTTTTATTTCCAGAATATAAATATATTTGGTATTGCTCTCATTTTTTTTCTGTGATTTAGAATTTCTTTTAATTTTTAAAATAATTTTATTACATTTTTCTCTCTTTCTTTTTTTTTTTTAATTATTTTTCTTCTTCCTCTAGTCAATTGCAAGCCTCAACCATGGCTAATGGTCCTCGTTGGCCTCGAGGGAGCCTCACTGGCCCTTGGCAAAGCCAAACTTTGCCCAACCATCGTGAGGTCAGCCTCACATGGTTAGGCGACTTCAACCTTAGGGCTCAAGCCGACTGTCAATTTTTTTAGTTATTGATTCAATTGCAAATCTATTCCCAAGAATATATTTGTTTTTAGGAAAAAAAAAGTGATCAAATAGATTATTATTTATTAATTTTTGTTTTGAGGAATAAAATGATAGAATTAGGCACTGTCTGGCACGATACCAAACAAACCCGAATTGATCATTTCTCTTTGGCCTACTTTCATTGAAAAAGGAAAATAATTTTGTTGTTTGAATTAAAAATTGCTTTTGTTCATCCATTATTGTCTCCTTAGCACTATTAGGTACTTATAAAAATCAGAATCATGAGTAGTCCTTTTGAAGCCTGAGAAGCCAAAGTTCATGGAAAGTCGCTGGGAAAAGGAGAAACATTCCATCAAGTTATAGAAGTTTAGAACTGAAATGGCTATAATGAAAGATGAGATTCAAAATGAATTTATAATGGTATCTTTTGGTACTTTAAAGATTATCAGTTATTACATTTGATTACATGATTTTTTTTTATACCAAAAACTTAGCAAGCGAGCGTCGTGTGCACCATTTCTACTATGATCGTAAAGATTGGAGGTGCTACATGATAAATGATAGTCTAATAATCTAATTTGCAGTACAAATGGAGAAATGTGAAAGGTGAAAGTCACAGCCACCCTAAAACAAGAACTAACACTATATCCTCGGCAAAAAAGAGACATGACATGGGTGGCATCGGACTTCCCCCATTATCGTTCGCCTATTCTGTAGAGCTATAGACTCTTGGGTTCCGTTTATTTTGGAGAGAACAAATGATTTAGGAATCATTTTCTCAAAAACAATTGCTTGTATCACGTAAAATAATTAATCAGTGAAATTTTCATTATCAACAAAAAATTTAAGTCTAAAATTTTTTATGGGTGATGGAAATATTTTTCGTTCAATTTTGTTTTCGCAAGTTATATGAGCATTCATTTTTGGGAAAAAAATTTCCTTCATTTTTCCACGAAATTCACACAACTTGTGTGCATTTTTTTTTTTTACAGAAAATGAATGATTTGAAAAATATATTCCTAAAAATAATCACTTGTGTCGCTTAGAAAAATGAACAAATGAAAAAAAATTTCATAAAGAAAATATTTAGATATAAATTGTTGTTGATAATAAAACATTTTTTATTAATTAATTATTTTAAGCGACACAAATAATTGCTTTTAAAAGAAATTTTCAAATAATCCATTTTTCGTGAGATAAACCAACTCATGAGCCTTTTCATAGGGAAAAAGAACAAAGATATTGACATCACAAAGAAAAGGAGAGGATGGTCCAACACCTTACGGCAGTCCACTTCAAGACTAGTACGACATCATTAGAGAACTTGCTTTTAACACATAATCATCGACAATCCACATAGCTTGAATTTACTAGAACCGATCTTAGCATGCTCCCGCTAATTCCCACCAACTTCTTGATTTTTTTTTTTTTTTGCCTTCTTGTTCCCATCACCTTAAACCTAGAATGCTGGATGCAGTTACATCTCATAGGGTGTCCAGTCTAGACATCTAAAGCCGCCAATTTTGGGGCACTTTTTGCACCACCCTGGCATTGCACAAAACGGGGTACAGAGCTAGCATGCGATTATGTGCATTGCCATAAAGCATGCTAGCTTTGCAATGGGCTCTTCACCCATTCTCATTCACTCCAAACGTGGATGACTATTATATTAGTCTACCCATTGATAGTCAATGCAAGTATCAAATCGACGTGGAATTTACCTTCCTTATCGTGAAACCCCTTATTTTATTGTCTATTTTTATCTTCCCGCCAGAGAGAGAATACAAAGAACAGTGCGGGATCTTCCACTCTAAGACGAATCTCTTACATGTTTCCTTTTTGAGCCTTTTTAAGGACCTGCTCAAGTCCGTGTGAGTTCTCGCATTCCCTTGCAACAATGCTCGATTCATAGCCCCATCTTTTCTGCACGTACATAAATGCATTCCCTCGCAACAGTGCTCAATTCATAGCTCCATATTTTCCGCACGTACATAAAAGAAGGAATATCAGGGACGCGTCCGTGGATCATTGCCTCCGTTCTTCGACTCATCAATGGAGGGAGGAGATGTCTACAGAGTGAGCAGGAGCCTGCGTGCGAGTGCCTCCGGGGCGTGGAGGAACCGTGGGATGGACGAGGCGTTCTCGGGGTCCCTGTCGCGCCGAGGCGACGGGGATGAGGACGACGAGGAAGCTCTCAAATGGGCCGCCCTTGAGCGGCTCCCCACATTTGACCGCCTGAGGAAGGGCATCCTGACCGCCTCGCGTGGCGGAGGGGATGAGGTCGATGTGCTGAACCTCGGCTTCCAGGAGAAGAAGAAGTTGCTCGAGAGGTTGGTGAGGGTGGCCGAAGAGGACAATGAGAGCTTCTTGTTGAAGCTAAAGAACCGCATCCAAAGGTAAAATATATTGAGAAATGCCACGCTAAGTGTGGTTTTGTTTCACCGAAGATTTCATGGTAAAATAAAATATTTTCTATAAAAATCACTTTCTAATAAAATGTTTAGTTTTCATTTATTTGGTGGTTTAAGGAAAGTGATTTCATTCTTGTCAAAAGAGAAAACTATCTTTTCTCAATTTAAACTTGTTATTTTCAGTTCATGGGAAATGTTTTCCATAAATCGATTAATTTTCCATCATCCAAATATTGAAAAGTTGGAAAATAATTTTCTAAAATAGTTTTCCTTCGAACTAACAAATCCTAAATGATGTGGTAGATTTTACTATTTTTTTAATTGGATCCACTTATATAAATATTCTAATCCCTTTGTGATTAGTCTTTCATAAAAAGCAATGATATTAGCTTGTTTATTCTATAAAATGAAGCAGCAAATGGTTAGTAAGTATTCAAATAAGTGCATCATAACGGTAAATCTGTCATATCATGGTATTCTTATAATTCTAAAAACTTAGAATTCCTTAGCAAATTACTGATCCTTGATCAACGAAAGACAGATAGTTCAAATAAGGGTGGGTATTCCAAAACTAATTGATAGTTTAATTATTTTTTTTTAAAGGTTGGTTAGTCTCTCAAATAAAGATGGATAAATTCGAAAAAAAAGGTAAATTCAAAGTTACCAAAAGATTAGAAAAGTTGATCTTCTGTCAAATGATTTAGTAGTTTTATGAAAGTGTTAGTATGTTAGCAACAAATTATTGAGAAATTGGGAGACCCGTCACTTTTTTTATTAATAGTATTTTGACACTTACCAAGTCTTTCTGTAAAAACATATCCCTTTTTCTTTTTTCTTTTTGTGGAAATAGGATGATAGAATTGTCGTAATTGGATTGCCAAGGCATTGAAAGAAGCTGCCGACTGATAGAATAGAAGTTACAATGCATTACCTTACCAATCATAATGAAATTGCAAAAGTAATATTTTCCTTTGTTTACCACGGTAACTATTCATACAAGTGACTATCTGCTGTAATTAAGCATTTGTGAGCTAGTAATGCAAAATGAATATTTCTTTTCTTTATATATATTTTTTCGCAAAAATTGTGTTCGACTGTTAAAGCAGTTTTAGTGACATTTTGTCCAATTATGGGTCTTATGAATGTGGTTTTCGTTGTAGAGTGGGAATTGATCTTCCTAAAATTGAAGTGAGATATGAGCATTTGAATGTGGAGACAGAGGCTTTTGAAGGAAGCAGAGCTTTGCCCAATTTCATTAACTTCGGTCTCAATTTTGTAGAGGTAATCACCAGCACCAGCAAGCACATCAAACATAACAAGCGCACTTTTTTATTTTTCATTTAGCAGAGACAAGAACACTGACCATTAATTATATACAAATGCTCAAATGTAGTAAATATGTTTCTGTCTAATATTTTCTTATTCTTATTCTATTTTACATTTTTCCTTTTGTTGTTGAAGGGCATCTTGACTTCCCTGCACATCCTCCCTAGCAGAAAGAAACACTTGACCATCCTGCAAGACGTTAGTGGGATCATCAAACCTGGCAGGTGGGCAAATTAAACCAAATTAAAAACAACTTTAAATCACATATGAAATGGAATCTCACTTCTAAGTTCAGTTTTCTTTTTTCTTTTTTCTTTTGGCTGGAACCAAATGACAAAGATTTTCTTTTGTTTCCTTTCTTCTTTTTCGCAACCGGTTTCTAATTTGCGTTCTGTTTTTGCAGGATGACATTGCTTTTAGGTCCTCCTAGTTCAGGGAAGACCACACTCCTGTTAGCTTTGGCTGGCAAGCTTGACCCCAAACTGAAGGTAAATGCAATTATTTCATTTAATTTCACACCTTTTTTCTTACCCGATTTCCAACTTGTAGTCGCTGAAACTAAATCTGTCTCAAAGTTCACTAAAATACAAATACTGTTACTTAGACGACAGGAAAGGTTACTTACAATGGACATAGCTTCAATGAGTTTGTGCCCCAAAGAACTGCAGCCTATATAAGTCAACATGATCTTCACATTGGAGAAATGACAGTAAGAGAAACTCTGGCCTTCTCCGCCAGATGTCAGGGGGTCGGAACTCAATATGGTACTTAGAAATCTTTCTTCTTCTATCATTTACATAGTCGGGTTTGAATATGAGATATCTGTATAATGAGAAAAAGGTGGATCCGTTTGTGGCACTCTGTAGATATGTTGGCAGAGCTATCGAGAAGAGAGAAAGCAGCAAATATAAAACCAGATCCTGATATCGATGTCTACATGAAGGTAATGCTAATAGTCGCTTTTCTCCCCTTTTCCAAATCAAACAAGGATATGGAACACATTATGCATAAGAAAACTCAACAAGGAACAAATGGTTTTTGAGTACAACACTGGCATAGTTCTTTTCTTTCCCACGGGCAGAAAACAGTGTTGAGTTTGCTTATGGGGTCTTTTATGGTGTGAAATCCATCAGGCTGCAGCAATGTCAGGTCAGGAGGCCAGCGTTGTGACAGATTATGTTCTCAAGGTAACCTTTGACAAGGATCACAAAAAGTAAGTCACACAAACAAATTGGAGGAATAAACGTTTAATGAACATGTCTATTTTCCACAGATTTTGGGGCTAGAAGCTTGTGCAGATACCATGGTTGGAGATGAAATGATCAGAGGTATTTCTGGAGGACAAAGGAAGCGTGTGACCACAGGTTAGTAGCGATTTCCATCCTTGCAGATACCAGGAAATTAATATACAATGTTCCCTCTCTAGTCTAATCAGCAAAATTGATCACTGACCTGCATTTGCCAGGTGAGATGCTGGTCGGGCCCGCAACAGCATTCTTCATGGATGAGATATCTACTGGGCTTGATAGCTCGACCACGTACCAAATAGTGAAGTCCCTGATGCAATTCAATCACATTTTCGAAGGCACAACCGTTATTTCCCTTCTCCAGCCAGCTCCAGAGACTTACAATATGTTTGATGACGTTATTCTACTATCTGATGGCCAGATCGTGTACCATGGTCCTCGTGAGCAGATCCTAGATTTCTTTGAATCCATGGGATTCAAATGCCCTGAAAGGAAGGGTGTTGCCGACTTCTTGCAAGAAGTACATTGAAACATAACAATTTTCTACCCTGTGCTTTTTGAAGATCAAAAGCATTCTCAAATCAAGTGTCTTGCAATAACACATTTTCCATTTTTATTGATAGGTAACGTCACAGAAAGATCAGCAGCAATATTGGGCACGTAAAAATGAGCCTTACAATTTTGTCACGGTTGGGGAGTTTGCAGAGGCATTCCATTTGTTTCACTTGGGAAGGAAACTCAGGGATGAGCTTTCCACTCCTTTCAATCGAAGCAAGAACCACCCAGCTGCTTTGACTACCGAAAAATATGGGGTAGGAGTAAAGGATTTGCTGCAAGCTTGTACTTCAAGAGAATACTTGCTCATGAGGAGAAACTCCTTCGTTTACATTTTCAAGATCTTTCAGGTAAATGCTGACTTCAATTCTCATTACGAACTTGAACTAGCCATAACACGATTTAACTCATTTATCAGCTCACTGTTGTCGCCTTTATTACGATGACCCTCTTCTTTCGGACTAAGATGCCTCGGGATACCACAACCGATGGAGGGATTTATATTGGCGCATTGTTCTTCTCTCTCACTATGATCATGTTCAATGGAATGGTGGAGATTAGCATGACAATTGCCAAGCTCCCGGTTTTCTACAAGCAGAGGGATCTCCTCTTTTTCCCGGCATGGGCATATGCTCTTCCAAATTGGATTTTAAAGATCCCTATCACCTTTGTGGAGGTTGCAGTTTGGGTGTTCGTGACCTACTATGTCATCGGGTTTGGTCCACATGCTGATAGGTGAGAAAGAAACGGGATAATTCTACTGTTGAAAGATGGCAAATCCAACATTTCATTCGTAAAATTTTAACTGGATCGATGTATGAGGTGTCTGTGTCGTGTTTGCAGGTTGTTCAGGCAGTATCTTTTGCTTGTGCTCGTCCAGCAAATGGCATCGGCATTATTTCGGACAATTGGGGCAGTGGGTAGAAACATTATTGTTGCCAACACATTAGGGACATATTTTCTGCTCGTTCTCTTTGCATTAAGTGGTGTTGTTCTTTCAAGAGGTATAGTGTCCAGTAGAATTCAAAACCTTTTTTTCTTTGGCCTTCTTTAGTCAAGAGGAGTGCTAATTTCGAATCCTCATACCAATTGCAGAGGAAATAAAGAAATGGTGGATTTGGGGTTATTGGGTATCACCCTTAATGTACGGGCAGAATGCGCTAGCTACTAATGAGTTTTTATCATCAAACTGGAACAAGGTGAAACCTTGTAATTGCTCGATGACAGAATTTCGTATTTCTCCATGAATATCGTTTCAGACCACCTGATTTTTGTTATGTATGCCATGTGATAGGTTCCCTTCAATTCAAGTTCAAATGAAACACTAGGAGTTCAATCTTTGAAGTCACGTGAAGTTTTTACCAATGCCTCCTGGTATTGGATTGGAGTCGGGGCAGAGTTTGGATACACTTTGCTCTTCAACATCACGTTTCCGTTGGCTCTCACTTTCCTTA
Organism: Eucalyptus cladocalyx; assembly: GCA_017140615.1. Taxonomy (NCBI): domain Eukaryota; kingdom Viridiplantae; phylum Streptophyta; class Magnoliopsida; order Myrtales; family Myrtaceae; genus Eucalyptus; species Eucalyptus cladocalyx. The sequence continues at coordinate 35,670,602 of CM029525.1, forward strand.
ACCGTAAGTGGATTCCAGTTTCTTCTTCTTTAGGCTTCAGTCCATTGGAGCTAGCCTAACTTCTCTAAGCAATTTTGCAGCCTTTGGCCGATCTCAGGCACTAAAATCAGAAGATCATCAAAGCAATGAAAATGATCATAGAGAAGGAGGATCGGTTCAGTTGGCGTCTCGGGTTCTAGTCACCAACAAGCACCTGGTAATAGTCTCATTGTTTCTTTCAGATTTTATTGTCTATTTTTAGCAGGTGGGTGATGAACAAAAGACTAACAGTAGAGGCTGAAAAGAGCAACTGTTTTTTTCAAGGACTTGCGTTATGTCTTAACCAACGTTTTCTTTTCGGATTTGCAGTGAGTTCACCCAGATCCTCATCTACAAGTCCCCAGATGGCCGGCATGACTAATAGGGAAAGAGGAATGGTCCTGCCATTTGAGCAACACTTTATCACTTTCGATGAGATCAAGTATTCAGTTGATATGCCACAGGTAAGATGTTCAAGTTGAACCGTGAGAAATCTCAAGATAGTACCTCTTCCTGATAGAAGCATATATATTCATACCCGAGTATTGCCATTTTAAGTACCTTTGTCTATGTTGGCAGGAAATGAAGAGTCGAGGTGTTCCCGAGGATAAATTAATGCTCTTAAGGGGTGTAAGTGGTGCTCTTAGGCCGGGTGTTCTCACTGCTTTGATGGGTGCCACAGGTGCCGGTAAAACTACTTTGATGGATGTGTTGGCTGGCAGAAAAACTGGAGGATACATCGAAGGAAACATAATGATTTCGGGATATCCAAAGAAGCAAGAGACATTCGCTCGGATTTCTGGCTACTGTGAACAAAACGACATCCATTCACCTCATGTCACGGTCTATGAGTCATTGATTTACTCTGCATGGTTGCGTTTACCTGCTGACATCGACGATGAAACCAGAAAGGTCGGCCTCTATCCCTCATTATAAACTCTTCAAGTTCTTGCTTCTTTTAAAGTCCAAACATAAAGCTATTTTTGTCCAGCTAGATGTGAAGTTGTCATCAAGAGTCATTCTTATCCATCATATCATTTGTATTTCAAAAAAACTTTACAGATGTTCGTTGGGGAAGTGATGGAGCTTGTGGAACTAAATCCACTGCGACAAGCCTTGGTCGGTTTGCCTGGTGTCAATGGTCTTTCTACAGAGCAACGAAAAAGGCTAACCATAGCGGTTGAACTAGTAGCAAACCCCTCCATTATTTTCATGGACGAGCCAACATCTGGGCTCGATGCAAGAGCTGCTGCTATTGTGATGAGAGCAGTAAGGAATATAGTGGATACAGGGAGAACTATTGTGTGCACCATCCACCAGCCGAGCATTGACATATTTGAAGCTTTTGATGAGGTGAGTAATGTCAACACATCCTAAGTACAAGAATTTATTCATAATGCTATTGATAAATGAGCCATGTACTTCTGCCGTAGCTTCTCCTATTGAAACGAGGTGGGCAAGAGATATATGTTGGTCCGTTGGGTCGTCATTCTTGTCATCTAATCGAGTACTTTGAGGTACGAGTTGCTTGGCTGGTATGGTTTCAATTTCCCTTTTCTCAAAGTTCATTAAATCACCAAGAAGAGATACCTTCATGTGAAAGGGAATCCGAGGAGTTAGAAAAATCGAAGACGGTTATAATCCAGCAACTTGGATGCTTGAAGTCACAACACCAGCACAAGAACTTGCCCTGGGGATTGATTTTGCTGATTTTTACAAAAATTCGGACTTGTACAGGTGGGTTCAGTGCATTCTGAAAGGACCAAATTTTAGCCTTGTTAATGACCATAAGAGGCAACACTCACATAAGATTGTGGAGAGTTAGATTGACACATCCTGCAATTTTCCAGGAGAAACAAGGCTTTGATCAAAGAATTGAGCGTACCACCTCCTAATTCCAAGGATCTCTACTTCCCCACTAAGTATTCACAGTCAACTTTCACCCAACTCATCGCTTGCTTATGGAAACAACATTGGTCTTACTGGCGCAACACAAACTATACAGCCGTTCGGCAGCTCTTTACAATCCTCGTGGCCTTAACTTTCGGGAGTATGTACTGGGATACCGGATCTAAAACGTAAGTCCTGCCTAGACACGTAAAAGTTTTAGCCCGTGTACCATCAAACTGGATGTGTGTTCATCGACCTTTGGATCTTGCAGGAACCGAGCACTAGACGTACTTAATGCGATGGGCTCAATGTATGCTACCTCTATTTTTCTCGGGGTCCAAAATGCATCTCCCGTGCAACCAGTTGTATCGGTGGAAAGAACAGTTTTTTATAGAGAGCGAGCTGCCGGGATGTATTCAGCCGTGGCATATGCTCTAGCGCAAGTAAAATTTTTCTTCACAATGATCCCGATCTTCTCTTAAAAATCAGTACTCTAATTTTATGTTCCTTACGTGGTTTGAATCCCGATATTGTAGGTTCTGATTGAAGTCCCCTACATCCTTGCCCAAGTGATAACGTACACCCTCATAGTTTATCCAATGATTGGATTCGAATGGACAGCTGAAAAGTTTTTCTGGTTTTTGTTCTTCGAGTTCTTCACCATGTTGTTATTCACCTTCTTTGGCATGATGGCAGCAGGCTTGACCCCGAACCATCATATTGCCGGCATCGTTTCATTTGCATTCTACCTTCTATGGAACCTCTTCTCGGGGTTCCTTGTGCCACGACCAGTAAGTTCTATCTAGCAACCATTTCAATGATTTTGCTGATTTTCCTCTTTCTGTTTCCAAAATGGTAGCGATGCCTGATAATGATAGACTACCCTCACTTGCTGTATCTTTACCAGAGGATGCCTGTTTGGTGGAGATGGTTCTATTGGACATGCCCCGTCGCTTGGACTTTATACGGGTTGGTGGCCTCCCAGTATGGCGATGTGGAGGACGTGCTTGAGGACTATGGCGGCTCGGTGAAACAATACGTCAAAGATTACTTGGGCATCAGACACGACTTCCTTGGGGTGGCCGCCGGCGTGATCATCGTGTTCCCCATTCTCTTTGCTTGCATTTTCGCCGTTTCCATCAAGGTGCTCAATTTCCAGAAGCGATAGAAGTCTTTTAGCATTCATGGTGACATACGGCACATGTCTAATAGCATTCCCATCGCTGATTGAGGAGGCACAAGATCGAAGAGGCAGGGGTTCAGCACTCATGTTATGAACAGGAGCCCTGCAGAGATCATTTCAAGTTTAAACGACTGTAATCTTACTCGATATCTAAATATTTCATAGATTGATTCGGTTGAGAAATGGATATTAGGACTGACTCGTGATATAATGTCAGTTCTGATGGTATAAACGCCATTTCATTGGCCTCAACACAATTTGGCCAAAATTTTTTAGCTTATATTGGAGCTGTAGCAAGACAAAGGTAGAAGTGTGTGTGAATTAGACAGACTTACGTCATCGCTAGTTCAAACGGCTCTTGTCTTCCCCTTTAACCTAAACGTCATCTCTTTTATTATAATTAAAGCGACTTTGAACATTAAATAGAAGAGAGAAAATTTAAAAGAAAAACACTTAATTCAATCTAAAGACAATTCTATAATTATGGTGTGATTATATATAGGAGTAATGATAGAATATTTAAATACCGAATCACCCTCTTTTTTTCTAATGGCTTAAGCTTTTATATCTTACTCTTTTACATATATATAAACATATTTGTATGTGTGTATTTATTGAAATGAATGGAATGTGATTAGTGGAAAGGTAATATGCCCTCTTTGGATAATTTCCCCGTGATTTCTTATTTCTTATTCTACTTTTATTTATATTTTGAGATGAGAATATTAGAAATGCCATAACTTTCATACGATTCTCACTTATGTGTCATAACTTTTTTTTTGGTCACTTTAATATCACATTAGTGTAAAATTGTTGACTTGAGTACCTATTTTGGCAATTCATCCTAAGTTGCTTTTTAAATTATGTTTTGAATCCGTCATGGCTTTTTAAGAGAAATTGAAGTCTAAAGTAAAAAAAATTCTTCAATGACACCGCCCCTCCTCCATTGTGCATTGCCGTTCTTACCTCTCCATCCCTACGCATGCTTTGAGCTCCCAAGATTTGTCCGTGCAGGAAATTTAAAGATGGCACTGGCAACTCCTAAGAGTGAATGTTGAGTTGGGGTTCTTTAAAAACGAATGGCACGAACGAGCCACTTTCCGTCTCCCTCGCTTGCTCAGATAACCCCAACTTCGGCTCTGACAAAATTTTGCCCCAAATTTTAAAGAGGGCTCTTCACCAACCTTTTCAATTTTGACAAAATTTTGCCCTAATTCTCTAGATTGGGTTGGGTTTCTTCAAAAACATCTCTAAATGACATTAATTCAACTTCTCATTCAATGATTATCTTGCCATCGAGTCACGTCGAATCTTATATATTAAATCAATTGTACGTTGGATTTTTCGACAAGGTAAATAGTCAGTAGAGCTAAAGTGAAACATTTTTAAAAGGTGTGTTACTCAAGTGAGTAAAAAAAATATATATATACTAATCAAGTGAGCACCATAAGATGTTCATTGAGGAAGTCGTGGAGCGTGTAGAACTTAATCCACTGCGACAAACCTTGGTCGGTTTGCCTGGGGTCAACGGTCTCTCTACCGAGCAACGCAAAAGGCTAACCATTAGCTGTTGAATGAGTAGCGAACCCCTCTATTATTTTCATGGATGAGCCAACTGTTGGATGCAAATTGCGCAACCCCAAGATCTCCATAACCAGAACAAGAACATGCATAATTGAGTAGAAAGATTAACGCACATGGATCCATCGAACATAAAGCGGAAGCAGAAAAATGGATTACCCACATATAAAGGGGATCCCCACATCAAGTCATTCTCCTCTATTGCCATCCGTATCACTGGCTCAATGAGGCGGCCCCCCTCACGTGTAGCGTTAGGTAAACGCCCATTAGGTGAGGATACATGTGAGAATTAGGGTTAGAGGAGAGACTTGAGCACTATTTATAGAGTTTCTAGTTAGTCCCCCTCATTACGGGCCAGACTCAACTCGGTCCACACTAGCCAACCCATATTAGACTAATTAAGAAACATTTTATCTCTCTTTAGACCAACCATGTTTTACGGTAACCGTAAAAACAGTAAATTACAATATCAATTAATTTAGTTCACATTAGGAAAACTCTTACATTCTCCCACTTGGACTATATTAATTGAAATTGTACCGTATGTGCGCACATTTGGTCCAGAGATAATTCTTAATAGTTAATCCTATCCCATAAAGTCTTAAACACCGAATCATTGCGGTAACTACGTGTATACACACAAAGCCTTCCATAGTCACGAATGTTCTCAACTTTATTGATATGGATTCAATATGGTAGTGTGTCAAATGGATAACGTCTCTCATAGAGAGATCCCATTTGTCAGTCACCATTCTCTTACCTTAGGTGTCAAAAAAAATTTGTGCCACAAGAGAATGCTTTATGATTCCAATGAACCCACATATGTCTTGTCCTTATGGTTAACATTTCTTTATGTATCACAAGATATATGCACAAGGCTAATAACCGGATGCCCGGATGCTCCTAGCCTTCACTCAAGGTTTATACAATCCCTTGAGACTTTATCAATATGTATTCAACATAATAACAATACATTCAAAAATATTTTATTGAATGCAAAAGTTGATACATATCAAACCGTTACAAAGTGTAACGAACACAGATGAAACATTTATCAGAGTAAAGCCAAAATAGCTCCCACTAAACAACAATATCCAAAGACACTCATAGGCCCATGCTAATAACATGTCACTCAAATACACATGGGCGTAGGCCTTTAGTTAGTGGATCAGCAACCACATCATCTGTGAAAATATGTTATATTATAAGTCACATTTCTGTACCGTTTCTTTATGGTCCAAAAAATATCTTACCACCATATATTTATACCCCTTGAGACCTCTATAGTAAATAAATAATACTACAAATTTGTTATCTCAATACAACCGTATGGGTCTATCCATCAAGTTAAAACGGTCAATTCCGTTATGTTAAATATGACTCGAGTTTGAGTGTTTGCTAAAACGCGAAATTCGGTTGACTCGCGAAGGAATTACAAAAGAGGAAATAAAATAAAAAGGGAGGAAAGTGCTTTGCTGTGAAGGCTGCGGATTCCGAATTGAAGAAAAGAAGAACGAAGCCGCATAAGCCCCTGCACGTGAAGAGAAGGTGGTAGGGCCAAGGTCAAATCTTTGACCGTCTGGGCACACACACGCACACTCCATGCCTAATGAAGAAATCCATGCACGTAGACAAAATAGGTGGGCCCAAGTCAAGAATTTGACTTTTCTTGGGCACACACCTATTTCCTCTTTCGGCGTGTACGAAGACCTACATAAACCGAAAACCCTACGTAGAGAGCAGCCGCACGTTAGAGGAGTTTTTCGCACATCTGCACCGCTTGCAAAAGCCGCAAAGAGATCTTCTTTTCGAGGGTGTTGCTGCTGCACCCGTGCAAGAGAAAAGGAGGTGCCGCATGTCTTCAAGCTGAAGCGCGATCAAGAAAATGAGTTCTTTTTCAGCGTTTGTTTTGAGCTTATGTGATAATTTTGTGCCGTGACTTGGGTTTGGATTAAATTGGGGTTTGTGAAACACTGAGAGAATGTGTGAGTGACTTGAATGTGTAATCTCCTTGTATCGCTTGATCTATAGTGAAATTCGCTGCTGCTCTCCCCGTGGACGTAGGTCTTTACGACTGAACCACGTAAATCCGGTGTCCGATTTATTTTTCTTCTTCCGTCTATATTTTGTTCGATCGCTCGCCCCATCGCAACAAGTGGTATTAGAGCCAGGTTTGGCTGAGTTGAAGTGAATCAATGACGACAGAAGAAGTAAAAGTGAAAATAAACAGATTTGATGGGAATGATTTTAGTTTCTGGAAGATGTAGATTGAAGATTATCTTTACCAGATGAATCTGCACTTACTTTTATTTGGGGAGAAACTAGAGACGATGAAGCAAGCTGATTGGGATTTGCTGGATAGACGAGCTATGGGTGTTATTCGGCTGACGTTGGCTCGTAACGTCGCGTTTAACATCCTGAAGGAGAAGACCACTGCTGATTTGATGCAAGCCCTGTCGGATATGTACAAGAAGCCCTATGCGATAAACAAGGTCTGTTTGATGCGACGTCTATTTAACTTGAAGATGAAAGAAGGTGCGTCAGTTGCATATCATATCAATGAATTCAATGTAATTGTTAGTCAATTGAGTTCAGTTGAGATTGATTTTGAAGATAAGGTACGTGCTTTGATTCTATTATCCTCATTGCCTGATAGTTGGAATACTACCGTTACTGCTATTAGTAATTCCTCTTGGTCAACAAGTTTGACGTTTGATGGGGTTCGAGATTTGATTCTGAGCGAGGATATTCGTAGAAGAGAATCTGGCGAATCTGTATCTACTGCTCTAGTAGGTGAAAATAGAGGAAGATCTGTAACACGTATGGGTAATGGTAATACTAATATGAACAGACGTAATCAATCTAGAACTGCTAATGTTGTCTGTTGGAGTTGTGGCAAGAAGGGGCATCTTAGAAGAGATTGCCTTAAGCTGAAGAATGAAAAAGGGTAAGGGAATTATGGTTGATTCTGCAGATAATGTTGCAGTTGTAGCAAATAATGCCGATTATGTCTTGTTTGTCACTAATGATTCATCACTTGATAGATGGGTTATGGATTCTGGTTGTTCTTTTCATGTCACACCAAATAGAAACTGGTTTATCACTTATCAGTGCACGGGTAGTGGTAAAGTCCAGTTAGGGAACAACGCTGAGTACGATGTTATGGGTGTTGGTGATGTTAAAATCAGAATGCATGATGGTATCGTGAGGACATTGATTGGAGTGAGGCATGTTCCAGAATTGAAAAAGAACTTAATTTCCTTAGGTGTCCTAGATTCAGCTGGTTGCAGGTATTCTTCAAAATGTGGAGTTCTGAAGGTTGTTCGAGGTGCCCCGGTGATAATGAAAAGAATCAAGCACGATGGCTTGTATAAACTTCAAGCTGAGACAATGATAAATTTCGCTGCGAAGACGTCGGATACATCTGTTTGAGAGTCTATTGACTGCTCGAGGAAGACCTTGGTGTTTGTGCCAAGGCACAAGTTTGATGCTGGTGTCAGGATCTCGCAGTCAAGAGCTTTGATCGAGACGGAGACTGGTAAGTCGATCAAGCATGTGCGGACTGACAATAGCATGGAGTTTTGCTCAGAGCTGACAAATAAATTCTGCATGAAAGAGAGCATAGTGAAACACCGCACTGGTGCTAGTAAATCACAACAATTTGCGAGCAAAACATTACTAGAGACGGCCCGAAAAATTATCTCTAGTGCTGGTATGGCTAGGAGATTCTTAGCTGATGTGCTAAGTATGGTAAGCTGTCTGGTGAATAGATCCCCATCAACTGCTATTGAATGGCAGACTCCTAAAGAAGTGTTGTCAAGTAACGTTGCTGGTTATTCTATTATTAGAATGTTTAGTTGCTCGTGTTATTTTCGAGTGAGTGATGGTAAGCTTGATAGGAGGGCAAGATGCATATTCCATGGCTATGCACAAGGTGAGTGGGGCAATCAGTTGTGGTGTCCGAATATAAATTCACCTGTTAACAGTAGAGAAGTTATCCTTGATGAGTCTCCAATACTTCTAGCTAGGAGTGTTTGTGGCAATGTTAATTCGGATCTGAACGGTGTTCAGCTTGAGGTGGAGTTTCAACCAGAAATTCCTGAGGTAGCAAGTATTGGTACTAGCAAAGTAATCAACACAGATGGTGCTTGTAGCGAGGTGGAGCCTATAGAGCCAATGGTTGCTGTAACTGCTGAAATTAACAAGGTATGTTTTCGATCTCCTGATAGATATGGATGCAACAATGGTTTTATTTTATCTGCGATTGAGGAGGTTGCGTCAGAAAATCCTTGCGGAGCAGTTAAAGGTGCATGTGGAGTTGGTATTCTGATGAGGTCCTCAGTTATGGCGAAGTTCAAGCGAAGCTTGGACTTGAATAATATCTATGGCGGTTGAGCCCATCGGGGGCTATGGGAAAGTAGCAGCAGAATTTGAATTTTTTACGAAGCGATTGTAATTTGGCTCAAACGTCGAGCCAATGTGGAGATTGTCAAATATGACTCAAGTTTGAGCGTTTGCTAAAACGCGAAATTCGGTGGACTCGCGAAGGAATTACAAAAGAGGAAATAAAATAAAAAGGGAGGAAAGTGCTTTGCTATGAAGGCTGCGAATTCCGAATTGAAGAAAAGAAGAACGAAGCTGCATAAGCCCCTGCACGTGAAGAGAAGGTGGTGGGGCCAAGGTCAAATCTTTGACCGTCTGGGCACACACACGCACACTCCACGCCCAATGAAGAAATCCCTGCACATAGACAAAATAGGTGGGCCCAAGTCAAGAATTTGACTTTTCTTGGGCACACACCTATTTCCTCTTTCGGCGTGTACGAAGACCTACATAAACCGAAAACCCTACGTAGAGAGCAGCCGCACGTTAGAGGAGTTTTTTGCACATCCGCACCGCTTGCAAAAGCCGCAAAGAGATCTTCTTTTCGAGGGTGTTGCTGCTGCACCGTGCAAGAGAAAAGGAGGTGCCGCATGTCTTCAAGCTGAAGCGCGATCAAGAAAATGAGTTCTTTTTCAACGTTTGTTTTGAGCTTATGTGATAATTTTGTGCCGTGACTTGGGTTTGGATTAAATTGGGGTTTGGGAAACACCGAGAGAGTGTTTGAGTGACTTGAGTGTGTAATCTCCTTGTATCGCTTGATCTATAGTGAAATTCGCTGCTGCTCTCCCCGTGGACGTAGGTCTTTACGACTGAACCACGTAAATCCGGTGTCCGATTTATTTTTACTTCTTCCGTCTATATTTTGTTTGATCGCTCGCCCCATCGCAACACGTCATGAGGTTTTGGAGCCTAAAAGCCTAAGTAACAGCATAAAAGAATGTTATCAACACTGCTTACATAGCAAAAGATGACATAAGACTTTATTTACTGCACTTACTGCTAACATAAAGATTGCATGTCATCAGAACAGCCAGCAAAGTTTACATCTAAATACCCTACTAACTGCAAGAATTGAACATGGCTATAAATTAGCATATAATCTCTTGTCTTCTTTAAGTACCTTAAAACTTTCTTGACAGCAACCCAGTGATCATGTCCTGGATTTGACCGATATCTGCCTAGAAGTCCCGTCATAAAAACAACATTTAGTTTAGTGCAAATTCGAGCATACATTATACTTTTAAGTGCACTAACACAAGGTACACTATTTAATTAGATTTTCTCAATATCTAAATAAGGACAATGTGATAGATTTAGTCCATCACCCCTAACAACAGGAGCAATTCTTGGCTTGCAATGATGTATATTGAATATTTACAATATACAATCAGCAAATGTCCTCCGAGAAAATCTAATATAATATGGCAAAAACAATTGTTACAAACCTCAGTACAAAGGATATAAGATGTCTCAAGGTCACAACTTGTAAGCAAAACATGAGAAAAAATAAATTTCCTCCCACTGACCTTGCAGTATATTGAATTACTTTGTTCTCAATGGAACAAAATAATAACACTATGAAACTTTAATAATATTGTCTGAAACTTGCTTAAGACCATAAATTAGAATTTTTCAATCTACACACAAGTTTACTTGAATCTGCTGCAAAATCATCCAGTTGCACAATATAGATTTTGTATCTATGGCGTAACTTTATATCAAAATAAATTATTAATGACACGTTCACTCTGAAAGAATATTTAAAGAAATAATTATTTATTCACTATAAACAATCCACCCATCTTTCAGAGTTAAAACGTTAGTTACAAATTTGGCTTTAAATTCCGCAATATTTCTTTGAAATTATTTTAATTTTGTACGCCAATTTGCAACTAATGAACTTGTAATCTTTAGGCAAGTCAGTAAGTTTCCAAACATATTTCATAGATTGTATACCGCATTTTATGGCATCTAATCACATACTTAATTGAGAACAAAAAACGACATTTATATAAGTTGCTAAAACAACAACGTAGTGGATATTGTAATCATGCTCTCACAAATAGACTATATAGTATAATGATATAACTAATCGTCTTTCCCTAACAAATCTCCTTAATAAAGCTGCAACCACTTCATTATGCACTTGAGAGATTTAAGAAATTTCATTATAAATTATATCAAGAATAGTACCTTGAATCTCAACAAGTTTAGTCTATGGTACATGACATTCCATAATTATCTGTATAGGTAAAGACAAAAATATAGTAACCCCCATCATACTATTGTCTTTAATAGTCTGAAAGCAACTATCCTCTACAATTACGTCAATTTTTAAAAACTTTAGAGTATGTGATTCCATAATTCTTGTACCTTCTTTAGGGTCATAAAATCAATACCCATTTTGTATATAAAAAAATTGGTTTCATAATATCAGCCCACAAAAGACTAGATAAATTAGTCTTACTAATAATACTCATCACCACGTTTAATATGGTGCATTTATACCTTTCGACCAAATCTTTTTGTCAGAATTTTCAGGTATAGTAATTAAATTACCACCCCATAATCTACCAAGTATTTGACAAATGACCCTTTAAGCTATTTCGCATTGTCATACTTGCCAAAATACTAACGCCCACTGTTAAACCTGACAACCTTTTAAGATATTTATCTCGGTCATTTTCCTTAAATAGAAAATTTTCGGAAATAACATTTTAATCATATACGAGATGTATGGATTTGATAACATCATTTGGCTTGGCTTTTCTCTTATAACAATTGAACTTGATTCTGTAGGTGGATTCTTTTCTTTCCCCTTATCCTTTTTCAAGGCTTTGAGACGGCTTCGTATATCTGAATCTCTTCTGGAGAGATCTTGTGGGATATTGGCAAAAACAGACACTTGTGGTTTAAGATAATGGTACCCAAGATGTTGTCCTGATTCTAAGGCTTGAAGCCTTTTCTGGAACTCAGAAAGTATCTTCTTGGTACCCTCATCGTATCTTCGGAGATCTTGTTGCACGTTTCCAATTTTGGAATCAATGGCCTTGAAGGCGTTGTTTTGTGCCATATTGCCAATTCAAAACAGCTTCCAGCGGGGGGGTTTTCTTCTGTCTCACATGTTCATCCACATCGGTGGGGGTAGGAATTTTAGGAACATGGCGGTATCTACCATGTGAATCAATAAACTCTTCGGTGGGTAATTTAGAACTTTCTTTGACAAGTGGAGGGAAGTCTCGACGTGGAACATGGCAATAGAAGAAGTGGGTGGTACTTCGTTGGGACTTCAAGCGGGTAAGAGTGTTTCTTAGCCCATTTGAGGATTGGTTTATAAAATGGAGAAAGAGCTTGTTTTTTCTGAGGAGGAGAAGGTGGAGGTGATCTTGGTGGATCTTGTGGGGTTTGGGAACGAACTCGGTGGTGGAGGTGGTGCATATGAGACCATGAACTGGTATTTGTCACACTCACCAAGAGTATCAACGGAGGAATCTCCGTCAAGTACCTTTGGTACATCTTATCCTTTGGCCTTTCCGTCGAGGTGGAGATCTTGCAAGGGGATCTACCTCGTCGTCGAGAGTTTACACAAGGAGAACACCGCAGAAAGGATCCCAAAAACAATGACCATAATTATCTTTATAGTAATGGACAGGATGTCCATCACCATCGAAGTGTCGAACATGCTTTTTTGGGTCTGGTTCAGAGATAGATTCTGGGACGCATGGTTCAATCATGAAGAGGGTCTAGAAGGACTTTCTTCCTTTTCCTTGCCAAATTTGATGGAAACAGTTCCATCTTTTTTCCGTACAAACTCGAGTCGTGGACCGGAAAGGCTTGTTGTGCTGATGTAGCTTTTCATAGTTGGTGATCCAAGTTTCTGGAAGAAGCTTGGCCAATGTATCCTTTGGGATTTGTCTTGGAACATGGATGCAGGATGCCTGGTCGTTCTGCATAGAGATGAACAACGCATCTTCATTACCATTGTTGAAGTTGAGGTCGAGGGCGTGGTTCGCACTCGATAAACCATCTCGGTAATGTAGGGTTGCAGCCACGTTCAGCAAGCTTGAGGGGCTCCAAGAGCTGAACTTGGACTTTCAAGAAAGAAAGTAGTCAGGGGGTCGATAGAGCGATATTGAAATTTGGATACAAAGTTACAAAGACTGCTTCAAAGATTTAAAGTGGTTTGAACAAAGGCCTATACATGCATGCTGGTATTGTAAAAACCTGGTGTCCAACAAAGGTGCTATTCTTGTCACAACAAAAACCTTTCCGACCATGGAAGGTAAGTGCAAGACGAAACACTCCATAATGGACATGAGAATATCCCCGTTGAACCCATTGTCCGGGAAATTGAGGGATCTGAAGAGTAACAAAGTACTCTTTTCTCGAAAGGTGAATATGATGCTGGTCAAATTTGGAAGACTGGACATACTCTTTTACTTGCTTTGGAGTTTGGTGGATCAGTTGGCGAATAGAGCGGATGGGTGAAAATGACGAAGTGGGTTTGGCAAAAGCGGAGTAAGGGTTCATCAAAGGAAGTTGAGTTTCTGAAATCTTAGTTTCATCACTAAGAGAGACTTCGTAAAGATAATCTATCTTAGAAGCATTTGAAACACGAAATTCTGGAGGGGTTGAAGATGAAGTGGAAGGAGCAAGAGAAACAGGTGCTTCGAGGACTTCTGGTTCATTGGACATGATGTGAAGAGATCTTCTCAACACTGGTTTCACCTACCAAGCGCATGGAATGGATATTATCAAAAACGAAACCATGGCTCTGATACTATGAATGGACCTAGACTTAGAACCAGGGAAGGAGAGTAAATTTCCTGCAGGTATGCATCCCACATTGGGCGAACATCTCCCGTTCAAGCCCTTCAGGGACAGCCTTTTAGCAGAAAACCACTCAGCCCTTTAGTTCAGAGCCTAGAGACACCCAAAAATTTCAGGATGGAAACGTTTCTAACCTACCCAAGCTGCATTTCTCGAAGGATCCTACCAGGCTAGAGAAGAGGGGGAATTTAGAAAGCCATGGAGAGTTTTTCACAAAGCACACACTTTACTTCAAGGGACTCTGCCCAACACAATACATCCTCATGGCCTTATAAAGGCAAATGAGGTCACAAAGCAACAAACAAGGACCAAGCTCATGGGTCCGGTACAAACAGGGGGCAACGGGAATTATTCGCACACTATGAATCGAATCGTACTGCGGAATACATTCCCTAGCCTATTGCTACGAGAAAAGTGAACAAGGACTTTGCTACAGAAAATGTACGGACTCAACGGTCCTCGTCCGTCGCGGCATTGTAGCTATTCTGCATCGAGTCTCGAGAGTCATCTGAGTTGTCTTCTAGGAGATGAGTTTCGTACTTCTGTTGGAGGGCTTCAAGATCTTCTGGTGAGAGGATCTGATTTAGCCTTCTTGATGAGGATGCTTATTCATGAGCCCAATGAGATGCTTCTTCTTCGCCGGTTGTCTCTTCGCCCGTAGGTCGTCTAGCGGAATGCTTGGCCGAGGCCGCTTGATGTCTCAGTGCATAGTACGATGTGTCCATGTTTTGGAATGAGGACGAAGGTCCCCGTTCGTAGGATCCCGGGACAGAAGACCTCCAAAGCGTGCATAGGGATCTTGAGTAGACTGGACAATGTCATCTTCGTTTGTCATTTCATGCTCTTGGGACGATGCGGCTTGTCTGTATTGCATGAGTGCTTCCTTAGCTTATGGTGCTAGGTCATAATGATCCCACGTAGTGGGTACATTATTCCAAATATTTTCAGGAATGGTTTTGTTTTCTTGGCATAGGATTCTCTGGAGTTCTCGATACTCGTTTTCACAAAATCTGACAGATCTTGGATAAGATTTGTGAATCCTAGCTTCCCGATTGTTCAAGTTAGGCTTATAGGATGTGGTTCCTATTTCAAGTGGTGCATCAAGAATACTACCATTATTTCTGCAAAAATTCCATGGACGTCGGAAAACAGGGATGGTATGGACTTCGGGATTCGGTGTCATGGTTCTTAGTTCTTTTTCCAAGTCTTGTTTCCAGCATGTAGGATGATAGAACCAATTTAGAAAATCTAAAAGATTTCTATCACATTCCTTTTCGATGTTTCTTCCGAGCAAGAATATCTTGGTGAGATTAGCAATGAATCTTCTGGTGGGGATTTCAAAAGCTATTAAGTACTTATTAGTCAAGTACCATAACAAATGTTTTGAGCTGGTCGGGAAATCATCTTCTTTCCGATAAGAGGATGAATGAAAGGATATTTCAGATTTAACCCGAAAGGATAAAGAATCGAACCTCCATTGAATCTCGAATAGGTCTCGTGTGACATTGCCACATGAGGTTCTCCAGATTTTCGGCAAGAAGAATTTGCCGGATAATTTCTTGGGGATATTTCCAGCTTGGCAAATCTCGATCTTCTCAATCTTGTATTTCACCCCATGATTGAGCATATGGAAAGCAGCCTTTTGATGTACATGTTGATTTCAGTGTTGCTTTGGGTCTTGACAAAAAAAGTCAAGAAGCACATTCTTTTCCCCGGAATGTGTTTGGTTTCAAAAGAATATTTTGAAAACCATTCAGCCCATCGTAGCAATTGAGAGTTTGGAATCTGCTTTTGTTTAAACTTGGTCATCTGTGGAAAAGATGCCATGTCTAATTCTACTAGGAAATGATAGCCAATGAGATGAAACTCAAATTTTTTGATTCTATTTTTTATCGCTAAGATTTCTTTGAAAGTGGAATGGTAGTGCATTTCAGCTTGAGAGAACTTTCCACTTTTGTGAGCACAAAGAAGTCTCTTACCATCAATTTCTTCGAACAAGACGGCTGCCCAGTATTCATCACTGGCGTCAGTTTGGAGAATTCTTTTGCATGTTGATGGTATTTGCAATGGTGGGAGATTTTGCATAATCTCCTCGAGTTCAATCGCTTTGGTTTGAGTTTTTCCCCAAGGTGGGGAGTTCTTCTTCAGATGGATTGCAAAGGGATCGTGTGTTTTGCAATATTTGGGACAAAAACTCGAGATAATTGATTATCCCCAGAAATTGCTGAACTTGTTTTGTCGTGAAGTTATCCACAGAAACTTCAATAATTCTTGAGCAATGTGTGGCCCCGGATAGTATGTACCTTTGTTGAGGTGCATACCAAGAAATTCAATTTCTCGTCTCGGGCAATGTTCATTTTTCTTTGAGAAAGCATAATGCCATGCTTTCTTACTATTTCGAGAATCGCTCAAGAAGTTGACGGTGGATCAAGCCATCGATCAGAGTAGAATATCGTCGATGTATACGGCTGCACTTGACAAGATTGGTTGGAAAATTCGACACATGGCCTTTTGGAACAATGATGGGGCTACCTTTAGGCCAAAAGGAAGAACTTTCCACTGGAAGTGCTTTGTTCGGGATACTGAATCCTGTTTTGGATCTCGTCTTCGGGATGGATACCCAATTGCCAAAATCCGGCTTTGAGGTCGAATTTGGAATAGATGTGGGCCTTGGTTAAACCAAGAAAGAGAGAATCTCTGGATGGTAAAGGGAATTTGTCATCTTGGAGAAAGAGGTTGAGGGGTTGATAATTAATTACCAATCTCATTTTCCCTCTATTTTGCTCAGCACGTTTATTGACATAAAAAGCTTCACAGGCCCATTGAGAATCGGAGGTTTCAATGAGGCCTTGTTGTAATAATTCTGAGCATTCCCTTTGAGCTAAGGCCAAATGTTCTGGGTTCATTCCCGTATGACTCGCCTTGGTTGGATTGATATCTTCATTTTTCTTGAAGGGAAGGCGGACAAAGAATTCAGGATTTTTCCATAAGGGATGAGAACATTTTTGAGTGAATTTAATGGGATTCGAACAAGATTCAAGTAACTTTTGCATGATTGGATCGAACAAACTCATCTCAATGGAAAAGAGCCTCGAATATTGACAAACTCGTAGAATTGGTCTTTATATCTAAGACCTTTTCCAGAATAATGCGAAGCGAGAGATTTGAGTCATGACATCCCACCCAATTATCGATCTTTATTGGGAATGTTTGATCCAAAAATCTTTGTCGTTATGGAACACCGAGGAAAAACTGGATGGTGACCGGAGTGGTTCTCGACATTTGTGGAGAAAGTATCTCCCGAAGCACTTGAAATATCGGATGTAGGGAGTCCAAATTCTTCAGGTAGGATTTTAGTATCTAGAATCGAACAACTTGCTCCCGTGTCAATAAGAGCAATGACATTGATAGGCTTGGCAAACTTTGAGGTGAGGATTTTGACAGGAAGTGAGGGCAAAGAGTTTGACTCGAGAATATATCGTGATTTAGCTCGAAGATGTGGAGGCTATATGAAAGATGTCTTCGGTTCTCGAGTCGATTCGCCACCGGAAGTTTGATAAAAAGGGATGACACAAAGTGTTTGTTCGTTGGTTCATCATCGCGAGAGAATAAAGATTCAATATCATCATTTTCAAGTGAAAAACCTGTTTCATTTTCTATGAGATGATTCTCGACCTTTTTTCGCCCTGGGGACAATTTTTGGCGAAATGTCCCTTCTTGTTGCAAATGTAGCAACGGCTTGATTTCTTATGACCCGTGCGATCCTTTCTTTTGCGTAGGTATCGCCATTTCTTCTTTTTCCGGAAATGCTTAGAGCCATGTCTGGATTTCTTTACATAATACTTCTTGTAGTGCTTTTTCTTCCGGAATACCGGCCACAAGTACCATCACAATCTTGTTTGGAGCATTTGATTTTTAGCTCATGAGAACAAATCATATGTTTGGACCATTCAACTAATTCTTCAAAAGATGGACTTGATTTCTCCCATGGGAACGTCTTGTATCCTTCTTTGCTTTCCAAAGAAAGATCTTTCAACCATTTGTGATAACTCCTTGGGGATAGAAGTAAGGAAAACATGCTTAAGATTTGGATCTGCGCCAATTTGGTAAAAGAGCTGAAGCATTAGTCTATAATGCTTATCAAGATGCCTTTTCTCAAGGGAGCAAAGATCTTCTTTCAAAGAACTCTCTTCTTTTGAGCTCTTTGAGATCTCCAGGTGTTCCCACAAAAACATGATATAAATAAATAAGGGCATGGCTGTAAGTTGGTGATATAATTTGTTCCGAGCATCATCTTATAGCAAAGTGAGCATTGTTCAATTGTATTTTCTCAAGCAACAAATCATATGTCCACAACTTAAAATTTGAAGCAAGCCTCAATGAAACCTCAATGTGACTTACCATTTACAGAAAATGTGACTGAAAAATAAGCAGTATATAATTAGCATTATGTGAGCATTGTGTAACTTGACATACAAGTACACATCCAGAGAGTTACATGCAAAATCACATAATCACCTTTGGGCAAAATACATGACATGCAATTGTACATTTCCCACATGATAAGGGTTATGAGAATATATTCCAATCTTCGTGAATTCATCACATTTGGGCATATGAACCATTAGGATCAGTCACTCCTCCACCACACTATTATGTATCCCTCCATGAACTAATACACAATCACCTCATTTGGGAGTATAACTATGCATTAGACCAAGAGACATCCCAATTATTATACGAGACCGAAATTTCTCAAACCCAATCAAGCGTGCCACTTTGGCGGTCACTACTAAATTGAATCATTGAAATTCTCTCATACTAGGGATATAAACTTTACTCCTCACATACACCATATATGTGATTTTAACTTTAGTGATAGGGGCATCATATCACCAAAATCACATATCATGCTAATTACATTACTTTATTCATTTATATATATATAATAACGAACCTAAAAGACAGATTCCAATAAGATCATTGATCACAGTAACACAAAAAACTTCTCATAACATAGAATAAAATATCTCTTATGCACCCCAATTACATATTACCAGAACAACATAAAAAGAATGATGATCTATAATATCTCTCACAAATTAACATCAATAGTAATACATGGTACACCAAATCGACAAGCTTGACAGCTGATCCATTATCACTCATAAGTTCATAAGGCAAAAAATTACTCCAAGGCCAACAACTGATTTATTAATCAATTTTAGGTAACAAATATCATTACTTCAACCAAAGGGCCTATTAATTGAGTCAAACCAGAGAACCGATATATCTAAAATTTAACAAAGTAGATACTATTGCTGTGCATAAATGTTGTAATACTCCTTAACCATAAAAAATATTCAACTTGATAGATATTAACAAGTGACCGGATGAGTTCATGTACAATATGCGCATAACTTAATTGACATGCATTACGCACATTCAGCAGATGTGTTAATCAGTACATCAGTTTGGTCATGAGTCCTTAAGTCGTCTATCATTCAAAGATCACCAGTGTGTAAAAGAGTATACTTGAATAACAAAAATTTAATAATCTTTATTGTTTCTCATCAGCTCAATACATAGCTTAAATACAATCTCATACAAATTGTATCTCATTAAGCCAGCTTCAGTTCACAATAAAGTTTGATTTTTATTGATGAATCATTTATTATGTTATAACATACTAATAACCCATCACCTGTATTTTCAAAATCACAGAAAATACAAAAAAAAAATACGCAAAAATACACTAAAAATACACGTATTTAGGATTCCATATGCAATTTCACATTAATAAAACCATCAAATATATAAAATAAATATACCACAAGATAGGAAATCACCATACGAGTCCAACGCCGCCAACCACTCGCCCACACGCGCCGCCTGAGTGCACGGCGCGCGTTCGACGCCCAGGCGGCGCGTGGCCGCGCGTGGGGGCGCGTGCGGCATCCCCGGCAACGCGCCGCCGACCCTCTTGCTCGTCTCGTCTCCCCCAATCCAAATTTGTGATTTAATTTAATTTTCATTGAACAAAAAGTCTCGAAAATCACAAATTATGACAAGATCAGTACCAATTAGGGCTAATACATACAAATTAGGGTAGATCCATACAAATTATGGTAAATCCACACAAATTAGGGCAAAACCAATTGCGTTCGAGTTCTAGGGTTATGGTTGCTCTGATACCACATGTTGGATGCAAATTGCGCAACCCAAGATCTCCATAACCAAAACAAGAACATGCATAATTGAGTAGAAAGATTAACGCACCTGGATCCATCGAACATAAAGCGGAAGCAGAAAAAGGGATTACCCACATATAAAGGAGATCCACACATCAAGTCATTCTCCTCTATTGCCCTCCGTATCACTGGCTCAATGAGGCAGCCCCCTCACGTGTAGCGTTAGGTAAACGCCCCTTAGGTGAGGATACATGTGAGAATTAGGGTTAGAGGAGAGACTTGAAAGACTATTTATAGAGTTTCTAGCCGCCCCTCATTACGGGCCAGCTCAACTCGCCCACACTAGCAAATGTACCCATATTAGACTAATTAAAAACCTTATATCTCTCTTTAGACCAACCATGTTTTACGGTAACCGTAAAAACAGTAAATTACAATATTAATTAATTTAGTCTACATTAGGAAAACTCTTACACTAACCTCTGGTCTCGATGCAAGAGCTGCCGCTATTGTCATGAGAATAGTGAGGAATACGGTGGATACAGGCAGAACTGTTGCATGCACGATCCACCAGCCGAGTATTGATATATTCGAATCTTTTGATGAGGTAAGTAATGTCTACCCATCCAGAGTACAAGAATTTATTCGTAATGCTATCGCTACATGAGCCATGTACTTTTACTCGTGCCGTAGCTTCTCTTATTGAAACGAGGTGGGCAAGAGATATATGTTAGTCCATTGGGTCGCCATTCTTGTCATCTAATCAAGTACTTTGAGGTACTCACTTCGGTTGATACGCCTTCGGTCTCCCTTTTTCGCAAAGTAACCTGAATCACCAAAAAGAGATATCTTCGTGTGAAAGGGAATCCAAGGAGTTAGCACAATCAAAGATGGTTATAACCCAGCAACTTGGATGCTCGAAGTCACGGCGCCTGCACAAGAACTTGCTCTGGGGATCGATTTTGCCGCTTTAAACAAAAGTTTGGATCTGTATCGGTGGGTTCACTGCATTCCCACAGGCCCATACTTTAGCCTTGTAAGCGACCATATGAGGCACTCACATAGACCACTGAGAGTTAGATTGACACATCCTGCAATTTTCCAGGAGAACCAAGGCTTTGATCAAAGAACTGAGCGTACCACCTCCTAATTCCAAGGATCTCTTCTTCCCCACTAAGTATTCGCAGTCGACTTTCACCCAATTCATCGCTTGCTTATGGAAGCAACATTGGTCTTACTGGCGCAACACAAACTATACAGCCATTCGGCACCTCTTCACCATCTTCGTAGCTTTACTTTTTGGGAGTATGTACTGGGATATCAGATCTGATACAATATTTACCCTGTGTACCATCGAACTGATGTATGTCTGTAAACCTTCAAATCTTGCAGGAACCGAAGAATAGACGTGCTTAATGCGATGGGCTCAATGTATTCTACCGCTATCTTCCTTGGGGTCTAAAATGCATCTTGTGCAGCCGGTTATATCAATGGAAAGAATAGTTTATTACAGAGAGTGAGCTGCTGGGATGTACTCAGCCCTGCCATATGCTCTAGCGCAAGTAAAATTTTCCTTCTCGACGATCCCGATCTTCTCTTACAAATCAGTACTCTAATTAAATGTTCCTTATGCGGTTTGAATCCCCATGTTGTAGGTTCTGATTGAAGTCCCCTACATCCTTGCACAGGTCATAACATACACCCTCATAGTTTATCCGATGAATGGGTTCGAATGGACAGCCGAGAAGTTTTTCTGGTTTTTGTTCTTCATGTTATTCGTCATCTTGAGTTATAATTACTTTGGCATGCTAGTGGTAGGCTTGACCCCGAACCTGCAAGTCGCCAGCATCATCTCCTTTGCAATCTTCCCTCAATGGAACCCTTTCTCAGCGTTCCTTGTGCCGCGAACCATAAGTTCTATCTAGCAACCCTTCGGATGATTTTGCTCATGTTCTTCTTCCTTTATCCAACATGGTATTGACGCCTGACAATGAGAGACTACCCTCTCTTGCCGTATCCTCGAGACAGGATGCCTATCTGGTGGAGATGGTTCTACTGGGCATGCCCTGCTGCTCGGACTTTATACGGATTGATGGCCTCGCAGTACGGCATGTGGCGGACAAGCTCGAGGACTATGGCGGCTCAGTGAAACAATACATCAAAGATTACTTCGGTTTTAGACGCAGCTTCCTGTGGTGTGGCCGCGGTAGTGATGGTCATGTTCCCGGTGATCTTTTCTTGCATTTTCTCTGTTTCCATCAAGGCACTCAACTTGCAGAGGCGATAAAAAAAACACATTTTTAGGCATTCATATCGGCGCTGCCAATGTCATTCCCATCGCGGATTGAAGAGGCACGAGTTCGGCGCTCATGTCATGAACGGGATGCTTGCAGAGATCATTTTTTGTTCGGACTACTACTGACTTTAATTGAGGGCGGCTGATCAAAGGGTCATTCAGTCCTAATAATCCGTTTCTCAACTTGATTAGTTCTTGCAAAATTTGGATATCTATTAAGATTATAGTTGTTCATGTCATGCCAATGAAATATTTAAGGGTAGACAGAAGTTCAGACAAGATGAGGATTATCTAATTCGTCACTTTTGATGGTATTTACTTCGTTTCTTTAGCCACAACACAATTTGACCAAAAAATTTAGCTTGTGCCAGAACTAAAGGTGTGTGTCAATTATACTAAAAACCAACTTTGAACATTAAGTAAGAAATATTAGGATATCAACTTAATCATAAATATAGATGGTAAAACAGCATTTATTTGTGCATTTAAAATCTCAAAAATATTAGCAAATGCATAATTATCGTCATTTTTTTAGAGGTGTAGTGAAATAGACTATGCACAACCACTATGCGATTGAGAGAAGTTTTATAGATTTTACCCAGGAAAATTTATGAGAAGAATATATCAGAATATCAACATAATCATAAATATAGATGGTAAAATAGCATTTATTTCTCCACTATTTCCATGCAATTGTTATAAACAAAAAAAAAAATGATTTTTCATAAACACAGGTTTTTTCTCCGCAATATGCAATTGTTATATGATAAGTAGGTCTTTTTATCACATATTAGTAATTTGGACCCATTCAGCTACGTTTTCATGTTTCAATTACACCTTAGGCATCAAGGGAGAAAAGCTATCTTCAGCTTGAGTTTCTGAACAAATGCTTACATTTGCAACTTTTAAATCCAGAAATTATTCTTGCATCAATTAGAATTCCAACTTGCCAAAAAGTTGTAGCTGTTGATTGTCTATCTGCAATACTGCAGATAAGCATTGGTGTCTGTTCAAAGTAACTCCTCATTTATTATAAATAAATACTTTTCGACTTAATTCTCAGACGCGTGATATTTAAAAGAACTTTTTATATATTTCCTCATATCTCGAAATTCAATAATTTTCTTAAATAAAGCAATTACACACTTCAAAGACAACGCGATATTTTTGTTTCTCTTATGTGGATTCTCTCTTGAATTTTTTTTTTATCAAATACAAAATGTTAATAAAAAAAAAAAGAAGGAAAAAAGATAAACAGAAAAGCCAATGCATCATATTGATCATATTGATAATAGCAAATAAATCATATAATATAATCATATAATATAAGTTGGATTAAACTCATTCTCCTAGGTGTAATTTTTCCCAGACACAAAAATGGAAAATAAAAAAAAAAAAAAAAAAAAGATAAACAGAAAAGCCAAATAAAGAGCATCATATTTGATCGCCTCCCTTCAGTCATTTCTTCAACCTTCGGCCATGGCCGTGTGCTCGCATCGACTGCTGCACTTCCCATGGCTGTTGCTGAAGCCCTCGAGCCCAAGAACCTCATCTCTTGCAAACCCAGATGGGAGCAGACGCGTAGGAAGGCTCTTCCACCGCTGCTTCAGTTCAGACCCTGTCTTCCTCGCCGCCTTCGCCGCCGGCTCTCGAATCCTGCGGCGCCCCGGAAAGGTCGGAGCAGCTGAAATGGCAGGCCTTTCGGAAGAAGAAGGTGGTGATACAGGTCGGGTATGTGGGCACCAATTACAGGGGTGAGCTCGAAGCGCTCTGAGGAATGCCGGTGATGCCATCTTTTTATCGGTTTGTTGATGGAGCGGCTTTTTTTTTGCCTCAGGTCTTCAGATGCAACGAGATGAGCATTCGTTGTCTAGTAAGTCCATGTTTGTGTTGCTTTCTCTTCGTTTAGTTTCGCAGCTGAAATGTTTGTTTTGACTAACTGTTCTGTTTATATCCGTTGTCTTGATTTGTACTCAGCTGTTTTTTCTGAGCTTTCGGTATTTGACTGGATTTGTTTCACACGTTGTACTAAGAATAAGCAGCTTGTCCATTGTGTAGGCAGTCTAGTTTAATTTATGCAGGTTGTGCCTTATCATGTACCGTCGACTATGTTTACGGAATCAAGGGGCGAGTCTGCAATAACTACAACATAATGTGAAAAGCTATCATGGTTGGGTGCATTTGATGAGGACTTTTAGTCATTTGATTTTCATAAAATCTCTCCTTTGTCCCTTCTTTAATTCTGCTCTGTTGAGAACCTTTCCCATGCTTTTGTCTAAGATGCCAGAGGGACCAACCTGTTGAACAGAATCTTCCTTGCTAGATCTCAATTGTGGAACTTTGGTCCAGTTCACTTTTACGAACAAAATGCAAATAAAATTTGTCCACTTCACAAGTCCATTCAAGACAAGGCATCTTTCTACCTCTTTTGAATTGTTTACACCTTCATGTTGCTGCCATAATTGGGAGTTAGTTTCTTCAAAGTTCATGTTGATGAAGGTTTTGCAGCTCTGTGATTTTGAGCATGCATGCACAAGGTGCACTCTACTTACAGAAGTCACTGTGGAAGCGGAATTTTTCAGTCACACCTCCATTTGTCTGATCTCACTGGGATTCTGATGATGAAAGCATGTTGTGCACAAAATAGACAATGTTACTTTGAAGATAGCTGCTTTAAATCATAAATTTAGTGATTCACATTTTTCTTGAGTAGCGATTCATGTTTTTATTGAGCATTTACTCATTTGCTTGTGTCTTAATATATGTCAAAACATCCTTGCCACGGAGGTCATGTTTATGTTTACACAAGATGAGACCTGGCTAAGCATGTAAACTCCAAATGCAGCTGTAGAAGAAGAGTTGGAAAATGCTATCTACAAGGCTGGTGGAATTCTGGAAAGTAACTTTGGGAATCTGAATAGAATTGCCTGGGCCAGAAGTAGCCGGACCGACAAAGGAGTGCGTTCTCAGGAAATCCTTGACATTGATATGTAACTTACGTCTTTTCATGTCATCACTTAGGATGAGAATTTGGATATCTTTACCCTTATGGTGGTGGAAAACTTTCTAGGTTCATTCACTGGCGACTACCATATCACTCAAGATGGAAATTCCCGATGATGCATGGAAGGGGGACCCTTATGGTATCCATCTTGCCAGTCATATTAATGCATATCTTCCTGAAGATGTCAGAGTTTTTAGCATTCTACCTTCAAAAAGGTGGAGTGGAGTTTATGATATTTTCATCACATTCGTTTAATAAGAATTACTTTTCTATGGGTCAGATGTAATGCTAAATTCAGCTCTACACTCAGTTACACTATTAAAAAGAGTATGTCATGAATGCTGTAGGTTTGTCTCCTCATAGTTTTGGCTAGACTTTTATGCTTCATTTTTTGTTTTTTACTTTCTTTCACATGAGATATTAATTGGCCAATAAGCTAGCACAGACTTGTTCTTGTCCAAGTGGGTTTAGCCAATTGTTCCTTTCTGAAGTGGAGCTGGCACAAATAATCTTAGGATTATTAGTTGGCGGAAAGCCGCCAACTCAAACTTGTTTACTCAAATTTCTATCACTGGAAGTGATCTTAGCATATATCATTAAAGAGGATCTCTGGTTAGAATACTGTGTAAACAATGATGCCAGATAAATTCTAAGAATGTAAAGCATTTGAGGCACTTAAAGTTATTCTAAGTGGGGCTTTTAAAACTAGTGCATTCTTAATACTTTTGTCCATCGAGTGAGAAACCATCTTTAGAGCTGATATGAATCCTACCAATTTCTTGTTTGTGAAGTTGATAAATTAATTGGATGACTCTAAAATGAATTGGCTAATAGAGAACCTTCTCTTTGGACATAGAGGAAGGGAATAATTAAATGAACTGTAAATACTTTTTCCTGCAGGACCTATCCTCAGTATGTTTTTAGTATGTCTTTCCATTAGAAGCTTCATGTAACCTTTCATTAATACTAAATGTCCACATTTCAAGGTGTTGAAAGAAGTGGAAATAATGTGCAATTTGTGTTTATTCATAATTTTGTAATGTATGCACTTGATAGTGATCATTATTCTTCAGTATCCTTGATGAGCATTCACATATTATCACCTGTTCCAAAGATTTTGCGTTTTGTGGAGCTGCTAATTACCACAGCATTTTTAATGGCCATTTATGTGATGTTGTGTCTATTTTTTCTCCCTATCAATCCTAACTTTTGTTACCGGAAAATCTCCAGGAGATTTGATCCAAGACGGGAGTGCAATATTCGGAAGTATTCGTACCTTCTTCCTGCTGAAATTATCGGGATGAAAAGTAATTGTACCTCCAGCGAAGTTGATCATCACATATCAGATTTTAATGATATATTGAACACTTTTGAGGTTCTGTACTTGTTTCCCTCTTTTTGCCCACTTGTCCTATCTTTGTTGTTCTCGATGCTGTGGTTGCATCTGTATTACAAAAGGAATTTTAACAGACACTCATATGGCCCTTTCCTGTTGTCTATGTCCTCTTTGCAGGGAGAGCATCCTTTTCATAACTATACTGTACGTTCCAAGTACAGAAGAAAGTTGCCCATAAAGAAGTCACGGAAAGACAGGCGTTCAACTATGGAAGAAAAACCATTTGATGTAGCGTCTGCATCTGAAGAGGAAGAAAGTGATGAAGCGCTTATGGAGAATGAACTTGCAAATAATTGTGAGGGAACAGATGAACATGCTCTCCAGGGAGGCCTTGATGAAAATTTAATTGACTTTTGCCAAAATCGTAGGAATGATCTACGGAGCAGAAGTTCAAATAATGTCATTAAGGCAAGATGGTTACATGAACCTGATCAGAAAGACCGAATTAGTTCTTCCCATTTTAGAAAGATTCTTCACTGCTCCTGCGGCAAATTGGAGAATCTGCTTGGGTCAAGTTATGTTGAGCTCTCCATTTGGGGAGAGTCTTTCATGTTGCATCAGGTAATCCTTTTCAAAGTAGCTTCTCTTAACTCCTGAGGTTTTGCCATAAGCTATCCAGTTCATACAATTGATTGCAGGAGAAATTTCTCAATTCTAGTGTAGGTTAAATGATTTGTTTTCCTTACTGCATGGTTTCATTTGAAAAATACCTTCATATGGTGCATCTGGATTCCTATAATAAGAAGGTCTCATATTCGACAGATCCGCAAAATGGTGGGGACTGCTGTAGCTGTAAAGCGTGACTTACTTCCTAGAGATATTCTCACATTGTCATTGGCCAAATTTTCCCGTGTTGTGCTACCACTTGCTCCATCTGAGGTGTTGATACTTAGAGGGAACAATTATGTCACGAGAAAGGGACCTATTGATGTTTCTAGGCCAGAATTGATGGCATTTGTGGAATCAGAAGCTGTGTTGAGCACCGTCGACAAATTTTACAGATCAGTAATGTTGCCTCAAGTTGCTAGATTTCTGGACCCGTCAAGACCCCCTTGGAAGGAATGGGTTGAGAAATTGGATGAGCACACGCCAATTCCAGACACGCAGTTGGACGAACTCAGGGCCGCTTGGGATTCCTGGAAGGAAGCTGCAGAGACTCGAAAAGCTGCTGCGTCTGTTGTTAGTCAATGATCAGTGGACATGCATTACAGTGGGCATCTTGCAAATTGTTGATTGGTTTCACCAACTTTCAGACAAATTGGTCACAACCATTTAACAAGACCATAGCTTCTATTGCTGCGCTGAGGCATGTCACTGCCGCTTCTTGTAATGGCATATCCGTGTGTTTTGTTCGCTTCATTTCAGGCCCCCAAGGAATCTGCAGTGCCTTATAGTTGGATACTCATCCTTGTGGACACGAACTCTCCTCTGCATGTGTCTCATTTCTTGGTTGATGTTTATTGGAGGAACTGTCCCAAGTATGGACCGACAAACCTCGCAAAACCGAACATTTTACAAGTTAAATTCGAAGTGACCGCCATTTGCTGCCAAAAGTTAGAAGATTGTAGCTTCTGGATTTGCTGATTTGTTGTGTTGTGGTTACTGCTCAAGAAGCATTTGACATGGTGCGTTAACAGATGATTTGAGAGGCTTTTCAAGCATCCGAATAGCTATTATTTCGTCCTTAGTAATCAAACGGCATTTCTGCTTGTACCTTGGTGTCAAGTGTAAACCGTTGAGCATTGCTTGGAGAGGAAGAATGTGTGATGAGTGACACCTGTTTGAAGTACTTGTAATTTTCTTTTTTACAGTGATGATTTGATTATCTTCAACAACAACGAAAGGATGAATCCAGAATATGATTTAGGACTTCGCATCATCTAAAATTGGTGGAATGGAAAACGCATGCTTGTTGCTTGAGTTGGTGTTAGCATAGTCTATACTTATCCCTGCATCTTAGGCGTGTATATATAATCTTCGAGAAAAGTACTAAAAAAAAGGTTTTATATATTTTTAATCGGTACCAAAATAATTCTAAACCTTTTAATTTCATCAACTTAATCTTAATATTTTCACATTATTATCAATTTAGTCCATCTAGTTAATTTAGGTCAAAATATCAACATGAATTCTAAACATTATATATGACATGATGGTATTAACATAGATAATTTTTAAACTTTTTTTCAGTTTTTATTATTTTTTCTTCATTTTCCTTACTTTTATTTTTCTTTCCTTTTTCTGCCAATAGCCGACCCTCACCTGCTACAAACAAAGCCCCCACTCATCCAACAAGCAAGGGCCCCCTAGATCCAGGTGAGGGCCTAGCACCCTTGCTTGTTGGCCAATGAGGGCCGTGACCCCATCTTTTGTTTGGGCGAGGTCAAGACACCCTCACCTAGACTAGGGGCTTGCCCTTGCGTGTGAAGTATAAAAAAAAAAAAATATATATATATATATATATATAAAATAAAATTAATAAGAAAATCATAAAAATATGTAAAAATTATAAAATTGGTCCACATCATTATCGATTGTGCCATATATTACGACTAGCATCATTGTCAGAAATTTTTGGTTGAAATTAGTCGAGTGAAATAAATTAATACTAATGTGAATAAATTTAAGATTAAATTAATCTAACTGAAAAACTCAATCAACACGTATACAATGGATTTAAAACTTATTTGGTACTTTTTCTTATATTAAATCCTAATAAGGCAAAAAAAAAAAAAAAAACAAAGCACCAGCTGTGAAAAGAATTTTATTTTTCAAGTGGAAATATGCATCATCAAGAGAGGTAATATTATTACAAGGGGAAGAAGATGCGGGGCCCGACCAAATCCAATCGGAGGGACACAGTTGGCAAGTAAAGTGGGGTTTCGCGCATTCCCTCAGCGCAATCTGGAAGGTCAATCCGCCAGGACGATCAACGAGTGTCCCTCTCTCTCTCTCTCTCTCTCTCTCTGCACGGCGAGGGGAAATAGGAAAAAGGTCGCAACTTTACACTCCGCCAGCTTCCGATTCTCGCCCTCCCGCTGCCCGTTACTCCCCTCGGCACTCGCCCCCGCCTTCCTCCTCTTGCTTTCCCAGATTTATGCATTGCGCCCCCGTCTCCGGCGATTCGTTCCTCTCCTTCGGATGCTACTGTCGATGGCTTCTTGTGAGTCTCTCTCTCTCTCTGTCCCTCGCTTTTTGGGCTCTCGCCCGTGACTTTCATTGGCGCTGTTTCGACGTGGGCTCTGTTCTTTCGTCTTGGGGAGGAGGAATTTGGCGTTTAGCGAATCTGGGTCTCTGTAATTACCATGCTTTCATGTCTTGATGATGCCTTGGAGCGTCTTTGGTTAAGTAATTCTAGTTTCCTGGTTGTTGGTGTTATTGTCATAGTGCTCTCTTGTAGTGTTTGATCTTGCAAAGCACCAAGAAGGCCAAAAGGCAAAGATATGAGATTCTGCCGTTGTCTCTCTATGTTGGGCTTTGTTCACTTTCGCACATTCTCTTGAGTGCACCTCCACTGCGCTGCTGTTGCATGAAAGATGGCTCGAAAGAAAAGAGAGCTGCTTAAATTTTGAAGGAAAAAAGAGTCGATTCGTCTTCTTTTGTTATTAGTTCTAGACTGTGTAGATGAGAACACTGCACTTTCTTGCTCTTCTTAATGTGGAATCGGTGCATTGACACCAGCCAATCTATGTCAAATCCATGCGGCACTGCCATTCCAATTGATTTCATGTTCAATGCCGGATAGTTAGTTGTAGGGTTTTATAGTGGGAGATGATAGGTTATTAAACACATAGATTGCGCTGCTATAATGGCTGCAGAAGGGAATTGTTCAATGAACTTTTTATTTTGCCCCTCATGAACGGTAGTTGTTAAGGTGTCGAGATTTTTCATGGGCTATGGCTCTGTCTTTGCTACTCGTTACATTTGAAGAGACCATAACTTGGTTACTGCTCTTATCACCTTAAGATATCATAAGAGACATGTGCTGGCATGTAGAAGTTTAGGTTGTCAAAGCGAGCGAGTAGACTTGACATTGGAATGCTTTACTCTGTGAGTGTGTGTGTGTGTGTGTGTGTGTGTGTGTGTGAAGATGTAGATGTATGAAATCATCAAAGTTGTCAGTTCGTAGCTTTATTTCCCTGTCAACACATCAAAACAATTGTGAGATGGCCTGTTACTGTGAATTTTATCTCTGGTATAGCTATGGATCTGTGCTGATTCCCATATTTAATTTTTCAGGTAGCTTAGGAGCTTCAAATGTTAAAATAGCGAACTTGAACTCTGGTAGACCAAAAATTGGTGAATCACATCTCTCATACGGTAGAAGTTGGATAGTGTTGAAAACACCAAAGTATGCAGGTTTGACCTTATTTCAGCGGTTGATAAAATATGCCCTGTATGCTGTCATCCATCTTCTGGAAGCCCATGTAAGTAGCATTTGTTGATACTTACACTTCCCTTCTGCCACAACCATCAATATTGAGACTCACGTTTTTCATTGTAAGTTTTCACCTTTGCTTAGTCTGAAAGGTTCTCTTTAACCCTGAAACAGCCACTTCAAGTCTGTTAGATGATTCTGAAGATTCAGAACCATCCAGTTTAACTAGCCAGCTCATACCAAATTCATCTGAGGTTAGTATTTGCAGTTAATTGTCATTATAGGATAAATTTATGAATGTTTCAGTTAGCCAATTTGTTTGCGTTGTTTTCTCCTGGCATTTGCTTTTTGTCATACATGTACAAAATCATGTACTGCCTATTGCAGAATTGATCACCATAGCTTGTTTTCTTGATACAGTGTTCCAGTTTATGCATCGAAATCGGTGTTGTGATGATGAGAGCATACTATAATCAATTTAGAATCAAGGGGAATGTGGATATGCCATTTTTGTATGCCTTTATTCATACAGATATGTAGTGTTGTTTGAGCATAAGGCCAAATTCTGTGGAAGTGTTCATCTTAGTCACTTACACTTCTCAATAAATGTATTTTCCTGAAAGAGTACCCTTCATTTAATGTTTAGGTAGAGCTCCTAATCTGTTTGCAACAGCTAGCTTAAATGTTCTTTTTGGGCTGTGGCATTCCCAACATGGAGTAAAAAGAGCTTGCCCAAAATGCCCTCCTTTTATGTTCCATCTGATTGTGTACGGGACATGCTTGTTAGGCACCAAATTTTAATGAGTGGTATGGTACGTTTATAATATCCCATATAGAAGGGGAAGGAAATTGAGATGTGATACTCAGTTGAGAGTGCCAAGTTGCACTCTTTTTACTTCTTTTGGAGGCTTGACCCACGTAGTATCGGGCCGGATCAACTACCTGTTGACTTGTACATTGCCCCTCATCCAAGGGGCAGTTCCATGAAATCAAAGGTCCTATATTCTCGTAAAATCCTATAATTTTATGAGCTGAGTATTGATGAAATTTTCACAACTCGTCCCTCCAAATTTGTCTTCCTAGAATAGGGATGCTTTCACTACTGCATCCTTTCCATTATTGGAGTTTACAATTGTCTCCACATTCTTCCTTTGTAGGTGGAATCTCTGCTCACAGATATATGCAAGACATCAATCGCAGAATTTGAATTGAAGGTTAGCACTTGGCGGCCAGTTCCTGTGCTTGGCATAGTATCTCCTCTAGTAACTCCACAAATTGGATTTCATAAATTTATATCCTGTATATTTTCCCTAGATGGAACATATACCTTGCAATTCTCTCTTTTGATTTTCAATTTTTCAAAATTGTCAGCTTAAAGGATTTCGGCTATATGTGGCAAGGGATGTAAGCGGAGGACATAAACCTCTTCCTTCACTTTCCCCAGCCCTAACACCTGTCCATACAAATGTTGAGGCAACTGATACAAATGGTTCACTTTCAAAACCATCTTTGGCCATCTCCAAAGCACTAACTTCTTCAGATGGAGGGCCAACTTGGCTTGATAAAGCAGCTGATGCAGGCCTCGTGATACTCCAGTCTCCAAGGGTGAGAATTTCAAACCTCCCCCCCACCAAAAAAAAGAAACCACACACACACACACAAAAGAAAATAAAATTGTTTGTGCTGTTTTTTTTTTTTTTGAAAAAGTTGCTGTTTATCTGCACTAAAATTCAAATGATGTAGGTGGGATTTTTTCGGAGATCTCGAACCATTAAGGGGAAGCGTGCCCCACCTGCATGCAAAGAGGTAGGTTTTTGCGTGCTCATACACAGGATGGTTTTATGAAATGAATTGTTCACTTCTCTGCTTTCACAGTCATTGAAATGTATTTGCCTGTTGTTATTAGTGAGAAGGAAGTTTTTAAGGCAAAAAATTTAGATACTTTCTCATATATATCATATTAGGTGAATAGTACTTTTCTTTGTTTTTGGGGTGGAAGTTATGTCAATGGCTCCCAGAATTATTTCACTTAATTTGTTATTAGATTTAACTTCTGTAAATAATATTTGACCTGAAGCGTTGATGTTTGGTCTGAACTTTGGCATCGAGCAAGTCCATAGGATGTCCAATTTAGAATGCTCTGGTTTATTTGTTTCTCACTAAACTGAACGCTCTCAAAATTGGGATGATGATTCAACCAAAAAAGAAAGCAGCATGATTGGCAAAACAATGTCAATATTATGCTATGGACTATCGACTTATAAGCTGCTTATAAAATTTCTGCAAGTCCTTTTCTGTGGACATCTTCATGGCTTCTGATAATTCTCATGGATTGACAGAAGCAAATAGTGAAGGAGGGTCAAGTAGTTTGCTATATCGAACAGCTTGGGGGAGAACTTCCAATTGAGGTCAGTCTTCACTTTTTTTTTGTTTTTTTTTATTGGCTGTGTTTGAATGGAGTCTTTTCTGGTCATAATTCTGGTCACACAAAAGGCTCATCTTGGCATCAAAGTAGTCCAGTTTCTAATCTATCTACTTGTATTGATCCTTTCCAGTCTGATGTATCGGGAGAGGTTGTCAAGATCCTGCGAGAGGATGGTGGTATGTACTATACGATCCCTTCTCTGGTGCAGTAGTCGTTTTAAGTTCCTATTATATGCTTGATTTACCCATATTTTCTTGCTCTGTTTGATTGACAGATCCAGTTGGATATGGTGATGCCCTCATCTCCATTCTTCCTTCTTTTCCTGGAATCAAGAAGCTGCAGTAGATGGTTTTCTTTACCTTGCGTTACATCTTCAGTAGCTTCAGCCCTAGACAGAGTGTACTTATTGCGGCTTATTTAGCTGTTTTAACTTCAGATTCATCTTTATTCACGGTACAATGTTCACTACAGCGACTTAAACTTTTTTCCCCTCATCTTTTATAAATGAAACAAGTAGATCAGAAATTTTGGATGAAGCCCGATGTCTCGACAGTCTTAGCACATGGCTGCAGAACATGCAAAGGCGAAGGTTACAAGCATGAACCTTTATGCCAACGATAAATCAAGATTGGAATTATTCAGAATTAAATTGCTAGTTATACCTGGCTATCGAGATGCTGATAGGATTACTTGTCCTTGAGCCTTTTGTGCTTGGACCATAAAAATTCTTCAGGCAAGGCATTCTCTAGGCTAATCATAAGAAAGTGTATCTTGTATCATGCCTATATATCTTTTGAGGAGTAATAGAAAACGACCACCTTTCATTGCTGTGCTTTGTCTTCCTTGATTTAGCAATAAAGACAGCCATTTACACGAACTTAGTGAAATCAAGATTTTAAGCAACTCTACGTGCCTAGGACTGATTAGATTATGAAAGCTCGCTTACAAATCTGCGCATTTCTGCGCTTTAGAACTGAACTAAAAAAATCTTTGCTTTCTTGCTGGGTGATCTTGAGCTCAGACACGCTTCCTCTTGATGCATTTTGGTCTCCCACAGAACAGAAATTGTCTGATAATAGTGCATCGGGCTGGGTTTCCCAGTCGGAGGGAAAGAGCATAACTTGCGAACTGGTCCCAGGTGAGTTTGTAGCTAGTCCACTGAACAAAAGTAGGAACAGTAAATTCCAAGAAGTGGTCTTAAGCTGTCTATATTCTGCCTCAAATTGTATCCACGTTTCAATAATGATGCAATCAAGGACCATGGGGGAATGAAAACCAACCTCGTATGCTTAAGAAAAGATTCAGAGATCGTTTGAATCGCCCAGGGCAAAAACCGATAACAGAGGGAGCTACCAATAGCTTACTCAAATGCAATCTGTCTATAAATGAATTACAATGTTGACTCTCTTTTTGACACAATCGCCAGAGAATAATGTAGTAACTAGTTCTTATCGCCAAAGTTACCTGTACACGATATCAATCGATGAAACAAATAAACTATACAGCCTTTCAATGAAAAACATGCATCGACCACTCACAAGTATTCAATTTTCTATCTATTCTTAAGAACGTCTTTCAACGGCTTTTGCCCACTTGATAGTTGACCTGGCCAATGCATCAACGGGGTCTATGCATTTCTTAAGAAGAGGATCATCTTGAGGCAAAATATCTCGCAGGTCGTCGGATGCAAGGACGACAGTGTTCACTGCCCTTACTAGGAGAACCTGAAGGGCAATCCTCAAAAGATTTCTAGCCCCTTCCATGTCATCTCTGTTCGAAGCTTCAATCGCAGGAACTATAGTGTGGTCCATTGTTGCTTTATCTGGCAACACAACCTCAAATCCCTGCATGAAAATGGCCACTCAATCGATAGCACAGATAGAATTTAGTCTCTCGGTTTTACATCACAAGTAGATGATATGAAGGATGTCCTATAACCCGTCGTGCTCAAGGCAAGGATTTAAAACCCACCAAAACCTATTAAGGTTGCTACTCCACACGTCCATATGAAACCTCTCAAAAATCTCCCTAGGAACCTAAATGTGTCTTCTACAAGGGCAGTCAATAGTTGTAATACCAACCACATCAATCGGGTAGACTGCACAGCTTCCTAAGAAAACAAGGGAGTTAAACAGAAATGACCACAACTTAGTGCCCTCATCTAGACCACCCACTCCCTCAACAAGCAACTTAAGGCACAAGCAGACGAGCAGGAAGATAAGGTTTCCTGCTAGTGCTATCATCAAATTCGCACTATCTATGTAACTACACAGAGCCCACAATAGTGGACATAGCAAAGCCTCTGTGCATGAGTAGAAAAAAAAAGAAGGATTGGGCTGTCAGATTCCATCAGAAAGCATAGATTTCTACCCAAAAAAAAAAAATGGTCAACTTTTGTGGTGACTATTTAACTTGATATCCATTAAAGTCAAGGGAACAGAAATTTCAGGAAACTGGGTATCTCAGAAAAATCAGACAGAATTGCTTTTCGAGGATTTAATCTTTGCCATCTTCCGTTGGTACATAAAAAGTGCAGGAGGCGAATAAGGCAGTATGATGAGGAAACAGAAGTGGTGATTAACACGGCAAAATAATCTTGGTATTTACTCAGTGCAACCTAGTGGTGGTTGATGCAATCTCAAAGTAGAGGCTGCAAATAGCCGTGGTAGAGGAATTTCAACGAGAGGATGTACTTCTCCAATATCAGCATTCACTAAAACACAATTTTTGTATTGTGTGTTTCTTCATCAATGACCTAAATCATACCTTTATATAGAACTTTCAATTTTTATGTCCTTTTTCCAATCTTATTATCAGCACAATATGCCATACAAAACTCCCACAAAATATTTGAATGGCGTACATGAATAGTGTACATCAAATGAATATTTAATTGTCCTTCATGGGAGATTTCCAAATTAAAGCATACTAGCTGACAAATTATGACACATTTTGCTACACGAAAGAAGAGAAATGGCCCATGCAAGACCAGGAATTACACTCAGACCAGTAGCATTACATTTTACTTGATAAACATTTTGTGTAATCATGCTTTAGCAAACCGTGATAACAAATGAAACTCCCTTCGAGTTCTCAGGTGTCACACTGTTTTTCACTATTCCATCTAACATACAAAGATCATATTATACAACTGAGCCATATCAGTCATCTGTGCTCTCCTCTTTATCACGTTGCATATACTGCAACCTCTGTTACTATGAAAACCCAGATTTATGAAGGACCGCATAATTATGAACCCACCATCCTTCTCATGCCTAGGCAGCCATTAAGCATCTTATTATTATACAAATTGGGAAGTCAACAGAATAAATTGATATAAATGGATATGTCCAGCACAAGGTGAGAGAAAGATGCTATAGGCAAAAATATCACAGCTAGCAGGCCTTCAACATAGTCAAGAGGTGTGCTTTCCTTACTGAAAAGCCACAAGCTTTCAGGAGCTCAGAGGACACTGATTTAGTAGAAAAGTCAAGCAAACCAAATGGGATCTGTCGTGTCTGATTCCCTCCAGTTTCATAATGAATTGCCAAACGGTCAGACCAATTCATTGTTTTCCAGTTATACAACTTTAAGGGAAGACCTGGACCAATTATAATACAGAAATGTCAATCATGTTAAGATGCAGAGGAGAGACAGAATGGAATTACCTCATTCTCCAGTTTTTCCTGATAAAATCCTGCCTCTAGAATTGCACTTGTTGTGAGCACACCAATCCTAAGAGGGCTTCCAGCTTCAAGTGGCTTCATTTTCATTTTGCTAAGCTCTTTGGCAACACACTCAGCCATGTTAAGGAAGGAAACTGGACATCCATGACTTATGTCATCATGCCAAGAATGCGAAATATGACAAGGCATTACTATGCATCGAGCTCCTGATTTCTCGAGAAAGACCCGCTTCTGGCGCAGGTTATCCACAATCAGTTTATGGTCCATCTTGGAAACTTCACTTTTTCGGCTTATTGAAGGAAATGAACTTCTTTCATGTGATAACAGTTCCTGATGTAGAACTGGGTCTGAGCAAAGTACAAAAGGAAGGCAATTTTCTCCGACTTTTGAACTCCAATTCACTAGCTTTCTCACAAAGTCCAGGGTTGATCCAACAGATACTCCTCCAATTATGCCCACCGAATCTGCTTGACTGAGAATTGAAGCAGAAGAACCACAACTGGCTGAAGCTAAGTTCGAACTTTGGTTCTTCCGTAATTCTGGTAAATTATCACTCTCTTCAGTTTGGAAAAGAACGGAAGATGGTGGTACAGCAAAATCTGGATTTGATCTTCTCCTATACAGTGCTCCGTGCGTACTAACAAACCCGAATGTCCGAGCAGGGTAATTCAACGTGGGGAAAGACACCGTGAAGCCTCTGTCGAACATTCTCCTATCCCACAGAAAACCACTGAAGCGACAAATTTCGAATTCTGATCTCAAACAACCCGGGACCCTAAAACTGCAAAACTAGTCTCTAGCAACAGGAGAGCAAATGAAATAAAAGACCATCAAGAAATCCAAGACAACCTCAGGATTCTAAGACGGACCAAGAAACATCCCGTTCGTGCTCTTATTTTCCATCCGCAACCGAACCCAATTCCTAAAATCCCCAAATGACCATGCAAAATCCAATCTTGAAAGCCAAAGACTGCAGAACGCCTCCAAACAGGCAAACCCAGAAGCAAGAAACTCACCTTACAAACCTAGAATGCTCACTTCACTAGAAGCTTCCAAGAATGACAGTACATTCCTCTCCAAGAACAAGAACAAAACCCAGTCCCTAAAACCCAGAGAGACTCTCTAGAATTCAAGCAAACAGACAAACTAAGTGAAGTTAGGAGGGAGACGA
The DNA here is from genome assembly GCA_017140615.1 of Eucalyptus cladocalyx. Classification (NCBI taxonomy): domain Eukaryota; kingdom Viridiplantae; phylum Streptophyta; class Magnoliopsida; order Myrtales; family Myrtaceae; genus Eucalyptus; species Eucalyptus cladocalyx. The sequence continues at coordinate 35,709,034 of CM029525.1, forward strand.
GAGAAGCTCCCACCCAAGTCCCGAGGGGATTTCACCGGGACCAATCATCTCCGGAGGAGGGGCCCAAACCGAACATGGCAAGTGGAAGGGAATCTTTCGCGAGCGCGACGGGTCTCTCCCTCTCTTCTTTTCTGCAACAGCGACGCCTCCGCATTTCTATCCTCACAGCAACTACGAGCGCGCACCAAAGCTATCCAAGCGATCTTGCCGTTCATTTTTTCACATTCCAAGAAACGGAACTGTTCAGTCTTTTTCTTTTGAAAAACAACACAAATAATTTCTATACTTTGAATTTTCATAGCTATGTGGGTTGATGTATTAAACCATAAACTGATTTGTATGATGTATTGTGATATCAGGCACATGAAATTCGTATGGATGTACGTCAATTTTGGTACGTCAATAATGTGTCAAATCATATAAAAATTCATAATTTAAAAATGCCGGCTTACATTTTTGTTGTTTGTAAAGCTAGACTTTCAATTGACAAATGTAATAATTAGATTCCTTCCATATCTTAGTGTGATTAGACCTTCTTATCTTTTTATGTTAAAGGCAATTTCTCGAATATTAATTACGGAAATCCTCCTAGTACTTATCTAATTCATTTCCCTTTATCATAAGTAAAATATGATTTTTGCATCATGGTCCAACGAGGATGGATTAGTGCAAGTCTTGACAAGAGAAGGACTAATAATACACCGAGGACCAATGAGTTTGCAACCCTTTGAGCCTATCCAAATCCTAAATCCTTATCTCATGTGATGATCAATCATAAGCCATCAATCTCTGTTTGTCCCACCTCCACCTCCACCATAAATTAATTTGTATGATGTATTGTGATATCAAGCACATGAAATTCGTATCGATGTATGTCCATTTTGGTATATCAATAATGTGTCAAATCATTTAAAAATTCATAATTTAAGAGTGTCGGCTTACATTATTTGTTATTCGTAAAGCTAGACTTTCAATTGACAAGCGTAACCACTAAGGTTTGCCCCAGTGGCCACTTTTCCAACTTGAAAGGGGAGGTGGGGATTCGAATCTCCACATTCTCAGAAGGTTAGAGTGAAAACAATTTAGTTTCAGGGATGAGTTTCGACTCTTATATCCTGCAAGAAAGCTAACAATTAATTTCTTTTGATATCTTAGTGTGATTAGACCTTCTTATATTTTTATGTTAAAGGCATTTCTCGAAGATTAATTACGGAAATCCTCTTAGTACTTATCTTATTCATTTCCCTTTATCGTAAGTAAAATATGATTTTTGCATCGTGGTCCAATGAGGATGGATTAGTGCAAGTCTTGACAAGAGAAGGACTAATAATACACCGAGGACCAATGAATTTGCAACCCTTTGAGCCTATCCAAATCCTAAATTCGTATCTCATGTGATGATCAATCATAAGCCATCAATCTCTGTTTGTCCCACCTCCATCTCCTTGATTCTTATCCATTTGAATTTGAGTGAATGAAGACTCTTCAAGTAATTTCGAGGATGGTAGAGAAAATGGGGTTGAAAAGATTGGATTTCACCGATCACATTAATCATTAACATCTCGGCTTACCAATCAGTCAAGCATGCTGTACACGGGGCCACAGCTTTGCCGCCAAGCAAAGCATAGAAAACCAAATGCTTTTTTTGTCAGGATGGCTTTGGCCTATCTATCTCGGGTGTGGTCTTGTGCTGATGATGACGGTTTCTGGCCTGGTACATCTCGATTCTCGGCCACGTCTAATGGTCTCCATGCGTTATGTGGTTCCAACCGCTGATGATTTTCCATCATGAGCAGTTATCATAGTTACAACCTCATGAAATGTCATGTCCCTTCCGTCGCCTTTGTCCTATCAGCTTACAAACGTACTGAAATTGAAACCACACGATAAACGAAATATTATATTATAGATAAAATTGAGGTATTTGGTCACGAAGACCATTACCGGATCTCACCTTTGAAGCTAGAACATCCATATTAATGTCCGAGCCGTAAAAAGTGGAGGGTTCCAAATACAAAGCAATAGCTACCGCTGCCATCAAGCTGCCCCATTAGAACGAGGGCAAGACCAATGCAATCAAGGAGGCCTTAAGCCTTGAGCTAAATCACTGGCCTCGTGATTCACTAACTTTTATAAAATATGTAAAATATTTGAAGGATAGACAATTAAGAAGTACTTATTTAAAGTCAATGTTAGTTCATTGATCGGTAAAGCAATGTAAAAAAACTAGGTTCAAAAGCAAGCAATTGAGAACGGAGTTGTTCACTAATAAGGTGTTCACCTAGATGGTAAGGGAGTATGTTCCTTTTCTGGTGGTCTTGAGATTATTCTACAAGTAAAATCCTCCATGCACCTTTTCGATAGAAGGGAGCCTGTCCTTAAAAATGGATTACTCAAGGTACGAGAAAGTTGACCGAACACTACCCGATCTATTATATTAAAAAAGAAAGTTGAATTTCTTAGGTTTACACAAATAAATTTCATTTAAATTATCTTACATTTGAAAAGGATAATGGGTGGAATGTTCCTTTCAAAGTAAATTAGTTTTTTACCGGTACTTGAAGTACCAATAGTTTTTTTTTTTTTTTGGTCGAAAGTACCAATAGTTAAATACTAATAACATATCATACATTTATGTGAGTCAAAATATCAAAAGATGACTAAAAATCTTATTAGAAAAGAATTAGAAAGTCTAAAAAGTTTGGCTTATTACTTCCAACTTTTGGTAATTTGGGTGCAACAACGTTCACAAACATATACCTTTGAAGAATTTTTCCTGAATGGTCAAATGCAGAATCAAACTTTTAATTTTAGCTTTAACATAGACAAAAAGATTTTAAAAAAAAAACAATAGCAATATTTTATTCTCTAGTATTGATCAACGATCTTTTGAAAACGAAAATAGTCATAAAACATCTCCAAAAAAAAAAAAAAAAAAAAAACAAAAGGAGATGGATTTCTGATATTCCTCAATTGATATATCATCTAGAAAAATCAGTTACCACTTCTAATATAAAAAGGAAAAAGAAAAGAAAATACTGTGAAAATAATTGACCAATTAATTCTCAACCAAAAGGAGAGAAAAAGGACAAGAGCACAAAAAATTATAAATAAGCCACATCAACCTTTAATATTCACAACCTTGTTACTAGGGTGAGCATTGGTCCAAGGTCAACCCTGGACCAACCTTGGACCGGCCCAACTCTGCTGGTTCTGATCTAGCTTCCAAGGAGACTGAGTTGGTCCTTAGTCTTAAGATTTCTAGACCAACACTATGCGGGTTGGTCCTCATCCTAGGAGTTCATGGTCGGTCCAACTCGAACCAACCCTAACTATATATATACACAACACTATACGGATTAGTCCTCGATCCTAAGAGTTCAAGGTCGGTCCAACTTGGACCCACCCTAACTATATATATATGATATAATATTTATAATTTTTTTATATAGATAAAACCTTAAAATAAATGGCATTAACAACATTAAACAACTATTTAGTAAGTAGTTTAAGTAATTTTACATTATTCTTTAATAACTTAGATTTTAATGTCTTTTATGGTATCAACAGTCATAATTTAGGAATGAGAAAAATATTTTTGTGAGGAGTCTTAACGGCGTCTAAAAGGGCATAAACAGTTTCTTACAACATCCTCTTCTAGTATTCATTATCTTCTGTCTTATTTGTCTTCTTAGTCTTCAATTTGCCAAAATCGAGATAAACAACTTCTCCGCTTGTCATTCAACACTTGTCTCGCTCACTTTGAGTCACTCGTGCCGCTTGCCGCTCGATGCTCACTTGGCTTGCTCCCTGCTTGACACTTGATGCTCACTTTGTTCAAAGCTCACCCCACTTAACCTTCACCGCTGACCTTTTTTAGCTGACCTCGCTTGTCATTAAACCCATTGGGTCGATCCAATTCTTGGTTGCCCTTTCAAGGAGTACAAAAAATGAAATAAAAAATTATTAGTTAGTCTCGGATTGACCTTAGAACCAGACTGAACTTATTGGGTTGGTCCAATCCTTAATCGTTTTTTCAATGAGTATTAAAAATGAAATAAAAAATTATCGGTTGGTCCCGAGTTGATCCTAGAGTCAAACCGAACCCACAGGTCGGTCTGGTCCTCGGTCCCAAGCTCAATAGGGTTGGTCTTCAGTCCCAAAAATTGAGGACCAACACTGTATGAGTTGATTAAGGGGTCAGAGGGTGGACCAACCCAACCCGGACCATGCTCACCCCTACTTGTTGCCGCCTCGGTAGCTTTTGTTCTTTTTTTCCTGGCATCCTTTCACTCGATTTGGCTTGTTGCCTTTTTTAGTGTAAGTTTTTTGATGCCGGTCTTCCGGGTTGTATAGTTTGATCATAAGTCAAAAAAACCTTTAATATTCACAATGCCTTCACTTTAATATGTGTGTATATATATAGAATTTGTTAGAATAGAGTAATATAACAAGTCAATAATAATTCCCATTCATTAAGTTGAGGAGTGATAAATCATTTTTTCTAAGGTCATATGATGGTCCAAACAGAAAGCCCATGGGCGAAGGATATCAAATGGTCCTTACCCAAACAACAACTCATTAAGTCAAATATCCTATCTTATCTAATTTAATCATAATTAGAAATTCAAATGACTAAACATAACATTTGTTAATATGCATTGAGCATCTACACAAATGGAAACTAAGACTAAATGGTCTACGACTATGATTGAGTGGAACTGCAGCTCACAGTGCTCTATCTTTGTTTGCGTTATGCTGATAAGATCCACGGGTACTTCTTTCTCTAGTGAAATTTGCATGTAAAGGGAATGAAGGTTTTTACAGATTCAGCTGTCAAAAAAAATTAGATTGGAATGGGGCGTGGGAGCTCATGGGGATTCCTTGATTTCTAAACTGAGTGCCAGGTTTCAACTGGTATCTCGATTTGAGCTTGTAAGCAGGAGAGTTTGCCCCTCGATCATCTTCTTGGGGCTATCCGATATCTGTTCTTGGGATGGATGAATTAAATAGTAGGGTTGTTGCAGACTTATTTCGACGGATTCTCGGGGCTTGTTTCATCTGACTTTCATCGCTAGCTCGGTCATTGTGACTATATTATTATGTTCGCTGCCCGATGCCTAGATCTGTTGCAGTGTTGAGCTTCAGCTTTGATGACTGTACCAATTACGCAAGCAAAGAGAATGATCATGTTCTCTTGGTCTCTGCAGGAGAGTTCTGCTCCTAAAAGTCCATTGACAATTGGTTTTCTCTTGCATTTTGCAAGCATAGCATGGGGTTCCCCATAGGCCCTTTGGTCCTGGTCTACTGATGTTATGAAATTGATCAAAAGTTGAAGGGTTGGCAATGGAAAATATGGAAGCTTTGCAAATTGCTCTTACCGCCACAGAGACAATTTGCAGTATGATTGCTGCAGTTGGCGCATAAGAGCAACTAGTAAGCATGCAGAAATTACGATGAAGCTCCTAAAAGAATTCAGAGCTTGGAAAAACTGGTGCATAGTCTTGAAAATTTGACACAAGCCAACTAGCTTCATAACCACCATCTAGATCGCCCAATAGATACCTGTTTGAACTCATCATAGACCAGCTACATCTGAAAATCAGGAACAGGAGAAGCATAGGGTCTAAACGTAAGCTTAAGAAATCGAGAGCTGTATGGAGTTCTAAGACCGGAGATCCCTTGGAAAAATGGGTAGGTTCAATCAGGGACGACTTAGATTGGTGGCTAGAGCCTCAAAGGTCGGTCCAGAGTGTTGGGAAAGCCAATGATGTGAATGTTTACAGGAATCATCGAGTTGCCCTGATTGTTGGGCAATCAGCTAACTCCGATAAAATATGTGGATGGATCAGTTGGAACTTTGGATTTGGATAATGGTGCAGGAGAGCTTCCCGAATTGGAAGCAAATCTGAATCCCGGCAGAGCTTCCTGAATTGAAAGCTAATCTAGACCAGCGACGTTAGCTAGCATTATTTGCATCGGGCCTCTTCATGCTCATCCTTGGATGATGCACTTGCCACCACTAAGATGAGACTCCAAGACAGAACGCTGTTCTATGCTGATGAGATGTTTCGCCTTTCATAACGATATTTGGAGGAGGTGGAATTCGAATCCTTCCATGCATCTCCTTCCTGCTCAACTGAAGACGATTTCTCTAGTATAAATAGCAGTCCCAGTATTCGGGCTTAGCTACTGTATCTGATTCTTCCCCAAGTTCTACTGCCTCGTAAGAACCTTTCATTGTGTTTCAAAATGAGCATGGTTTTCATTGCGAAGTTAGGAAGCTTATTGGGCAATACAATCGTAAGTCACAAAAGAATGCCAGCTTTTGAAAAGTGCCCAGAAGTACTCACCACGGCTCGAGCTAATTTGGTTTCTATCTCATGATCATTTATTCATACCACATTGACCGTTTTGAGCCGCCCTCTGTTCTATCAGACACATGACTTATGTTTTAGGCTTGGTCTGAGCCCGCTGTCTATTTCCATGACTACAGCGTCATTCAGCAGCAAAATTTCCAATGCTATAGCAGCTCTCTTCTCTCACAGTCAGGTCTTCTCGTTTGTATCATCAAATCAATGCGCCATGGGTCTCAGTCTGTTCATTGCCACATCCAAAAAAAAGCTAAGCACTCAGAGCAGTGCAAGGATCAGAAACTGGGCAGACAAAGCTTTTCAAATCTGCACTAAGATCTTAAATATCGTTCATGCATTTGTCAAACACAACACCGACTGGCCCATTCAAAATCAAACTTTGCTTGAAAAGCTCAATGCAATTCCTAATTTTTCAACAATAATGTTTTGGCAGTAAGTAGTGGCAAGGGTCCCCTCAGTCTTATGATCAGCTTACTAAATTCTGCAAAATCTTTCTGGGACCCACCACGTCTGTAGCAGCAAAAGTCCTGATTGATTACCTCATCAACATCCATAATTGCAGCGAAGGACTTGTATTTCCCCTCACAGATTTGCGCATACTATTCATTTTTATCTTAATGTGTGTGTGGTGATGCTGATCTTATCATGATAATGATGATGAGTCACACTTCAATTAGTGCTCGATGCTGTTTTTGACAAGCAAACTACTTGCCGGCCTCTTCTGGTTGCTATCATTGGAAGTTGCCGTATCCAATGAGCTCAATCATGATAAGGGCGAACATCAATCCCCATTTTGACTAGCCCTTGAATTTCGGAACTACACAGTACCCCATATCTGCAAGACTCCCTTGAAAGATTGCAGAAAACCTCCAGTCCAAGTCTCGTGCTACGTGGATAAGAGAAACCACTTTTCAAATTTACTCCCCTTAATTCTCTTTCAAAATAGGTGCGCGGTTCATGAGTTTGTTTACACATATACCTTTGTTAACTCTGACAAGGTAAATGAATGAGTTCATGCGAATAGTCCATGAGGTCATTTTCATTTCTGGAAAGAAAGCCAACCCATCAAAGTAATTTGACCCTAGCTCCCATTATGCTCCGCCATCTCTTCTGATACTTTGGCTACAGGTGAAACTCGAGTTCCCAGCTTCAGATCAAAGATCCATCAAGCTAGGTTGAACTTCTCTCTAAGTTGTCCAATCTTCTTTAATCACATGCAGATGAATACTCTCTCTTCTATCGTCATATCCATGCATGGAGGTGAGGGACAAAGGATTATCCCTCCATGTTTTTCCTCTTTAGATATTCGAGCGAGGGCATGATTTGGATTTGCTTGGACCCGGTCTTAGCTCTCTCCATAAGACAGATGTTCTAATCTGACCATCTTAGAATATAGTATTTCTGTTGTAGCGCGGTTGAACTGCCTGAGACTCCAAAGAGATTCCAAAAGCCCGTCAACGTACACGCCCAAACAAAGCTTCCGCGTCTTGGACGACGGCGTGCTTGAATTACCTTGCCTTCTTCTTCTTCTTTTTTTCCTTTGTTCCATGTTTAATTTTATTGCCAAGGTCACTTAATATAGTAGGTTAAAATTCGACCTAGGAAATATGCACTTCGCTTCATAAATTAGCTAAGACAAGACCCAAAATTTAGAGAGCATAGCAAATGACTAAGCATAATTATTAGATATTTGTCATAATTATTATTTCCTTGAAATATGTAACCTTAGTTGAATCCCACTTACGAGGGAACCTTAATTTTTTTAGCGGTTAATGGATTTGATGAAGCTCTGCTGAGTATTGTCATAATTATCGTTAGGATTAAGTCAAAAAAACATAAAAATAAAAAATAACAAAAAGTAATGTTGACTAAGTTAGCCATGCGATGACTTTTTCCACTCGGAATACAGCACCAAAACTTCCTATTTCATCATCTCATCGTGTATAAATGCAGGCGCACAAAAGTCCAACTTTGCAACAACTAGCCCGCAGAAAAGAGGAGAAAAGGCAAAACAAGGAGAAAAAACACGTCTTCTTCCTCTCATCATCTCAGCAACGTTCACACAGAAAGAGAGAGAGAGAGAGAGAGAGAGAGAAGTTGATCATGGACCAGATGGGTTTGAAGAGATCTGAGGTATCGTTCAGGAGACAAGGATCGTCGGGGCTTGTTTGGGACGACAGGTTCTTGTCAGGCGAGCTGAACAAGATCGTGAAGCAACACGAGCAAGAACAGCAGGAGCAGGACGGGGAGAACAAGGACGCGATCCGGCCTCCAAGAATCAACGTGACTCCAGCGCTGGATAGAAGCCAATCCAACGGCGGCGGCGGCGGCGGAGTCGGAGGAGGACGAGGCTACCGCGCCTCCACGGGGAGGGTGTCGCCGGCGGTGGAGCCGCCGTCCCCGAGGGTCTCCGCCTGCGGGTTCTGCAGCGCTTTCGGGAAGCCGCCTCCTGCTCACCACAAGGCCAGGAAGCACGCCAACAAGCCCGGCAAGCGTAAGGCCAGATGAATCTCTCCCTCATCCTCTTTCTTTAGGACTTTGAACTGTGAATTCTAGGAGGTGTTCGAGATCTCATGCTGCTTGATCTCGTCACAAGTGAGGTTGAGGATTTTTGAAAGAACGATTGAAGATCGAAGGTGCTTTTCTTTTCTTTTCTTTTCTTTTCTCTGGTTGTGTATATTGTTATGGTTGCTCCTTATACAGTGCTATTTCAACGTTCAGTTGTTTTCTGCTTGCTTAGATTTTGCCACATACGATTTTCTGCATAAATGTTTCTTTTTTTTTTTTGGTCTGAATTTTCTGCATAAATTCGCCCGTCAAGAAAAGCAAAATATTAATGTAGGATACGCATAATCTTTGTAAAAACTGCATACCAAATCTTGATGATTCGAAATCTTCCGTCGACAACAAACCCTAACCCAAGAATTTTCGAGGGAGTAGCTTATCTCGTGAATAATCTCTCTTTGATAGTTTCTTTCCTTAATTTTTCATTTCTTTTGTTCGTCGAATCCTCGCATGCAATCCTCCTAGAAATTTCTTCCTTACGAGAGGATTCTTTATTTGCTCAACCGCGTGATATATTAACCCAAAAAAAAAAAAAATAAAATCTTGGTAAGCCAATATTCAAATTTAATTTTCTTTTTTCTTTTTTTAAATCATCGATCGACATGAACATGGCGTATCTTCCTAGGGCTCACCGACGAGATCGAGGTGGACCATGTTTCCCGCAAAGCCGAGTTGACGAAGGTGGGGGCACATGACGACAATCCTCTTAACAAATCATCCCCCGTCACGATCTGGTCCGAAAACGATCCATGCAATCACCCACTCCCACCGGCCGCACCTATTTTTCTCATTTTCTACAGTTCCTAAATTAGATAAATTAATTAAAAAATAGGGTACGATCAACATAGAGATGGTGCCCAAGCTTAGCATGGTCCCTAGATCGACACACTGACTTATACCGGTTTAGCAATCCCATCAATAGTTATCAGCGCACTGAAAAATGAGGATAAAAGCCTTATTAAGTCTTAAATATATTGTAGGGTAATCAAATTTTTCATAAATTTTTCAAATTTTATCAATTTAGTTATAAACTTTTTAATAATTTATCACTTTCAGCTAGTTTTTTCCCTAGTTTTTATAGGAAATTGTCCCTAGTTTTTATAGGAAATTTTGTCGAAAAGATTATATTGGTAAAGTTTTGGTAAAAAATTATATTGATAAATTAAAAAAAAATCGAAATATTTAAAATTAAAAAAAAAATTAGGACTTTTTGAATTTCTTTCCCCATCAAAAATGACTTGGTCACAAGCTCTCGGCATCACGAGAGAGAGCTTGATAAGATGCCTTCGTTTGTCTTTGCTCTCGTTTTATGTTCCATAATTAATCTACATCGTCCGATTAATCATCCGATAATTATACTATGATCATTATTCGTCGGTGTCGGGACATTGTATTGGACCGCCTTCGTGATCATTGACTCTTTGCCAGTACCACTTAATCACGGACTCTCATTTAGGGTTTTGAAAGGTAATCATGCAAATAGGATCGTACACTCTTTTCCACAAGCAAGATTTTTTTGTCTATAAATTAATGGGTTTAATCATAACTCAATAAGTGGACTAAGCCCTACTTCAAACAAAACGCAATGAGCAAATAAAGACACTGAAAAAGTTGTCCAAAAAAATCTAAAAGGTAAAATAGCTAATTCGGCTCTAAATTAATTTTAAAATTTTTGATAATTTTTCAATTTAGTTTTCTAGTCGATTTTGGCATGGCCTCATTGACTGTAACGGCCCAATTAGCGCTAGCCGTGTATAGTACATAACCATTGCTAATATAAATAATTTATACAATTTTATAAATAAATAAAAAATCCTTTTGTTTTCTTTCTTTTTTTTTCCTTTTTCTTTTTCATTATTTCCAGTTCACTTTCCCTAAAAGAGCCGATGGGCAAGCATCACTAGCAAGTAGCAACTCAGCACTTGCTAGGATCTTGGCAAAGGTTGTAGCCTCGACAATCCACGCGGGCTCTTTTTTGTTGGGAAGTGAATGGGGAATAATAAGAAAAAAAAGAAAAGAATCAGAAAAATATATATAAAAAATTACAAAAATTATCTAAGTCAATCATCGACTATATCACATGGGATGGTCAACACTAATTAAATTGCCATGTCAACTATTTCTAATCAAAATTGCATGAGGGCTCTATATTAAATAAATCATTTAAAAGATCTAATATTAAATTGATAACATTAAAAAAAAAAATTATGATCGAATTGGCCTTTAAATTGAGAAGGTTTATTTGTTTAACAACTTCAACACATTGCATAATCTCTGCCCTATATTAGTAGTATATGTGTGTTTACTATCTATCATTGGAGAAAACAAATCGATCTCTAATCGCGCGTTAATAATTTAACAGGCGCATTAAGCATTACTTTTAGGGGTGACCGTCAATTTCCAAAATTTCCATCGCAAAATGTCAAGCAAAATGCTCGGTGGACCACCTTAAATTTTTTAAGAAACATGGTTTTGTCCAAGGCGAGACATACTAATCCACATGTGAAAATTCTTTCTTTTCACTGCTAAATTGCTGACGATGAGATGGCGAAATGTGCCGCAAAATAAGTCGCTGAATTATTGAGGGAAAACAGGAAAAAGCAATGAAAAAGGAAGCAGAACACGGTGGTTCCGAACAGGATCCATCTCAAAAGAGAGAGGCAAGATCCCATGAAGAAGATCGGATAACGTGAACATTTCGAGCACGTTCATTTAATTCGACACGACAGTCCAATGTGGAGTGGGCCCCACCTTGGGATGGTTGTAAAGGTCGAGGGGGACACATCTCTTATTTTTTCCTTATTTTTGGGGGTAATTTCCCGGGGAACACATCCCTATTTTTCTTTTTTTTCTTTTTTTTGGGGGGTAATATCCCAAGCAATTAATATTCCTAATTTCAATGCCCATGATCCTACCCAAAAACCGAGATGGAGGTCGCCAGCGTGTCTCGATTCCGGGACACAATGCCCGCAGGCTCTCCGCGCTGTGCAGAGCAGCCGCCGCGAACGACGGACGATCCCTAGCAATCCGTGTCGGTCTAGTGTCGAATCTTGCACTCGACCATCAGGCGTGCGTGGCATCTGATTATGGGATCATGGGTTGCATCCATTGTATAATTTTAATGCGGGAAAACTTCCCATTTCATCATAATTTCTTTCAATTCTATCAAATTAATTTCCCATTTGAAGTTGCATAACACAAAACGACCTGCGATGACTGGAATGCCACATTTATAATTCCTAATAAAAATTAGTTAAAAACATTACATTGAAATTCCGTACATAGATTTAAGATCAAATTAATAAATTAAAAAGTTAATAACTAAATTAGCACTTACACGATATATTTAGAATTGAGTGGAGGTAATTTGATCTTTTTTTTAATAAAAATTTTATTCGTTTTAGATTTATTTACTATAGTCCCCGTAGAATTAGTAAATACGACAGTTTCCACGATAGGCATATATGGATCTGTTAGCCTAAAAATAGGAATCGATTTTTCGAATTTTCCACGACATGGCAAAAGCATTCGTGAAAAAAGAAAAAAAAAGAAAAGGAAAGAAGAAAGAAACAAGATATGGATACCCTCGGCAGGAGCAAATCCACTCTGCCCGGTGTCCCTCAGTGCTGGACACTGTTCGATGGACCGCCACTAGAAATTAAAAATAAGGAAAAAAGGGACGGAAATTTAAGAAACTAAAAATGGGGGGGCTAAAGTGACATTATCCTGCTGGCACCAACCTCGGCGCGCCCTCGCGACACGTGTACCTTCGCGTGGGCCCCCGCCGGTGAGCTAAAACGAAACGATTGGAAGGACCGAGGCATGCTCGATAATGGAGGATAGGAATTAGGAGTAGAGGGGCAGGGGGCACGTAGGCTAGGAGGCGGCGAAATCGCGCGTGGCCGACATCGGCGGCAGCCATGTTGGACCACCGTTTGGAGCCGTAATTTGACCGTTAATCGAGCCGCCTCCACGTTTGACCACTTCTTTCCGGTGGCTTCGCTCCGAACCGGCGCTCGTGTCGATCGGGAGTGTTCGCGTGCAGAACGCGGTTGCGAGATGCCACGCGTTTGATTGCGCTGATCTCGTAACTTGATGCGTCGCCTTTGAATCTGTGTAGCTAGTGAAGACGAGATCAATATGGTTTCAAGATGGAACTTAAAAAATGAGAATCAAATTTCCAAGTGTTGAGATATTCGTAATAAATTTAGGGTTCTAAAAATTAAGAAACCTGTTTTGATTAGTAGATTCCAAATTTAAAGTTGAGGAAATCTATAACCTAAAATTCGGATAAAGTATGCGTTTTTTCTTCTTCTTTTTTTTGCATATGTCTTCGCACGATCCTATGGTATTCTATGATATTCGATCTCATAATCTTAACTTCTATTTTATGACCGAAATTTTTATTTTTTTGTGTATCTAAATATAAATTAAGGTAATGTGTCTAAATATAAGTTATAATCAATACATTATAATAGTAAGCAGTGATTATTAAATATGATAATTTACTTTAATCATTCAATCAATAATATAAATACATCTCAAGTAGATTCTAGAACCAATCCTGGAACTTGTGACATAATTACCCAAATTCCATAGCATGTAGGGTAAGTTTTAGATTTCATGTGTAACATTTTTTTTTTTTTTTTTTTGGTCAGTTCTACTCTATTCTTACTCTACACTCACGCGCAGACTTGTGCCCTGCCTCTTGCAGGGCGTGGGAGTCGCAATCCACGCTCGAAACTTATGTGTAACCTATTTGAAACGTGGAACTGCTCACACCTAAAGATACCAGCTCCGTGTACCTAGCGGGCTGGCAAGAAGCGGCTGCTGCCACCGCCGCTGCCATGTAGCTAAGCGAAATGGGGAGTAAAGTTTTGGGCGTGGGTGCTGAGACTCTCGAAGCCCATAAGGCCTTTGCTTTTTAAATCTTTTTCCGAGGACCAAGGAAGCCCACCAGCATCGGGCTTTTCGATCGGTTTGAGGCCGAGGTCCACTCCTCCTCGTCCACCGCACGAATCGGAAGGAGAAGATGTGGGGGAATTCTTTTGCCACGCGCGGACGCATGGATAGATTCCCCAAATTAGAGAAATGAAAAAGAAGCAGTTGTGATTGGGACGAAAGCACCGACGAAGAGCATCGATGACGCAAGATGCACCACGTGGGAATCGGTCTTCCTCATCTTTTGATATCGTTTGGCCTTAAAAAGGAGCACTTTTGGGGGTTGGCTATTATGACATTTTACCTGAAAATGAGTTTGAAAGTATATCGAAAGCTCGCTCATTCTGGTATGGAAGGACCAAATAATTAGGATTCGGAGATCTGAGAGAGTTCATTACATGGAAGTTAATTCTTCGATTTTGCTTAGTTAGTGGAGACGGTAATAAATTTGAGGGTTACTGGCAAAGGAGTTTTGGAAACAATCTTGTTACTAATAAGTTGTTGAGAGCAACCAAAAAAACTAAATGAATTTCATTGATTCATTATTTTAGTATTTCGAAAATGCTGAAAACTCAATACCAGTAAAAATCTATTTTGAGCTTTCAGCCTTTTTAAGCCTAATTTTTCCTCAAAGCTCGTTAGATATAGTTGCCCAATACTTAGAAAATGAAAAATCTATTGAAAAAACTGAACCAAACATATCACGACTACTTAAAAATCAATTCCGCCGTAGGGTGGACTATTTCATCCCTCCCCATATGTATAACTCAGACATATTCAACCAAAAGAATGATCATCATTACCAATGCCTATATTTCAATTTACATAAAGATGCGATAAGGAGAAAGAAAAGAAAGATCTTGACAATGCTAAATTCGCTGGCTAAACTTGCCTCTGGTTAGAAGCAAGAACGTGGAAGAAGAAGAAGAAGAAGAAGAAGAACCGACAAAATCCCAAAACAGGGAATACGAGCAACGTTAATAACTACAGGGTGTCCAGGGCTTTACGGAAACTTCGTCACTGTACTTGCGTTTTGGGCAGCGACGGTGAAAGAGGTGCCGACAATGAATGATGTCGATGCCGAAGTTTCGCCCCCCTCGCTGTCAAATTTCGAGCGCACATTCGTCCCTTTCGTTCTTTAATTTAGCCATTCACGAACGGCCAGCTGAAACACTTGAATTACGCGCAGGACAAGAAACAGAGAGAGCCCCTGATTTCGTTTTCTCCGCTTGGATCCGATTATGCCCGACGTAATTTGAGATCTCTCCCTATCTCTGTGTCCTCTCTTTGAAGCTGACTCATCATGAGACGACGAAGGTCATGTTTTTCTCCGGGACCCTTCATTCTGCACGTCGGCGTTCTCTTGTTTGTCTGCTCAAACATCGTTCTTGCCGAGAGATCCGATTCTCTGCGGCGGCTCCCGCGTCCTGGGTCGACCGCGCGCCGGCCCAAGTCCAGGATTGTTCTGTCGGTGGACGATCATGGCGCTAGAGGAGATGGTATTGGTGATGATACCGCGGTAAAGTCCTGAACTTTGTCCGTTTGTTGTCTTTCTTATGAGTAAGTTGGGGATCGATTTGTTTCCTTTCTGCCACGGCTTCTGACATCGTCAAGGAGAATGGTGGGTAGTTAGTAGTTGGTTGATTAGCGTAGCAAATTTCGAACCTTTCGAGGTAGTTGAGCGAGCTATGATTTTTTTATGATTGTTGCTTCAGCTGCAGTTTGTCTGCTTGATTATGATTCCTCAGGATATTTAAATGGGGTAAGTTTTGTCTGGAAAATGGAACTGTTCTTGTTCCGAGGAGAACGGTGTAATTTGTAGATGTTCTTATTTTATTTCCCTGCACGATCTGAAAGCTCTGTCGCTGATGAAATCTGTGATCCAGTTGTTTACCTATTATAACTGTTGCTGCAACAGTTTTGCCTTTCTTCTCTTGTCATGTTGACTCTGGGTCTGAGTACCCGGCTGCTGCAAAATAGCTTGAGATACTACGACTTTTTAAGAACAAGCAATTGATGTGGAAAAGTTAGAATATTATTTCTTCAGAATGAAGTAGGTGCAAGTGAGAACCCGCAGGTAGTAACTGGGAGAGACCCTTTGAATATATTAGCTTCAGTTCACCTACATCTTTTATAATGATGATCTCATGCTTTCTTTCTTTCTTTCTTTTCTTTTTTGTTGATCGAATTGTAACGATGATCTCATGCTTTCAGGCTGTTGGAAATGTATGGAAGTTAGCTTGCTCTCTTTCTGCCCCAGCAAGAATTCTTCTGTCAGCTCAAAAGACTTACTTATTTCGCTCAATTGATTTTGCTGGCCCTTGTCGATCGAAGATCACCATAGAGGTACTCGGCAAATATAAAAAATGGATTTCTTTAATAAATCGAAACGTTACCCTAATCATGCTCTTCATGTGAACCAATGAGTATGTATTTCAGTATATGAAGAAATGAAACTTATGATAGATTGCAGGCAGCGTTGTTGCTCCCAAAGATCCCGAAGCATGGGAAGGATTAAATCCCCATAGATGGATATATTTTCATGGAGTGAAGCACCTTACTTTGGAAGGAGGGGGCAAAATCAATGGAATGGGGCAGGAATGGTGGCGTCGGTCTTGCAAGACAAACTCAACTAATGTAAAAGTTTTATGCAGATCTCTCATCTTTCTTGAGTTTCTCAAATCATGCATCCATCTAAGCTTCTTGTTACTTCTTATGCAGCCATGTCATCCTGCTCCAACGGTTAGTGATGGTTTATCCGGGATGCTATGCAGTCAGCAGCAACGTTTGCTTTACTCGATGTCGCTTTTTCCTTCAATTTTTAAGATTTTAACCTTTATTTTATGATTGTAACGTTAAACATTTCATATCCAGGCTGTCATTTTCCATAGATGCAAGGATTTGATTGTGAGGAACCTCAGGGTGATCAACGGTCAGCAGATGCATGTAGCATTTACCAATTGTCTGCGGGTTAGAGCGTCAAACCTCGGAGTGATAGCCCCTGCTGCGAGCCCTAATACTGATGGAATCCATATAAGTGCTTCCCGTGGTGTTCAGATCGAGGATTGCATTATTAGAACAGGTTTTGCTTTTTTATTCATCATAGCACCGTTCAACCATGAGCGGTTTCATATGTGCAGAGTCCAAATCTATCTCCTGGACTTCAACTGACTACAGAAGATAGAGGATGAGAATTAACAACTTTATACTACTTTGAAGTGACTTGATTTTGATTTTCTATCTTGTTTCCTTCTTTTGCTAGTATCTTTAAGCAAGTTTGACTTGGAGCTTCCTCCCGTCTGATTCATCAACAATTAATATCGCCTGAATGAATATGTCTGATTCTCACAAAAATCTATATTATTTCTAAAACATAATGAAAACCTTATCCAGGTGATGACTGCATCTCTATAGTCAGCAATTCTTCCCGGATCACAGTCAGAGACATTATTTGTGGGCCAGGACATGGTATTAGGTAAGAATTTCTCCCTTCAGTTAACTGGAATTTAAGGAATATGAGGAGTAATGCCAACCATCCTCCACTATTTCAGTATTGGGAGCTTGGGGAAATCGAAATCTTGGGCAGAGGTTCATGATGTACTTGTTAATGGAGCGCTTGTGTCCAACACTGAAAATGGTTTAAGGATTAAAACGTGGCAGGTGAACTTCTCTTTCATGTATCATGGCATACGAGGTTTCTTTTCCAAAACCTCCTTTAAGTAGACAATCCCTCATGCAAAGTGACTTCCATTTTTCTGAATCGTCATCCCGCACTTTCTTGTCTCTCAGGGAGGTGGTGGCTCTGTCACTAATGTAATTTTCCAGAATGTGTGGATGGAAAATGTATCACATCCTATAATCATAGATCAGTATTACTGCGATTCTTTTGAGCCTTGTCCCAATCAGGTAATTCACCATTCTACTGGCTTAAATGGCTGTAAGTACCTTGATCTTTGCTACGTAGGATGTAGTCCCATGCAAACTATAGCTAGGATATCCTGTCTTTCTTGACTAAGAATCTATTGTGGATCAATCAGAAGTATATGGATGGAGTGGTCCTTGAATTCCACCTGTTTTCTAGAGAAGCATGCAATTTCATGAACAGATAATCCTATCGACTAATGGAATTGTACCGTTTTCATACATTTAAGCCTCCAAAGTAGTGGCATTGTGCAGAATGAGCTATTTCACACAGTGCCAGAAATTAGATCAAGAATTTCTGCGCCCTTCGCAGTTGGACAAAGAATGCTTACCTTTAATTTTGGAATACGGGACTATCTTTCATATGCCTGCCTGACCTAGAGCTAGCACAATTAAAAGGACTTCCTTTGTGATGAGTCTTAAATTCAGATACCTGTCTGCATGTTCTATTCGTAGTTGCTGCTTCAACTTTTTACAATGCAAACCTCATCACGGTTCATGCGTTTACAGTTCCTTTCTTCTTGATTAATCTGTCGTTATTTCCCTTCATCTGCAACTTAAGAACACTCTTGAAACACCCATTACGTAATCAATGCAGACATCAGCTGTTCAAGTGGGGAATATATCATTCTTGGGGATCAAGGGGACATCAGCTACCGAAAAAGCTATGATATTTGCCTGCAGTGATGATGCTCCATGTGAAGGGCTATATTTAGAAGACATACATCTTGTTTCACACACTGGTGGTACTACAAGATCCTCCTGTTGGCAAGCACATGGCTCTGTCTCCGGTCGAGTATATCCTCCTCCTTGCTCGTCATTCGAAGACGGAGACAGCTTCATTAAACAGAAAACTCAGTCTGGCTCTGAAAATTTTCATTCCTTCTAAAAGAAGAGTCATGATGTTTTTCCTTCCTTTTGCATTGGGGGTTGCATATTGCCGTTGCATCTCCAAGGCAAGGTTCGAAGGACTCTGCATTCTTTTCTGGCTGTAATAAGAAGCCGGTGAGGAAATAAAAGCAGGATCTTCCATTGGCTAACCAGGGACGGACGTTGATCATGTGCATACTTTCCCACATTATAGGTTGCTTTTTGACATGAGATTGAACGGAAGAGATTTCATTAGTTAAACAGTCACGCTAATACTTCATGTTGCTGTAATTTGATCTTCACGCTGTGTTTAATTCAGGAATAGAAGAGAAAATGTAAGCGAAATGATCGGCTTTGCATGATTATTTGTTCTGTAGCAGCTTATGACATGTGATAGTAACTTCTCTGCAAGCAAATAAATTGGGTTTGCTCCATTTGTTTTCCATGGCTTTTGCAATTTCCTTCAAAACCGCGCCCTTTATTATTTTTCCTGGTTAAATTGCTCTCACACTTAACACGGGAAACTTCAAGGTTAAGAGAGAACTCTCATGTGTACCTTGACAAAATGCATTGTTCTTACCATGATCATAATCCCATGCTTTGATATAATTAGTTTATGTGAAGAAAGTCATTAAATTCTAAGGCTCTATTTGTTTGATAGAAAAACATTTTTATTATTGACAACAATTTATGTCTAAACATTTTTGTGAACGATGAAGATATTTTTCATTTAGTCATTTTAATTTTTGCGATTGTTAGGAAAATGTTTAACAAATCCATTCATTATTTGCGATAAAAATGCACCTAAATGGAAAAAAGCTTCGTTACCTGTTGACTCATGCTGTAATTTTGCCACATAAAACCTCTCTCAAAGGGAAAGCCATCATACACTGAAAAGTTACATGGATTAAGCCCATGGTTCTGAACCTCCAACATGATCAACCATGAAGAGAACAGCATGAGAGATAAAGATTCTGTACAGGTCCCATCTTATTTAGGTAAAAAATGCTGGACAGTCTTTTTTACATTACAAATTAAAAAACTTGGACAAGCAAGGGGGAAATGAACTGGACACAAAACTCAGAATGCCATATTTCATTACTGATCAAATTGAGTTGTCATTCTGAGACAAACCGGTGATATAACAACAAAAAAGAAGAAGAAAGGACAAAACTCAATTACTGCTGGACCACCTGCTTGATCTGCTGCTGCTGCTGCTGCTGCAACATCTGGAGGTTAACACGAGAGCATGACCGCGCCATCTCACCGGCCAGAGGGATCACGGGTAGGCAATCACAGTTGCAGATCTCAATCATGAACCCATCTGGGTCGTGGAAGAAGAGCTGTTCCACTTGGATCCCACCTTCCTCTACGGCTGCCCGCACATAATCCATCCCCATCTCCTTCAGCTTCTTCTCCACGGCCTCCATGCTCTCGCACTGTACAGCACATTTTGATGTTTTTCAGTGATCAAATGCTGTCAAAAAGTTCAAAATTTCCTCTGTTTTTTTTTCATCCCCGGTAAAAGTTATGTTTCCAGACTGTTTCTTCAATGCAATATGCACAAGGTGATATCTATTTATCAGCAGCAACGTAATTTTTTCTGATCAATATGGATATTTGTATTCAAAAGACTATTTCCTAGAAATCTATTTTTTCATCAACATTAAATGGAACATTAACATAGTGAGAGAAGACTGACAAATGACAATTTGACTCCAATATCAGGTGCTCCTTTGGAAACTTGAGAGCAAATTATATTTGACTATGTTACCGAATGCACATTTAATTGATATGAAGCAGAAATCTCCTAAATGAACTTCTTGCACATAATTGAAGGAACTTTTTTTCAATTTAAGAAAGATATACCTGAAAGGAAATATGATTATCCTTGGGGTTGATCTCACTTTTCTTGGGCATTTTCTCCGGATCCTCCGATTGCAACAGATGCATTCCGATCCCATGTCCGAAAAGCCTGTAAAAAGAAAAAAAAAAGAAAAGCTTATCCAAGAGAGAAGATTCATTTTTACTCAGAGCAAAGACAACGACAGATCGACACTGCATTGTTCTTTAGTTTTTTTCAACGAGTCTCTCATCGTTTCGGGAGAAATCGAATTACCATGCACCGTCAAAGTCGAACGATCCGGGCCTCCTGATGGGAACGAAACCAAGAACGTTCTGATAAAAGTTCATGGACTCCTCGAGCGATCGACACACGAGCGAAATGTGGTTCAGAGACGTGAGATGCAAAGGATTCTGCAAGCTGCTTTCCTTCATCTCTATCCCTTTTTTCAAGAAAACGGCAAACCCAAGATCAAGAAAGAGGCCCGCAACGGATGCTCAAGAAACTCTGAGAACTTTCAGTCAAACCCAAGAAAAGCCAGATGTTTCTGTGGTTCAAAGGATAAAGAAGAAGGAGAGAAAGATGCAGGATTTGTGGTTGTTGCAGATGAGTATGCACCGAGAAAGAGGAGTGCACGGAAGCTTTGTATGGGGTTGGACGAGAGATGGGGAGGGAGGGCTTTTGTATATTTATACAAGCGGCCATTGGCATGGCATGGGAATTTCAACATCAGCCACGTGGCGCCACGCGAGGATTTTGGATGACGTTGACACGTCGGTTCCACGGCTGACTCGGATTACCACCGCCGGTGTGATCTGAGAATGCATGTGCAAACGACCGGATTGACCAGGTCCCCACCCGTGAAGCAACAGGAGTACACGTCACCATCTCTCCCGATAATACAAAACTATAAAAACAAACTTTGTTTGTTGTTGGGTTAACGTAACGAGAAAGTGTAGATTAGTACACTTTCGATAAATTTATCCCAAACCCTAATTTAGTAAATTTTTGATAAGTTTATCCTTGACTAATATGTCTGTCATTAATTTACCCTAAATAGAATTAATTGCCTCATCCATAACTTTTGGTCGAATGGTATTCAAAGCACTCTTTTGAGATTTACCATTGATTAGTTTTCATTAAATTGAATCAATACCATAAAAAATACAAATTCATATACTTATGACATACAGAGGATAAAACCCTAAACTGAGATACCTATCAATTGTCATATATCATCCAACTCATCAATTTAACAGTAAAATTTAATGAAACTAACTATCTGAAATTTATGTCATAAGATACCATTTTATAAATCTTAGTGGTCTAAAATTAGTAATTTAGTTTGAGATAAAATCATCACAAACGACCGGATTGACCAGGTCCCCACCCGTGAAGCAACAGGAGTACACGTCACCATCTCTCCCGATAATACAAAACTATAAAAACAAACTCTGATTGTTGTTGGGTTAACGTAACGAGAAAGTGTAGATTAGTACAATTTCGATGAATTTATCGCAAACCCTAATTTAGTAAATTTTTGATAAGTTTATCCCTGACTAATATGTCTGTCATTAATTTACCCTAAATAGAATTAATTGCCTCATCCATAACTTTTGGTCGAATGGTATTCAAAGCACTCTTTTGAGATTTACCATTGATTAGTTTTCATTAAATTGAATTAATACCATAAAAAATACAAATTGATATACTTATGACATACAGAGGATAAAACCCTAAACTGAGATACCTATCAATTGTCATATATCATCCAACTCATCAATTTAACAGTAAAATTTAATGAAAACTAACTGATGCGAATTTGTCATAAGTATACCGGTTTATAAATCTTAGTGGTCTAAAATTAGTAATTTAGTTTGAGATAAAATTATCACAAACTAATTTGGAGTTTTTTGTAATATTAACTCTACAAGCTAGGAGAATCTTTGTTTCTTCTTCTTGTATGGTTTGCAAAGGAGGGGACCATCCTCATATTGGCAGTGGCACCTTCAATAATATGAGCAATCAAATATGATTAAAATAAAAAAAAATTATTTCCTCTACTATTACCCTATTCTTTCTCTTCTATAACTTGGAACTCATTTTCGATGCGTCGATGTTATTTCCTCTATGCTAATGTTGAATCATTGCTACTAATATAGCAAAGAACGCGAATCCTAATTTGTTCTCTACAGACACATCATTTTGTTGCCTCTCTTTTTCTGGCTAAGTTTTATCCATCATAACGTTTCATCGAACCGAGGATGATGCTATCACGTTCTCTATGTCGATTGAATTGTACCGCAGCGCACGAGAGGAGACACCGTGTTCCGGCGCGGATACTTCTTCCTTCTCCGAGGAACTCAATTTACACAAGGAAAAGACTGCTCTTTGTATGTAAAAAGCACACGACAACCGTCTCTGCTGAAGTTGGCCAAGAAAGAGAACACGCTAATTATGTTTGAAGGAGAGCCAGAACCTTGGTGACCTGAATAAAGAGCTTTCTAGAGGCTTCAAAGTGTTGAATGCGACATTGCACTCGAACGCTCCACAACGTTCGACGCCGAACGAATTCGGGAAAATTCAGAAATTACACTAAAGCTAGAGAGACTGTTCTTCTGCTCCTGTGTCACTGGTGAAAGCTCCGTCATGTTTACGTGCCAAGCCTTGTCAACATGCACTAGCCGTGTAAAAGATTGTCAGGATGTAATTTACTAGAGTTTTCACTTCCATTTTCAGGTCTTGCAAATGCGGAACTGTCACTGCTGACACGAAAGGTGAGAACGATACGTGGCCACGTCTTCTGCTCTTTCGGAGGTCGCCACTTTGTTCTGATAAAGTGCCTCTTCAGTTCTTTATGATTACCGACCAAAAAAAAGTTGTTTATGATTGAAAGGCCAAACGGAAGATTCGAGAAATCTAAATACGAACACAGAAAATTCAGGAAAACAAAGTTGTTTAGGGCAGACCAGAACTAGGAGCCCGTCTGCTATGTCGAAATTAAAAGGTCTGGGAGAATCCTGATAGATGAGTCAAGTTGTTAACTGGGGATGTGTCAACTGGGCTGACGCTATGCAAGCATTTGAATAATATTCACTCAATTCAACGAACAATTATTAAACTTATCCACCTCACTTGCAGATTCCTTGGCAAGTGCTGCGAGAAAGGGACTTGCTGGTTGAAAATAAAAAAGGACTAACAAGGCAACATTCGGTGGAGACAAGTTTCAACGCAGAAAAATCAGCCTCTTCTTCTTCCTCGACAACTTTCAACATTGAGTTTCTAATTTACATGTACTATATCTCGATCAATCTTAGTCGCTTGTTCATTTAGCAGAAGTTGACTTCTAATGCATATGTCATAAGCATCTCCGATAATTACTTAGTGTGTGCGCGGAATGGAGAGACCGTCACACTCAATAGGGATTAGTTGGGTGATAAAAAACCTGACATCCTTTGACATATTAAAAAAAAAAAAAAGTATTTTCGACACTTCATTACCCATGCCCGATTGATAGTAGCCACGAGTGGTGAGTCTCACGTAATCAAACTACTACCAAACATATTAGTTTATCTCAATTCAGATCAAACACCATTCTAAGTTGACTCTTAACGGACCAAAAAGATTATTCTTCTCGGCAAGTAGTTGGCTCGTCGCCACAGAGCCAATACCAAATGAATGCGTTTCAGAGGGTGTAAGAACAGTGTATCATGGCTACTACTCAAGCGACAGCAAGGTGGCTAATGAATTGTATACAGTGAGAGTACTTCGATTGTGGAAAGGTAGGTGTTGAAAGAGTCCATCGGTTTGCCATGGCCCAGCCCATGCATCTTGGGCCCAAATGGGCTAGAAAGAGCTCTTAAGCCTCTAAATTTATGATCGGGTCTATCTTAAATCATTCTTGACTCCGCGTGAATATCAACCAATTTTAGGCAATGCTTGTTTGCTTAAATAGAGCTTTTCTTCTTAGAATCACGCCATCAAACTATATATATCCTGTCATACAATAACATGTCACATTGTATGATGTGCCTACGTGATATCATACAAAAATCAATCAAATAACAACTCGTTGAATAGAGAAAACCCAAAGTGCCTTTGTTTAATCAAATAAAGACATAAAATAAACTTTGTTTCAAATAAGGACACAGAGTGATCTTTGTTGTTTTAAATAAGGATTTAAAGTGGCCTTGGTTATTTCAAATAAAGGCCTGACCTCGCCAATTGCTAGTCAACTTAATTTTCCGATCGATCAAGGGTTTTTCATCCAAATTTTTTCTTTTTCTCTTTCTTTTCTCTTTCTTAATATCGGCCGACAACTACTAGGCCAACAAGGGCTCGACAACCCTCATTAGCTACTAGAAAGGGCCGACGAGGGCTTCACCCATGGCTGACGAGAGCTTGTAAGCCCTCACCAACCCTTAATAGCAGGTAGTGATGTTGCCCAACCCTCAAGGATGGCCGCAAGGGGCAGCCTCCCCAAGGGCAAGGGACGCTTCACCCAGGCAAGGCTATCCCTCGCTTGTGGCCGACGTGGGTGGCCCTCACTAGCTAGGGCGACCTTGGCACAACTCTCTATGGGCATCATCGGTGGCTAGTCGACCATTAACGAAGAGGATAAAGAAGAACCAAAAAATATATATATGAAAAAAGAAAAAAAGGAAGAAAAAAATGAAAAATGGCAAATGACGAAAATGCCCTTGTTTATTGGAAAGTTGGGCCCTCGTTTGAAACGGATGTAACCACTCGTGATGGTACTTCACGTCTTTTATTTGAAACAAAATTTATTTCAACCTTTTATTAAGAAAATTGAAGTACTTTGAGCCTCTTTTTGGAATTTTCTATTGGATATATAGGCATGGGGTTTAGCATTATATTTGCTCTTATCTCCTGTTTGAAACTTTAGATCTACAGAAGTGAGATTTCTCAATAATGTTGATGACAATTGACAACTAATCAAGACCCTCGCAGGCAGATTGGCACACAAAGTTCGACTGTTTTTTCCATTTTCAGATTGTAAGATCCTCTCCAAAGACAATTTGCGCATTAGCGTACCATTCGATTCCTACGAGGTTGGCAATGGCCTTCACTTCACTCACGTCCAATTCAAGAACTCTGCGCTCTCTCTTCCACGCTCTGCGCAACCGGCCCTTCTGTGTCCTCGCTCCGTCGCCTCGCACTCCGCATTCCGCGTCCGACCCACCATTGCCCGAGCTCGTGAACGACGTCTCCCGCGTCCTCAGCGACAACCGCAACCCTCACCACGACTTGGAACGCTCCCTGACCGCCTTCTCCGCGCAGATATCCGCGAACTTGGTCGAGCAAGTCCTCAAGCGCTGCAAAAATCTCGGCTTTTCTGCTCACAGATTCTTTCTCTGGGCCAAGAAACTCCCGGGCTTCGAACACAGCCCCGAGAGCTACAGGATCTTGGTCGATGTGCTCGGGAGCAGCAAGCAGTTCGCTTTGCTATGGGATTTTCTGAGGGAGATGAAAGACTCGGGGAGTTTGGAGCTGAACCCAGAAATCTTTTTTATTGTTTTCAGAGGTTATAGTAGAGCCAACTTGCCCGGTGATGCTATAAGGGCCTTCGGTAGAATGAGTGAGTTTGGTATTGAGCCGAGTACTGCTGATTTCGACCAACTTCTGTATGTTCTATGTAAGAGGAAGCATTTGAAGCATGCTCAGCAGTTCTTCGACAAAGCTAAGGTTGAGTTTGAACCGAGTGTGAAGAGTTACAGCATTCTGATCAGAGGGTGGGGCGATGTAGGCGAAGTGAATGAAGCACGTAGGCTGTTTGATGAAATGCTGCAGAGGGGCTGTTCGTTGGATGTTCAGGCATGGAACAGCTTACTGGAGGCTTTGTGCAAAGGAGGCAATGTGGATGAAGCATATACTATTTTCAGGGAGATGGGTCCGAAAGGGTTTGAACCGGATGCTTCTACGTACTCGATATTCATCCGTGCATACTGCGAAGCGAATGACTTGCATTCGGTTTTCAGGGTGCTTGACAGAATGAGGAGATATAACCTCGTGTCTAATGTGTATACTTACAATTGCATAATACATAAACTATGCAAGAACGAGAAGGTTGAAGAGGCTTACCAATTGCTAGATGAGATGATCGAAGGAGGGGTCAATCCAGATGCATGGAGTTACAATGCTATCCAAGCTTACCACTGCGATCACAATGAAGTCAATATGGCTCTCAGACTGTTATCTAGAATGAAGCGAGAGAATTGTGTGCCGGACCGACACAGTTACAACATGGTACTCAAAATGCTGGTCAGAGTGGGGCGATTCGATAGGGCAGAAGATGTTTGGCATAGTATGGGAAAGGTAGGATTTTATCCTTCGGTCTCGACTTACTCCGTTATGATCCATGGTCTGTGCAAGAAGAAGGGCAAATTGGAGGAGGCTTGTAGATATTTTGAGATGATGATTGATGAAGGAATACCTCCATATTCTTCTACAGTGGAGATGTTGAGAAATCGACTTCTAGGTTTGGGCCTTTTGGAGCATATTGATGTTCTAGCTGGGAAGATGGATCGTAGCACTTGTTGCTCAGTAAAAGAGTTCGCAAGCATGATGAGAGGTAACAAGGTGGGTGAAAGATGGAGAAGAGAAGAAACTGAGCCCGAAAGTGAGTGAACTTGAGATACAATTAGAGCTGTGACAGCCTCACAGGTTCTTGGAGAGCATCTTAATTCCATGTACCAGAACTCGTGGTTGCCACGACCCACATAATTATGCCATGTCGACAGCGCAAGCTGAGAAAGTTGAAGAGGTTACCATTAAAGGATGTGTCTACTTGACAGCAGATTTTTAAAGGCACCTCCCCAAGTTGGCAGGATAATTAAAAGTGGAAGAGTTTCTGTTAACAAAAACATTGATCGTTTTATTTTTAACTTGCAAGTAGATTGGAAATAAGGAGCTTGCAACTAGTGGAAGAGGGGTCGCTAATTATCATTTTCTCAATCACCTTATGGAGTGTGGTTGACATGCTTTGATGTTGAACGAAAACCGTTGTCTTCCAAAAACTAAATGAAGAAATTCTCATGCTCCCACCAAGAAGGGGAAAAAAAATCCAGTATATGAAATCTTTATCTCATCTCATAGCTGTGCATTACAGTATATACATTTGTATCAAAGAAAGTCATCTTTCGATTGATGCGGCTTGCCTTTATCAGGAATCAACTTAACATTCCCGCATAAAGTTTGCTTTACAGCTGTTCAGCTGCTCTGAATATGTAATCGGCAAATAGTCCTGCCTTAAAACCTATTGAGTCATTGAGCAAAGCAACCCGACCTGGCTAGCACTTCATTTAAACCGCTTGCCTGGTCATAATGCTTATATTTATCAAAGACAAGCTGTTTCCTGCAGCTATCAACATTTGTTATGCTCCGGGATCAATGGAGGAATCATTTGCAGTAAGCAGCATCAAAGTTTCTGCAAAAAAAAACCCTAATTTGATGTTAATCTTATGACAAAAGCAGCTGCTATTATATTCATTCACCAAAAGATTGCAATAAGAGAAAAGCATCTACCATCATCGAATCCAACTTATTGACAAGAGTGAAGCAGCTCCCCAAAACTGCAAAGGAACCATCAGATGACGGTTCAAAACCAGATGGGACTTGACTTCACCTGAAAGGCGTTTAAGTTTACAGTCCTCACTCTGGAGAAGGCAACAATGAGACAGCAACGTCAATGCATATCTATGGAATTGCCCCCAGGCCACAAAACCTTCTGTCCTAGAAACACACTGAAGAATAAGGTCCTCTTATGTTACTCCCACCTCATGCACATTTAGATCACAAGACCCATGGTTCGCCTCCAGAGTTTGTAAAATATAAGAAGCCTCTGAACTCCTTCCCTCATACAAGTAATTGTCCAACATCGATGAGCATTTTGAAGCTACCTTCAGAACCTCTTTGCTCAAATTACATGGAATTAGACCCTTCCAGGCCTGTGATTGACCTTCTGAGAAAATCCCGTGAAGCAGAGAAGCCAATAAGACAGGATCTGGAAGTGATCCCTTCTTTGTCACCTTATCGTACAACATTAGAGCATCTTTAACCATTTTGTGCTGGCAAAGACAAATAAGAATAACACTGTAAGCAGCAGCTTGTGGTGCCCATTGGTCCAATGTCATATCTCTAAAAAGTTTAAGGGAAATACATTTCTCCCCTTGATATATATTAACTATCTCAGATGTCGAGCTAGATATGTTGTCGATGAGCCCATGGACAAGATAATTAAGTGTAACATCATTTGGACTGCAATTATTCTCCAGCATCAGTTCAAAAAAGGAGGCTGCTTTTTCAGGCCTTCCCTCCTTAAACGAACTGCCTATTAGTATACTGTATGTTACCACATTGGGCTCTAAGCCAGAAGATTTCATTTCAAAAAATAAATCCTCAGCTCTATCAAGATTTTTACTGCGGCAAAACCCATCTATAAGAGAGGTATAGGTGACCACGTTTGGCTTGCATTTTCTCATAATCATCTGCCTGAACATACTCATTGCTTTGTCCAAGTCCAGCTGCTTTCCATACCCATCGATAATGGTGGTATAAGTAATCTCATCTGGCATGAGCCGCTCCTTTAACATTCCATGGAAATAAGACATTGCATCCTTCATCATTCCGAGCCTGCAGTAGCCCTTAATCATCGCGTTGTACCCAACAACACCGAGATTCAGACCCTTCCTAATTGCAAATTCGAAAATATCCTTAGCTTCTGCGATTTTTTCATGTCTCGTATACCCATCAACTATAGTAACAAAAACATATTCGTCTGGGTCTATGTTGTGGTCAAGCATCTCCATGAGTAGCAACTTGGCAGCTTCAAGCCTGCTTTTCTTGCAAAGCCCACTCAGCAAGACATTGTATATACCTGCATCAGGGAAAACTCCCTTTTCCATCATTTTTCTGTATACTGTCATGGCTACATCAATATCCCCATGGAGAACGGTTCCATGGATGAAAGCCCCATAAGTAACCATGTCAGGCTTCTCTCCTCTTTCTGCAATATCAACAAGTAAATTGGATGCTTTCTCATATTCCCCTTGTCTGCAATATGCTAGTATCAGCGGAGTACAGGTTAACTTGTTTGATGAGAACCCTTTTCTAAGTGCCTTTCCAAGAAAACCCTCAGCTTCCCTCACCCTCCAATCCTTACACAAAGAAGCAATCAAGATATTATATGTCACAGTGTCTGGTTCACAACCACTTTGAACCATATTTTCTACCATTTTCACAGCTTCTACTTCACGACCATGCTTGTAGAGACCATCGATAATCGTATTGTATATATACAGACTGACACCAAGACCCCTCTCCTCCATTTCAGTGATGAGCTTATCAACCAAATCAAATTTCCCTTCATTGCAAAAACCTCTGATCATGGACCCAAAAGTTTGCAGCGTGGGCAAAAAGCCTTTCGATTTTAACTCCTTGAAAAGTGCGTGGGCCTTGTCAACATTCCCAATCTTAACATATCCATCAATAAGCGTATTATAAAAGACCACATTCGGTACACAACCATGTCCCCACCTATCCTGGATCATTTTCTCACCTTCCTCAACTTTGCCTTCGCTGCACAAACCCCTGACCATGATGCAAACACTAAAATTATCCACGGCGCCAACACCCTCCGCCTCCTCTCTAGCAAGCATTTCATCATAAACCCGACGGGCATCCCGCGTTCGCCCGTGATTCACGAGCGCGTTAAGCAAACAATTACAAGCGAAAACATCCGGCCAGCAACTGCAGACTTCCCGCATGGCATCGTAACTCCGAAGCGCCTGATGAACCATCCCGCAGTCCGCATACGAACGGATCAGCACATTCACGGCCTCGCGAGTCGGCTTAACGTCCTCTCCCATCATGCTCCCCTGCACCAACTCGATCTCCGGGAACAGCCGGCACTTGGCGAGGAGCTTCAACAGCGAGGAGTACCCGCTCTCCCCGAGCGACCCATGTCGCCGGCGCCGCTCGGACGCCCAATGGAAGAACCGCAGCGCCAAGCCCGGGTGGTACACTCTATCAAACACGTGGTGGGCGACGTCGGAGACGAGGATTCCGGCCCCGGCGAAGTGGTCCCCGAGGGAATCCTGCCACTGGGGAGATGATGGGTCGCCGAGGATGCGGATGGCCTCGTTGACGAACCGCTTGAGGTGGGGTTTCAGGGAAGAGGAGGTGGCTGGGTTGCGAAGGGGTTTGATCCGGGCGAGAACGTTCTTCGACATGGGAAACAGAGAAGACGGAAGCTGTGCAGAGGGCAGGAAAGGCGGCACCTTGAAGTTCAGTCATTGACAAGGGGGGTTAAGGACTTGGCGATTAGAGACGTTTTTCCGGTTATTTCCGTCCGTGCCCGAGAAATCGATAGCTTCACTTCCTTTTCAAGATGTGAATTACACCACAGGAATTGAAATTTCAAATTCACCAAAAAAGTATATATTATATTATATTATATTTTATATATATATATATATATTTCTATAGAAAAGCAATTTTTATGATATAAAGCTGTTTCGTGCGATTTTTCTTTTTTTAATGTTATAGTGCTGCATGTATCCACTATAACATAACAAATAATTACCAACGGTTTTGTATTTAATTAAAACATTTAGGTAAGCATCAATCATTAGTCGAGTTACGCACTAGTCATCATAATGATTGGCCATGATTATCTGTCCAACCTAATGGAGATATGTAAAACTCTTCTTGCGTCGCTCCTTCACATGTCATATTTATGGATTGATTCTCCAGTGCTATCAGGGAAAATAAAAATAGAATTTGTGACAAGTATGCTATTTGTATGTAAAAATGAAATGTATGCATATCTACAATATATCAATTTGAGTATTGATTTAGCTTTTAAGGGTACTGGTATGCTAAAGGAGTTCACAGCGCAAGCCACAATTATCTAAACTAAGTAAGATTGGGTAATTATTGGTCGTGTACACAATACAAGTTCATGATTAAATTAAGCAAAATTATTTGATTTCTAGTCAGTTCCAGTGCATAGATTTCTCAGAAGTATATTCATCTTCAAAAATCCAGGCTTGCCACGTGAATAGATTTCAAAATCAATGTCTTGAAACTACACTTTGCAGAACGAAAATAGAAATCTATGCAAGACCTAAAGAACAAGGAGCGACGTTGATTAGGAATTCAACAAATCCATAAACACCGCACTATCATATTTGCCTTGGCAAGCAATTCTACAGAGGCTCTCAATGTTCCCTCATCGACTAGTCACTTGCTTGGCAAGTTCTGCTTGAGCTTGCGCCTTCATACGGATCCAGTTAATACCAATCAAATCTCATTCCCACATAGGTTGTACTGTACTCGAGCTGTAGACGGCATGGAGTCCAGTTAGAATGCTGTGACTCTGAACAAAACACAAGTTTGTATAGGCAAATGAATAGCCCAAACTACGCGCTCCTCCACGGCTCTTTGGTGCATTCTCTTTATAGCTCCATCATTATGCCCGCCATAACCCTTTAGTAATTTATAAAAAATACCAAGTGGAAATGTTGCATGTTTGCGAATATACAATGCATTGACACAACACTGTTGGGAAGCCATGGCTTATAAACAACCTTATCTGTGACACGAGTATGACTGAACCAATGGTCAGATCTCAAAGAATTACAGCATTTCCATGAAAACACAGCTAACAACAAAAGTATCTCCATGTTGCTCTGGAACTTTCCACTTTCTCGAATTATTGATTATTCAACTTGAAGCCAAAGGCTGTATCAAAAGAATCTGTCAATGCCGTGTGAATGAAATTGATGGAAAACAATCATGGCTCAAACCTGTTGCATTAAAGTATTGATGGGGCATATAGTAAGCATTCATCTCCATAACAAGACAAGTGCTGAGGCTGAGGATTTAAGAGGTTGGTAGCAATCACTTATCTATTACCTTCATAGAGGAGCTAGGTCCATATTGCAGTGGCCGGATAATTGCCAGACAACCACCGTGAAAGACTCAAGAGTGTGGTAAGGAAGCAAGTGCGAGAAGTCCGAACCAACCGTTTCTCTTAAAATGAAAGAGAAAAGGGTTGCATCTGTTGGTAATTTGCTATATGCTCTTGATCAGTATCCTAACAAAGGCAGCGGCATCCTCGTGGAAGTTGTATCGAGTTCAATCTCGTCCTGTTGATCAGAACTTCTGCACTTATATTTGCATCACGTTGAAGAAAATCAGAGAATTAGCAACATGTCTGATCTCTGTAAATGGATAAGATACAAAATATAAGTGGATCCAACAAGCTAACAGAATTATTGCTTCAGCTAAAGGGATGCAAAGTTATTCCGCACCAAAATTGTTAACCTAAGAAAACTTCAAGGCTTGAGGCTTGAATTTCTCTCTTGCTTCATTTCCCAATGAAAAGTTTAAAAGGCCCTGTAATTCCTATTTCCAATATGTCAGAAGGATTACAATATGATCTGCCAGATGCATGGGCAAGCCTTCTTCCGAAAGAAAGTTTAATTGCGGTATAGAAATTGCATTCAATGGCTACCAGCCATTCATGATATAAGGTCCACATGATCTGTTGATGAATGCTCTCTTACTTTCCAGGTTCGATATCTATGTATGCAGTAATCAAACTCCAGTCCAAAATGAAAGAGGTTAACGTAATCACAAACTAAATTCTCTGCATAATTTAACAAAATTCTTGATATTGCACAGCTTGTGTAATTACCTGAATTCTCCTTTTGTGAATTAATTTCATCAAATACAAAAAGACTACTGTTACAATAGACCTTGTACATGGGTACTTGTGAAGCCTTTATAAAAAGTCAGACCAAAAGAAGCAATTCAGATTCAGAAACAAATCTAGCTTCCACTAAATTTGTGCTTAATACTACTCAGGGTGGACCTACTTTCAAATACAGTAAAAAGAAACAGCATATTACTTGAAGATTCAAGCATTTCTCAAGGACGGATACTTAGGTAATCAAACATGGCTGCATGCATACTAAAAGTGAGCGAGGGAGGTATGAGATATACCATGTTAGCTATTCTGACTAAGCCTGTCTCTCTCACCATGCCTCAAAACTCTGACCTTGAGGTATGGTCATCTTAAGTCCAACCACAAGGCCATGAAAAAGGCTGTTCACTCCATGCTAGATGTACTGAGAGCCCGACGAGGTCCCCCTGTGTCCATCGCCATCCATTCACATAAAAAAGCTGAATAGACAAGCCCCCTGAGAAAACTCAGAAGTCAAATCTATCAGGACAAACACTGGGGACTGGAAACAATTTTGAGGTGGTAGCTAGTGTTAATGTCAAGTTAATCCTCTAATTCCCACAAAATAATTTTACATGGAAAAGTCTATGAAGCCGCGGCTTTAAAATGCAAGGGCCTCTTCATGCTTATGCTCATGCACATGCCTGTGAAGAGGGAACAGGAGGGAGGGAGAGAGAGAAAGAGAGGGAGATTACATTACAAGCAATGGCAATCACATGGTTGTCATCCACCTGGAATACTCGTTTTGTAGCAAAAACCAAGATCATGAGCTGGAGAAACCCATGTTCCATAGAATGATTATGATATACTCTAGCTCCTTTGATCTGATGTGATGACATCAAAGTGCTCTGAAATTTCAAGTTAGGTGTCACGGCTCTGATGGTCTGAAAATTTTTTAAGAGGTTCATCATCCACCCAAAATCATCTCTAGGATAATTTGGACTGAAAAGAGTCCATCTGAATCTCAGAAAAAGGTGGTCTCTTCTTCCGGGCCAGTGCTACGATCATCTTAGCTTTCCCAGGCTGCCCACTTTTCTTTAGGCCTTCAAGAAGTGCAATAATGGAATCAACGCTAGGAAACCAACTTTTTCGCATGCAGTCCTTACACATTGAATATGCCAAATCCAAATCGCCTCCCTTACAAAGGTAATGGATCATGGTCTGGTAAATCTTAATGTTGGGTCTGTATCCGTGGCCATGTAGCGCAGAATAAACCCTCTTGGCCATTTCAGGATATCCCGCAAGGAAGAACCCTTTAATCACCAAATTATATGTGACTTCATCAGGGTCAATCCCGATTTTGTTCATCAAAGCAGCCATCTTATGAGCATTCCAAGCTCTTCGCCTATTTACCAAGTACTGAATTCTAGCATTGAAAGTTGCTAGATTCGGCAAACAACCCTTATGCACCATAAGATTCCACAAACCGTTACCAAGTTCCCACCTATTGTTCTTGTATGCTGCGGACAGTAGTGTAGTATATGTAACTATGTCTGGTCTGATACCAGATTTCTCCATCTCTACCATGACTAAATAAGCCTTTTCCAAAAAGGACATTTCACAGAACGCCTTAATAACAGTGTTAAGAGAAATTATATCCAGCTCTATACTAAACCTTTGTGGAACCTCACTAAGGAGGGCCTCAATAGCTATGAAATCACGGGCTTCTATCAAAACCTGCAATGTAGCATTGAAAGACTTGACAGACCTTTTACAACCAAACAAGTGCATGTCATAGAAAGTATCCAGCGCATGTTTAACCATTCCGGCCTTACCATACAGCATGATAATCCTCACGATGAAACCTTCACGGCGACCCTGTGGAAGGGCCTTCTGCTGCTCAAGCAATTGCTCGATGTAGTCAAACCGGCCAGCACCTGCTAGCCTAGAAACCGTGTCTTCAAAAGCAAAACGGTTCTCAATAACGAGGCGGTTGTGAGCATTCGCCCTAAATAGGTGGAATAGCTTATCAGGGTCCCTTTCAGATTTAAGCTTCATGAGAGCAGGTTCCTCTATTGTCTTTGCCTTATAAATATGGCTCGACACGGCTGCAGGACTACTACTGTTCGACGCAACGGCGGCGGTGGCAGCGACGGCGGCGGCATGGCAAAATCTGCGAACGGGACGCAGAGAAAGCATATTCTGGGATTCTCTTCACATGGAAACATACCCACCAAGCGAACTCAACAAACCAAGCACAAACTCCGGCCGCCGACAACGTTGGCTGCCCATAAATTAAACCCAAAAACACAAGAACCCGAATCCCCTCCACACACAAAATCCAGCGCAATCACCCGACAACATCAAAAACGCCTCCTTTCCAAGACTTCCCGTGAGCCCAATGCCGAACAACATATAACCCCGAGCAGCAGTATGCCTTTCTCCTATCTCACACCAAAAAGAATTCAAGAAATCAGCTGCTGCTGCTGCTGCTGCTGCAAGAAAGTCCTCAATGTCAGACAAAAAGAGACAGAACAGAGCAACCATTCATCGTCCGAAACCGATTGAGAGACTGGGTTTTCTCGGGCTCGACATGGACAACGGACGACGACCCAAGAGAAGCGAATCGGCAACGGGAAAAGGGTATCGGGAAATCACCGCGGGGCACGGCGGATCTGGGAGCGGCCCGAGCTCATTCCTGGTGGGCGCTCGGCGTCGCTCTGGATTTTTATTGAGGCTCTTCTTGAAGGGGGGAAGGGGTTTTGGGAGAAACGGAGGGGAGGTTTTGATGTGGGGGTGCATGGTAAGCAACGGTGCACCTTCCCTTGAATCTTCTTCCTCCGCTGCGATTGGTCTACCCGGCTGGCTCCTTGGTGGGCTGCGTCGTGGCGTAACGGGGACCCGGATAATTCATTGACCTTTTTTTTCTCTTCTCTTTCGATGTGTATTTTATTTTTTCCTAATTTTTGAAACATTACCTGGCATTCGAACTTCAAATTTCTTTTTGACAAAAGAAACATTGAATTTCTTGAAATTTGTATGCCACACACCTAAAAATGCTATTTTCAACAAGATTATGGTATGGAAATGATTCGTTTGAGGCTTCATTGGCTTTGGGAAAAAATAAATAATTTGAATAATATTTCTTTAAAAACGATCGTTTATGTCACTTGCTACAATGAATGGACAAAAAATATTTTCGCCATCCATGAAAATATTTACGCATAAATTATTATGGATGATGAAAATATTTTTTTATTAACGAACTATTTCAAGTAATCATTTTAAAAATATATTTTATAATCCATTTATTTTCCATAAAAACAAATATAATCTAAATGAATAAATAAAAATCATCCTCCGCTAGAGGAATGATAATGTAGAAAATATCAAGATGATCTTATTATGAAACTTTATAAGGATAATTACATGAATAATCTCTGAATTTTGACTTAATATGCAATGTAAATCCTAAACTTCAATTTGTTCAATATGGTCCTTTAACTATAACTCAATGTGCAACTTAAAATTTGTTTAATATGGTACTTGAAGTAATGTTTAAAATAGTCATTTACTCGTACTAAAATATTTCATTGTTATCTTGTCATTAATGTAAGTTCAATAACAAATTTAAATATTTTCGTGTAGTTCAAGAATTAGTCTAAACATACACTAAAAATTTAAGGACCACGTTGAATATATTTAAAATTTATGAACGACATTGCACTGTGAACTAAAATCTAAGGACTACTTTATATAAATTTAAAACTTTTGAAACACATTGCATGTTAAATTAAAGTTGATGGATTATTTGTGTCATTTTTCATATCAATCTATTTTAGACAAGTTCGCCCCAGAAATTATTGATTGCCACATGTTTTAATTAGTTACATCGCATGTAATATTAATGTCTAAGGTATTAACAAGATATAATAAAATTCCCTCGAATAATTTCTTACAAGGTCTCGACATCTTTCCATTCACACATAAGTTACTCCTATTAATGAAAAAAAAAATTAATGTCCAATCAAAAAATCAATTCTTTGTCGAAAATATCGATAACTTTCTATTAACTTACGATATTGATCCATTGTCGTACAATGATCCATATATATCTAAATTAGCCACTTGAAATTCTTGAATGGGTGATAGCGATATTAAGTTAATTTTTTTTTATACTACTAGAAACCCACGGTAAATGGATTTTTTAAATTCAATATAATCAAAATAAAACCTAGTTAATCATCAGTTGAAGCACAATACCCGCATTATCCTTTTTCTTGCAAATTTATGTGGTTATAAAACAAATAAAAGAGAACACAAATTATTATTATCTTGCATATTTGGAAGATTAATTAATAAAATGGAAAAAGAAAAATATTTACGTTTTGCAACTTTAAAAATAAAAAATAAAAAATGCGCGACCATCGCGGCCCAATTTCAATTCACCTTCCGCCGGAGTTCTTCGCTGACAAAACTCGCCGTTCCCCTCGATCCGTCAAACTCCCTGCGAATCTCCTTCTCCTTCTTCGTCTCTCCGGTCGCCGGAACCCTAAACAACGGCGATGCTTCAGCACCAAATCTCGCATTCGCCGGCGAGGCTCGGCCTCACGAGCCCCACCAGCTCCAGCTCGCCGTCCCTCTCGAACCCCAACCCCGCCAAATTCGCAGCCGCGGCGGCCGCCGCCTCCCACCAGCAGCCGCACCACCACCCCAACCTCCCCCCGCCTCCTCCTCCGCGGCCGCCGCGGCCGCCGCAGCCGCCGTCCCGGCCACCTCCTCCACCCTCCTGTCTCTCCTCCCGCCCCTACCGCGGGCCCAATCGCTCCTCATCCAGATGTCCGCCCTCGCCTCGAAGCTCTTCGACGTCTCCCCCAACCGCGCCCTCTGGCTCTCCTCCTTCCGCGGCTCCCTCCCTTCCTTCCTCTCCGCCCAATCGCCGCAGGCGCCGCCGGCCCATTCACACGGCGCCGCCCTCCCCGAGCCGCCGCCGTCCTCGACGAAGGAGATCCTCGCCCTCTTCACCTCCCTCCAGACGCAGCTCTTCAAGGCCGTCGCGGAGCTCCAGGAGATCCTCGATCTCCAGGACGCCAGGCAGAAGCTCACCCGCGAGATCCGGTCCAACGACTCCGCCCTCCTCTCCTTCGCCAACCGCCTCAAGGACGCGGAGCACGTCCTCGACGTCCTGGTCGATGATTACGCCGACTATCGCCGCCCGAAGCGGTCGAGATCCGCCTCCGCCGCCGCGGAGGACGATGGGGACGATGATCTCGGCGGCGGCGGCTGCGGCTCGAGCACCACGGTCGCCTCGCGGCTGAATCTGTCCAACATCGTGTCCTACGCGCATAGGATCAGCTACACCACGTTCGCGCCGCCGGATTTCGGCGCGGGTCAGGCTCCCCTTCGAGGAGCCCTGCCACCGGCTCCCCAGGACGAGCAAATGCGCATCTCGCAGCTGTACAATGTGGAGGATATCCAGCTGCCGAAATCGGCCGTCCAGGATGATCACAAGGAGAGTATATCGATGGTTGAGCCGGCAAACCCGGATGTGCCGGCAATTCCAGGGTTACCAACGAACATCGTTATCCCATCGGGCTGGAAACCAGGGATGCCGGTGGAATTGCCGACCGACTTGCCTGTTCCACCACCTGGATGGAAACCGGGCGATCCGATCGCATTGCCCCCAATGGACACCCTTCCTGTTCGCAGGCCCGAGGAGCCACAATTGCAACCGGTCGGTCCCCCGGGATTGCATAAGGAGCCCGAGACGATACAGGTCCGGCATGTCGACCTCGAACTCCCCGATAATTTCGATGACAGCAGCGACTACAGCAGCGACGATGCGAGCTCTGAAGATGACGAGTGAACTGATGTGGATGGGCCTTTGTAATCGATGGGCATTTTTAGAACTAGTCTTGAGTGCTCCTTGTATGAACCTGATCATTTATATAGTAGGATGTTCCTTTCTTACTGGTAATTCTTTCAGAGGTTCGGATGATGCTACTTGAGAATATTTCGTCTTAAATCTCGAAACTTTGAACGATCGATTACAGGATCGGATCAGGATCAGAAATACATTGAGTAGTTCAAGATACTGGCAAGCTATAGCTTCTGTTGCTGATTTTTGTGCCGTGGTTTACAAGCTGCAAGCTGCATAAGTTAGGTTATTGCTCTCTGCTTGTGATCTCTTGAAATGTCTGAATCTGGATATGAAAGCTCCTATTGAATCTAAAGCTCTTTTTAGATGGAAGTTGAGATCGTAGAGCCTTGGCCATTCTTGATGATCAACTTATTAACATGTGTTGCCAAGTTTCATCAAAATGAGTTAATAGTAAATCCATTTTCAAAGTCCTACCGACTGTTCACTCAGATCGGGAAAGGAAACAATTGCACTCTGAGATTCTGTTTTTTGGAATCAATCAAAAAGGTTTATGAGACTTTCTTGCACAATCGAAGTTCCAAATCCCAAACTTTTCTAAAATCGCCGTTTTGTGTTCCTCGCATCATTTTGACTGTAACGAGCACTTCATCTCGCGCGCATGTTTCCTGCTTATGCACTCCTACCCCAATGCTTCTGATGGAATGTCCCGAAAGGCTATGCCGTCTTCTCACTAAAGGTAAGTACGTTGTGAGAACAGCTACTTGGAACGAACTTGAAGTAATTAGGGAGGGAGGGTAAAATTTCTATCTGTAATTTGAGATTGAACTGCCGTTTAAGTTCCGCCTCCTTGGGAAAAAAAAAAACCAAATTCGAGCAAGTTATTACACATAACATTGATGAAGTAGACATATGTTTTGCATTATTGTGTACACAAATTGTCAGTCTTTCAAACTGTCTTCAAATAGCCTCTTTCACCACTCTTCCGATTTTGTTGCTTTTTGCTGGGTATGCTCAGGGTGGTATGTAACCTTTAGAAAGAATCACAGTTTTGACATAAAAGTTGGATGAGATACAGTAACATGTTCTCCAGAAGCAAGAGATGCAATTGTTCACTCTTGTCGCTCCAAGCGACAGGCAAAACCAGATATTCATTCAGATACGACCGTACTAGCATTACATATAGATTGGCGTTT
Organism: Eucalyptus cladocalyx; assembly: GCA_017140615.1. Classification (NCBI taxonomy): domain Eukaryota; kingdom Viridiplantae; phylum Streptophyta; class Magnoliopsida; order Myrtales; family Myrtaceae; genus Eucalyptus; species Eucalyptus cladocalyx. Next base: position 35,749,331 of record CM029525.1, read on the forward strand.
CAAGATCCATCGATGTATATATACAAGCATCTCAAACTCCCGCAATGTTCGTTGGCATGTTGCCTCCCTTCAGCAATCGATGATGCCATAGACATTATTTCAGCTATGGCATAGTTAGAAATGCGAGGGAAGCTAGTCTGGGTACCTGCTATTGCTCAAAGAAGCGGCGATGGGATCGAAACAACAGCATCATCAGTTCTCTAGAGCGATATCTTCTTCAGAACCTGGCCGTTAAACAGTTTAGCCAATCCTGAAGCATATCTGTCATCAAATCGAAAGCATCAGACGACTGTTGCAATGAAAGCTCATCAGTATTGAAGTGAAGGATATCCACATAAGGTCAGTTACCCTGCAACTAGGAGGATTAGAGCGGTGACCCATAAACAATATTGGTAGCTCTTATGCTTGGACTTTTTGTGCTTCATGTCGTATCCATCGGGGATGTACCTCCTGCTTACGTACCCAAATTGGGGACGGATTAAGAGAACAAACCCTAGAAGGAACCCGGAGATGAACCCTCCAATGTGGGCTGAGTTATCCACTTGAGGTATGAGAAGCCCGATGGCCAGATTTATGGCGACAACAATCACTAGAGTGAAAAGAGCTGTGCACTGAATGGACAAGAATTAGAAAACCTTGCCCTTTGAACTTTTTTTTAAGGCCATCCTTGACCCCCTGAACTAGAAAGTCTACAATCAAGCAGGTTCAGCTTACTGTTAGAGCAGAGCCACTGGAAGATAGAATTACCTTATTCGCATAAATGGTCCAGTTCGTGATCAGCTCAGAAAGCATAGCTCCTAACAGTCCAAAAAGAGCACCGGATGCCCCGACCGATATTTTCGTGGTTTTACTGATGGTAAGTGTAGATAACAAGCTTCCCCCAAAGCCAGAGAGCACATATAAAGCTCCAACTTTCACTGCACAAGTATGTTACTCGAAATTAGATATCATTGGGAAAAATTAGTCAGCTCGGTTCTACTCCCTAGAGTCTAATTCTTACGAAATCCAAACTCTTGCTCGAGTCCTATGCCAACAACGATGAGGCTCAACATGTTAGTAGCCAAATGTAAGACTCCCGCATGAAGCCATATGCAGGATATCATTCGCCATCCTTGAGCATCCTCTACCACAAGTTTTCGCTCGAGGCCTCCAAGTTTTTCCAGCCTGCACATGGCAATTCGATTGTTCAATAAGCATCTAGTCCGAGAATGCTCGGAATCACAAGATTCCTATCAGCAACTATGCTGCGGAGAAGAATGTACTAGGTATATCCGATATGACATTCTCCTCAAAATTTCATCCATTGCATCTGGGCCTTTTGAATCCACTTTCGAGACGTTTTGTTGCCTAACTCCTGCCAAAACATCAGGCTAAATCGACTCTGTATACTCCTATGCCCATCCTTTGAATGGAAAACTGCTTTTCCAATTGAGCTTCTTTTTTTTTTTTGGATTCTGTGTTACTAGAATTTAGGCAGGGTCTATTAATGAGATGAAATCTTTTTCGGCCCTCTTACAAATTCTAGTAATCTTAAGCAGAGATAAATACACCAACCTATCCTCAAGCTCTACCATATTATTGAAACTGTATGACAAACAATCGTTTCTTGTCCTTCACTGAACAAGCCAAAGCATTTGACTTCAGAGAGAATTTCTATCTTTGAAACGTTCATAACAAGAAAATGGAAAAAAGAAAAATGAAATTCCTGACGCCTCGGTTGGCTTAGCAGAAGGGTTTAGAAATTAGAACTAATGTAGCACTTTGCTGTATTGAAAGAAATTAAAACAAGAGGAAGATGAAAAAGATAAATGATAGATCAGAAAATAGGGAGCCTTCTTACGTGTTGACGGAGGGGCCTAAGAGAACGTTCTCCCTCAATGGCTGAAAAGAGAACCTCCCTATCAGAGGGTACAAGGTGCAACCCTTAGGCTCCTTGCTGGGGCAGTTGTTGACGTACATCGTGTACACGAAGAGCCCAATGTTGACCACGAAGATGAGCGGAACGAGCCAGGAGAACCACTGCTTCGGAGGCGGTGGTGGAGGAAAATGGTGAGGGGCTGGACGGGGCATCTTGGTGCCCTTCTCTATGTCCAATGCTGGCAATGGTGACGAGGACGGCGAAGGGGACGCCGAGCTTTTCCCCATCGAGGAGGAGGAGGGAATGAGTGCACGAGGCACCGACCCTTTTGACGGTGGTTTACGGGGCTGTTTTGATAGTTTTGATTCCGAGGAGGAAGCGAGGAAGGAGGGAGGGGAGAGAGAGAGAGAGAGAGAGAGAGGGAGAGAGGGAGGGAGGGAGAAGGGTTGGATGGTGAAGAATGAATCTTAGGTGTAATGGGAGTTAAGTTCGGTACTTTTCCCGCTAAGAAAAAGGGTTGCGTTGGTGAGATTATTAGATATCGTAACTGACGGTTGTAATTTTATGCGATCTAGGATGATTTAACATAATATAATTCATGACCATCTCCTATGCAATCAAAAGTTTCAAACTTCATAGTTCAAATTCAATTGCCCGCTTTCTTCCCTTGTAAATGATTGCCGACTTTTCTGATCTGTCAAAAAGTGTCCTTTTGATAGTAAATAACTTGAGGATTGGGTTTAAAATTGACCCATGAGCCGAGAGAGTTAAAATAAAACCGCAAATTGGGTTGCAAAAGCTCATCTCCACCAACCTCTACCTCGGAATTGGGTCTCTCGTCCCCCTCAATCTCTTTTGGATGTTCTTTGTTCTGAAGCCCATTTGGGTTGTTCCTCTACTTTTACTACTTGAAATGAAATGAGGAATCTTTCGACCAAAAAAAAAAAAAAAAAAAAACTTGAGGATCAAGTGGCTAAACAGAGATTGACTTTAGTTTCTTATATGGGAGAGTCGATTCTGCAGAAAGCACACAATGCGCGATGTTCTTGAGAAATTGCAGAATGAAGAAGAATTTGCTTGTGGTCCTCAAATTTTTAAGAATGTATCGGAGATGGAGACGTGCCTAAAAAAAATGAGATAGCATTTCAACTGATGCAAAACCCATGCGGAGAGGTAACATGCCGGTCTTATTGTTTTGATCTCATCCTTATTGACCAAAGCTTTAGTCTGAAAATCAGCTCATCAACCCTGCTCAATACAAACCACCAGCAGCCCACCTAGAGAACCTAACCAAGTAGCACATGCGCAAGCAAATTCTACTACATTGCAGACGAGGATGCTGATTCCAAATAGCCGCCACAATGGTTGAAACCGAACCAAACGCCATTCGGGATGAAAGTGTTGTAGTAAAAAGTCACAGCCTTTGTGTAATAGCCATAGACAGTCACGCTTTGGGGTTTCCACCCGTCATATCCGCTCCGGTAGAGGTAGATGTAGCAGACTTGGTACGTGCAGGGTCCATATATGTCGAACGTATCCGTGGAGCATCGCTCGAATGTATGGGTCGACGGATCGTCCAACCGAGGCGCATAAACCTGGCCGGCCACATCAATATGAAACGCAGAAGTTAGATTTCATCTAGCTAAAGTAGTACCCTTTCAAATAGAAAAAGAAAACAGGGTTTGCATCTGTCGGCTAGAATTACAAATGGTAAAGATATACCCAATTATCAAGATATGGACTTCTTGATTTATGGGCTGTAACTATTTTGATTAGCTAACCAAAATACCTTGGAGCACACATCTGATCAAGCAGTTTACCTGATTTCCATATGCATCGCCAAACGAGAGGCTGATCTGGTCGCGAGTATACGAAGTGGAAGAGCAGCTCGTCCGTATTTTCACCGTGTAAGAACAGCTGTTCCCATTCTGAAATGCAACACCTCAGACTTACTTCCAACTCAAAAGTGATTTTCAAGCAAGAATTATGAGTCTCCCAAAGAAAGAACGAAAAAAGGGGGAGGACAGGACAACTCCAGCCTTAATCCCAAACAAAATAGGAACTTCCATCAGATACTCTAGAAATCTGAGCTGCTCAAATTCCTAGCAAATTGCAGACCCACATCTCTCTCTCTCTCCCTCGGAAATAGCTTTATCAAAAGCTGTTGGATTCATTCGTAAAAACAATATGGATCGGAGAGATGTTCATACCTGAGTGTTATTGATCTTGAAGGATTTGAGGGCATGAGGGACTGATCCCGACCCATCTGAAGCGAAGTTTCTGCCATGGCAAAGAATCGAGAGCAGCGCGAAACAGAGGAGGAAAGTCAGAACCTGGCTCATCTCTTTTGCTTAACCCTTAAGCCTGAAGACCCGTGAGGAGGCAGAGGTCTCGATCTTTGAATTATATGGACTTTCGAGCCGGATGATTTTTTTGACCTTTCTGGTCGATGTCAGACGAGTCAATCTGTAATCCATCTCTACAGCTAAGGAACTCGGTTGTTTATAAGGAGAAACGAGAAATCTTAGTCATTGATTAGCAAGATTCCAAGAAGACCTTCGCTGGCTCCATTATCATAATCAACATTCCATTTCAGCCGCATGAAGGAGCGCCATCTCCCTCGGCCACCTTCCTCCTTTGTCACGGACCGACCGATGGCCCTCCTTTGCTTGCCACTTTCTCGTGAATGGGGAGGGCCCAAAAGGCCCAAGCTGCAGACTTTTCTTCATTTCATGTGTCTGTCGATGTCGGATAAAGAAGGAAAAATCAAGTAAAGTTTGACATCAGATGCTTGATGATAAGTTCGATTCCATCAGATTGCTGTTTATGTAAGGGTCGACCTCTGGCCCCCCTCACAATGATGATATAATCCGGCTTTGGGCCGCAACCACACTGTCATTGCCCTCACGGTTTTGTTCTTTTGGTTTTGCCTAAAAAATGCCTCATTGCAAGTTAAGATTGGTGTCATATCTTATAAGGCACGTCTCTTTACTGTCCCCAGGCGATGTAGGATTCAGGATTCAATTCATTCATGTCCATTTCGCCATCCTCGAAGTAGAGCTGCACTCCCATCCCTCATAAGATCTGATCGATTTGATTCATTCATATCCTCTTTACCATTGTGACATGCCGACAAGCATGTGACATGATATGATATGACTATGATATGGAAATTTAATTGTTAAAATGGTAAAATCTAGTTATGACACATTGAGCAGATATTTACACAATAGATGTTTGGACAAGTTCAAGCCTTCCTTGGGTCATTGCAAATTTCAATCCCTAATTTTTTTAATATTTGGAAATAAATCAAATTTGGATGTGGCTTTTTTGTAGAATGTCGAATTGGATCAACTAACAAAACCTATTATTAGGATTCCACAATCATCTATCTTTTGAATTTTACAAGTACAATTTAATTTGTAATTTGGATAAATTAAAAGAATAAGTCTCAAGAAACTCTAGCAGTAAAAAAAAAAAAAGAACTTGAAATTTCAAAGGATAATAACAAAAATGATCTCTAAACTTCAGCCCAATATAATGTTTTAGTTCTAGAAATGTAACCCAATGTATAATATGATTTTTGAACATTTAATTTATTCAATGTGTTCCTTAGTACAATATTAAATATTTGCCTATAGTTCAAGAAGTAAAACATGTAGCAAAAATCTAAAGACTGCATAGAAAAAATTTAAGATTTAGAACCATACTGCACATTAGATAACAATTTTTATGAATCATATTGAGTCAAGATTCAAAAATCATTTATGTTATTTTCTCAAATCTCAAAATAGAAACGGATGTCTAGTGTACGCTTTCACCAACACTATCGGGGCAAATCTCTCTCCTCTCTCTCAAACTCAATTACATCGGTGAAATCATGCCCCATCACTAGGGCCATGCTGGTGGTCACACAAGGCATGTAATCACCAAAATCATTGCGACCTCCATCGCCACGATTCCTTCGCTCTCTCCGTGCCTCTATAATTGAAATAAGAGAATCGACGCTAAGCCCACCACCGCGTCCATGGTGGTTCTCGCAACCATTGATCTAGGGTCGCACGACGCAGGAGACCTCATATTTCAAGGTCGCGGCCTCCATAGCTGCGAGTCACAACTTTGGCATGCGCATGAAGAGAGAGAGAGAGAGAGGAGCTGAGCGGGCGAGGGGTTGGTGTCGCGGACGAATGGAGGCACGACGGCAAGGGCTTTCGGGAGCGGTGGTGGTCGGCGATAGTTATGCGATTCCGGTTCGATCTCTCATTCCATATGCCCAGACATCATGGGGGAAGAAGATATGATCAAACATGGAAGCAAAAGATGGAGAAAAACAGCGCACATATCAACCATCCAAATTTAATGATTAAGGTCGGAAATATTTGGTTTAGCTTTCCATCACCCAAACAATCGGAAAGGAATATTATTCCATCGAACGTGACGAACGGGCTTAGGCAAAATTGCGTAACTGAACACGCTATCCTATGATGGACGGCTTGTCGGTAAAAGCTTTGAGAAAGGCCTAGAACTTGATTGATCTTGGAATAAGCTTGGAATCGCCAGATGGTGCAAAGCCATTTGGCTGCTTCCAACCATCTCCCTCGACCTAATCCTCGGTCTTCTAGAAGTCCAAGAACGGTTGACCGTTGACTGTCCTTAAGGGTCTCTTCCTTTGTTTCCGTTCGCTATTGCGTGCGGTGCATTGAAGAAGGAGGACAAACCCAACACTCTCCCAACAATTATTCACGCCCCCACCACTTTCTCTCGCCCTTTTCAGTTTGGCAAGGGAGAGGGAAAGAGGGAGGGAGAGATGCCCACGTCTGCTCTTCAATCCCCCCACGCCTCCAACTTTTACCTAAAACCCACCTAACCCCTCCCCTCAAACATTCCCCCAAATCCATGCAACGCCAAAGTCAGTAGCTTCATCTAATTTTTCGTCCCGAGCCTCAGCACTGGAATGGAAAAAAGGACTACGGAGCAGGACACCGAAAGGATATGGTAAAACCGGTGAATCGGGCAAGCGTCTTAAACTCTTTTTACATGTCATATTGTTTTTTTTTTTGGTAAAACCCGCCTAACCCCTCACCCGTACATTCCCCAAATCCATGCAACTCCATGAGGATTTGGAAATTACCGCTCATGTCAAGTTAGTAGCTTCACCTAATTTTTCGTCCCGTAGCTCAACACTAGGATGGGAAAAGGGTTTCGGAATAGGCCTCGTGTCGACACTGAAAGGATGGTCGAGATATTGGTCTTTCCCCGTGACCTGGTTTCGCTTTTTTATATGGTATGTAATGTATGGGAGGGTCTAGAGTTTCTCCTTTTAGGGATGTTTGTGTGTCGCATTAATCGACCTCTGCCTTTCCCGGTCCAACCGAGGTTGTCCAGAAAGCGAAAGAACAGAGACTTTCCTAGACTTTTCCACGGGTGGAGTGGAGCAGACAACAGACCCCGCCCTGCGTATAAATACACGCCCACCTTCCTCCCCTGTTCACGCCTCCCGTCACATGCAACGGATTCAACTTTGTCCTCACTCTCTGGCGCCTTCCCTCCTCCCCCATCATCATCGTCCTCATCGTTGCAGTCGTCATCATCTTCTGCGATGAACTCGCCGAGTCTGGTCTTAGCGACGACGGCCATGGCCGCCGTCTCCAGCACCGTCCTGTTTCTTGCTTTTTCCTGGCACAAACCCCCCTTACCTCACGAAGAGCCTCATCCCCCCGAGCAAGTTCTGCGATCCTGCTTATGTTCAGGTACTTGGGTTCGTGTTCCTTCGTGTTCTTGGGTGGGAAGTTGTTTCTTTTCTCTATCTGACGGTGCTACAAATGGCTCTTGCCCGTGGCTTCTTTCCCTCGGTTTTTTTCCAATGAAAAAACAAGATTGGCACGAGGGTCTTGTCTCACATCGTCTGTTTCGCTTGGCAGATGGAAAAAAGAAGGAAAGAAATAAGAAGAAGAAGAAGAAGAAGGTGCGATTTGCCGACGACGTGAAGGAGCCGAGAGGGAATGGGGACGAGTTCAGGATGAAGATGAAGATGAAGGAGATCAGAAAATCAAGTCCTGTCGAGAGAAGTTGCAGGAGCGAAATTCCTGGAATTCCTGCGAACAGAGTCGCCCTGTACAGTGGAATCCTCAGGGATCGAGCCAACCGGATGGCGTGCTCGCACTGATCAGATTTAGTTCGATCACTTCAATCACTTTCCCCCTTACTTTTCACTTCCGGGTGGATAAGTTCTTGGATTTTCACGTTTTTCCCCTGTTCGCTCGTGTGGTAAAACAAATGTGTGGCTCTCAAAACAGAGAAAAAAAGGGGCAACAGGTTTTCGTGCTCCTTCTGTGGAAAGAAAAGATCTGGGCCTTTTTATGTGGATGTAAATAATATTTGCGACGGCTTTGAAAATGAAGATTGTTTTCCTTGTTAATACCTTAATTTGTCGCTATCAAGTTCATATGAATTTCTAGACTTTTTCTCCAACTCCCCATCAGATCAGAGCTTCCATCACATCCACTTAACTAAAGTTGTTCAGATGGTTCTGGAACAGAAACCAAAAGTTGAAGTTCTTTCTCGTCAGTATGATCTGATTTATCAACAGAGCATTAATCAGCATCAACCCGATTTAGCTTACATATGAATATAATATGATCTTCGAATGTAGATATGTAATTAAATGAAGCGGCACGTGAACTATACGAAGAACTTAGTTCATTTTTCATACTGCCGCCGAAGAAATAGTACAGCGATGTCAATATCGCTGTGTAGAATGCACCACACATTTTTTTATGGACTACATGTAACTTTGATAATGCGAAGAGAGTGTCCATAGTCCATACATATCTCCCCGTCTCCCAAAGTACATAGCTGTCTGGCAAGTTGGGCAATTTGGAGGTGAACTGAATGGAGCTGATGGTGATGGACCACCGTGAGAAAGAGGAGAGAAAGCTGGAAGAACCCAGTGAGAAGTTGCAGCTCACCAGCTTTTGCCCATGTAAGGCCAATCAATGTGTGTTGCAAGTTGGATATCAAGCCATCTATTTTGACCATTTCTCGTTCTAGGCGGCTTATTTGAATGTTGTAGTCGAACGGTTCGAGGTCCATGCACAACAGATTCATCGCACCTCGAGCTATTGGGAGCCAAGCTCCACGTGAGACCCATCTGATTTGATGGCGACCTACCTTGTTCCGCACCAAAATTATGGCTTTCAGTTGTAAAGAAAAGATCAAACATTTCCAAAGTTGCAAGCTCCTTGATTTATTTCAGCTCTATTATCTAGAGCCATAGACATGTAGTAATAGACTTAGAGCGCGTTTGGTAACGATTACGTTCCGAAAGTAGATTTTGATCGAATTGATTTTTTTTTATTCTTCTTAACTGATTCTAAAGTTTTAAGTGCCGTTTAGTAAGAATCGTCCAAAATTTCTATTTCTAATAGAATCACGTTTGGTCACCGTCTTTCATTAATTTTGTTCCAAATCAATTTCTTTTAATTTTTAAATAATTTTTTTACTTTTTTACTTTTCTTTTCTTTTCTTTTTTTTTTCCTTTTTTTCCCTTTTTCTTTTCTTTTTTTCCTTTTTCTCATCATCTTCTTCTTCTTATGGCCGGCGACCTCACCAGAGCATTGCGGCCCTCGCGAGGCCAACCCTCATCAGTGAGCCTTGCCGCAGTGGGCGAGGCTCGCCCTAGCCTCGTCGAGCCCCGCGGGTGGCCAGGCCGACCTCGCCGGGAGCGAGCCTTGCCGCGGGCCGAGCGAGGTGGGGTTGGGCGTCGCGAGGCTTGCCCAACCCCGCCCAACCTCGGTGAGGCTCGGCCTTGCCGATCCGGGTGAGGCCAAGCCTCGCCAGTGGCTGGGCTTGCCTCTAGCGAGTTCGCCGGACCTCACCCTGGTTTGGCCTTCGCGAGCTCGCTGACCGGCGGTTGGTGGCGGCGGACGGCGGCGGTGCGGGATGGTGGTGGGTGGTGGTGGACGATCGCGAGATGGCCAAGGGAAGAAGGAAGAATTCTTGATTTTGATTCTCAAATTCGTTCTCGAACAAGAAATCAACTTTTTTTTTTGTTCTTGATTCTATTCCCAATATGTTCTCGGAACAAAAATTTTACCAAACGCGATTCTAAGCCCAAACTGATTATGGGAATAAAGATTCATAATTTGGCATTATTTGGATGGTTACTAAACAGGGCCTTATACCCATTGCTTCAAAATGTTAATGAATTTGAAGCCAAGACCCATGTACATTTAAGATTAGTAAAAAATATCATATTGAAACGTTGAAATTGGGAAATCAATCTATGGAGATTATTCGAATTGTTGAGAAATTTGTCGACGCGTTTCACTTTGGTGCCAAAAGTTTCCGTCGGATCACTTAAGTGCCAAATCGGAGGAAAACGCTCACTTTGTTGCCACCGGCGAAAGATTCCGGCCTCCGGCGAAAGATTCCGGCCAAAATGATTTTAAAAAAAAAAATCGATAAGCCTTTAAATGACATCGTTTTCGGTCCTCCTTAAGAAAACGACGTCGTTTTGCCGTCCTACGTGGATGGCTTCATGGAAACGACGCCGTTTAGCTTACATGGGGAAGAAATTAGGGTTTTGGGGTCGAAGCCATGGCCGTCGTCAGGGTTGGGGTCAGAGTCGGGGTCGAAGCTGTGGCCGCCGAGTGGCCATCATCGAGGTCGGGGTCGGGGTCGGGGTCGAAGCTACGGCCGTCGAGTGGCCATCGTCGGGGTCGAGGTTGGGGTTTGAGCCGCGGCCGTCGAGTGGCCATCGTCGCGGTCGGGGGTCGAGGTCGGGGAGTCGGGCCGCACGGCCGAGTGGCCATCGTCGGGGTCGGGGTCGGGGTTGAGGCGGAGCCGCCGCCGTTGAGTGGCAATCGTCGGGGTTGGGGTCGAGGTCGGGGTGGAAGCCATGGCCGCCGAGCGCATGTACCGTCGAGGACGGCAACGGCCAAAGATTAGGGTTTTGAATTGGGGAGACACCAAAAACGGCGTCGTTTTGGTATTTGGATGCTTTGACTCACCTCTCCGACGAGCCACGTCGGCGTCAAAAATTAATAAAAGAAGGCCACGTCGGATTTCCGACCAATTTCGTCGAGTTAGCATCAAAGTGAGCGTTTTTCAAATTTTTTTGGCGACTTAAGTGATCCGATGGAAATTTTGTCACCAAAGTGAGCCGCGTATACTGTTATGACCATTAAGTATACTTATCCCTTGAAATTGGGAAATCAATCTATGGTGATTATTCGAATGGTTGAGAATTTATCGACGCGTTTTCTTCTATTGAACAATCAACCGACGTTTGAGTCATCTTTCGCCTGTCCCCATCAAGTCCACCTCTCAAATGAATTCTAAAGGTAGATTCTTTCATATCGATTTGGTGTTTTTCTAAATGGTGATTTTATTTCCGGAGACTCCCGATAAGACTTGAATCCAACACCGCAAGGAGATCAGGAAAATGTCTTGTCATTTCCGCAACGCGTCGCCGAACCGATTCATCGACCGAAGGTACAAGGATCATAATTGAGACATTTGTCAAGTGTTCATGCGAGCAGCTCAAGCCCGTCGATCACAAGCGTGAATATTTTTGGGTTCTACATCTCTTTTTTCTTTTTCTTTTATTAAATTTTGTGTTTTGGATGATGACATCTGTATTTTAACAGCACTATGTCCAATTTTAAATTCCGTTCTGTACCCTTTTTTTGGAGCCATCAAGAAAGTTCCACCGAAGAGAAAGGTCGAAGTCAATTAATTTAAGGGCAACGGTCCAAGCATCTGTCCTCGGACAAAAAAAAAAATATTATGTTGAATTAGTGGTGATTCGTGGTGATTATTATATATCAAATCAATGGTCCCATAGGTTTTTGCGGGATCGATCTAGTATAAAATATGGGCTATTGGATTTAAAAGCTGAATAATTTCATGGGTTAATATTTTGAAATCTTAAATTGATATACGCATGACAAATTTATCCCAAATTAATATTTTGATCATGAAAAATTCCAAACTGATACACATGTAACAGATATACCCAAAACTAATTTATTCGATTGCCAAAAATCCCAAAGTGACATATTTGTGATAAATGTACCCTCTATTCAATTGGATTAATACCACACAAAAAAAAAAAAACGAAAATTGTACAACTATGACATCCGAAAAGTAAAATCTCAAACTAGTATACACTAGTGTACCGTATTATTAAATTTAGTATTTAATAATAAAATTTAACAAAATATAATAGAGGGATAAATTTAACACAAGTGTCTTGATTCGGGATAAATTTGTTAAAAATGTACTAGTTTTGGGTTTTTAATAGTCAAAAAATTAGTTTTTGATAAATTTATCACATGAGTATCGGTTTTGAATTTTTCATGTGTTAACCCTAATTTCATCAATCAAATCAATTTCTAAAAATGTGCCCCATAAAGTGCTGTAATTTTTTGACATTTAAGGAAGTGGAAAACGTTTTCCATATCTTCTTTCACCTCACCAATTTTCACCAAAAACATTTTCGTTTTTTTTTTAATGTTTTTTTCTTTTAAAAAACTTATTAATTATTTTTTTCTATTTATTTCCTCTTTTTTCCTTTTTCCTTGGCCGATCAAGCCTTGCCACTGGCTAATGAGACCTGAGCTTGCCAGATACTAGTGGCACTCAAGCCTTGCCTAACTTGCCCGACCTGTCTCAAGCGAGCTTGAGCTCACCAACCTTGGCGAAGCTCGAGCTTGCTTGGATTAGTCGAGCCTCGAGCTCATCGACTTGTGTCTTGGTTGGTCACCAAGTTATCAGCCATCGTCAAGGCACGCTGGCGAAGAAAGGAAGAGGAAGAAGGAGAAAGGAAAAGAAACACAAAGAGAAAACGAAAAATTTAAAAAAAATTTAAAGTTTTATAAAATAAAAATAAATTTAGGATTTAAAAAATATATATGAAGATAAAAAAAAAAAATTCGATGTTTTTGGTAATTTTTTCCAAGAAAATCAAATTAGATACCAAACGGTGGAAAATATCTTCTAGTTTGATTTTAAGTTTCAATCGAACACCGAAAAATATTGTAATTTTTCTAGAAAATACAAATGGCTTTCTCGAAAATATTTTTCATAAACGTGAAATTTTTTGCGCCACGAAGAGAGCCTTAATCAACGAAAATTATGACGATGAATGATTGTTGCTTTTGAATAAGCTCCATTGATTACAAATTTGACAGAAACACTGCTATCATTTAGGTAACTTTGCTGCAAAAAGAGAAAGAGAAAGTTACAATAAATTTAGAGAGAAGTTACAATCATGAAAACCGACATGCTTGCAAAAGCTTTGCGGTAATTTGATATCTCCAAAGGTAGAACATACGATTATTGAGGACAATTATTGATTAGAAGTTCTATCTCTTAAAGATAATGTAAGGTACATTACCATCCCGTTGACTAATTACTAAGTGACAGGAATTTCTTGTTACGAACCATGTAGCTAGATTACTACATAAAAAAGGAAAGTACTAATAACAGGTATGACCTATCGAGCAAAATTACAATGTGGCAAGACAATTACTTAGTAATTCCATCTTCGACATATGAAATATAAAAGGAAAGTACCCCGTTAGGACTAATTAGGAAAATTACTTATCACTGGATAATTACTTATGGCAACGTCCTCAAGTTAAACGAATGCTACTATTTTTTATTCATTTATTTATGAATTTTAACTAATTTAATAAGGGCAGTCAAATTATTATGAGTTTAGCTAATTTACCGTGGCTTTAGTTCCTTTAACAAGTGTACGTTGTATTTCTTTACAATGCTATTAGGAAATTAATAATTGTAAAAATTTTATTTAATTGAACTAGTTTTCATGTACTTGCGCGATATGTGCACAATTAAATTTTATCCCTTGTACAACATTAATGTTATTTTAACTCTTTCTATAACTATAATATTTTTTCCTGAATTAGAAAATTATTAAATGAACATTTCATTAATTTTACGATAATTGGAAATGGAAAATTTTTAAAATTCAAAAAATAAATGATTAAAATGGAGATAAGCATTTTAAATTCATTACGTAGAGTGCAGGATGAGGTTGAATCCACCATAAGACAATTAAGTAATTTTTCTAAGTGCACTTTTTATAATAGAAAGCGAGTGGTAAATTTCTTGATTTACCTTTTTGTCATTTTTCCTAGGTTAAAATTTACCCCTTTTTTCCTCTCTCTCTCTCTCTCTCTTTGTTTTATAAATACGAAAATAAGTGTAAAGGGGGGTTTACTGGAAAATACAAAAGTGAGATAAAAGGGGTTTTTGACTTTAAATAAGCAAATAATAATAATAATTTTTTAATAACATATCCTGTTCAGGTTTTAGCGTGGGGTTGCGTTCCCCAATAGCAGTACAGCACACAAGAAGAGCCGACCGAGAATCCAAGAACCCATCTGCGTTAGGTGATCAGAACTGAGGAAAAAAAAGACAAGGGAAGGAGAAGGAAACGAAGAGAAAGAATCACTGGGACAGTTTCAGAGGTGGGTATCTTTCCATCTCACCCTTTGAATTCCTCAAATATATATATAAATATTTTTTTCTGTTGATTTGTTCCTCTGTTTTCTGGGTTTTTTGATTCTCTGTCAGGCCTCTGTGATCGCTCTTTCCTGGGTACATAAGGCAATCAGCTCCAGCTTCCGGGTCTTTCTATGACGTATTTCATGCATGGGGTAATTTTCCCACTTCAAAGTTTCAGTTTTGGAAATTGGGTTTGTATAAAGTTTCTTCCTTTTCTGGATGAATGATCGAGAACTGTGTTCAGGGTGTGAGGTTTACGGGTAATCTGTTTTCTTATTGGGGGGTTTTTGAGGGCTCCTTGTTTGGGGGAGTGGATGAAGAGAATCTGACCGGCCTGATTTAATCAGTGGTAGTGGGTGTTCTTTGTATGCATAGCTCTCAAAGAAGTTATTTGTTAATCATGGGATGGAGATCTAGAGATTGCAATGTACTGATCGCATTCTTGCTGCTTCAATTGCTGACGAATTTGATGAGTGAATTTTCTGTTCCTGCGTGGGTATTTGCTCTGAAAGTTGTGAATTCTTTGTGGTCGGTGGAACAAATTTGCTTGAGCTCACAAGTTGTTTGGTATTAGTGGTCCCGTGGCACTTCATGCTGCATATGAATCTTAAGGTCTTTTTCTTTTTCTTTTTTGGGTTGTGCGTCCGTCCGGACTTTCATGAGAGGTAGTGTTCCTGAGAAGTAGGGATATTCTCTGTTTCTTTCATTACTCGGTTTCTAGTGATCATTAGATATGAGAGGTGATGCTGTTCTGACCAGTGATGTTCTTAGCATATGGTTTATCCTTGCTCAGAGAGAATGCGATGCTTTTGTGATATTTGGAAAATGCATTCTATGGAAGAAGTATGGAATTATTTATTTTGTAATTCAATCTCTCTTTTTCGCCATTATAAAAGAGTGTAGATGATGTCACGTCATAGCAAGGTTACTGGTTATGATCAGGATGTTTGTCTTTCCATGGCAATTAGGAATTCTTACTGTGAGCTAAGCCTTATCTTATGGAAAGGGTTGCTGAATATAGGCCCTGTACATAACTTCTTCTGGGAGGTTCTTCTTTTTCTTGTATGCTGCTGATGATTTAGATGTCATGCTTTTTCACCGACGACCCCCTCCTATCAAATGAAAAGGGTAGGAATCAGAGCTGCTTCTTGTGCTTTCTCAGCCTTAAGCCCTTCCTTGTTATTTTACTCCAGTTGCATAAGAAAATGAATAAATATCGACAGATACGGCTTCTAGCCTGGATTTGCTTTGTTGTCTGTTCCTACATGATTTAATATGATTTGTAACAGAGCAGTTGTTTTGGATGCTGTCTGAAGCCAAAACCAACTACTGCATTGGATGTGCCATCAAAAGGGTCAGAAATTCATGATCATAAGTTGAAAAAACCAAGCAAATCAGAAGATTTCTGGAGCAGTAGCACATTTGATATGGACAATAGTGCAGCTCAGTCACAGGGGAGCATCTCATCAATCAGTACCTCAAACCCGACTATCGACCCACAAGCTGGCAATCCTGGGACGCCTTCTGAATTCATTAATCATGGTGATTTTTTATTTATTTATTGTGGATTGGTCTTTTGGTCAGGTTTCCATTAACAAGAGAAACAAAAGGCACATGCTAGAATGGCTATTTCGGTACCATTCCACAATACGACATATTGGAGTGACATGAAGAATGTTGCCTCAAAACTGACATAACATTATTTGTCATCCAGTTGGACTGTCTTTAAAAATTAAAATTTGCTTTCTGATATCCTTGAATTTTCAGATGCATTAAGATAGCGTGCAATGACATGAAGATAATGTGTCAACATGCATTATTCCACTTTGCTGGGTTTTTTTGGGGTATATGGCGATAATTACCGCTAGAGCATGCATGTCTCTTTGCTTTTTCACCTGACACGAGTTTTCCTTGTAGGTCTTATACTTTGGAATCAGAATAGACAGCGTTGGAGAAGTAACAAAAGGTCTGAGAACCAGACGCAACAAGTTCAACCTAAATTAAAGTGAGTTTCTTGTGACTAAAGTACAATTTAGCAGAGCCAAATAGACTAGCATTTTCCAACTTTTTGCATCAATTAAGTGAAGCAATTTCCCACATGATTTCGGTCATGTATGACTAGACAGATTTTAAGATTGCTGGATCGCTCTGTCCCATTTAATTGCATCATTTTCACATTCTTTATCTGTGGACATCACTCATCATCATACATGGATGTGATTTTGTAATAATAGCATATTTTTGAGGTTACTATCGTCTTGCTAGTAGTTTGATGTGTGGGAACTCTCTGTAGAGTAGATATCGTCATTGTTTTTAGGTTCTCTGTGAGAGGGCATTGACAATGTGTGGATCTTTTATGTGAAACTTACAGCCCCTACATTGTTGAATCAATTTCTGTCTGGCTTTGCAGCTGGAACGCTACATATGATAACTTACTTGGAAGCGACAAGCCCTTCCCGCACCCTATACCTCTCTCAGTAAGTCTTCAATTTTCAGGCTAAGATTTTTTTCGTACATGTATATCATGCATGAACTTTGCGCAACTTCGTCATCCGACAGGAAATGGTGGATTTTCTCGTGGATACCTGGGAGCAGGAGGGACTATATGACTGAAGAAATCATGCAAGCTTCAAAGATGTTTGGAGGTTCTAAAATGCTCTTATCGGCTGCTGTAAAATACATTCTTTGTTTGAAAAAGAAGTCACTAATCAAGAAACGCTTTGTATACTGACTGAGAAATCACATGGAAATAGGACTCCGTAGTTTGTTGGCCTTTTGAGCTTTCCCTGTTCCTCATTTTGATTAAATAGTGAGGAAGCTGCCTACGCTGTTGGACAGGAATTAATTAAGTATTTAATTATCTTGAGATGCTGCGTAAATTCTCTAATGCATTTGGCAGATGAATAATATTTGGTAGCGCTCTCTTTCTCTCATATATACATGCACACTCGCGCACTTTATTGGTGTTGTTCTATGGAAACTGGTCATGTTTCCAGCCACAGCTATAACTTTTGTGATCGTGGGGCTTCTTTCAATCAGGTAAGTGGACTTGTTTCAATAAGGTTTCTCTATTTTTACCGAGGTCGCAAAATCTCCTGTTTAAAACAAAAGCAAATGGCGAAAGAACGGTTTGCTTTTTCCTTTGCCCGACGGCGCTGGATGTATTTTGTAGCTGAACTAGCTTGATCCGAAAAGTGTCGGACCGGACACGCATGTTTCTGTAAAGAAAAAGAAAAAAACGTGAATTTTTTTGGGCTACTTGGGATTAAGTCACGAGGAAATAATTGGTCCAGGTTCTGCGGTCTCGAACGTACATAAGCGATGAATTTCACAGAATTAGAAGTCAAAAATGTACACACAGAGAACTTGACCGTTCTCTGAAATTCCCTGCTACATCTCCGCAATGTTTGAAAAACTAGAACGATCTTCAAAACGTCAGCTTTCGGGTTTCGTTTCGTATCACGCGGTCAAATCAATCAACATTGCCGGGGGCATCATTGTACACTCGTTTACCTTCCTTTTCTTCATAAGCTGATAGCAAGGAAGAAAGGCAAATGGGGCCATGCATGAACTTGTTTTTATCTAATAAAATTTTCCCCCCTGTTTGGTTGATTTATGAACTTGGAGCATGAGGGGTAAACCAAATATCAGGCGAAGATTGAATCGTAACACGGTTTGGCTACGAGAGAAGTGAATGAAAACATCCAAAGTAATGAAGGAATATCAAGGAATGAAGATAAAGTATCTCTTTCTCTGAGGGGAAAGGAAAAAAGTGAGGGTAAAGGCAGAATCTATTCCAAGCCCTTCTGGCTCGGCCAAACCAACCCATTTCTCTCTCCTTCTTTAGATTAACGTCAAGAATCTCCGTGTGGGGTGGTGTTTTTTTTTGTCTCTGTCGCCATCTTTGGGCTAAGGTTAAGAATCTGGATTGGTCCCTGGGCATGCCTGCTGCAAGGAAAGGCATTTGGATCATCCAAAGAATTGTTTTTTGGGTTTGTGTCGTCACGAGTTCTTGAGTTTCTAAATACAGGGTCAGACCCCATTCATCCTTTCTACAAGTGGAATGCCATTCTCTGCATAACCGTTCTTACTCCTCTCCAAAACAATGAAGGATTGCTCCTCTTTCTTCCTCTGCCTCCTCCTCATTTCCTTCTTCATTTCTCCTAATGGTATGCACAATCTCCATCCTCTTTTCTGAAGTTTTTTTCATAGCAGTTGCGCTTGTATTCACATGTTCCATCGAGAATTTGAAAATTTGCATTGAAAAGTTCTATAATCGATTATTAATTACACTTTGTGGCTTTTGAACAATTGATGCTACTGAGAGGATGAGAATGCCGTGATAGAAGTTCATTATCAGCTCAGAATGAAGAAGTCTTCATATGAATATAAAAATGCACCTTCAGAAGTTCATTTTGTTAATGCTTGGCTCACAAGGCTCTCCTTCCTTCAGTTATTTTGACAGGGCATGCTTTCACGGGGACGTATGGAGTGTGCTATGGAAGAATAGCGGATAATATACCTGCGCCTAGTGAGGTGGCGACCCTCCTCAGAAGGGCAAAGATCAAGAACATCAGAATCTATGATGCTGATCACAGCGTCCTCACCGCCTTTGAGAACTCCGGCGTTGAAATAGTTGTCGGCCTTGGTAATGAGTTTTTGAAAGATATAAGCATAGGTGAGGACCGCGCAATGAATTGGATTAAAGAGAATGTCCAGCCGTTCCTCCCGGGGACCCTCATCCGTGGAATCGCTATAGGAAATGAGATTTTAGGAAGTACTGATCCTGAACTTTGGGAAGTCTTGCTTCCAGCAGCTCAAAATGTCTATAGTGCGCTTCAACGTCTAGGTCTGACCCAGAAAATTCTAGTCCAGACTGCGCATTCGGAAGCTGTCTTCGCCACTTCGTATCCGCCTTCTGCAGGGGCATTCAAGGAGGATGTCCTTCTATACATGAGGCCTCTTCTACAGTTCTTCTCTCGGATTGGGTCTCCATTTTACATAAACGCGTATCCCTTTCTAGCATATAAGAGCGATGCCGAGCACATCGACGTTAACTACGCCCTCTTCAAATCAAACCCGGGAATACGTGATAACAAGACTAAATTACATTACGACAACATGTTTGAGGCTCAGGTAGATGCAGCATATGCTGCTCTTGAAAAGGTTGGGTTCCCGAAAATGGAGGTCATTGTGTCGGAAACAGGCTGGGCTTCCAAGGGCGATGCAGACGAACCTGGGGCCTCACTGAAGAACGCCAAGACTTACAACTCCAATCTGCGTAAAAAGCTTCTTAAGAAAAAGGGCACGCCTTACAGGCCTAAGATCCCTGTCAAGGCATACGTGTTTGCTTTGTTCAATGAGAATTTGAAGCCCGGACCGACCTCCGAAAGGAACTTCGGATTGTTTAAGGCTGATGGGAGCATCTCGTACAATATTGGGTTTCCTGGTCTTACATCTAAAGCAGCCTCGACTCGGATCTCTTTCAAGGTACAGGATCTCTATGTCAGCCTCTTTATCCCATCCTTCATTTTGTTTCCGTAATTACCAGGATGAAGTCTTCAAAGAGAGTCAAGGACTCTCCTAGATTACTTACTGGGAGTGCACTGGCTGAATTTTGATGATCACATTTAGCATTCGTATTCTCGAATCACAATGGCGATGCATGTTGACCAAACTTTTGCTACTCTTATCATCATCATAATAATAGGAGACGTTAAGTTGGTATTTAGGGCTAATAACAAGACGACACCAACTTGGCATTTTCAATGTACCCGTACATTGGCAGGTTTATGCACATGGAAATGTTGTTCTTGCTCTGATGCATTGTTCTTTCACATGATGTTTTTCAGGAGTTCTATAGTTCTTCCTATGTATTGGCGCTAACGACTGGTGCGGCTGTGCTCCTTCTGAACTCATTTTCGTATTAAGAAAACGGTCCGGAGTTCATTCAAGTCCTAGGACACATTTGAAGCCAACCCAGAAACCAGAGGATTCAAGTTCTCAATTTGTATGTCCTCGTGTAACTATCTGATTCATTTAAGTAACATCCAATTCTTTCAAATGTTCATCCCCACTGTACAGACTAGAGACCTGAACACAATGGTGAATTAACGACTTTCTTGCTTCTGCAAATCTGGTTTTCTTTATCTGTCGTCGTTACACATATTTGACATTTCATTTGTAATTGAAAAAGTTCAAGCGGAGGTATTCATCAATAAATGCAAAGCTCATGCTTGAGTACATGGTGGAAGTTCACATCATCGAGTTTCCCTTCTCATTCAAATTACATCTGGTGTAATGTAAATAAGTTTTTCTATCGCATAACATTTGGTCAAAAATCAGTGGCGTTTTCTGCTTGCGAAGGCTTTTAAATGGAGGTTAATAACAAATTCGAGGCAGTCCATCCCAGAAGTGCTGAAATATGGCCTTCGACTAGACAGTCCAGATTCAACTGGCGGTGCCCATGTTCAATGCCAAGCGCTGCTTCTGAGCTTCGTTGGGCAACTTCACATCAGTGGCCAAACCAAGAACTTGAAGAAGCCTCACCACATACCATGTCATGTCAAGCTGCCACCACTCTAGCCCATGCCTTGCCGAGTACTCGAATGCATGGTGATTGTTGTGCCAACCCTCACCAAATGCAAGAACTGCCACCCACCTATACGAAACAAAAAAAAAACCCACATTTGTGAATAAATAGATTTCCAAGAAAAATGGATGTGTGAGAAATTGGGGACAAAAATGACCATACCAATTGGTCCTTGATAAGTCCCCAGTGTTCCATGCTTGCTTTCCCCAAACATGGCAAGCTGAATTCACAAGCCATGTGATGTGATAAACCCACACGATCCTCACACACTACACGGCAAAGAAAGCTCATATAAGGGCCAAAAAATTAATGAGCAATCTCAAAAAGCAAAAAGAATTTGGAAAAGAAATCTGAAGTTGTTGAACCAACCATTCAGAAAGCACGCTCATGGTCCAACAGACGCCAAAATCTAAAATAAAGAAAGGAGGGCTTTGTTTGAACAAGAAGAGTCCAAAAGGTCTACAGATCCAGCTTAAAACGGCAATTTCTTAATCCTAAAACACCTTAAAGTACAGAAACAAGTGCTTTGTTTGAATAAGAAGAATCCAAAAAGTCTACAGATCCAGCTCATGGAGATCGGTCTGCGATGCCTGAGCTGGCCGGTCAATTTGAGTAGCCGAAGAAAAACTAGGCCCACAAGACTGAGCTGATGCCTTGGACATCAGATGGAGAGGAGCCTAAGAGAAGATGACAAAAATCTGAACAAATCTAGTGGTGTTAGTGACTGTGCTCGGATGTAGAAGATGAGATCGGAGTAATCATCTTTCACTTACCATTCCCCACACAAGGAAAGGAACTCCTCCCAATGCGTAGAGCAGAACGGCAAGCGCAATTGGGTGTGCAATGTAGGTGCTCTGCAGGAACCTGTAAAATGGCTGCTTCTGCAAATCCCCCACGTTGTTTGGTCCTCCACACTGTCAACAAATGTCATTCACATATGCATCATTCCCCTTATGATGCGTGAGTTAGAGAGAGAGAGAGAGAGTTTTTTTCATGTTTGATACCCTTTGAACAACAGAGTCGGTATCAAAGAGCCAATTCGTGTGGCTGAACCAAAAGCCTTCAAGGGGACTATGAGGGTCTCTCTCCGAATCACAATACTGGTGATGGTACCTGTGTGTGCTCACCCAATCGATTGGATTCCCCTGCAAAATCCCATCGAGAAAAACAAGTAGTCAACCCACAAAGAAAAGCCCCTAAAAAATCAAACTTTCTCCCCCTTCTTCTCTGTTTCATATCTAACCTGAAGAGCCAAAGCA
This sequence comes from Eucalyptus cladocalyx, assembly GCA_017140615.1. Taxonomy (NCBI): domain Eukaryota; kingdom Viridiplantae; phylum Streptophyta; class Magnoliopsida; order Myrtales; family Myrtaceae; genus Eucalyptus; species Eucalyptus cladocalyx. The sequence continues at coordinate 35,771,577 of CM029525.1, forward strand.
CCACAGTATGCAAACAAGTACTCCAGCCACTTGCTCAGCTTGAAGCTCCTGTGGGAGAGGTTCCTGTGAAACGACAGCGTAATGCCGAACAGACCAGTGACCACGTACAAGGAAACGGCGACCCAGAGGGCGCTCCAAGAGAAGCAAAACGGCGCTAACAAGCTGAGCAGATGCATTGCCAAAACGACGCCAGCAGTCCCGATGTCCGGGGAACTCCACTTCCTCCCCGAAAAGACTCGCCTTTTCCTCTTCACCACCACGTCCGACAGCAGAATCCTCCCCCCGCTCGTGGCCTCCGGCTCGGAGGCGCCGACGAACCCGGCGGCAGCATTGAGCCGGGACGTTCTGTTTTTGCCGGGGAGACTGTTCGGGACTGCGAACTTGCGAAGCGCATTGTGTTGGATTGGCGGGTGGAGATTGAGATTGAGCTTTTGACGATTGCTGAATGAAGTCGGGTGGGTTGAGGAGCGAATTGGGAGGCGGCGAGGAGCGAGGAGGAAGGGTTTGGGGTTGGCTTGAAGCAGACCCATGATGTGTCAAAGTGGAAAGGTGGTTGGTCAGGGTGATTAATGGGTTGGAAGTGGAACAACAGAGGACATAATTGACACTACTCGTGGTGCAAACGCGGTCAAGGAGGACATGAATGAAGCACTATAATTCAAAGTGGAGCGACAATGAATGAGAGAGAGAGAGAGAGAGAGAAGGTGGTGGCAGGGAAGGAAGGGACGGAAGGGAATTGGAACCAGATATTTGCTATCTGTGATGGATTGCGAGGGGGTGCTCTGTTTTGTCATTTTCCTCTGTTTCGCTATCGCCAAGACGTCTCTCTGTATCATGTGTTAAGTCTCTCTCTCTCTCTCTCTCTCTCTAAAGGAGCGATGAATTCAAGGTACTTGAGGCGTGAATCATCGCCGACCAATTTTTTTTTTTTTTTAACTTCGTTTAACTTTACGTCTCTGAGCATATTCCAATATGCTTTCTGTCACCATCCCTTTCCTCCAGCAAACCAGAGTTTGCTGAAAGGTTACACGCATTCATATAAACACCGTTGACTTTTGATTTAACTGTCATTGTATGTTTGCCGGAAGCAAGAAGCGTGTGATTGGCATGATCAAGACACTTCGGCTCACGCATGGCGCAAGAAACATGATACACGCGATCCAACATTCAAGTATCGACGAACCGAAGCGAGAATTGGTCGATGGTGTTCGGATCAGTCGTACCACCTAAATTCAGATACATGTCGCTATCATGAAAGAAACCCAGAAATTTTTCCGTTTCTTTTCCCTTGACATGTCATGAAACACATGCGGGATGGCGACCCTCCAGAAGGGTTGGACCGGCCATCTTTGAAAGTTGCAGTCCTAGAAGGTCAAAATGCAAAAGACACGAAATGTAGAGATTCCTGTGAAGCTAACAAGGCTTTCCAATGCTCAACACGAAGCTTCCAATCAGTCGGAAAAACCTAAATTTTTGCCATTCAAGCCGTGTGCCAGAAAAATCTTCACTAGCAGTACCCATAAGACCCGCAAATGTCGGACTCGGGCCGAGCGCTATGCAGACAGCAGTGCAGCCCTGAGGACTCTGATCATGTCCGTGAGGGACACGAGCCCGGCCAGCGAACCCTGGTGATCCACCACCCACACTCTATGCACATGTTTGTTCACGGCCTTGTCCATCACCTCGGCGAGCGGGGTGTCGTCCCTGCAAGTCACGAGCTCCCGCGAAGGAACCCCCTCGCTAGAAGCTGAGTATAAAGGGCTCGGCGATATCGACTCCGTGAACTCGAGCGCAGTCGCAGATAGCCATGGTCGTTGCTCAGAAACGTGGCACCTCCTCAAGTCTGTCGCCGAGAACGTGCCTATGAGCTTTCCTGCCTCTTCCCTGTGTGTATCACAGTCCAGAGATAGGACTAGAGTAACTGAAAATACTCTGAAATGCCATATGCTAACATTGTCATAAGCCATGCTACTGGCAGTAAAAATGTAAAGATGATAAATTTGACTCAAGAACATATGCCTACAAAAGGTGATGCATTGTCAAGTCCCATGATTCGCCAAAAACTCTATCGATCGAGGCGTTTTCAATCTCCAAAATCTCCAGAGAACCCGTTATGAAAATGAGAAAAAAGATGGGCCTGGACTTGCAAAGTCTTCGAAAATGTGATGCTGGAGAGAGCTGACGAATAGGGAATGAGCAGGGAAAGAAGGCCATACAATTACAAGTTGGCTGTGATCTTCCTCTTCAAGAACACCCGACTCCACGATCGGGACAGCATTGAGCAGAGCAGCCCTCATGCACTTGATGGCTTCAATGACTCTCGTCCTATCGGTTATCGCGTAGACATTCCTATTTATCGCTCCCAGCTCCTCGACGGAGCGCGACAGGATGGCTGCTGTCCCGGAATTGTGTTCCTTCAGGAACTTGAGCACATCCATCTGCGTGAGCATCCGATAGCTCGACGCTGACTCCACGAGCTCAACCCCTGAAAGGTTCTCCATATGGCTGTCTAGGGGCACCAGGGCTCGGTGTATTCCTTTGCTCAACACTTCCATACAATCTAGGATGCTGCGTATTTGTAGCGTAAGTCATGGGGATTAAATTTGTCTGATGAATTCAGTAATTCGTACCCAAAAGGTCCTTGACATTTTCCAACATTGGGATTTCGCAGGATATAATTACAGCTACAACTGATTAAAGGATCGAATTTTCCTCTTTCGATTGAGATAATAAAGATCTTCGTAGCAACATGAATTATATGGCATCCTGAAATAATGATTGAGTTCATACACGTCAATTCCAATACAAGAAAGCGAAGTCAAACCGTAATATCACCTTGTATTGGGGTTTAGAGTCCAGAGGCTGAGACCCTCAAGACAGTGTCCGATGATGTTAGACACCGGAACGGCCATCTTCTGAACGAGATCCGACGACCCGTCGCCACTGCCGCCGCCGCCACTCACCCGGTCATCTCCGGCAATGTGGGCGAGTATATCGAGCATGGTTACCATCCCGATGTAATGCTTCCTGATGGTGCCCGTCTGCTTGTCGGACTCCATGATCATGGACCCGCCCGCACCGATCCACTGACCGGGTGGGGCCGCCACCGGCACCGCCACCACGCTGTTCGCCACCAGGGCGTTCATGGTGTGGGCGAGCGACGCCGTGTAGGGGACCTCCACAAGACGCCTCGAGTTGATGACTATGTCCTTCACTTTCTTGTCTCTCCAGGGCTGGTTTGGATCGGTCGCGAGTGGCTTGGGTGACGCGCTGCTGATCTCTGCCATCGTTTGCTTTGGGTTTGGTTTCTCTTTTGCAAAGCTACCGAACTTGTACACTGAGGACGTTAATTCGAGCATCGAAGGAGGACATGGTATATAAGTGCAAACGCAGACTGCCTACGTTGTGTCACTCGGTACGTGTCGAGGCTTGGTTTAAGATGACTTGCATGGATGTGCACAGCTTTTGCCACGTAGCTTCGCATGGAAAATGAAACATTAGGGCTTGTCGGCACATGTCTCCAGAGATTTGAATTCGATCTTTCTTGTTAATGAATTTGAATTGGCCTAGTATCTACGTGTCTACATCAACCATTTCTACATTTAGGAAGAAGCTTTTGTTAACTATCACGACGCTTGCTGTGAATCTCGAAATCACGAGAGTGACATATGGTAAGAGACTTGTCATGCATCCATCAGGAGCTGCACAATTTCTCCACATGGTGAAACTTCCGAAGCATAAACTTCATCCTCTTAAATGACGGTGGATCTCAAACGACGAAGATTTCTATCTTCTTTTCGCTCGCTAAATAAGAAAAGACACTCGGTACTTGTAGAGAAAAAAGAGGGTACATGAAAGAATGCACAGCAAAAACTGTTGAAAGCAGAATTTCTCTTTCATGAAGGACAGTCGGCCAGTATCCTCTCCCTGTACAAGGTTTGGCATGAACCAAGGAGGAAAATATACTCACATTCTGCACTTACATGCTCGTCAGGTGTTACCATGTATATCTTCACTGTACGATGAGATTTGTATAAGTTTTTGTTTTGCTGTACTCCAGGTGAGTTCAAAGTTCTCAATCCTCATCTCCTAAGTATCTATGTTATGTCAAAATATCTGTACCTTTTAGTCTCAATCCATGACTTGTATGAAGGGAAGTCCTCGTAAAGCCTCAAGAAAACCTATACACCAAGCGCTACATCATTCTTACAGCTACTTTTGCTCTATTTACTTGGAGATGAGCAATGTCCCCGGGGCAGTTTGTGTGATTCAGACCTGGATGCTCTCTGGCCCGGAACCATTGCGAACAGGAGGAGCTGTGCCCCATTTCTGCTCCCATTCTGGAGGCTCCAGGACAATAACCTCGCCATTCGTGAGTCCCAGAGCAAACTGGTTAGGTTCAGAAGGGTGGGCAGCAACGACGACTGGAAATACGGGGGACCTATCATATAGCAGCATCAGTAATCGTACAATTTAAATTGCAAAATAGACGAGGTCTCGGATTTTTAAAGAATGCACCTGGAATTAGAAGGCAGATAAGAGGCGGCGCTGATCCAACACTTCAATTGGAGCGTTGAGGCGGTAAAGATGCCCACGCTTCCATCTTCGAAGCTTGTGTATATCGACATGCCATCACATGAATACATAGCATCTGTGATCGGTGCACCAGACTCCAGAGGAAACCACTGCACAAGAGAGGTACCTTAACCATATGTAAAGAACTTTTTATCGGATGATTGGATCTAATAAATGGAGATGCGTGTCACAGTCAGATCCCAAGCAAATAAAAGGAGAATTACTTTTTGGGGACACTTTGGGGTACACTTATGATCCCAAGAGTGCTATAATCAGCACATTTAACCGAAGCAAAGAAAAGGGGGCAAAAAAAAAAAATATCATCATCAAGGATGCGGGTAGTCACCTGATTATGACAATCCAACTTTGGAGCTTCATATATGGCTATTTGAGTCTCGTGAACAACAAGGAAGTGCCGTAGATTTTGGTGAAATAGCACACGGGTCTTTGCGAGAGTAAAAGACATATGCCAAGTTGGGATTTGCAAGAACTTACTGGCCTGGTTCTCCCACTTATCTATGCTCCATACACACAACTGCAAAAGGAAAATTTAACGAATAAATCCAGCCAATCCCTTGTATTCAGCCAAAGTAAAGCTATGATTTTTAGTTCATATATGTAGCACCACTTAAAACGAGTAACGAAAAGCTAATAAATCATCACTCCAGACAGACAGCCACCTCACAAATTCAAGAGGAAAAGGTTCTGTTGGAGTCTTAGCTAGCACTGGAACAAGTACTTCAAGTTTCTGATTTTGACAACAAAATCCTAGATTGCCAATGTGGGTTTCTCTCAGTTGATGAAAGTAGCAGAGCTCCAGCTATAGGTAAGAGACTCGAAAAATAGGAATTACCTCAAAGATGACTTCAGCCCCGTGTCCTATAAAGTTTGACCTCCTGGAATCTAAACTCATAATAATTTCAAAACTGCAAACCTATCACTTCAATGTCAAAGCAAAATGATGCAACCAAATCTATATTTCACCACTATCTCTATGCCAACCGACCCACCCACAGCTCAAAGAGAGAACATATAAATTTCTGCGCCGCAAAGCACATGCACATGTGAGAGAGAGAGAGAGAGAGAGAGAGAGTCAATCGACACCCACCGAAACACTATTCTCCATCATATCATAAAAAACATACCTGAGCATCAGCCCCCGATGACACAAGAACATTCAAAATTTCAGAAAAGGCAAGACCAGTTACTCTCTTTTGATGACCTTTAAATTTACTTTCAACCTACAAAGTGGTCACAAGAAGAAAATTCACATCTGACGCTACTAAGTACGAAACTAGCAACCGTAATTTCTGATGAAGCCAAATACCTCACTGACTCGGACATTGTAGATAAGGATGGAAGAATCCTCCATGCCTATGGCTATTATGTTATTGTCTCGAGGGTGGAACTCAAGGCACGTTGCTGCAGGGGGTGGTGGCATTAAAGTCGTCATTGTCTGCAGCCAAAGAAAAAGAAAAGCGGAACAAAAAGTGGGTATTCCCCTTCAGTTGAGAAAATTCAAACACAAACACTATAATTTCTATAGCCAGTACCAAACCAAGAAACGAAATTTCATAAGATGCCACACCTTAAATGTCATCATATTGAAAAGAGAAATTTTCCCTCCCGAAGTGGACAGTAGATAAGAGTCGTTCTTTGAAAGGGCAAAGCAAGGGTTGGCATCATCAAGAATTATGTTGCTTATATCATTTGTCATGATTATTCCACTGGAGGGTTGCCATAATTTTGGTTCGACAGCACAGGTTGCCTACAAAATTCAGGGCTTATCAAGTGGAAGATCAACAAATAAACATGCTAAGCAACTTTTTAAACACGTGACATACCTTTCCCGAGGGATTAAACTCATCCTGTTGCCATTTCCAAAGTTTGTGCACAGCATTATTTGTTAAAGCAAGTATAGCACCTCCTGATCTTGTATATATCAGCCTAATGATCTGAAATATGAAGTATGAATCATTCTATCCATACACGGTTGTAATCAGATGTGCACATCAAGCATGCATGGATCTCACTGCTCTGTCAATATATATGATCATGCCAGTTCGCAAAATGTGAAACTTAAAGAAGGGGTCCCTATCTCGTGGTTAACCCTACAAGTATATCCAAGGAAGTAGCATAAAAAAGATGACTTCATACTTACAAAAACAGAGATATTCTAAGTCGAGATGAGAGATAACTAAAGTCCTCTTAATTATCAGAAGTGATATTTGCCATATGAACGAATCTTTGGGGAAGTAAAATAGGTTTCCCAAAATAGTAGCAAAAAGAACATACATCCAACAAAACCAAGCTCTCTGCTTATGCTGATGTCTGAAAATGACCAAACTCCCTTAAAAATAAGCAGACATTCATCCAAAAGGTAGATCAAACATTTAATCTACTAGATTCACAGAAAAGCTGAACCAACAAATAAATAACCTGACATTCAACCCAAAGGAGCCAAAAGGGAAAGTAATATATATGCATAAGAAATGCAAATTCCGATGAGGTCCCCAGAAGAGCTAATACATACTCTAGTCGGGAGCAGCCTATCTGGAAGCCGTAAAGACCGAAACTGAGACTGTTCATCATATTCCTTTAGCTTCCAGGCTTGAGAATTCTCTAATTCACCATTGGTTCTTGTTTTGACATCTGAAAAGTTTTCAGAATCGCCATTCTGCAAATTATGTGTATTAGTGCAGATAAATGAGAAAGCAGATAAATGACAATACAGATCTGACATAAATTAATGAGAAATTAAAGAGTTTACAATGACCTACTCAAAATCACTGTGCTCTCAATATTAGAACCTTGAATTTTCGACTTTCAATGGGGGAAGTATGTTCTTACCATTCCAAATATTGAAGGTGCCAGGGAGTGTCTACCACTGGTGGGAATGCTTGTTCCAGCTGCTGAACTGGAAGCACCCAAAGACGCCATTGTAGGACCCTGCATGATGAAACTGCCTAAATACAATGGCTTAAATGTGGGTCAGTAGAAGAAATATAAAATTCACCCTACCTTTGCTGCGGTCTTAAGTTTAGATGCATCCAGCACACGACTTCCATTGGAATGAAGAAGGTGCACAACTTTATCATTTGCAAGTATTTTGACAGCATTCTCCCTTGTGGAGACAGCCAAAAGTAAACCTTCTCTATTAAATTTTATGCAAGGAGTAACCTAGAAGAGATTTTGAGATTGTCAAATGAACAAAATTCTAACTCCCTTTCCAAAAAAATCCTGGTGTATTAAATTACATAAAGGGTGACCTTAGCAAGCATACCGGTAAACCACCCTCTGCATCAATTGTTGTCAAGACATTATCGCTGTCCATATCCCAAATTTTAATCAGAAATTCATCACCAGCAGCTAAGAATCGGTTCTTAACTGTATCAAATTGCACAACCCCAACCGAACACTTTCCTAGGCCATGATAAGCTCGTTTTATGGCCCCCTCACTTTCAACCCACTCAACAAGGTAAGATTCCCCTTCCTTGTTAGTCCCACATGAAAAAACCCTGCCAAACATGTAAACAGAGGGAAGAAATATTAAAAGGACTTGATGAACTTGTGTATCTGATCCTAGAGCAAAGCATACATTACAGGGAAGAAGAACCACAGAAGAGAGGTACCTTGTCCCATCAGCAGAGTACATTATTTTTGTGCAAGAACGGCCAGGAGCGTCAATATCAAGTCTAGGACCCATGTTATCGTACAACCATACCTTAATTCTCCCATTAACCGTTGTTGAAAAGATGAACTAAGGAAGAAAACACATAATCAAGGGTAAAAAAGCCAGACTAGAAGAAAGTAAAAGGTCCTGAAAGTGCTTGCTAATGAAAGAAATTTTTGAGGAACCAATCCTAATACACACTTCTATTTGCAAAATCTTGCCCCCTGTGCAATTATTTTCTCTGAAGGCAGAAATAGAGTTGATACCTGAAAATCATTTCTGTAATGGGGGCACACCGAGTAAACAGATGATTCATGACCTTCAAAAATGAATTGTCTACTGCCAGTAATAGCACTCCACACCTAGAAGACGAAATTTTTTTAGGACAGCCAACATCCTTGAAGATATAGGATGAAGAATGGTTGAGGTCCTCAGCCAAACCTTTACTGTCCTGTCTTCACCACAAGTGACAAAGTACAGTTGCTCCTTTACTTGTGAAAAAGCAAGATCACTGACGTAACCAACATGAGCATCCACCTGAAAAGCATTTTGTGAGAGGAAGAACAGACACTAAAAGATGAAAGAGCATTAAGAAAAATATGAGTCAGAACTGAGGCAAAAAAATACTGTGGAACATATTCTGACACATGAAAAAAACAAACCTCCAGGTAATTCTGTATGTTGCCAACACGATAGGAATATATTTGCGCTATGTGCTTCGAATATGCGACACCTAAAAGAGAAGCCAGCAAAATCTTCAGCAAGTAAGGGGCAACTCCATTTTCATCTAAATGGGGAAAAGAAACCTTAAATACACTGCCCTAAACACGAAATTATTTAGTTTTTAATGAGGATAAAATACATAAATTTATAAACATGAATGATAATAAATAGTCCCTGATGATCCAATCTGAAGGAAATTATCAACAAATTTTCATCAAAGCAAGTTGTAAGCACTCTTAAGCATACCAAAGAGGTCTCCATCAGGACTCCAGACGATTCTGTTCACCGAAGCGGTGTATTCAGTGGCCAAGGATGCCTATTACGATTTATAACTGATGTAAGCATGATAATCGCTCCCACAATTTGGAAAATCATATAATTAACTAATTTAACTGATTTTAGGCATGAAACTCATACTTGCAAATTCTCTGAACACGCACCAATGTCCCAGATTTTAAAACTCCGCAAAAAAAGCATTTCCCTGCTGACAACCTCCCAGATTCTGATATCACCAACGTTTGTTCCAACTTAAAATTGACACATTAGAGGACTTAATGAGTATTTGACAATTGTGTATTTAAACGTCAAAAGAAAGATTTGATGATACAATGATCGCACAGAAAGTTTAAACAGAGACAAGAACTAACCAAGAAGTACGGTTTGTTGTACTGGATGAAAATCCATGCTCTTGACAGCGGCTCCCTGGTTCAAATTGCAAACAACAGTCTTTGGCAAATCATCAGAAGAATGCAGCACAGCCGGATGGTTAACCTGCAAAAGAAAAAAAAATGGCATGCTTCCCAGAATTTCTACAGCATAAAGCAAACTAAGCGTGGTGTATAGTTATCAGCTAAAAACAAAATGAAACTTAACAGCGTGCACAGCCACAGTAACAATTGATAAGACCAAAGAAAGGTGGCAATGTTTAGAACCTTAAATCTATCTTGGATTACCTTGAACTACCTTTTTAAAACTACAACTTAGCAATTAAATCTCAACCTCACTCTTCACTGTTCATGGGTAAAAAAATAAGTAAATAGAAAAGAGGAAAAACAATGAGTATATACATTGTAAGGGTAAATACACATAGGCACTTGATCAGGAAATCTTTAGACCAAAACAGAAGCCTCATGTCATGTCTCAGTTATCAAGCCTCCCTTTCCTCTGCAACTCTACCATCACAATCTACATTGATTGGAAGGCAAAGGAAAAGGACAATGGATTTTATGGCACAGAGGCATTAGGCAGCACCCATGGAGTATGTGTAGTAGACATGCAACCTCATTCCATGGACCAAAAATTTGGGGTGTCAAAAAGCCAAAATCAGATAATCCAAACCTAACAAAACACAAGTTTGGTGTGATCAGGATATAGGTTTGGTTTGGGTTGAGCTGTTTTCTCATTTATTCAAGTTACTGGTTCCGTGTCCATCTCAGTCCAAAAACCAGTTAACAGATTACTTTCATTGATACAGTAAAAATCACTAAGGCCCACCAACTAATCTTTCAGTTGACTGTGATTGTATTATGGGGGTCTGTTCTAACCACTTTTGAGTCACTTTTTCAATGTTTAAGGAGATAATATTCGGTTTTCCAATTCTCAGTTTGAGATTGGTGGTACAATAAGTTCACTATGAAATTTTTCATTTAATGTGAAGGATTCCAAACTTAACTAAACTGAATAAATTACCTCATTGAATTTCCCAATAGGTCTGGATCTCTTGATAATGTGCTCATCATCTGTTACCGGGCTGTAAGGAGGCGTTCTGAGGCGTTTTACCACTGATGCTGCTCCAATATGGAACATGCCAAATGGTAAGACTAAGTGGACACGAAAAATTTGAAAAAGCATAAGAATTGAGAATTTGCACGCAATAACATCCTTCACATTCAAACAGTAGTTATATCAAGTACAACAATGGGAACTAGAAAGCAGCCACACCTCATATGAAGTCGCGCCCCCCCCCCCCACATTCCCCTCCCAGGGTGGGCGGGCAACAAAGTTAGATGCTCTGACAACATGCATATGGAAGTAAACCACTTGGGTCAACTTTCATTCAATTCACACAAAATACACACTTGCATGATCATATTCAGTATGTTCATGTCACACTTTGCTTTTCTACATAAGCTAAGGAAAAAGGGAAACTCTCTAGATGGAAAACATCTCAAATGTTTCAGACAAGCTAATTAATTGCCTAAATATCTATTCAGATTGAACATGACATATCATGAATTGAAAAGGCCTGTTGCATTAATCTTATCAAGAGTGTACAAGGTTTAGCATACTTCATTCCCGAGAATGTAAGCATAAAAAGAAGGAGAATGTTTCTCAAAGTGAAATACCAACCTGCAGGCCTGGGAGAAGATATTGCAATGGGACGGCCAGAGACTGTTGGTTGTGGTGTTATGGATGGATTAGCCCGCCATCCTGCCAGAGATGCCATTGGAGTTGCTGGTCCTGGTGCTAGCTGGAAGAACGGGAAAGGCTGAAAGAAATAAATGTCTTGTCAATGAGAAAAGCCAAACTAAATAACCTGCATTTTGTTCAGACTTCATCCAAAGGACATATAAGAGCTAATCATCTCGTGTCCACCCTGACTGACTTAATGTCAAACGTACTTTTTAGGTTTTCCCAGGAAATGAAGAGATATTATATTCCATTCTGACAGATCAAGAAAAATATTTTCTAGATAATTTTACTTTAATATTCTAAAGCGTTCCATCTTAAATAAAAGCTAAATTCGAAATGTCAGAGCAAAGGTAAATGTAGAAAGCTAAAAGCAAAGACCTTCCAAACGCACAGTTCTTAATTACAGCAAGAGATTCTACAGCTGATAATCCACCAAATTTAGGAGTGCAACTCAACAAAGGATTCATTACAGGAGGTGGAGCGAGATCTCCATTTGGTGTCCCACAAGTATGATCGACAAAGAGGGTCTTTATCTCAGGGTCGGGCTTGGGAGAGTTGCACAACTGGTGCTGCCAATTCAGACTGCATTTTGAATGCAACACAGTAAAGCTATGCAGGATAAACAAGATTAAAGAAAAGCTTCAATATGGAAAACTTTTATTACTTAACTGTTGATTGATTTACCTCTGATTTATAAGTGCCCTCAGCCTAGAGTTTTCAGAGCAAGGAAACTGAAGCTTATCACGAAGGACTGGATTTGCCTCAACCAACCTTTTAAGTTCATTTAGCATTAAGGTCCTCGCATTCTTAGAATCTGTGTACCTTGATAACTGTTCAATCTCCCTGAAATTGTACCAAAGAAAGAAACAGAGCAGGATCAACCAAAAAGGACGGAAAAAAAAAAGAGCAAGTACCTAACAGTCCTAACAGTTATACTCCATCCGGTTGTCATTGCTTTACTTGACACATTCTCAAGCTGTAATGACAGGCAAGTGGAAACTTAAGTCTCCCCCTTGAGGTTTGCACAACTAATTTATGTTGCCCCAACCTTCTACCTCCCAGAATGTGAGAAATCATGAGGCTTTCTCTAAGTGACAAGTTCCCAACTTCAAGAAACGCGTGCTTGTCAAAACCATTCGATTTGGCACCGAAGTTGCACTTCTCAAGTTAATAGAAGAGTTTTAATGTGCCAACTCATTAACATACTAGCAAGAGTGGCATTTAAAACTGAAGAGGATAGTTGAGTTTCACAGCCACGAAGCTAGGTGGAAACAAGGACATATTTGATCCATGTAAATCCAGGAGGATGTTTCCACCATATGCTTGTCACATGCAAGTAAAAGCCTCCCAGGTTTCACTAGTTCAAGATGTCCCTACGGCAGTCTTCTTTCAACAGAGGCAAAACCCTACCATCTTCCTTAGCTTCGTTTTACCTCCCCCTTTGCTGCAAATTAAAGTATTTTCACAGTGAAACACACTTTGCAACTTTAAGAAACGTGTCTTCAGGACCCAACCGGTGGTTTCGATGAATGTACCCAACTATGAAGCTAGGATCAAGTGAAATGGGCATGCAGATTTCTTTCCTGAAAAATCTCACAGAAAGAAGCTTGGAAAAGATAAAGCAGTTGTGTAAACTTCAGGGGTCAAACGAACACAGTTCAGTTTCCAAGGAGAAAAACCGAAACTGTCATAAAACTTCAAGGTGCATATTATACTCTCCCACAGAAGTTTGTCCTACCTTGCAAGAGCAATCATACAGCTGTATGCAAAAAGGACTTTAAAGCAGCGAGATTAGATATAAATTGTTGACAGTAAAATGGCTCATCTTTCTAAAATTGTTGAACATATAAATTTTTTCAGACTCTCCAAAAACATTTTCCAGAAACTGCAAACATCACTCATCAAATGGCCAATAGTGATTCTTCGACAAGTTTGGCTATTTTATGTAGATGTCCACATTTTGTCCTACCGCTTACAAATTGCAAACTTTTGCATAGTGGATGATGTATCATAATTAGCTGCCCACAAATCAATTAAATTACGCAACATACCTAAAGTCATGTAAGGACAGAAGCATCGCCATTTCCTTGAAAAGTTCTTCATTGTAAGTAGAAAACGCTTTGAGTTCATTACGAAGAATTTCTGCAGCTTTAGCATCGTCGCGTCTGAAAATACAAAGTCAAGAAGCCATAAAACATAGTCCCAGAAAATTCACACCTCTTAAAGCACGGACGAAGAATCTCTGGTTTACCTGTCCAATGCTTCAAGATACTTCTGCTTCTTAATCTCAAAGAAAATCTTCGTCGAGTATCTATTGTCATCAAACTTTGTAAACCCAGAAAGATACTTCTCAACCTCATCCAATTCCCCATTGGTCACAATATCCTCAAAATATTTCATATTGAAGAAGCAGCCAGATTCTTTCTCCAATCTTCAACAATGTGAATCAGAAAGAGGGAAAAAAGAAAACAAGTCACCATTGGCTCTCACTATTTTTTCAATGAGCTCAGCAATTAACCAACCAAAATATACTAATGCATGACAACTATACTAAAGCATCTTCATCTTCACCGATTATCATGATGTCATGATGTTCGACCAATGACAGGACCACAGGAGCCCTAAACGACTACCCTAAGTTCTCTAAACGCTCATTTTCCACCAAACCAACCATCCACGGCCTTTAAGATTCCCACGACTTCTTATATCAACCAAACAGAGAGAAACACGACAGCAGTCCACAGGCAACCTCCGGTGGCGTAATCCTACTTCACGATCAAAACTGAATTCGACTCCCAGCACGGGGAACTCGTTCCAGGTGAACAGGGAAACTGAAGAGTTCCGAGTTGCAAGCGTGATAATAACGAAGAAACAGAGTCTAAAAACACTTCCAGCAAGCACACAAATCCGCCGCCACCATGATCACGTAAAGAAAAGACCTTTTCTCCATTTCCATCACATTCAACCGAGCAAGCAGAGCCAATCACACAGACAAGCGCACAAGACACGCGCGACGATCTCGACGCGGCGAGAAATCCCCCCGGGAAGGAGGAGAAGAAGCTCACCTGTGAGCAGTCTCCTCGAAGTTCTCTTCATTCAAAAACTGAAGTACCAGAAGCACCAGCTCTTTACCCAGCGACGACGAAGACGACAACGACGACGACATGCTCGGCACCGATCCAGCTCGATCCACCGCGCGAATCCACTCCCTTCACTGCACGCACAAAAGAAAAAGAGCAAAAAAACAACCGAAAAACCCACCGAAAATTAGGGCTTCAGCTTCCGCATTTCGCTACCGCTCGAGACCGGACGATCAAAAAAACCACGACCGAATGCAAGCACGCGAAATGGAACAGAAACGGGGGACGTCGGAATGCAGAGAACCTTCGGCTCCTCGTCGCAGCTTCCTAGCCGGAATCGCCGGAGACGAGCGGACGGAGCTCTCGCCGCCGCGGCCGTACGCCTTCTCCGTTCCTCTACGACGCTCCCTCTCTTCCTCTCTCTATCTCTCTCTCTCTCTAGAAATGGAATTCTGCAGTGTCTTACCTGGAGAGAAATTTTCCAGGAAAATGCTGAGCATAGTGAGCCTTGGCGCCAACCCAGTCCATGTTAATAAGCTTGAGCGGCTTCGGTCGGGTACGGGCGAGCCCACGGCTCTCCGTGGGACCTTCGCCCACCTCCGTCGATTTCGCATCAGGCGGTCAGGCACGGTGCGTCTCGGTACACGTCAGATCCTACGTGTCGCGCCTATCCAACGGTTGATAAGGATCGAGGACAATAACATCGGGGCCACTGGATAAGGCCTCTTGGTGGCAGGCTTGTTTCCGTACGAGGGGGTACTCGTTTCCCATATTTGCATGGAGTTATGGCGACACGCTAAAATTTTCAAACGCCTAGAATTTACAAAATAAATGCGGTAATCCCTCGATTTCTAGAGGGATATAACATAAGTAAATTTTTCATAGTTCTTTTTTTTTTTTTTTTACTGACAATGAGCTTTTCAAGAAATCAATTCCATTTTCTTACATGACTAATGTCTTCTTTTTTTTTAAAATAAAACTTCATTTACTGGCAATTTTAGCTGGTTTTTTTTTTTTTTTTTACCCTACTTTATTCCTACTCTATATTTACTTTCGGACTTTTACCGCGCTCTTTGTAGGGTGGAGGAGTCGAAACTCACTTTTGAAATTTACTCATCCCCACCCCATCCCTCCTAAGAAAGGTGGTCTGGTCTCTTTGAAATGCTCATTGATTAGCGTGATCTTCCATTAGCTCTCTTTAGAGGAGTTAATTATGTAAGACAAAGAAGGATAGCGTGATACGCGTGAATATCAACAACGAGGGTCAATCATATCGATGGATGCGACAAGTGTTGCACATGACGAAACACCGGAAAAGATTATTAACTGCTCCGGCCTTTGTTTTGCAAATGGACACTGCTCACGTGGGACACGGTACTTATGTGGCACGAGGGATTGTGCTTGGGTACAAGGGCGAGCAAGGTCCATTTCAATTCGATTTCATAAATAAAACTTCATTTAATGGCTTATTTAGCTGGTCTCTTTAACATACCGGTTACCATGACTTACCGTAAATTCTATCTCGAGTACTTATTATATAAGACACGAAAGAATGCGTGATATGCGTGAATACTGACTGTATGAGTAAATGGGTCGTGTTAGAATATGCGACAAATGTTGGTCATGACGAAATAACGGGAAAATTGTTAACCGCATTGTTTGTAGCTAGACATAATTCACGGAGGCACTTACTCATGTGGCACGAGAGAGTGTGCTCTGGTATGGGAGCGACCATGGTGTGGCTTAATTTATTTGAAAAGTAAAATTTTCTTTAATGGCATATTTGGCCAATCTCTTTAAGATACTTGGTTAGCATGACCTTTTTCTTCTTCTTTTTTGTGCCGGAGAAACCGCAACCCACTCGAAAAATTTACTCGCTGTAAACCCATCCCCTCCGAAAATGGAGCGTTTGAACCCACTCACCTCTCCCTTCCACGCGTAATACACCACTGGTTTGGTTACGTGGCTTAATTTATTTGAAAAGTAAAATTTTCTTTAATGGCATATTTGGCCAATCTCTTTAAGATACTTGGTTAGCATGACCTTTTGTAAGCTCTTTTTAGAGAAGTTATTATACGAGACAAAAAAAAAAAAAAAAAAAAAGAATCTAATATGCGTGAATATTGACAATGAGCATCGGTCGTGACGAAAGATGCGACAAGTATTTCACATGAAAGATCGACGAGAAAATTGTTGGTTGATCCTCCCTTGTTTGTAGTTAGGCACTACTCACATGAGACATGTAATTGTATGGCACGAGAGAGGGTGGTTAGGTATAGGACGGAGCATGATGTGGTTTGATTCAGTTTTAAAAAAAAGTAAGACTTCATTTACTGGCACGTTTAGCTAATTTCTTAGAGATACTTGTTAGTATTAATTTCCTTTTGGAGGAATTATCAAACAAAACCCGAAGGAATGCGTGACACGCGTGAGTATTCACGACATAAATAAGTCGTGTTGAAAATTGCGACAAGTGTTGCACGACGGAGCAACAAGAATATTATTAATTACTCCTGTCTTGTTTGTGATTGAGTACTCCCCACATGGAATTCTTATGTGACATAGGAACCGGTTTAATTTAGTTTAAATGAAAACCAAAATAAAATGCGAAACCAAATCAAACAAACATTTATTTTGGGGTAGAACCAAAACCAAATCATATTTGTTGCTTGGTAGCCACACCAAATTATTTTCTTTCTATTAGGATATTTAAATAATAAATAACACATTTGTTTAACAGCTTAAACTTTTAGAATAATTGACTATGATCCTACTAAAATCTCATAGTAATCCCACAAAATCTCGCGCTTTCTATTCACAACAAAACGTCATTTATCCTCATAATTTATTTAATGGCTTTAAGATACTCGTTAACACGTCCATTGGTAACTTTTTCAAGAGATTTTTATATGACATAAAAGAGTATCCGATTCAAAAAACGACGACAGCAAGGAGTTGATGGACGTGCTTGAAAATGCAACAAGTATTACACATGATGGAAAAAATGGAGAAATTATAAAGTGCATTTGCACGTGGACACTACTCACGCGAGACATGTACTATTTCAATTAGGGGCAAAAGTGCAAAGACTTGTGGTTACTTGAAAATTTATGGAACACGTTGCAAACCTCATGAGACACGTTTTTATGTGAGTTTAAAGAGCTTGGTCCCGCATGGGGATAGCACGGTATGATTTATTTCGGTTCGAACGACAAAATCGACCTAATCTATGTCTTAAATGGTTTTAAGGGAAAAAAAAAAACATAAAATGAATCGGGCTAAAGAAAAATATAATCTAGAGTAGAACCAAATAAAAGCACATATGTTGTTCGGTTTAATTGTAAACACGCCAAACCTTCCTCAATTCTCCATGCTAATTTCACAAATTCAGATTCACGTGTTTGAAATAAACCGCATACATATAGTTTAATTTTATGTAAAAAAGAAATAGAAATTAGGCGCCATTGGATTTGATTATTGGGTGTGCTCTTGCCATGTCTACTCAGACCCGAACCTCCTGAGGTATTGCCTAAGCTCACCCAATCAGGTCACCTTTCTTTTTAAGCTTTTCAGCTAAAAAGATAAATAGAAATTGAAAACGAATTAAAAAGGTTTTTTGTGTTGTATTGTCAAATTACTCGACATATGAATTTCATACTATTTTTCTATACCGTTGTAGAATTTCCAGACAAAGTTGAAAGTATCTAGAAAATGCTTAGATAATTTCGCCAGTAAGTCGTTCGGAAATTGATCCGGTCTGGGCATTACCCTGTACATTGTGGTTCACCGAAATTTCATAAAAAATTGAGACCAAACCAAATCATGAAAAGTGACAAAATATGGTTTTTAAACTGTTTTTCCTTTAACCACTGGGGGTTCGCCCCAATGGCCACCCTTCCAACATGGAAAGGGGAGGTGAGGGGTTCAAATCCCCACATCCTCAGGAGGATGGGGGTAAGGACACGTAAGTTTCGAGAGTGGGTTGCGACTCCCACGCCCTGCAAGAGGTAGGGCACAAGTCTGCTAGTGAGTGTAGAGTAGGAATAGAGTAGGACTGACCAAAAAAAAAAAACTGTTTTTCCTTTTAAATTTCTTTTATTTCAAACACAATTATATCTTCTTTTGTTTTTTTAGCAACAAACACAATTAGATCGCCAAGAACGTTTAATTTGAATTGGCTTCGATCAGGTACAGGTGAACCCATGGGTCTCCGTGGACCTTCGTCCACCACCGTCGATTTCACATTAGGCGGTCAGGCACTTTGCTTCTCAGTACACATGACAGATCTTACGTATTGTGCGTATCCAACGGTTGATATGACGACACGCTGCTCTAAATTGATTGTCTAATCGAAATTTTCAAATGCCTAGAATTTGGAGAAATCACGGAGTAAGGCAGCATAAATTTACAAAAATGCGGCAAAACCATGATTTATTGGGGGATAACATAAAGTGTATCTTTTCCAATTTATTTATTTAATTACTAATGACCTTTTCGAGCAATCAACTCCTTTTTCTCACATAACCAATGTCTTTTGAAAAATAAATCATCATTCAATGGCAAATTTAACTGATCTCTTTGAAATACTCGTTAATTAGCGTAATCTTCCGTTGGCTCTTTTTAGAGGAGTTATTATATAAGACAAGAAGGAAGGCGTGGTATGCGTGAATATCGATGACGAGCGTTGATTGTGACGAAAGATGCGACAAGTGTTTTTTTTTTTTTTTTTTTTTGGGTGACCCAGGGAACCCCGTGCCCGCACGACTAGTAGCCAGAGGTAAACTAGTGGGGGCAACACGTGCTAGCTACCACACACGTGCCACCAGGCAAGTTGCCAAGTGTCTCAAAGCTAACCTTCTTGCAACTTGCGTTGCAGGAGCTTCGAACACTAGACCTCCTCGATGGAAATCTAGCGCCTACCCAGCTGAGCCACTGCAGCAGGTGGTAAGATGCAACAAGTGTTGCACGTGATGAAACACAAGGAAAAATTATTAATTGGTCGCCTTTGTTTGCAAATGGACACTAGTTACGTGACACAGTCTTGTGCGGCACTAGGGAGTGTGCTTTGGTACACAAGCGAGAGCGACGTGTTTTAATTCGGTTTGAAGAGTAAAGCTTCCTTTAATGGCTTATTTAGCTGGTCTCTTCAACATACCGATTACCATGACCTATTATAAATTCTATTTTGAGTAATTATTGTATAAGAAACGAAAGAGTGCATGATATATGTGAATACTGACTATAATAATAAATGGGTCGTGTTAGAAAATGCGACAAATGTTGCTCATGACGAAACAACGGGAAAATTATTAACTGCCTTGTTTGTAGTTAGACACTATTCACGAGAGACACATACTCGCGTGGTACGAGAGAGTGTGCTCTGGTATAGGAGCGAGCAAAATGTGACTTAATTCATTTTGAAAAGTAAAATTTCCTTTAATGACATATTTAGCTAATCTCTTTGGTTATGTTTGGTGGTCAGGATAATTTTTATCTCATATGACATTTAGTGCCAAAGTTGGATGTAAATGGGCTATAGACCAGATAAAATAATTCCAAGGGGGAGGTAAGATAAAGACGAATAAGATTTCTAATATTTATAATATGAAAGTTTTTATCTCAAATAACAAATTTCTTAAATTAACAAATTAATATTATATTTCAATATAAATAATATTTGAAGTCTAATATAAGAAATTCAAGATAACAAAAAAAATATTTTTTAAAATTTAATCTTATTTTTATTTATATATTCAAATTTAGTTCTATCTTATAATATAAATTCAATATATAAATACATATTTATTACATATTTTAGGTGTTTTAGTATTTTAGGTATATTACTACAATTTTCTATTTAATAAAATCTTATTAGAGGATGATGGAAGGGGAAGAAAGAAAGAAAAAAATTAATTAATTAAAAAAGGAAAATAAAATAGATAAGAGTCTTGCAAGAGATTTTTATCATCTCCACTTGTAAAATTTGTGATTCATATAAGCGTTTATGTCAAATAATATATATATTATATGAATATATTCGGCTTTATTATTATGTATAACAAAAATTCCCTAAATTTCATATCTTATATTGTCAAGTCATATCTTGATTAAAAATGCGGATGATCAAATGTAGCTTTTGAGATACTCTCTTAGCATGACCTTTTATAAGCTCTTTTTAGAGGAGTTATTATATGAGACTAGAAGGAACGAGTGATATGCGTGAATATTGATAATGAGTAATGATCAAGTTGGAAGATACCACAAGCGTTGCACATGATGGATCAGTAGGAAAATTACTAGTTGCTCCTCCCTTGTTTGTAGTAGGACACTATTGCCGTGAGATATGTTATTGTATGGCACAGGAGAGGGTGCTTACTGCTTAGTTATGGGACCGAGCATGTTGTGGTTTGATTCAGTTTAAAAAGAAAAATTTCCTTCGTTGGCATATTGAGCTAGTTTCTTTGAGATACTCGTCATGATTAAATTCTATTTAGAGGAATTATTAAAAAAGACACGAAGGAATGCATGAATACTAGAGGTGTTAAATGGGTTGTGCAACCCATTTATGAACCCATTTATAGTTAAATGGGTCATTAATGGGTCAAGCTTTATCTTATAAAGCACCCATAATAAGTTTTAATTGGTAAACACTAAGATATATGGGTTTTAAATGGGTCAGCTCTTTGACCCGTTTATGACCCATTTATTAACCCATTTTTCACTCAAAACCTCATTATCTCTCTTTCTTCTCTTTAACTTTATAGATTTTTTTTTTTATAAAACTGAAATTATAATTTTTTTTCTTTTTTCTTTCCTTTTTTTTTTCTTCCTTCGGTCGCCGGCACGGCGATGCCGACGACCGGCCAAGTGAGCCTCGAGCTTGCCGGCGTTGGGCGAGCTCGAGCTCGCCGGATCTGGCGAGGCGGAGGCCTCGCCGACGCCCGGCAAGCCTCGAGCTCGCCAGATCTGGTGAGGCGAAGGCCTCGCCAACGTCCGACGAGGCTCGAGCCTCGCCGATCCGGGCGAGCCTCGAGCTCGCCGAATCTGGCGAGGTGGAGGCCTCACCAACGTCCGCGAGGCCCGAGCCTCGCCGATTGGGCGAGACTTGAACTCGCCGGTGTCGGGCGAGGCTCCAACCTCGCCGGATCCGACGAGGGCGAGCTCGCGCTCGCCGGCGTCGGCAAGCCGGGGCGAGCCGGCTCGCCTCGGGCCGGTCGCCGGCCGTCGTCATGGCCGGCAACCGGCCAAAGAAGAGGAAGAAGAAAAAGAAAAAAGAAAAGAGAAAATTAAAATTAAAAATAATTAAAATTTTAATTTTTTAAAAATAAAAAATAATTAAAATTTTAATTTTTTAAAAATAAAAAATAATTAAAATTCGATTTTTTTAAATAATTATTTTTAAAATTTGTATTGTATAAAATCATGTTAGCAATACCATTTTAAAAAATATATATATAAGTTTTTTTATGTTTCGTTAAATGAGTCGGGTATGGGTTGGGTATATGTCAGGTCGGGTATGGGTCAAAAAATTTGCACTACAATAAATGGGTCATAAACGGGTTAAATGAGTCGATTTGGGTCGGACCATTTACGACCCGACCCAAACCCGACCCGACCCACCCGTTTAACGGGTGACAACATGAGTAAGTTGTGCTGGAAAATGCGTTGATTGTTGCACATGATAAAACAACAGGAAAATTATTAATTGCTTTCGCGTTTTCTTGTGATTGTATACTACTCATGTATAGACTTGTGGGTCATAAACGTATTTATCAATCAATTTTTAATAGGTTGAGTATGAGTTAGCTTTCTAGTAAATGAGTCATAACTGTGTTTAGAATAGTAAATGCTAAAATAATTTGTGTTAAATGGGCTCACAGTTTACTTAGATCACCCCAGCTTTATAGCTCTATTCACTTTCTCTTACCATCACTTGATCCCACGTTCTCTTCTTAATTTAGGTATGAAATCTTCTTAAATTTGGTTGTATTTTAGGTAATCAAAACCCGAATCCCTGAAGTGTCAAAACTTAACACATGAGATACTTAAGTGCCAAAAATTATGAAAAATTACACTTAAGTGTCAAAATTCTAAGCATAATTGATAAGTTAAATGCCAATGGCAAGAAAATTCAGCCAAAATGCTAATGTGTCATTTTTCCAACGAGACAAGTGCACAACGACATCGTTTTGCACTCTAACGTTGCTACATAAATAAAAAATGTCGTCATTTTGCATGTTGACATAGCTTTAAAAAAAATGATGTCGTTTTGCCTCGGTTTAAATTTTAATATAAATATGGATCAAACTAAATTCAAAACTAAAAATATATATTTAATAAAAAAATTTAAAAAAATGTAGGCATTGGGCAAGGGTTGTGCAAGCCCCCATCACCGTCGCGGAGAAAGGCTAGCGACGTTGGGGGTAGGGTTGGCCGGGGTCGCCAGCTAGCGGCGAAGGCCTGCATGCCCTCACCCAAATCTAGGGTGAGGGTCATGGCCCTCCCTTGGATTCGGCAAAGGTTGCTAGCCCTCGCTTGATCGGGTCAAGGGCTGCCGCCTTAACTAACCATACCTTCACTATCACTGGCCGACCCTCTCCCCACTATTGTCGGCCCTTTCAGGTGACGATGGTGAGGTGACGGCAAGGGCTTGCATGGCCCTCCCTATTCTGCTATCCTCCTTTAAAAAAAAAAAGAATAGTTTAGTTTTAAATTTAATTTGATTAATATTTATATTAAAATTCAAATCCGAGACAAAACGACGTCATTTTGACTTTTCTTTACTGACTCAACTTTTTTGCAAGCCACGTAAGTGAATTATATTAATAAAAAAATTGTCATTTAGGATTTTCGGTCAGGATCACTAGACTTGATGTTAAGGTATCCCAATTTTAAAAAAAGAGACATTTAAGTATACATTTTGTAACTTTTGACACTTAATTACTCCTGTCCTAAGTTTTGACACTTGCATTGTCGTTTGCTGTATGTAATTAAGTGAATTTGATTTGGACCATTTTCGTCCTAAACCACTTGTTTGTCGAATGTACTCACTTAAGACACTTGTGGGACTATGGGAGTGTGCTAAAATACAGGAGCAAGCATGATATGATTTAATTTAGTTTGAATGAAAACCAAATTAAAGTGGGTTTCGAAGAGCGAAGGCGAAACCAAATCAAACTTGCTTTTATTGTGGGGTGGGAGCAAATCAAGTCCTAGTTATAATTTTATAGTTTGGTTCGACTCGCAGACACGCCGAATTATTTTCTTTGTATTCACAAGACTTCCATTATTCACGTAATTCACTTAGAGACTTTAAGATACTCGTTAATACGTGCATTGATAACTTTTTCGAAAATTTATTTTATGACATAAAAGAGTATCCGATTAGCATGAACATTGACAGCAAGGAGTTAATGGACATGTTTGAAAATGCAACAGGTGTTACACATGACAGAAACATGGAGAAATTATTAACTGCTTTCAGGCATGGACACTACTCACGTGAGACATATACTAATTTAATTAGGGGCAAAAGCGTAAAGACTTGCGGTTACTTGAGAATTTATGGAGCGCGTTGCAAACCTCACGAGACACGTTCTCTTCTTATGTAAGTTTAAAGAGTTCAATCCCACCCGGGGAGAGCACGGTGCAATAGAGTTAGGTTTGAATGACAAAATCAACCTAAACTACACCTTAAAATTTTTTTGGGGAAAAAAAATATAAAAGATGAACTAAGCTAAAGAAAAATGTAATTTAGAGTAGGAACAAATAAAAGTATATTTGTTGTTCAGTTTGATCGTCGCCATACCAAACCTTCCTCGATTCTCCATGCCAATTTCACAAATTCGGATTCGCGTTTGTGAAATGAAACCCCATACATCTAGTTCAAATCTAATTAGGCACCAACGGATCTGCTCGAACCTCCTAAGGTCTTGCCTAGGCTCGCCCATCAGGCCACCTTTTTTTTTAAAGCTTTTTAGTTAAAAAGATAATTGGAAATGGAAAACAGCTTAAAAGGGTTCTATGATACATTATCATGTTACTTTACCTATGAATTTCATACTATTTTACTCTCATAAGGTAGAATTTTGGCACTAGATTGAAAGTATTTAGAAAATGCCTAGATAACTTGGCCAGCAAGTCGCTCACCTGTTTGGGTACTACTATATATGTTGTGGCTCACCGAAATTACATAAAAATTTGAGACCAAACCAAATCATGAAAAGCGGTGAATCATGATATGTGAACTATTTTCTTTTAATCAAACACAATTAGATTGCCAACATCATTTAACTTGGATTGGTTTTTCTTTGTTAAATTTCTGAATTCTTTCAATAGCTTCTTTTTCTCATCCAAGTTACCAAAATAGTAGGTCGCCCACCAGACACTCCAGAAGCGGAAGCCAAAGCCAAAGCTGACCGACACGCGCTTTTGGGCAGCCCTCGAGACGAGGAAACGAGCCAGTGATAAGACAACCGACTTTTCAGCCGACTTCTTCCGTACTTATATTAGCCGACAAGCGATAAACCAATCGGGATGTCCTAGGAATTCGCATGTTTCTAGAAGCAGGGTCTAAAAAAGTGAAAATGAAAAAAAATTCGTTTATGTCGCCAAAAATGGTAGACTTTGAAGAGTATTTTAAATTATAACACTTATGAAAAATAAATAAACGAAAAATATGAAGTATTTGAAAAATATCTTAACTTATATCACTTATGAAAAAAAATTTCATCATCCACAAAATATTTTAGACACATATTATTATTGATAAATGTATTTATTAATAATTTCAAGTGATACAAACAATCGTTTTTAAGTAAATAATGTTCGCATCATTATATGGCCAGGTTTTCTATAATATACTAGTATATCGTGTGTATGACTCTTTCATTTTTTAGCATAAAAAATATAACGTTCTTTTTTTTATGCGATCTTTCTTGCATGGTTACCACGAAATGTCGTAAGATTGTTGTAGCGGAAGAATGCATGTAATCAGGTGCAATTAAGGCGCATGGAGATGGAGATGGCATGGAGATGGCAAGAAAGTGAGAGGGGTCTTCAATATATCCCCACATGGTGGGGCAAACTAATTTTAATATTTACCGTTCTCCACACTCCACGAGAAATGTCCAATTTAAATAATAGCAACACGACACTATCCATAACTCTAATGTCTAAGATAAGGATATTCGCCACTGTAACACCACCAATGTGTTAATAATTGATATCAAATTATTGATTTATAGATATATGTCACGCAACGGTTGTTAGAATCGTGAAGCATGAAGATAGTGGAGCTTCAACTGGAAAAATGCGTGAGGCAAATAAATTCTTCACAACAAACAAATTTGATGTAAACTCGTTTCATCCTTATATATCATGTGTGCATAATAATGTGCACGGTAATAAAGAGGGGGTGAATTGATTATTTTAGGAACCTTAAAAAAAACAAATTGGCGAATTAGTGATGGACCGTATGTAGAAATGCACTAATGCTACAGAAACATATACACTTACGCAAAATCAGAGTCTTTTACCAAAAAGACTCGAAAGAATCTAAGAGATAAAAGAAGTACGAATCAAATTTTTAGGCCATATTTGGTAACCATCCAAATATGGCAAAATTCTGATTTTTTTGTTCCCAAATCGATTTGGACCAAAATTGTGTTTGGTAAAATTTTTGTTTCCAAAACAAATTTATTTAGGAGAACAAATTGAAAATGGAATCAAGAATAAAAAAAAAAAAAAGTTGATTTTTGTTCTGGGAACAAATTTGAGAATCAAAATCAACAACTCTTCTTCTTCCTTCGGTCATCTCGTGATTGGTGTCCACCATTGCCCGCCATCGTCCGTTGCCGCCACCGACCGCTGTCCGCCGCGGCGGTCGCCGTCCGTCGGTCCGGCGAGCTCGTCGAGGTAAGCCCAGCCATCGGCGAGGCTCGGCCTCAAGCCTCGCCGGGTTGGGCAAGCCTTGCGACGCCTAGCCCCGTTGGTGGCCAGGTAGGCCTCGCCTAGCCTCGCGAGGCTGACATGGCCATTGGTGAGGCTCGGCCGATGAGGGCCGACGACGCTCCAATGAGGTTGCCGGACCAACGACCGGCCACAAGAAGAAGAAGAAGAAGAATAGGAGAAAAGGAAAAAAAGAAAAGAAAAAAAGAAAATGAAAAAAATTATTTAAAAATCAAAAGAAATTGATTTGGAACAAAAATAATGAGCACGGTACCAAACGCAATTATTCCGGAATTTTTAGACGATTCTACCAAACGACTTAAAATGCTTAGAATCAGTTCCCTGGGAACAAAATAAAAAAGAATAATTTCTGATCAGAATCTACTATCGGGAACAGAAAACGATCCTTAGTTACCCACTCTTTCACTTAGCCTACTCCATTCTCCTAGCTCCAACATTCCAACAAGGCCGCAATCCGCTCCATAATTCTTGAGCCGTAGCGCCCGTACAATGGTGCTACTTCCTAGTCCATGCTTCTAGAAATGCATCAATATAGACTCTAGCATCTCTCGCAACACTGTATCACTCCTTTTCCATCATTGCAAATATTCAACCTCTTTATAAAGAATAACAACCAGAAATCACTCAATTCTGGAAAGAAAGCGAATTCCATTCGACTGAGGGAGCGTCGATCATGAACTTCATAAGTGCCACCCACTACTTTGATATGTGTTTTTTCTATTAAGGGCTTCTAAACTTCAAAATAACCATTGAAATCTTTATCCAGTCACGTACCCATTGCCATTGGTCCAACCTTCTTTGGTCATTAGAATACTCTTTTGCTGTGCTTTAAAAGCCATTTTCAAAGTACGAAACTTTGCTTCTAACACTTTACCCCGACATCTCTTCTCCTTATTCAGCAAGTGATTTACGCCAGGCCACTTTGGGTGAATTTTAATACTCCAAAACGATTGTAAAACACCAACTTGAGTCCAGTTCGAATCGATAAAAAGTTTGGTGCATGCATGAGATGCATATACAATTGATTGGGGGCTGTTGATTAAACATGATTTTGGAGGAGATTTTTTTCCTTATTGTCCCATACAACTAAGTAGCACTAATATTGACCTGCGATACGCAACACAATACGACACGCTGGCACATCGTTTCTCAAAAAATAAAGAATTTTGATACGTTGTGATACATTATATATTAAATGTAAATTTTTATATAAACATATAAATTATCATTTTTAATTAAATTAAATTAATTTGATTTAAATTCAAAAATAAATAAATAATAATAAAAAGCTTAAAATAAATTTACACAAAATTTTTAATTAAATATTATTCGTTGTTTTAATTTGACAAAAAACAAGCAATTCACACTTTGCACTTGCATGCCAGTGTCGGAAGAAAAGAGAAAAACATAAACTTGGGTGATAAATCTCTGTCATGGGAAGTGAGAGTCGGAAGAGAAGAAAATATTAGGTATTTTTCTTCTCCCTTTATTATTTTACATATTTACATTTTGACCCATTATTTATTTAAAAAAATTAAAGTTGACTCTATGTGTGTTGAAATTCCGAATTTGCATGTCGGACTTCCGTACTCGAGTGTTGGAGGGTATTAATAAAGTTGACTAGGTGTTGAATTTTCCGACATGTGTTGATCGAATATTGAACATGTATTGGAATGTCCAACACAACATGAAAACTTTCAGAGAGTATTAATGCTTCGTAGTGTACAAATAGTACTTTACCTACAATTGGGCACAATGAAAACGTGTGCCAAATATTTGTTGGATCTAAGATTTGCCAAAACTCTTGCAATCTAATCATGTTTGATCGCTCCAATTCTTGTTGGCCATACGATTTACCAAATTTCTAGGCTTAGTCGTCTAGGAAAAATTACTTAATCAATCATAAATTTATTATATAAATATCAATTCAGTTTAAAATTTTTCGATTTTGCTAATTTAGTCCTAATATTTTGCGTGAAATTCCAACATAATCATTCCGAAGGTGCCATATGTGGCTGTTGAGTATTTTGGACATTGCAAGCCCAATTAGACGAGGACCTCGAAGGGCCGGCCGAGCAAAAGTCCCGTGAAACTCATTGAATGCTTCGAGAATTCCACGCATTTATTTCGTTTCCTCTCCATCCTCGTGATTCCTATAACTAGCTCACTTCAATGTCCGCACCAACCTTATTCAATCTCATCCTCCCATTCCCTCCTTATAACAAAAGCCCGCACACACGCACTTCCATCAAAGATCACTCTCTCTCCTTCCTTTATTCCTTCCTTCCTCCTTCCCCATCAAGATGAAACTCCGTCTTTTCCTCGCAGTCCTCCTCTTTTGTCTAGCGCCTCTCGCCGCGCCCTTCACCGTGATCCCCTCGGACTCCGGCCTCGTCGACGCCCCACAGAACGGGCCGAAGAATGGGGCCCGGACCGACCCCCGGGAGCAGGAGGCCGTGTACGACGTCATGCGCGCCACGGGGAACGAGTGGGCCGCGGGCATTGTCGACGTGTGCCGGGGCCGGTGGCACGGCATCGAGTGCATGCCCGACAAGCACGGCGTGTACCATGTGGTGTCGCTCTCGTTCGGGGAACTGTCGGACGACACCGCGTTCCCGACCTGCGACCCAGCCCGGTCCTACATCTCGCCGGCCGTGACCAGGCTGCCTCACCTCAGGACCTTGTTCTTTTACCGCTGCTTCAGCCACAATCCTCAGCCGATCCCGGCATTCCTGGGCAAACTTGGCTCCACATTGCAAACTTTGGTGCTCAGGGAAAATGGGCATGTGGGTCCAATTCCTAGTGAAATTGGGAACTTGACCCGCTTGAGGGTCCTTGATCTCCACAAGAACGACCTCAATGGTTCGATACCGGGTTCTCTGGGTCGGGTCGCCGGTTTAAGGTCGCTCGATTTGAGCGGAAATAAACTGACCGGGTCGATACCGGGCTTCGGCTTCCCGTCCTTGAGTGTGCTGGACCTGAACCAGAACCTCTTAACCGGTCTGATCCCGTCGTCCCTAGGAACATGCCTCTCGTTGATCAAAATCGACCTCAGCCACAACCACCTCACCGGTCCTATCCCCAAGTCGATCAACCGTCTCCGAGACCTCATTTTGTTGGACCTGAGCTACAATCGCCTTTCGGGTCCATTCCCCGAGTCGCTCAAGGACATGACTTCTCTGGAAGCACTCGTGCTGAAAGGGAATCCGATGGAATCCGTGACCATACCGGATGACGCCTTCGCTGGTATGAACGTTCTAACGATTCTAGTACTATCAAACATGAACCTGCATGGACCGATCCCCGAATCGCTAGGCCGGTTGCCGAGCCTGCGCGTGCTCCACCTTGACCGGAACCGCCTGAGTGGCTCGATACCAGAGAGCTTTTGGAACTTGAGGAGCATCGCGGAGCTGAGGCTGAACGACAACCAACTGACGGGTCCGATCCCGTTTGGGAAGGAGACGGTCTGGAGGATGAAGAGGAAACTGAGGCTCTACAACAACTCAGGACTCTGCTACGATGCGGACGGCGGCTTCGAAGATGGTTCGGGCTCTTCTTATGATTTGGGCATCGGCTTGTGCGATGCCGCCGCATTAAGAAGCGGGTCCGCAAGAACCGTGCGGCACACGTCCGAAGGAAACGATGCCGATGGGGACATGACAAGAACAGTTCAAGCGTCATCGTCTGTCGGAGCCCCCCGTCGTTCTCTTCTGGTTTTGCCTCCGTTTTTGATAGCTTCGATCGTAGTTATCCCACTTTTCTCGTAAAGGAGTCTTTTAGGCCTGTATAATACATCGTCATACTATTTTTAATTGTTTTATGAAGGCGAAGACTGTTGACTTTTTCCTAGAGAAGTAGCATCTACGAACGATAGAGTTTTCAATTTCTAATTTTGGTCTCCGATATGACAATAAGGATCATATGAGATTCTTCTTCTTAATACTCTCCGAAATATCACAATGCAAATACTCCTAGACCGATGATATTCACCCGCCTGCCGTAGCATCTTGGTCTCATTTTCGACTCACAGTCCTATTGAGCAACTTGTAAACAAGTACCCTTGTCCCGGTATACATTATGCACATTGAAAATATGTAATACATTCCAAAATTGCTACTGAGATCTGCATTTCCAGGGGAAACAGAAAAGTTGGGCTTATAAAGAGGCTTTATCTACAGTACAAAGGAAAGTTTAAGATAGGTCCAATTGTGGGTCTGCACCAGCAGCTATGCCTTTGCTTCTTGGAGAATCAAGCCCCAAATTGGGCCTACTTCAGCACAATTATGGGCCCTGCAAAAGCGTGAATTCGGCAGCATTCCTCTTCTTCAAAACAAAAAGAAAACAACTAAATAAAGATATCCACTTTGAATAGAATTTTGTTTTTTCAGAGGCTGCTGATCTTTGTCTTTGTGTGGCAGCTGTAAAAAGAATGATAAACCCAGAAACCAAATTGAAGACAATCTTCAAATTCACTACTTTCCTGGTAGTAAAAGCTACTCAACAGTTGAAATAAAGACAAAGGCCAAATGGGTGAAAAAGAGAAGGAAGAAATGTACTAGCATGTCTGAAATTCAGAGTTTTTTTTTTTTGTCTTGTCTTTCAAATTTGGTAAAGACATCGAGAGTAACACAATAGAATGATTTAGAAGCAGTTTTTGTCTTGTAGGAATTAGAAACTTATAATATATTTGCACTCTTCTCTGACATCAATCATTGGTAGGCATACCAGCCCAGAGAATTTGGAGCCTTATGCAATAAGTGGTGGGGCATCCAAGTAGGCCATCAACTTGCTGCTCTTGAAATCCAAGATAAGAAACTTTCTTTAAAGACAAAAAAAGGACGGAAAATATTACATGATTTAGGAGATCGACAAATGTGCAATTTAAACAAATCCCTAGTCGAAAACTATAGTTTCCATGAACCGAAAAATCAAATCCAAATTCCTGAACCCTAAATCCCGCCGACTTAATTATTGAGCTTTGCAATGCGTCGGAAGTTGGTCTTAAATATTCATCTAATCTATGTTACGGTGATCACACTCTTTGTCATTTTCATGTGCTTTCAGAGATGTGATTGAATCTCTTCACCCACCTCCCACTCCCAACGTCCTTATTATTCACCTGTCACTTGCGATGACTAATGAGGAATGAGAAGCATTTATAAACCAGAGAGAACCAGACAAAGTCGAGCAATGCATGCATGCCTTATTCTGGAAAAACAAACCAACATTCAACATTTCGTCATTGCTTTATCATGTTAACAAAAGAAAAGGAGCCCTTATTTTGATATTTCTAGGCAGGTAATGGCAATGAAAATAATAGATATTTGTACACAAAAATAGCTTATCTTTACAAATCCTCCGTACTAAGGAAATCTATTGATGGGATTTATATGAAGATTAAATTGTCAACAGGTGCCCCAGTTGCTATAATTAATAATTGGGATATCAAAATATGTCTTTATTATAGCTAGTGTGTGTCTTTTGAGAATACCTGTTAACAATATCTTTTATGTATAGTTCTTGAATTTCCAATCATTTGCCATATGAACCTATTCAGCTCTTCTTCATTGTTGGTGGGTTTCTTTATATGCAGCGTCTAGAAAGAGAATGATTCGATGATTATCTTTTTGCCAAAATTAGAAATCAAAATGTTATTCAATAGGGATCCCATAAAAATTTATTTAGAGGAATGGGCCCATTCTCTAGAACAATAGCTAAGAGCCATAATGCTACCGCATGATTGGGAACCTACATGCTTACACTCACAATTTTGATAGCTACACTAATAATTTGAAAGAGATCTCTATGCAAAAAAAAGATGAACTTGTAATGGACTTCAAAGGAAGGATATGGTTGTAATGTATAAAGTAGGGAGAAAGGTTTAAGTAATTATATCATCTCCTCTTTTCTATATCACAAAAAATAAAAAAAGAAGAGATCTTACTTTAAGGAGCACGAACGTCCAATGCAAAAGAAAGAAAGAAAAGTCATTGAATTAAAAAAAAAAAAACATGTCCCTTCAGTGAAATATTTGCTTAATTTGAATTGAGTGGTTTAATTAATCGCATCAACTGAATATTAATCAATACCCCTAACCACATTTGTCCCTTCCAACATCCGTTCAATCCATTTATTTAAAAATGAATTGAAGCAAAATGCCCCACGCAATTCAATGGAATTTTTTGTCGGTCCCAATCTCCAGCAAAGCATTCATTATCTTGCCTCACCAATTTATCTGTGCAATTAACAAATTAAATTTTTTCATTATATTTTTCAAGCACGTTTCTCCAGTGAATTTTTTTTTCCTTCTTTTGATATTTTAATTGGGGAATTGCTTCCCCAACTGGAATAGTCGAGTATTTTTATTACTAATTTATATTAATCCAATCGCTCATCTCATTGAAATACTCGAGGCTTTGGAACAACATTTTAGGATTCGGACCAAGTCGACTGCATGTGATTACCGTTTGGATTAAACCAAGTTATTCCTTGATAATAGACATTGTCAAAAAAAAAAAAAAAAAGTTCTAGAAAAAAATGCTAATTTGGTTCCTATAAATGGGGAAGTGAATGTGGCCAATCAAGAAGCACATGGCCCAAGAAGATACCTGCTCTGTCCTCCATGGGTTTTTTAAATTTTACCTTTTTTAAAAACTTTTTGGTGTCGTTTGGAAGACCAACATCAGCCAATCAAATGAGAGAATTTAAATAATGAAGTTAGGATTTCTTTTTTTTTCCCCTCACATTGGCAATAAGACAAATTAGCATCTTGGACCATGTAGAAAGTGAAATTGTACATGAAATCCTTGATGCCATTCAATGTAAGTCCTAGACGGATTATCTCGTGAAAAAGAATTATAAGTAACTTTTCTTTTTTCTAAGCGGAGCAATCATGTGATGTTCCGAGCTAATTTACTTCAAATGAATAGTTGGAATGAGAATCAAAATTGAGATTTCATGTTTTATAAGGTGCAAAATCTTAGTTATTTTACTATTCAACTAACCCATCGAAGTTTAATATAGAAAGAGAATGTTTCTCGAATCCCAATAATCATATTTGTAGGGCTAAATCTCTAAAATCATCACTTTTTTGGTATAAAAAAGACATAAGCATGTGAAGACCACTCTAACTTATGAATTTAATGCTATCCCACATATCCAATAATGAATTTAGCTTTTGACTGACCTAAAAAAATTAGGAAATCAGAATTGAGTATAAAATATATATATCTAATTCATTGAATACATGGTCCTAAATATGACCTTAAAACTATTTCGTATGACGTTAAACACATAAGGTATTCCCTTCTCTTGGAAAAGATAAAACTACAAGGGAATTCAGGGGGGGGACAGAGTCTACAGGCACTAGAGGTGTACAAAGGAATCGGAAGTTACCTGAAACTGGGTCCGACTGGCTCGGAATCGGTGATTCTTATGAGATTCGGTTTGATTATCGGTACCAATTTACTAGAATCAATGAATATCAATCCGGTTTTCAATTCTAAGTGCATAATTGTCTACCCACCCACCTACATTAGACCAAACTAATTTTGTTTACTGGATGTGTAATAGGATCAACCCATTTACTTTTTATTTATTTTAATAATCTGTTTACTTACTTTTATAGTCAAAACAAAATAAACAAACAAAAATGATGGAGGAGACCGATCGGAGATGACCATAAATGTTGCAACGCTTTATTGTCATGATATGAAATTAAGAGCCAATAGCTTGTTTTAGAGCATAATTAGGTTTTCCTTAGCCATCCCCATAATTAATTCATGTTGACATTGAAAAAAGATGGATCAAATGTCTATAGGCTTTTGTGGAGATTAGGACTTCTAACGTAGAGTCTAATTCTTTACATGTTTCCAGAGTTGGGAAATTCTAAGAGGACCACACCATGATCTTTCAAGAAATAAAGCTCTTCGCTAATGAGTGTCATTGATTTGTTTCACTCTATAGTTTTTAATCCTTAATCAAAATCAACGGCTCACCATTCAACCCGGAATTTAAAGCTGAACAAGCTTTTAGTGCTCTATGTCGATATTAAGTTCATCATGATATTAATTGATTGATGCAATTTTGTAGAAATTCGGTTCATCATGAAAGTAGATTCCATTTTTTAAACCAATTCTTAGTGGGCTGTTTTGAATTCTAAGGTGAGAACCGTTCACCTGGATCATACTCACCCTTAACGGGCATTGGCACATAAAAATAAAAAACACGATCTAGAAGTTTGCCACGTCAGTGGACAAATGTAGACGGCTCTTGTTTGATGGGAAACAACCTTGATTTGGTGAGACTACCCTATAAACAGACACCAAGGAGCCCCTGGTCTATTTATAAAATGTATCAATCTAATTCATTGACTATGAAATTGTATAAATAGATAAACAAATCAATCAATCACGGGGGCATTGTTCATTTATCCCAAAACTATATCGGGACATATAAATTCGAACACCCTTGATATGATTTAACAATCTTTATTTTAAAATTCTCCTGACAATGCTGTGAAAGAGACTGTGCCCAAACGAAAATCTCATCAAAGAAAGGGGAAAAAAAATTCAACAAATGAACCGAACATTAAACTTGCTTTCATGTCATTTGAATAATTTGCAAAACAGGTACAGATGTGATTAAAAATTAAGAAATGGTCCCCCTGCGTGGGGGCCCAGCTGGGGCGAATTTGAAAATTGAAACCAGCTAGACCCGAAAAAACCAAAACTCTAGAGAGAGAAAGAAGAGAGAGAAGGGAGACTTGGCTCACACACTTCCTTTCTTCTCCAGCGAGACAGAAGCGCCTGCGCGACATTCGCTTGTGTCTGCTTTTTCCGAGGAAAGCAAGGAAGGGAGGACGGGCAAATGTTGAGTGCAGTTGCTTCGCTTTCGAGGGTCTCACGTTTGGCATCTCTTCTTCGGTTGCGGTTGCGGTTGCTTGCGCTCTTTCTCTCTCCTCCGCTGACCCGCCTCTCCGTTTCTAGAGAGAGAAACGGCAGGGAGGAAGGAAGCGGGGACCCGTTACGAGCTGTAGCCGGGCTCGGGGCGGAGGTGGAAGGTGAAAGGGAAGTGGGTTTTGATTGGTGGGGCGGTTGTGGAAATGGCGTTTTGCCCCATGTTCTGTTGCGGGAAGGGACTGGATCGGTGAGTTCGCCTCGCTCTTTTTTTCCTGTACTAGATTGTTGTTATGCTGGTTCTGGAACTGGCTGGTCGTGTGATTTCCGGGTCGTTTGCTTCATCTGTTTGGTGGGTTTTGATGTGGATGAGTCGCGGTCCGTGTGGATTTTCCTTTTTGCCCGAGTCAAATGTGATCTGGGGAGGGTTCGGATTCTTGATCCGATTCGGATTTCGCGGATTGTTACATGGGTGTTTGAGAAAAGTTCTGTTTTGATGCTCTGTCTAGTGTCTAGTTACTGTGATAAGGTGGAGATGGCAATTTTTTTTTCTTTTTTTTTTTTTTTGATTGGAGAGGACCATGGGCAGAGGCAAATTGAGCTCAACAGCCATTGGTTGACTTGTTTGAAACCAAAGGAACTTGTGTACCGATGTCCCATTTTCATGTTGATGTTTTTATTTTCTGGAGAGGTGCCTCTCTGTATTTTTCCTTCTGGGTTTCTATAGCAGCGTAATGATGGTATGTCATGTGAGGTGCATCGCAGAATCAACGGGGCAAGAAGCAGCCGACGTGGAGGATATTCTCATTGAAGGAATTACATTCAGCTACAAATAATTTTAATTACGATAATAAGCTTGGAGAAGGTGGTTTTGGCAGCGTTTACTGGGGACAGCTATGGGATGGATCTCAAGTAAGAGAGAATTGCTTCATTATAATTCGTTGTGATTATTTTGATTTTATATTGGTATTTGGTTATCCTTATTTATCCTTGCATTCCTTGCAATGAAAAATTCAAAATTACGAGGCACCAAATCTCTTGCTCAGTAGAAAAACA
Organism: Eucalyptus cladocalyx; assembly: GCA_017140615.1. Classification (NCBI taxonomy): domain Eukaryota; kingdom Viridiplantae; phylum Streptophyta; class Magnoliopsida; order Myrtales; family Myrtaceae; genus Eucalyptus; species Eucalyptus cladocalyx. The sequence goes on from CM029525.1 coordinate 35,807,963, forward strand.
TTGTTTAGTGCACCGTTCTGAATGAAGCTTTCCCAAAGTAATTAATCTTGACCAGTGAAGTCCTGTACATTTTGAGTTTTGTCTAGGACGTGGAACTAGATGAAGTACTGCAACTTTGGTAGAGTCTGAGTTATAATGTATGATAGTTTTGGCCACTTATGAAGTGTGGTGTAATTGAACTCCTCTCTTTGGATAGGGCTCTTGGTGGTGATTGAATCTGGCTAAGATGACTAGGGAGAAGGGGCACTATGCAGTTCTCTGAGATTTAACTCCAAAGATCTCTACATTTCTAGGATGTGATTAATTTTTTTGGACTTTGCTAGTATGACATCCTGACCAATGGTCAACTGAAATCAGAGTTTTCCATAAAAGGTTTCCTCAACATTGGAAAGATTATGAAGCATGTAAAAATTGCACAGTCTTTGAGAGGGAGAGTATGGACCCTTTAGTAGCCCTGTTCTCTGATTTACCTTGTCCTCCTCCTCCTCCTCCTCCTTCTTCTAGTGACATTGACAGCTTGTGCCTATGGCGAAGCTTTTTTCAGTGTGCTTGTTCAATCACCATCAAAAGAGATCCTCTTTTTGTGTTCAGACATGACAATGGATCTCAATACTTTGCACCCGTGTTTTACTCCATATTTAATATTTCGTGGAGTAGCTTCTATACTTAAAGTGAAATATTTGCAGATTGCCGTGAAAAGGCTGAAGGTCTGGAGCAACAAAGCAGAAATGGAATTTGCTGTGGAGGTTGAGATACTGGCAAGAGTACGGCATGACAATTTGCTTAGCCTTCGTGGCTATTGCGCAGAAGGGCAAGAGCGTCTGATTGTATACGATTACATGCCAAATTTAAGCTTACTCTCCCACCTGCATGGGCAGCACTCGTCAGAATGCCTTCTTGACTGGAACAGGCGGATGAATATTGCGATAGGTTCTGCGGAGGGAATTGTGTAAGCTTTGAACAACCCTGCCTGTTTTTTTTTGTTTTATTTAAACCGTTATGAGGGGGTCGAGTGACCACTTTGGCTCTATAATTAAGCTAAACTACCAATGTATGTTTCACCACATGCTTTCTTTTTGTAAGATGGTTCTGCTTTTGACTATATCAAAGATCTACATGAAGTTTTATAGTTCGAGTCAAAGATGATCAAGTCCCGTAGTTCGAGAGTAGACTCTTTTTCTAGCTATGGCTCTGTATAGAGGTGTCATTAATTGCTTATTCTTTTCTTTTGTCAATCTAGGTATCTTCACCACCATGCAATCCCACATATCATTCATCGGGACATCAAAGCCAGCAATGTTTTGCTGGATTCTGATTTCAAGGCCCGAGTTGCTGATTTTGGTTTTGCAAAGTTCATTCCTGATGGCGCGACGCATGTAACAACAAGAGTTAAGGGTACTCTTGGCTACTTGGCGCCGGAATATGCTATGCTAGGGAAGGCATCGGAGAGCTGTGATGTGTATAGTTTTGGAATCCTATTGCTTGAGCTTGCCAGTGGGAAGAAACCCCTTGAGAAACTGAATGCCACTACAAAGCGTACGATCACTGACTGGGCTTTACCACTGGCCTGTGAACAGAAGTTCAGCGACCTGGCAGATCCAAGGATTAATGGAAATTACGTGGAGGAAGAGCTTAAGCGAGTTGTGTTGGTTGCTCTAATATGTGCTCAGAGCCAGCCAGAGAAGAGACCTACCATGCTCGAGGTGTTGGAGCTTCTGAAGGGTGAAGCCAAAGATAAAGTAGCCGAACTAGAAAATCATGAGCTCTTTAATGGACCAAAGGCTGGAGAGTATAATGATGGGTTATCGGTTGCTGAAGACAGTTCAGACTTCATCTCAGAAGATAAAGACAAGAACAAGGAGGTCAAGGAGGAGATTACAGCAGAAAATACACATCCTAATGAGTGAAGGTATTCGGCCTGAGAAGCTGTGTATTGAAAACTGAACCTCTATTGCTTGAGACTTAAACTGATGCAGGGTGACACTGGCTGTGTTATTATTAGATCTGCCAGGAAAGACGCTGCTCAGTGGATCTGATAGATTGGTTTTTGAGTGGTTTGACATTTGTGTTTACCATTTTCCTCTGCAATGTCCTTGTTTTTTCAGTTCTTTGAATGATATTGTCTGCTCATCATGTGGTTTAGGGGAATTCCAGGTTACTGTAGAAAAACTAGAACAACAGGTTGCTTTATTGATTATCACCCCGTGTTTGTTGTGTATGCAATCTCTTCTTCCATCATTGGGAAACTCAGATACATGGAACAGCGTTGTTAAGGTTCTTATGTTTGTTTGGCAGGCTAGCTTTTTGGCTGATCTGCTTCGAGATAAATCTGTTTTGTGCTACCGACATGCGCTTAACGATGGTTCAACCACCATCTGCAGTTATGTTTTCATATGCTGTGTTTGTTCAACCCTTAAGGCAAAGTCAGTCCTATCCATTTTCAGTCTGTAGACACTTTGAAGGAGGTTAGGTCCTTCCTCTTTACACGTCATGCAGATCTCACCCATGCGAAGCCAACGGTTAAGCGGAGGAGGTGGTTGTTGTATTTTTTTTTTTGGGTAGAGCATACCTGCTGGGCAAGAAGGCAGGGAAAAAGACCAAGAGCTGAGATTGGGCACTGGGCGTTGAATCTTTCGTTTGCTTTGGGAAAGACCCACTTTCCCATGTTAGGAAGGCATGGAAGTTACCTAAATCTAGACAAATTGCTATAATTTTTCTTTCACAATCGAGGATCTATATTATATTTATGGGAATACAATGGGTACAAGGTTCACAGAACAGAACATCTGGAAAGAGAGATGACAACATGAAGATTGTCGGGTATAATTGAACATAACTAAGCAACATGTATGGATTGCGACTCTGCATATTAATTCATGGTTGCCAATCGAACAATCTCCATTGGATCGGCATACCATTGCACATTTCTTACTATGCTGTCATAAGCAATTATCATTGATTTCCTTCGCTGCTAAAAATCATAACCACTACAAATCCGATTCTCACTATCAAGCATCGAGCTTGCGGTAAATCTCATTATGACGCGAGTTTTGCTCAGTGAGTTTTATTCCTTATTGAGGGGCATGATGAAGAAGCTAGGTGGGTGGATACCGCCGCACTATATTGTGAATTGATTACCGCATTGACCCATGCCCGTGTTGGTTTGTTTTACCGATTTACCATCCTCTTTGGGCTCTCTTTTAAGATTATCGAGCGACCAATCTTTGGACCACCTCGTGTTCGACTTGAACTGGGGAAGCTGGATCGGTGGATATCATTAGCACTTCCATTTTCTTCCTCTAATCTTCGAACGACCTTTTGCATTATAGATAGTAGATACCAACCCACTACATACAATCGATCACACATTGGCCTGGTCGGTTATTTTAGTGATTTAGCGTCCTCTTTGGGCTCTCTTTTAACATTATTGACCTTTCGTGTTCAAATTTGACTAGTTAAGAAGGTTCAGGTGAAATCATTAGTGCTTCCATTTTTCTCCCACTTGCCTTTTGCTTTTGTTGCATTCCAAGCACCTTATGATAACCATCCGATCCCCTGAACATCCTCTTCAAGAAGTTACTTGGGCGGATTAACTCCAACTCGTGATTAAATGTTCGATTATGGCTATGCATCGAAAATGGGTGCATGTCATTTTGTGTGAAGAAGTATCGGCATGGATTTGCGCCATTAGTGTTATTTCATGGGAAAATTATCAATTCAATTCTAAATTTATTGTAAGGTTGTCAATTCAACCACAAAATTTCCAATTTTGCCAATACAATTCTAAAATTGTTAACGTGACATCCAGTGATGACAAAAAATTACTATACATAGTTGAATCAAATCCATGTAGTTTGGCTAGATTTATTCTTGGTATCCACTGCATACTAAAAGGTAAAAATAATTTAATTAAGATTATCCAAATTAACTAAATATAATATAAGTCGATCATCTTTACCCAAAAAAAAAAAAAAAAATATAAGTCGATCATGAACATAAATCTAAACAAAGGACAATATTATTCTCCATTAATAACTTATATAGTATATCAACGCATAAAATAATTTCCTATCTTGTAAATAATAAAACACATAAAAATGATAGAGGGCCGCTTAGCTAGTACATCGAACCAACGTAATTAAGGAGCGAAGTGAAAACTGTATTCCGTATCCCCGACACCATTCCTCGTTCCACATTTAAATCTTTTCGCCTTTCTTTTCATCCTTTGAATGTGTAACCGTAGCCTTGAAGGCCCTGTTTGGTAACCATCCAAATAGGGCCAAATTCTGATTCTTTATTCCCAGAATTAGTTTGGGCCTAGAATCGTGTTTGATAAAATTTTTGTTCTTGAGAACAAATTGGGAATAGAATCAAGAACAAAAAAAAAGTTGAATATTGTTTCGGAAATGAATTTGAGAATCAAAATCAATAACTTTTCTTTTTCCCTTTGGCCATCTCGCAACCGCCATCCACCACCGTCCGCCGTCTGCCACCACCGTTCGCCGTCACCACCGCCGCCGGCCGCCGGTCTGGCGAGCTCGCCAAACTAGGGCGAGGTCCGGCGAGCTCGCCGGAGGCAAGCCCAACCATTGGCGAGCTCACCCGAGGCTTGCCCAGCCCACCGGCGAGGCTTGGCCTCCCCAAATCGGCGAGGCCAAGCCTCACCGAGGCCGGGCAAGACTCACGACGCCCGGCCCCACCGGTGGCCGGGTGAGGCTCGCCCGGCCCCGCCGGTGGCTTGGCGAGGCCTCGCCCAACCCGGCGAGGCCGGCCCGGCCACCCACAAGGCTCGGCCGGCGGCGAGGCCGAGCCTCGGCGGGCTAGGCGAGCCTCGCCCGCCGCGGCCGGCGAGCCTCGGGCGACGAGGGCCGGTGACGCTTCGGTGAGGTCGCTAGCCCTCGTTTGGCCGGTTACCGGTCCGGCGACCGGCCATAAGAAAAAGAAGAAGATGAGAAAAAGGAAAAACAGAAAAGAAAAAAAGGAAAAAAAAAAAAAAAAGAAAAGAAAAAAAGTAAAAAGTAAAAAAGTAAAAAAAAATGTTTAAAAATTAAAAGAAATTGATTTGGAACAGAATTAATGAGCACGGTACCAAACACAATTCTATTCCAAGAATAAAAATTTTGGACAGTTATCAAACGGCTTAAAATGCTTAGAATCGGTTCTCGAGAATATAATAAAAAAGAATCATTTCGATCGAATCTACTCATGAGAATAGAATCGTTACCAAATGCACCCGAACTCTGTATACAGTTCCAATTCTCCTAGGAAATAGATTATGATACCAATTTTCATAACTCTATCGTTATAATTAATATGGTAAAAAATCATTGAAAACCTTAAACTATGTCTACTATGACACAATTACCTTAATTTTTTTGGTGATATAAAAAACCCCAAATTATGACATATTTAAATTAAAATTTTTTCTTGTGATGTAAAAAACCCAAACTTGTATATGCATGATCAATCAGATGATTTTTCAGCCAAGACGATCTTGTTTTTGTTTCACTTAAGCCATGTAGGTGCCGTTGTCAACACAATTTGCCTTCTGCCGTCGTCCATGAAGGGAGATTTTTAATGGTGCTCATTAGCAGAATATTGACATATGATAGATACAAATAAGTACAAGTTTGAAATTATATAAAAAAAAAAAGTTCATAGTGGGTATATTTTAGATGTTTAGAGGTTTTTTCCCTAATTAAATTGCCAATAGTCATCTAATAGAATGTCTCTATCCACTATGGCTATGTCTGATGGTCCGAGTTTAAGTTTGGATAGGATAGCAATATGTCTTATCTGGTGTTTGGCAACATCTTCTTAATTGGATAAACCTAGACATACCTAGATAAAATGCTGGATAAACAATTTGGGCTAAGGGGTGGGATAAAGTTGGATTGAATGAAAAAATTTAAAATAACTTAACAAATTTTTTCCCACGATGGAGTGACGCAATTGGCTTCACTAGCCACGGCACAAGGACCACCTTCACGATAGTCGATCTCATTATTTCTGACTACCGTGGCAATCGTCGTTGCCTTTGATCACCCCGATCATCATTGCCATCTAGCCAATTATACATTCCATGGTCACCACTATTGAAGAACTCGAATATTTTCACGAGTGCGCTCGAAGGATCTTGCTGTCCACGACAGAAATGTGTTCCCCCTTCTTACGTTGCTGCCCCAGTGCTGTCCACTAGTGGATCTCTGTCCAACTCCTCTGCTATCACTTCGACGTAGAGTGGCACTTGAGCTTCGCGCACACGATCCACCACCCCGTTGACACCCTTCACCTCTATATTGGTCACTGCTGCCTCGTCTACAAGATCGTTGCAGACGCTTCGCGATGCCCTTGGTGACCTGAGGCTTGTATTTGCCAGTGTTTGCCAAAATGGGAAGTTGTTTTCGCCCATATCGAGCCGACTGTCGAGCAAAGGAGGGAATATTCTTGTTGAATGGTGACATACTTCATGATGGTTTTATTAATTATTCTGATGGGCCTAAGTTGGTCCATCCGCCCATGTTGGGCCTAAAAGCTTAGCCCACAATATTAGTGCCCATGGATAAAGGGATATGATGAAGGGACACATTTTCTTTTGGAGGGGACGTATATAAAAGGAAATAAAGAGGGATGAACGCACCTTTTGGCATAACGTACATTCCATCTTCCCCTCTCCCTCCAAAAGAAAGAACAAAGAAGAAGAGACGACACTCTCTTCCCTTCAAGGCCAATTGACGTCATCGGATCGAACATGATCAGTTTCTCTTCCTCATATCAGCGTCGGTGTTTAATCTGTGGTTAACAAGGTACGCTCGATTCCGTGGTGTGCTTTAGGATTGGTGATATATGTTTTTTCCCGGGCTCGTCTTCCACATAAGTTTAGGGGTTCGATTTAGTATCGAATCCGGTATTTGGGAATCCGACAATCTCAACACTCCACTGATAGGAGAATTCGATCCGGGTAGGGAATGAACGAAGCTAGCCAAAGTATACTTTTATGCCCGCAATATAGTTCGAGGAGATGGGATAGTGACTCTCCCCATGGCTAAGGGATAAAGTCCTCTCTTATTTGGGGGACATAGCTATATTCGCTCAAATAGAGTGCGAGAAGTGCAATAAGATGAGCCACTCTTAACTCAAGCCAGCCAGCCGTGACATAATTGCACGTAAGAAAGCAACATCTACGATTCACAACTACATATATAAATTAACCTCGGTCGAATTGACATATTATCGCACATTTCTTATGAATGATTTTCATCATCACATAAAAATTATTCTTGAAGAAAAGACGTAAAAGAAAGAGCCCTCATATGGGAGGCGTAATTTCTGCTCGTGTAGTCTTTTTAGTTTTTAACATCATGAGTAGGGGCTCGAGGAGAATAACTGCCATCCACGCGTACACTCGGAACTGCATCGCCAGGACGAAAACCTTTCTGTCCTTGAGCTGCAACAATCCATGCCACGGCGCAAGTCGAGAAACAGAGAGAGAACTTGCCGGAGTAGGGCAAGACCGGAACCCACGGATCAGCAGAGCTTCGAGGGAGGGAGCCGAAGGTCATGATCAACATGGAACAACAGATGAGGGTGACGACACGGGAAGAGGAGGAACGAGCCTTGCTCATTGCCATCCTTCAAGTTTTGAGCTTGTTATGGACTTCTGGGATGCGAGATGGTAAAAGTACTAGTTGCAATTTATAATGAAGGATGAGATTGCCAAATGAGATTTATTCCTTATTTGAGTGGCACACGAGTTTGACGAAGAAGCTAGGTGGTTTAGATAACGACCGCCTACATATTGAATTGATTGCAACATTGACCCATGCTCGTGTTGGTTTTTTGTTTTTTTTTTTTTTTTTTTTTTTTTTTTTTTTTTTTTACTGTTCAGCATTCTTTTTGGCTCTCTTTTAAGATACTATTTGTTTCATGAAAAGATAAATTATTCGAAAATATCAATTATATATATTATTTACAAACTTAAATGAATGAAGAATATTTTCATCGTCCACGAAAATATCTAGACATAAATTGTTATCAGTAATAAAGACATTTTTCGTCGATTAATATCATCAGTTGAATCAAATCCATGTACTTTGGCTAGAATTGTTCTTGGCATCCACTGCATACTAGAAGGTAAATATAATTTAATTAACATAATCCTGATTAACTGAATGATGTGGTCTCTTTTTTTTAGACACTTGCGCTTCGATTTCAATTCCAATTCTCATAGTTTGTAGTTATAATGTAAGTCGATCATGAGAGTAAATCAAAAGAAAGGATAATAACTTATATAATATGTCGATATCTTATAAATAATCAAACACATAAAAATGATAGAGAGCTGATTAAAAACTATTCTCTCCATATCCCCAACACCATTCCTCTAACTTCATCTTCTCCTAGGAAATATGATATAATACCAATTTTCAAAACTCTATCTCTACAATTAAAATCCCAATAATCATCCAATAACATGTCTCTCCATTAACAGAAAAAGATGAGATATGTATAATGCTTAATCCATAAATCGTTAATCCGCCACCAGTCATGGAGGATTTGAGCTCAATTGTTGGAATTGAGCAAGTACAAATTCAGATGGCCATTTGACACTTCGATTTGGTACCCCACCCACATCTTGAATGGGAAATTTTTTCAAAAAGTTCTAAAACTATTTTATGACGGTTAATTCAATAATGACTGGCAACCGAACACAAATGAGGACCACACTTGCCCAGCGAAAAAAAAAATGAAAATTATGGAAAAAATTGTAAATATTATTCACGTCAGTGCGACCGTTAGCGCTAGCCATTTTAGATAAATGGTCGACGACTGGAACTCTACATTAATCATTTCTAACCAAAATTAGATTAAAAGATTATATTGAAAAATTCTCAAAAAAATTATGATTAAATTAGTCAAGTTTATAATGGAATTAATCGAATTCGATTATCTCCCCTATGAACTCAGAACGCACGACGATACGTAGATGGGGAAGATCAAAAGTGTTTATTATTTTTATTGAAATTCAAGCAAACTCAAACATAACCGTCGCAAATAGAGTTGTGGAGTACTAAGACCTTTATATTTATGCTCTGTCTTTTTGTTTTCTTTTTCTTTGATCCACGTGTAATGGGCAAGATGCATGTATGAAATCCATATTCCGATCGTGAAAAATTAAAACTTCGGATCAGATGACACATGTCATGAGATTAGTAATCTTTAAATGTGGTTTCCATCCATCCACAAACCAAAAGAATATCCTTAATATATATTTCAAAGTAAATTAATGGAGCGAAGACCACATAATTGAGATCGATAAATAAGAACATCAACTCATCAAAGGATTCAGGAGAATCTGTTTTAGAACTCCAAAGCAGAAAATCCATGCATAGAATTCTTGCATTACTCGCTACTTCCTGGCATCGAAATACTCTTGCGTAATCTAACTTGCACAGAGGCTTTCAAATACATTAATAGAAAATCCATGCATAAATTCTTAATTCTTACAGGGTACTTGCTAGAATCAAAATATTCCCCGTAATTTTAACTTAGACGGACGCTTTCGAATACATTAAATAGAAAAACCAGGAAAGTGCTTTGCAAAGTAGATGATCCGCTATCACGCGTCTCTGATCATTGCGAAGACCATTCGTTCTTTATCAAGTGGCTGTGAGTTTCAATCATTCAAATCAGCGACGTCCTGCAATAAACATTACGATAAAGAAAAGATATTTATATTAGCATTTTTAGAAATTCACAGCACACTAATACACATGAGAAACATTTAGGTACTCTTGTAGTGTAATCCTTATCCACCCAAGCCAATCGCCACATATGCCTCATATTATGAATTTCCTTATCTTGATAAGATGACACCTTCTCATGTGGCAATTGGGTGGCGGACGAGAATAGTGTCTTTCTAGGGCACCTACAAATATATCTCGACATACTCGTTTTAAAGAAAGAAAGTACTCACTGCATCCAGGGCCGTTGCCTGGGTCATGCGGGCTCGCGTCACCTGCAACAACCATCATTTGCTTGATTTTATGTAGACTCATCCAAAAACTTGTTATGCTACCAAAAGTACCAGTTGCCAAATCGCCCTTTATGATTCAATATTTCGAAAAAGCGAAACATACCTCAAATGGCAACAATTCAGATATCTCGATTCCATCAAGAACAAACTACCGAACTGAACTCACATATACATTGCTCACCACATAATTGTATATATATTAAAAAAAAGCTTAGAAGTTAGAAGAAATAACTAGAGAGGAAGACTGACCATAGCTCTTCGGGCAAAACGGGATCACGGCCAAGTGAAGGGTCATGAAAATCAAGAGGAAGCATAAAATTCTGATAAGAGAGGAGGAGGTGGGAGGAGAAAGCGGTTTTGCCATTGCTTTGAGTTATTTCAAGCGCCTTCCGATTTTTTCATGTCTATCTATATATAAGCACCACAAGATCACTAGTCATAACATTGTATGAACCCCACCCACAGCCAGTCTGTACTCAATCAATTGTGCCGCAACACCCGGGACTCTGGCCCCTGACTTTTGAACGGGTCAACCACTGAATGCGTACGAGACTGGCCTAATGAGTGAATCCCCCCAAGTCCTCCCGTTCAAACCCGACCGAAAGAAAAAACTAGGGCTCCTTTCTCCAAGCACTTCCAAAATATTGATTACATGTATCACGAAAAAAGTCGAGATCTACCGGCATCGAAAACGAACCCCCCATCTCCCCCCAATTTGCTAGCGTGTCCAATTTTCGACCCCCCATCGGCCGTCGTCTATGTTGCCGCCTTCGATTCCATCGGATATGCTGATGCCGTGGTTTCTACCATCATCTTCATTGCCTTTGCTGTATCTATCCTTTTGCATCCCTCGTACTTCACCCCGATGCCACGGAACCCCAATCTGAACACGACGCAAGCATATGCAATTTTTTTACGATATCGACCCACGCCCGTGCTGGTTTCTTTAGTAATGAAGCCTATTGTACGGGCTGGCTCCGTTTCTTAAGATATCCAAGCCTAATATTTGGATAAGCTCTCCTGTTCACCTTGACTAGGGCCTCGCTCGTTCATTAAGTTCGTTCATGTGAAATCGTGACTGCTTCCATTTTCTTCCCATCTTTTGTTAAATTCCAAACATCTAAGGCTTCGCGCGTGGTCAATTCGGTGAGGAAGTATTAGCACTGATTTGCGCAATTAGTGTTAATTTATAGAAGGAACTATAGTAAGCATGTTAGTGGCTGGCCATGTATTTCAGCGGGCAGCTGAATATGGCTAAGACCTATAAACGCAAAAATGCGTACCCAGCAAAAACCTAGTGCTTTGCCAATTGGTCCTTATTGCTTTCAAGCCACTCAAGTTTATAGGTTTTATGAAAGTCAATTTTCCATCTCCCACTAGAAGAGAAAACTACCATATATATATTTTTCATTTTTTTCATGAAAAAAAGAAGGAATTTCATCCAATTCTCCATTTCCTGTATAAAATAAGTTTAATGAATATAATTTGATGAGATCTAATGGAAGAATGTGTAAAATCTTCATTTACTGGAATGACTTGTCAATTAGATCCCATGTTCAAATCAGTTGCTCGTCATTCATACTTATATCTCGACCAATACTGAATCACTTTGATGTTATCGAATTTTCCTTTTTCAATGCTACTAAAGATTTGAAGTTCATCCGGTTGATAGCGCATATAAATTTTATTTTACTCTTAGATATTTCTCCTTTCTTTTTTTTTTCTTTTTTTTATTCACTAGTGATTTAGGAACTTACCAACTAATAGAGAGAAACAGATACAAAGCTGAAAATTCACAAGTGTGCATGCTAAGTCAAATTCTAATTTCAACAAGAAATTATGACATTTTACCTTTTATTTCTGAATATTGTTGAAACCCATCTTTGCTAAAAAAATTAAGCTTATGAGTGATAAGTCAACAATGATATATTAATTTTTGGAAATATGATTGTTAAGATGAAGAGGTTAGTGTTGGTAGTTGTTTGTAAAACAAACTAAGAAGTTCTTGGTCTCATACTGAAAAGATATGAGTGATGGCTACAAATTAAGAGATTACTTGTTCCATATCGATAAGGTATGAGTGATAGTTATTTTTTCCGATGATTATTTTTGTATTTTTTATTATTATTATTATTATTATTATTATTATTATTATTATTATTATTATTATTATTATTATTATTATTATTATTATTATTATTATTATTATTATTATTATTATTATTATTATTATTTACTTTGCCTAATAGTTATTAGGTGCTCTTACAACCTTTGGAAGGTTCTTTTTATTCGGACATAACTTCTTAACCTTTGAAACATTGTATCCATTCAAACATATTTATTCCCTAATATGTATTCAACATTTTTGTTTATTATTTTCCACTCTTCCATTTTTCGTTTCTCTCAAAAAAAGATATATGGCCTTCTTTTCAATTGTTTCCCTCTTAAAAAGTTCTTGGAAAAATACTATAATTGCTATATGGTATTCTTGCTTGAAAATTTATTGTATCTTGAAGGATTTTTGCCAGTAACCATTAGCAATATCGTGGAGCAAATAATTCTTTAAAGATAGGGTATTCATTCCTCAAAATCATATTCTATTCTTCTCGATCAATTTTTTCCCAACAATTTTAAGGAATTATGTATGCAACGATGGAGTTGAAATCAATCAAAGTTATCAACCAATACATGGTGAGATTGGACTAGTTTGATGGGGACGAATTTGCTCATTGGAGGGACAAGATGATGTTTCTTCTCACTATTTTGAAGATTTCCTACATACTGGATCCCAATTTGACGCCTATAGGACATTTGAAAGGAGGACGGCTAAGCGTAGAAGACAATAAAAGGGCCAACAAAGAATAGAAAAAACGTGAATATGATGAATTGCATTGCCGTGGGCACATTCCGAACACACCATATGATCGTCTATAAGACTTATTCACTAAGATGAAGTCTCTGGAGACATAGGGAATGTACTTGAATTCAAAAACTAAGCGGAGGAGCAAGGTATCAATAATTATTCGATTGTAAAACATTTTGATTTTAAATTTATTGATACAAAACTCTTGTTGGAGTAATTGCATGAATTGTATGTGCTTGTCAACAAAATTCGTTCCCTCAAGATTGACATTCCAGAATTCATTCAAGTAGGAGTGATTATTGCAAAATCGTCTCCAAATTGACAAGATTATGGAAAAAGGTTGCCGGGTCTAGGTGAGGCTCGATCTCGTTGTCGCTGGGCGTTATACCAAAAGATTTGTGTATCACTGGGTGGGTTATGGACCAAAAGCACTCACATGAAATTTATGGTTCACTTGCCTGCCGCCTGAAAATCAGGGTCTTCACTTGCCTGCCGCCTGAAAATCAGGCTCTCAAGCTACTCCACCACCAATCATGGAGGATGTGAACTATCGCTATTGAATCAACTTGTGCACATTCAGATGTTGATGTGTTACTTCAATTTGGCACCCCGCCCACACCCTTGAACTAAGCGTGCGCGATATGATAATGCGGAAGACCAAAAGCTCTTCTTGTATAATTGGAATTCAACCAATCTCTCACAACCCACGCAAAGAGAGTTTTGAGGACTATTAAGACCATTGTATTTCTATGGGTTCTTTGTTCTTTGATCCACGTCTAGTGGACAATTCTAACGCATAATACACATATTTCTGTTGTGAAAAATCACAAATTTCGAATGAGATGGCCCATGTCGTAAGAATAGTAATGTTTAAACACGGGTTCCATCAGTCCGTACTAAACCAAAGAACATCCTCAATATAATTTCCAAGTGAATAAATGGAGTGAAAGCCACGTGCTTGAGATCGAGAAATAAGCATATCAACTCATCAAAGATTCAAAAGAATCTGTTCTAGAACTTCAAAGCTGAAAAATCCGCGAATAGATCAATGTAGAGATCTTTATATTCTTGCAGTTACACGCTACTTCCAAGCATCGGAATGTTCTCCATAATCTTAATTTAGACCGAGGGTTTCTTATACATTGATGGATAACTAAATATAAAGGGGTTTGCAATTCATATGATCCACTATTATGCGTCTCTAAGCCTTGCGAGGACATTTTATTCTTTATAAATTGGCTGTGAGCTTCCATCGTCATTCAAGTTAAGTACGTCCTATAATAAACATCATGTTAAAGCAAATATGTTTATGTTAGCATTTTTAGAAATTGATCGTACACTAATACACACAAGAAACATTTAGGTACTTTCATAGCGTAATTTTAATCCATCTAAGTCAATCACCACATATGCCTAATGTTATGAATTTCCTCATTTTGATATGACTTCTAATACGGTTATTGATTTGAAGGGACAATAATTTCATCTTTCGAGAGTAACCATAAATATCTCTTGACATACTCGTTGTGAAAGGAATAAAGTACTTGCTACATCCCTGGCTCCTGTTTGGATCATGTGGTTCGCTATCATTTTTTTTTTGGTCACGGTTTCACTAGCACTTGCAACATCCATAATTTGCTAAATTTTACTTAAATCCATTCACAAACTCGTCAATGCTATTAAAGTGCCAATTACCAAATCAGCCTTTGCGATTTGATATTTCGAAAAAGTGAAACATAATTCAAATCGCAATGATTTCGATATTTGAACAACTACTGAATTGAACTCACATATACATGATACACAACATAAATCATACAACTAATGTTCGACTACACATCTATCTATGACTTGTATGTATATCCAGGGCAACGAGCCTAGGAGCAAGAAGAAATAACTAGAGAGGAAGATTGACCACCGCATTCGGGGCTTACTCAACTCGTGCGAGCAGGTGAAGGGTCATGAAAATCAAGATAAAGCATAACATTCTGATAAGAGAGGAGTAGGAGGAGGGAGAAAGCAGTTTTGCCATTGCTTTGAGTTATTTCGAGCGCTTTCCTATTTTTGCATGTCTATGTATATATAACCACCGCAAGAATCATTAGTCCGTATGAACAACAACGTCGTACTGAATTACTTGGGACGCAACGCCTGTGACTCTGGGCCTCTCTGGCTTTTGAACAGGTCAACAGCTAAATGCGTCAGAGACGGGCTGAAAGAGTGAACCCCGCCAAGTGCTCTCGCGTCAATCTCATCCCGTTCAACCTCGGGCCACGTTCACAAAGCACTCCCAAAACACTATTAACTTGATCTTATATAACAAAAGAACGTCCTTCTTTTCTTCGTTTCCCAAAATATTGATTATATATATCATAGAAGAAACAAAGAAGCCGAGATCTAGTGATATAAAAAAAAAAATGAACCGTTCAAATTGAAAATTTCGAGTTGGGCTTCCTCATGTTTTGAGTAATAAGTAAAATAATGGGTTTCTGCAATCGATTCGGTCACAAATTAATCGAAAGATTGATGTTGCAATCTGCACCACGTATTTTACCGAGGACTTTGGATGAATTGCTTGTCCGGTCCAGTAGGATATTAAGAAGGATCCCTCTCAGTGAAAAAGACATTGGCTACTAGAGGCCATCACAGCTGACTTTTGCTATTACTCTGTATTACTCTCCTTTGCTCCCGCTGCTCTATTTCAATTTCTTCTTTCAATGGAAATGAAAGAAATAAATAAACAAAGTATAGAAAACATAAAACAAAAAATCTTAGGTTGGTCGCAACTTCGGAGTGCCAAATGAAACTATTTTTATTGATGAAGAAGAAGAAATAAACTCCCTTCACCTTTTTGATTTCAATCACACCAGCGAACTCAGAAAAGACAAAATAAAAATTCTTCCATCTCAATCTCCAAACTCTGAAATTGTATTCTAATAGACTTGTATGATCTCAGAATTTACATAAAGAAAAAAAAATCATATGTATTTCCTCGGGCTTGAATAGCTCTACAAAAAATTAGAAAAGAATAGCTAAAAATAATGGAAGAAAACAAATGCTAGCCAATAATTTCCTCGAGTCGAGAGAGAGAGAGAGAGAGATAATTAAATGAAAGAGTGATGGTGCAATCTGCACCACATATTTTGTCGAAAACCTCGGATGACTTGCTTGTCTGGTCTAGTAGGATATCAAGAAGAATCCCCCTCGGTGAAAAAGACATTGGCTACTTGAGGCCGCCACGTTTGACTTTTGCTATTACTTTGCACTACTCTACTCTGCTCCCGTTGCTCTCTTTCAATTTCTTCTCTCAATAGAAATGAAAGAAATAAATGAACGAACCACCCGCCGTGGTGGCTCCGCTGGGTAGGCTCTGGAGTTCGAAGCTCCTGCAACGCAAGTTGCAAGGAGGCTGGCAGATCATTTGGCAACTTACTCGAGGTGCGTGGGTGGTTGTTTCCTATGTGCCTCCCCAGGGTTTACTTGTGACACCCCGAACCACCTAGGGTCGCCACAGGCACCTAGCGTTACACCTAATTACATCTCTTAGCCGAAGCGTTGTAAATCATAGACGTATTTATTTATTTATTTATTATTATTATTTTTTAAAACGGTCCCAGCGCGACTCATTAGCGGAAGCAAAATAAAACATCGCCATCTCCCCCTCCATCTGCCATGATACAATTGCACACCACTAAACATCATAATAAAAGATAAAGTCATGACACTTTATTTACATATTTTCAAGACGGGTTTCCTTGGGTCAGTACATCAAAAGAAAGGCCAGGACATGGAGCCACACTCGGCCTAAACCCCAAAAAGAAACTTTCGACCCACTACGTCTGACGGGCAAGATCCCCCATCACTAGTGTCGGCTAACCATCCCAAAACTTGTCACGTACGGGCCCTCACACTCATCCCGGTGCAACATCCCACGTATCACTCCGTCGCGACGAATGTGGACGGATATGAACTCCTGGACAACAGGACCCCCAGCCAAGCCCACATCGTACATAACTAAACAGCGCACTCGAATATACATCAGTCCAGGAACAGAGGGACAGTCGAACTCCTCGCACTCAACCTCTACATCGGAAGGTAGGCCGTAAAATACGCCCCACGTGACAGCAGGGAGCGGCATCCTGCTAATCTGAAATGTTGGTCCCCAAAGGGGTGAGTACAACCACTCAGCAGGTAAAGGAATCCAATCACCACTCAATGCATCATACAATACAATCATAACATTATACATGTCACTCATGCATCCAAGCATACTTACCTTGAAGCCATGCACATGCCATCATACATCCTCATCACAATCATATCACATACATGTCATCATGCCATAGATGATCACCATCATATCAAGTCATATATGCATATCATCATGCCATAGGTGATCATCATCATATCATGTCATATATGCATATCATCAGGCCATAGGTGATCGTCATCATATCATGTCATATATGCATATCATCATGCCATATGTGATCGTCATCATATCATGTCATACATGCATATCATCATGCCATAGGTGATCGTCATCATATCATGTCATATGCATGTCTCAATTTTCACTTTTATCTTTCAATTCGATCACCACATCTGGCATCGCAAGATAAACCTCCGGCACACACCACCGGGCATCCGGCACCCCCACATCCCGGGCATCTCACACCTCAACTGGCATCACGAGGCATCCCTCGGGCAAAGATCTCCGAGGCTTCCGGCATTTACACTCCCTGGCCGGGCATCTCGCACCCCAACTGGCATCACGAGGCATCCCCCTGGGCACAAACCTCCAGGGCTTCCGGCACCCCCAACTTTCCGGGCATCTTGAAACTCCCGAGGACATCCGGCCTTGTATCTCAATACAATCCGAGCCATCCGGTACCCCCCATCCCGGGCATCCTGACACTCCTAGGGCATTATCATCCGCCACAACAGTCTCCTCATTTAACTCTTTTATCCATGGTCACCAATTTATATCTCAACTCAGCATGGTACATGATGCAATGGCAAGCAAGATCACTTTCATGCTTTGATTCATACATGCATCATTAGTCATCATTATACATGCCACAAGATGCAAAATAAAATTTATGGAATTCATACAATTTAGAATAATCCATTTATTATGCCTTTTTGAAATTTATTTAAATTCCAGCTTGCACCATTTTTGAAAATATTTAAATTACATATCCATATGATATCCAAAAATCATGAAATTAAAGCATGTGATAACCAAGACAATAAGGCAATGATTGTATGAAAGACACATGGCCAATAATATTCCACACAAAATTACAATTCCCACAAATACAGCATGTAATTTCGGATAAAAACAGAATGCACAGTTTCCGAAATAATTTGATTAAAATATCCAAACGATCTCCGAAAATTACGAAATTTTACCAGGTTATTTCCAAGACACTAAATTATATTTTTCATGAAGACTTCTAAGACAAATTAGTTTTATATTATTTTCTACAGTCACACGAAGATTCTGGATCTAACACCGAAATGTCCAGTGCATGTTCCTCCGAAATACTAAGTTTTCACCTACCTATTATTCTTTGTTTCCTCTGAAATTTGGATATGTTTTACTTCAAGATGTCCCCTAAAACTTTCATTAAGAGATATAAGTCATATTTCCAAAGAACAGTCACCATATGGGTCCATGAAGTCTCGGGTGTCCTGTACCGCGTCTCCAGATTTACCGTCTTCAAGAGTCAGTCGATTCACTAGGCTATACTTGTTCATTTTTCTTCATATTTTAGTATGTTAATATTTAAGATGTTATATACAATTTTTATGAAGAAGTCGAAGAGATATTCTTGATAAAAATCAACATGCAACCACGGATCTACCAAAAGGTCAGGGAAATCGTTCCAGATCTGGTGTCTCCGTAGGATGAGAGTTTTACCCCTTAAATCTCCATCATTTTGTACCAAATTTTAGCATGTTGTATTTTAAGATGTTAGCTACAACTTTCATGAAGAAATAAAAGTCAAAATCGAACTCAAAACATGCATGAAAGCTCTCACAAAGTTCTGGCTCAGGCGGATTCATGCGAAAACAGCAACACCACTCAAGAACAAGTCATCCAAGCTTCGGTTTCCCCTCCCTAATCACCCAAAATTCGACTTTTCTACAACATACATGTAACACACACACATGCAAGAGCAGCAAGAGGACCCCAACTTGCCTCTAGACCGAAGAGAATGATGGCACATGGCGGACGAGCGGGCGGCGTGCGGCGGCGACTCCTCCTCTCGGCTTCTCCTCTCTTGGCCTCTCTCTCTCTCGCATGGTTCTCTCTCTCTCTCTCACTTGGCCAGAAAACTCAACCGGCCACCTCTCTCTCTCCTCTTCCCTTTTATTTCCCCAATTTCCCATCATTTGCAATCATTAGATTGCCTCTCAAATTGGCCAATACATGAAGACCTCCTTGCCACTTGTCATAACACATGCAAGATGGGCTTTGGGCTTGGGCTTGGGCTGGCCACTCTCCTCCCCCTTGGTCGACGGTCACACTCCTTTGGGCCTTAATTGGGCCGGCCATTCGGCCCACCAAAGCTTAGGCCAATGGGCATAAGGCCCAAACCTAAATAAATTAAAATTCTCCCTTTTTATACTTTCTTTTATAAATTTTAAATTTTAAATTCCACATGGCCAAAGTCTTGTAACATTTTATTTCTAGGAATTTAATTTATGAGGTGCATAGCCAAGCATAGGTTATTCTCATTAATTTATCCTATAGTTCTAATTTAAAAATTTATGAACACAAGCATATAACACATAGCCTTAAGAGAAAACTAATGGCTAAAACATAAACCATAGGTAATTTCATTACCTAATTAGGGGCTTTAATTTCTCTAGAGGTTGTCTTGGATTTTTGGGAAGCCACATTACTTCCAGCTGTCGGCTGTGCGGGGTTCCCGGGTCACCAAAAAAAATAAAATAAAAATAAATGAACGAAGCATAGAAAACATAAAACAAAAAATTTCAAGTTGGTCGCCATTTCAGAGTGCCAAATGAAACTATTCTTATTGACGAAGAAGAAGAAATAAACTCCCCTCACCTTTTTTCTTTCAATCATGCCAGCGAACTCAAAAAAGACAAAAAAAAAACACAGCTTCTTCCCTTCTCAATCTCTCAACTCCGAAATTGTATTCTAATAGATTTGTATAATCTTAGAATTTACATAAAGAAAAAAAAATCATATGTATTTCCCTTGACTTGAATAGCTCGACAAAAAATCAGAAAAGAATAGCAAAAATTAATGGAAGAAAATGAATGCTAGCCAATAATTTCCTCGAGCCGAGACTAAGAGAGAGAGAGAGAGAGTTAAATGAAAGAGTGATGGTGCAATCTGCACCACATATTTTGTTGAAGACCTTGGATGACTTGCTTGTTTGGTCTAGTATGATATCAAGAAGGATTCCCCTCAGTGAAAAAGACATTGGCTACTTGAGGCCGCCACGTCTGACTTTTGTTATTACTTTGCACTACTCTACTTTGCTCCCATTACTCTCTTGCCAGCTTGTCCAATTTTCGACCCTCCATCTGCCGTTTTCTCCATCGTCGCCTTTGATCCAGTCGAAGATGCCATCGTCTCCATCGTCGCCTTCAATCCGGTTGGATATGCCGGTGTCGTGGCCTCTACCGTCTTCCTCACTACCTTTGTTGTAGCTGATGTAATATGAATGCGGAAGCTAACCGGAACGTTGGTCTCGCCGGCTTCTTCTTGTTCTTCGTGCGGGGGCTCCTAAAGGACAGCTGCTGTAGGGTTGGTTAGCCACACGTGTGAAGAAAAAGAAAGCCATTAGAGAAAAATAAAATTTATTTCAAGACCACTTCTCACCACCGCAATTAAATTCAGATGGTCTATTTCAATGAAATCTTCATGATAGAGAAAATTATTTTCTTGAAAATCATTTTGAAGAAAAATGGTTAGTTTCTATTATTTGATGGTATATAGAAAGTAATTTCCTTCTTACCAAAATGGGAAGTTGTTTTCGCCTATATCGAGCCGAGTGTTGAGCAAATGAGGGAATATTCTTGGCGAACGGTGACATACTTCACCAAAAGGAGAATTCGATCTGGGTTGGGAATGAACGAGGCTAGCCAAAGTATATTTTTATGTCCGCAATATAGTTTGAGGATGTTGGGATTATCTGATTCCTAAAAACCGGATTCGACACTAAATGGAACCCCTAAAACGAATGCGGAAAACAAGCCCGAGAAAAACATGTATCACTGATCCTAAAGCACACCATGAAATCGAGCATACCTTATTAGCCACAGATTAAACATCAACGCCGATAAGAGGAAGAGAAAACCGATCATGTTCGATCCGATGACATTGATTGCCCTTAAAGGGAAGAGAGCGTTGCTTTTGCTTTTGTTTTTATTTTGGAGGGAGAGAGGGGGGAGGAACGTACGTAATAAATGCCAAAAGGTGCGTCCTCCCTCTCTTTCCTACCTTATATACATCTCCTCCAAAATAAAAACGTACCCTTTCATCATATCCCTCCATCCATGGGCCCTAATCTTGTGGGCCGAGCTTTTAGGCCCAACATGGGCGGACGAGCCAACTTAGACCCATCACATAAAACCATCATCTTCCACTCGCATATGGTGGGCCGAATAGGATTCTCTTTACCTTTCTTTAACATTCATACTGGTGAATAATCCGTGCGACCAGCATACTTTGAGGGCATGTTGCTATACATCTATTAGGAATATATAGCAGCTCATAATGGGCATCACACTCTGAGTAGACTTAGTATGCAGTACCCTAGATCGATCTATCACATTTATATCTATCTTGATCTCTTTTAAACAATGATATATATATTGTATTCACAATTATGATTATCCCAAAGACAGTCATAATTGGTTAACCAGTGAATACAAAACTACAATGTGATTCTCCAAATTCGATATTCCTCTTTCCTTCAAACTCTCAATTTCAGTTCAGCTTGCTTTTCTAGAAATGTCCCATTAGATCGAATCAACTTATGACCATTGGCAACATCCTAAGATAGCAAACACTAAATAGAAATCTTGAGAATAAGTAAGAGTCATGAGGGGACCAAAATTGAGGAACTCTTTTCCTCAAGAGTCTTACACGACATAAAAGTTGAGATCAAATTTTTGTCACTCTTATCGGTCGTCTTATGCATACGTAGTATGAAATACGTATTACGATATTAATTCCTTTTCCATGGAGCGTATGTCTACATCTTCAATACCGTACAAATGATAGTTCAGACATACCCAATGTCTAACTTGAGTTCACGTATCTACTCATTCACAAAATTCATAAGAACTCACATCTGGCATCATAGACAGATAAAGTAAAATATGTGGGTTATTTTACTTTCGGACACCGTAAATATTATGTCCTCATCTTAACACTCATTTAAGGCGACATACGTATTCTAAGTTTGAGCTCTCGATTATCACATAGATAATAAGCTTAAAAACAGTCTCATCTCTATTTATCACACAGTAAATAGAGGTGATTACCCGTGTGAGTGGGCCAATCTTATATCTGTCCGACATACTTTCTCAACTTAAAGTAATTCACTAAGCATTAAGATGCATAAAGATCAAACAAAGATTCATAGGCATTAATGATGAAAATATAAATTCATCAAATGTGAACACTTAGGGAAATTACAATATTCAGTACATCAGCCTCTACGCAATCCTAGAGATTTCATATGGCCACAAAACACATTTCTAGGTATTGGCTTTGTCATAGGATCTGTTACCATTCTATACGTAATATGTACTGTAAGTTCACATCATTTTCGTGCAATCATATTTTTGACAAGATTATACTTGGTATCTATATGTTTGGTTTTGCCATGATATTTTGAATCTTTGGTGTACGTTTTTGCTGCTTGGCTATCACAGTTAACCAATAATGAATCTGCAGCACTTCCAATAACACATAAATGATCCAAAAATCTCTTAAGCCAAATACCTCTTATACTGCTGCTGATAATGTCACGAACTCAACTTCCATCGTGGACAAGGCTATACACGTTTATTTCTTACTGCTCCAACATATGGCGCCATTATTCGGTAAGAAAACAAACCCAGAGGTAGATTTTCTTTCATCTAAATCTCCTCCCCAATCAGCATCAGATTAGCCTTAGAGTCGCAGATCTTTTCCTTAATAACTCAGTGTATAATCAGCAGTCCCCTTTAGATACCTCAGTATTCTTTTAACGGCTTTTCAATGTGCTTGACCTGAATTAGATTGGTATCTTCTCACCATTCAAACTGCAAAAACATATGTCAGGTCTTGTACACATCATAGCATACATCAAGCTTCCAACAGCACTAGCATAAGGAACATGTTTCATTTGTTCATTCTCTTGTGGAATCCTTGGACACAGTTTATGGCTCAATCTTTTACCTTTTGCAATAGAAGTGTCTATGGGTTTACAATCTTGCATACGAAATCGTTCAAGAACCTTATTTATATATGTTTCTTGCAAAAGAGATAACGATCTTTTCGAACGATCTCTTGAAATCTTAACTCCAAGAATGTATGCAGCCTTACCCATATCCTTCATCTCAAAGTTGGAAGACAATCAACTCTTGACAGTATTAACAAACTCCATATTACTTCCGGCAATTAGTATATCATCAACATATAATGATATATCACAAATTGATCTCTAAATTATTTGATATATACACAATGATCCTCATCTATCATTGTAAAATCATATGCCATTACGGCATTATGAAAACGTATATACTATTGTCTCGATGACTACTTAAGGCCGTATATCGATCTCAAAAAGTCGACATACCTTTCCTTCTTGGCCTTCCTTTATGAAACCAGCAGGTTGTTTCATATATATTTCTTCATCTAATTCTCCATTGAGGAAAGCAGTCTTTACATCCATTTGATGTAACTCAAGATCCATACTAGCTACTATTGCGAGAATAATGCGAATCGAAGTAAATCTCACTACAAGAGAAAATATTTCTTCATAATCAATTCCTTCCTGTTGATTATACCACTTCGCCACAAGGCGAGCTTTATGCCTTTTTATCGAGCCATCAGCTTTTCGCTTTATTTTGAGAACCCACTTGTTCTCAATAACTTTGCGTTCCTTTGGAAGATCAACCAGTTCCCAAACTTGGTTTGACTTTATTGACTCCATTTCCTCTTCCATTGCATGAATCCATTTTTCCTTACTAGGGCAATTTAAAGACTCATTAATATTTATTGGCTCATCCTCATCTTGTGGAGTAATCATAAAAGTTTCCCCTTCAATGTCAAAACATCGATGGGGAATACTTTGGCGACTTGTTCGCCGTATGGGAGATTGTACACTTTGCACATCATTCCCCATTATACTCCCACTAGGATTAGATAATGATGACGTTGTCTCATCATGTGGTTACAATTGAGAATGAGTTGAATTCAATTCATCACTTCTCATATTACTCCCACTTGGACGAACTTCACTAATATCATTATCTTGATCTAAGATTACAAATAGGGAGAAATCTTCCCTTATTTCGCCCTTCTTAGGAAATTCATCCTCTAAGAATGTGATATCTCGTGATTCAAATTCAGTTATACTCTCACTTTCCTGCTCACCTATGAACACATACCATTTCGAGTGTTCGAAGTATCTCATGAAAATACTCTTATTTCCTTTGGGATCCAATTTCTCAAACTTGTGAGAAGACTCATACAGTATAGGCAGCACAACCCCATGACTTAAGAAAATTTAAGTCCGATCTTCTATATGTCCATAACTCATATGGAGTGTAAGTAACTGATTTCGAAGGCACCTAGTTAAGTATATAGGCAGCAGTTAACAACACATCACTCCAAAAAGTGATAAGTAAGTTAGCATGCGCCATCATGGACCTAACCATTTCCAGTGGGGTTCTATTTTTTCTTTCCACGACACCATTTTGTTGAGGAGTATATGTAATAGATAATTGTCTTTTTATTCATTTTTCATCACATAATTTTCTGAACTCATCGATAAATATTCTCGACCTCGATCAGATTTAATACTTTTATTTTCTTATCTAATTGATTTTCTACCAAGTTCATAAACCTTTTGAAACAACTTAATGCTTCAGATTTATGAGAAATCAAATAGACATATCAGAATCGAGTATAATCATCTATAAAAGTGATGAAATAAACAGCCCCATGCCTTCCTCTCACATTCATTGGACCACAGACATCAGAATGGATTAAATGCAGAGGAAATTCAGCTCTTTTACATTTTCCAAATGGTTTCCTTATCGTTTTCCCTACTAGGCAATGCTCATATATGGGCAAATCGACTTTTTCAATGTTGCCCAACAAGCCTTCTTTGGCTAGTATTTTCATGCATTGTTGGCCAATATGACTAAGTCTAGCATACCACACACTCACATCATTATCATATGAAGTACGAGACATGAGAACGGAATAACAAACATTTGCATTAACATAGTCAATATCTAATACAATGAAACCATCCTGAAAATAACCACAACCATAGTAGTTTGTATCCAAATACAAATCTACACCTCTATTATGGAAGTTCATATTTAAAAACAAGCTTAACCAACACCAAAACAGACACTAAATTTCGACGAATCTCCGGAGCATATAGAACATCATGTAGGAACAAGGTGCGTCAACCACGCATATTCAATTAACAGGTGCCAATCCTTTTAACTTCAGCCTTGGAGTTATTTCCTACATAGATCCACTTAGTTCTAGTTGGTATCGTTGGAATTCCACGAAGGATTCTCTATCCTTCGCTATATGGTTTGTCGCTCCTGAATCTACAGTCCACAAAGGATTGGATTCAGTCAATAATTCATAACTTGACACATAAGCAAAGTTCTCAAATGTACAAGAGATGTTTACATTTTTTGGCTCACAACAATTGCGAGCATAGTGACATTTCTTGTCACAATTGTAACACCTCACCCTTGACATTTTCTTCACTTGAGGACGTTTTCCTCTCTTGTGTTGGTTAACTCTTGATTTCTTGTAATAAGGACTCGATCCTTTGCATTTCTACATATTGAATGAATCAATACGCATGCGCTTAGAGCTCAAAGCCCTTTCTAAGCTAGAACCAGCATTGCAAATGTCCATTTTCGGCTCAAATGCCGTTAGGCGGTCCTCTATTAGCTCAAAGTGGCGCACGGTATCCTCAAGATTTTCCATAACATGGCCAAGAGCTTTTAGTGCTTTTTTCTTTTCCAGCACATATTGAATCTTCATATTCAATATTTCACAATTGTTGCCGTTCATATCAGCAATTACGTTCTTAGTTGCTGAAACTATCGATCTGAACACATCAGACATATATGCACAAATAATTAATGTCTATCATTTATGCATCCATTTTGCACAAACCCATCATATCAATGAACAATTTCAAGTAAGGTTTTAGAATTAAAATGTCACTATGTTTCCAATCATACTCCAAAAATCTTAACCCAAAATTATTATTGATATAATTGTCTTATGCAAAATAAATTATATGAAGTTACAAAAACTTCTATGAACTACTCACAGAGTCAACAATAATAGAAATCAAATAATATTTGACATCCAATAGAATAACAATACTTTCACATAATACAACTATCCATTACACTAAGCAATATAGACAAAGAAAAATATCAACATAGAAAGATATATTCACACCCAAAAACATCTCAAACTAATCTAAGAAATAAATAGGGAATGTCTCTACTAATTTATCAGTCAAAATATCTAAGAAATTTGAAGGTACATTTGCCAACTATGGAAAAACTTTTGGAGAGCTTTCATGTCGCCTCCAAGGCGCATTCACTCCGCGCCATGTGGCGCTCAATCTAAGGGTTGAATTTTTGGTTAACTCAATCCTATAGTACTCTCTTACAAAAGCTACCACTAGTCTCCTATAACCCGAGACCACGTTGACCTCCCATAGCCGATCTAACACTGTTCGCCATTCAGGTGGAAGAGTGTTAGGTGGAAGAGTGTTCATCAAAGCCGACACCTTCTTAAAATCCGGCATAAAATAACAATTCCAGATGATTTCCTGTATCATCTAATTGACCCTGACCACATGTGATATTAAATCACCGTCATGCCACTGATAATTAGCTAACTCTGTCATCAGCCTTTTAAGTCTTGCAATTCCCTCGTCCGTTCTCAGGATTGCAGGTATCCGTGCATAAAGTATCCTAGTTCCTGCAACAAATGCAGAACTAAAAATGGATTACTTATAATTTATAATGTACATAAGGGAAAATACATAATTTTCCATGATTCATACAACAAATGCAGAATAAATAATGGATTACATATAACCCACATAGAAATAATTGAAAAAAGAAACATATCCTTTTTTTTTTTTTTTGTTAACGGTCAACGGTCGTCGGTCAACGGTCAACGGTCAACGCGGCGGCGAGTCGGGCCGGTTGGACTAGTCGGACCGGTCGGGTCGGTCGGGCCGGGTCGAACGAACCGACCCAACACGTGCCTCATATGCGCGGGCGACCGGTTGGATCTTGGGTCGGGTCGCGTCTCAAGTCAAATCGGTTCGCCGATTGAGTCGGTCGGCCCCGGGCGGGAACCGACTGGCCAACTATCACCGGCGATGATGTCATCGATGACATCATCCTAGTGGTTACCGACCGTTGGGTGACGTCATGGTGACGTTAGCACGCGTCGGTTTGCCGACCGGCGTGTGTGGCGCACGCGCTGGCTGGGCTAGCGCTTCAGGCGCGTGGCGCCCACGCGCAGCGGCTTTTGGCCGCGAGTGTGGGCGCGTCCGGTGTCTCCCAGCGACATTCGACCCATTGACGAACTCGTCTCGACGAGCTCTTTCATCCTATGCCATTACAAATTGATTTCGACTTACAAAAACTCAAAAAAATGGATGAACAGTGCTCGGGTGTCGGGGTTTTTTGCCCCGATCCGTGTCAGTCAATTATTTTCATGAAAAATCAATCAAAAATCATTCATAAACATGAAATGGGTCGGGAAAACATGAACTAGGGCTCTGATACCAATGTTGGAATTATCGGATTCCCAAAAACCAGATTCGACACTAAATCGAACTCCTAAAACGAATGCGAAAGACAAGCCCGGGAAAAACATGTATCACCGATCCTAAAGTACACCACGGAATTAAGCGTACCTTATTAGCCACAGATTAAACACCGACGCCGATAAGAGGAAGAGAAAACCGATCACATTCGATCCAATGACGTTGATTACCCTTAAAGGGAAGAGAGCGTCACTTTTGCTTTTGTTTTTCTTTTGGAGGGAGAGAGGGGGGAGGAACGTACGTAATAAATGCCAAAAGGTGCGTCCTCCCTCTCTTTCCTCCCTTATATACGTCTCCTCCAAAATAGAAACGTACCCCTTCATCATATCCCTCCATCCATGGGCCCTAATCTTGTGGGCCAAGCTTTTAGGCCCAACATGGGCGGACGGGCCAACTTAGGCCCATCACATAAAACCATCAGAGGAGATGGGATAGTGACTCTTGCCATGGCTAGGCAATAACATCCTCTCTGATTTTGGGGACACAGCTACATTTTCTTAAATAGAGTGCAATAAGTGCAATAAGATGAGCCACTCTAACTCAAGCCAGCCAGCCATGGCATAATTGCATGTAAGAAAGCAATATCTTCACGACTACGTATATAAATTGACGTCGGTCAAATTGGCATACTATGGCACGTTTCTTATGAATGATTTTCATCGTCATGTAAAAATTATTCTTGAAGAAAAGACGTAAAAGAAAGAACCCCCATATGGGCGGCGTAATTTCTGCTCATGTAGTCTTTCTAATTTTTAACATTATGAGGAGGGGGCTTGAGGACAATGACTGCCATCCACAGGTATATAGCCATTCGCATGTGTATCGCAACGATGAAAATCTTTCTGTCCTTGTGTTGCAACAATCCATGCCACGGCGCAAGTCGATAAACAGAGAGAGAACTTGCCGGAGTAGGGCAAGACTGGAACCCACGGAACGGCGGAGCTTCGAGGGAAGGAGTTGAAGGTCATGACCAACATGGAGCACCAGATGAGGATGACGATACGGGAAGAGGAGGAAGAGCCTTGCTCATTGCCATCCTTCACGTTTTGAGCTTGTTATAAACTTTTGGGATGCGAGAGATGGTAAAGCACCCTTTGCAATTTACAATGAAGGATGAGATTGCACCATGCTTGTGTTGATTTTTATTTTTTTTACTGTTTAGCATTCTTTTTGGCTCTCTTTTAAGATACTATTTGTTTCATGAAACATAAATTATTCGGAAAATATTTTCCTGAAAATTATCGCTTATATATATTATTTACAAACATAAATGAACAAAGAATATTCTCGTCATCCATGAAAATATCTAGACATGAATTGTTATCGGTAATAAAGACATTTTTCATCAATTAATATTATCAGTTGAATCAAATCCATGTACTTTGGCTAGAATTGTTCTTGGCATCCGCTGCATACTAGAAGGTAAACATAATTCAATTAAGATAATCCTGATTAACTGAATGATGTGGTCTTTTTTTTTCCGACACTTGCGCTTCGATTTCAATTCAAATTCTCATAGTTTGTAGTTATAATGTAAGTCGATCATGAGAGTAAATCAAAAGAAAGGATAATAACTTATATAATATATCGATATCTTATAAATAATCAGACACATAAAAATGACAGAGAGCTGATTAAATACTATTCTCTCCATATCCCCAACACCATTCCTCTAACTTCATCTTCTCCCAGGAAATATGATATAATACCAATTTTCAAAACTCTATCTCTATAATTAAAATCCCAATAATCATCCAATAACATGTTTCTCCATTAACAGAAAAAGATGAGATTTGTATAATACTTAATCCATAAATCGTTAATCCGCCACCAGTCATGGAGGATCTGAGCTCAAATGTTGGAATTGAGCAAGTACAAATTCAGATGGCCATTTGACTCGTGAATTTGGTACCCCACCCACACCTTGAATGGGAAAATCATTCAAAAAGTTCTAAACCTATTTTACGACGATTAATTCAATAATAACTGGCAACCGACCACAAACGAGGACCACACTTGCCCAGTGAAAGAAAAGAAAAGAAAAAGAAAAAGAAAATTTATGAAAATTATGAAAAAAATTGTAAAGATTATTCACATTAGTGCGACCGTTAGCGCTAGCCATTTTACATAAATGGTAGATGACTAGAGCTATACCTTAATGATTTCTAACTAAAATTAGATGAAAAGATTATATTGAAAAATCATCAAAAAAAAATTATGATTAAATTAGTCAAGTTTATAATGGTATTAATTGAATTCAATTATCTCCCCTATGAACTCAGAACGAACGACGATACGTAGATGGGGAAGATCAAAAGTGTTTATTATTTTATTGATATTCAAGCAAACTCAAACATAACCATCGCAAAGAGAGTTGTGGAGTACTAAGACCTTTATATTTATGCTCTGTCTTTTTGTTTTCTTTTTTTGATCCACGTGTAATGGGCAAGATGCATGTATGAAATCCATATTCCGATCGTGAAAAATTAAAACTTCGGATCAGATGACACATGTCATGAGATTAGTAATCTTTAAATGTGGTTTCCATCCATCCACAAACCAAAAGAATATCCTTAATATATATTTCAAAGTAAATTAATGGAGCGAAGACCACATAATTGAGATCGATAAATAAGAACATCAACTCATCAAAGGATTCAAGAGAATCTGTTTTAGAACTCCAAAGCAGAAAATCCATGCATAGAATTCTTGCATTACTCGCTACTTCCTGGCATCGAAATACTCTTGCGTAATCTAACTTCCACAGAGGCTTTCAAATACATTAATAGAAAATCCATGCATAAATTCTTAAATCTTACGGGGTACTTGCTAGAATCGAAATATTCCCCGTAATTTTAACTTAGACAGACGCTTTCGAATACATTAAATAGAAAAACCAGGAAAGTGCTTTGCAAAGTAGATGATCCGCTATCACGCGTCTCTGATCATTGCGAAGACCATTCGTTCTTTATCAAGTGGCTGTGAGCTTCAATCATTCAAATCAGCGACGTCCTGCGATAAACATTACGATAAAGAAAATATATTTATATTAGCATTTTTAGAAATTCACAGCACACTAATACACATGAGAAACATTTAGGTACTCTTGTAGTGTAATCTTTATCCACCCAAGCCAATCACCACATATGCCTCATGTTATGAATTTCCTTATGTTGATAAGATGACACCTTCTCGTGTGGCAATTGGGTGGCGGACGATAATAGTGTCTTTCCAGGGCACCTACAAATATATCTCGACATACTCGTTTTAAAGAAAGAAAGTACTCACTGCATCCAGGGCCGTTGCCTGGGTCATGTGGGCTCGGGTCACCTGCAACAACCATCATTTGCTTAATTTTATATAGACTCATCCACAAACTTGTTATGCTACCAGAAGTACCAGTTGCCAAATCACCCTTTATGATTCAATATTTCGAAAAAGCAAAACATACCTCAAATGGCAACAATTCAGATATAAAAAGCTTAGAAGTTAGAAGAAATAACTAGAGAGGAAGACTGACCCCCGCAATTCCCGAGAAGAACCGAGCGCGAGAGCAAGTGAAGGGTCATGAAAATCAAGAGGTAGCACAAAATTCTGATAAGAGAGGAGGATGAGGACGAGGAGGGACGAGAAAGTAGTTTTGCCATTGCTTTGAGTTATTTCAAGCGCCTTCCTATTTTTTCATTTCTATCTATTTATAAGCACGACAAGATCACTAGTCATAACATTGTATGAACACCACCAATAACCACTGTTCTCAATTAATTGTGACGCAACACCCGTGACTCTCTGGCCTCTGGCTTTCGAACGGGTCAACCCCTGAATGCGTGAGAGACTGGCTTAATGAGTGAATCCCCCCAAGTCCTCTCGCATCAACGTCGTCCCGTTCAAACTCGTGCGCCACCCTTTTTCGACCAATTTTAAAGCTCGGGCCCTTTTCTCCAACCACTTCCAAAATATTGATTACATGTATCACGAAAAAAGTCGAGATCTACCGGCATCGAAAACGAACCCCCCATCTCCCCCCAATTTGCTAGCGTGTCCAATTTTCGACCCCCCATCGGCCGTCGTCTCTGTTGCCGCCTTCGATTCCATCGTATATGCTGATGCCGTGGTTTCTACCATCATCTTCATTGCCTTTGCTGTATCTATCCTTCTGCATCCCTCGTACTTCACCCCGATGCCACGGAACCCCAATCGGACCATGACGCAAGCATATGGAATTTTTTACGATATCGACCCACTCCCGTGTTGGTTTCTTTAGTAATGAAGCCTATTGTACGGGCTGGCTCTCGTTTCTTAAGATATCCAAGCCTAATATTTGGATAAGCTCTCCTGTTCACCTTGACTAGGGCCTCACTCGTTCGTTAAGTTCGTTCATGTGAAATCATGTCTGCTTCCATTTTCTTCCCACTTGCCTTTCTCTTTTGTTAAATTCCAAACATCTAAGGCTTCGCGCGTGGTCAATTTGGTGAAGAAGTATTAGCACTGATTTGTGCAATTAGTGTTCATTTATAGAAGGGACTATAGTAAACACGTTAGTGGCTGGCCATGTGTTTCCGCGCGCAGCTGAATATGGCTAAGACCTATAAGCGCAAAAACGCGTACCCAGCAAAAACCTAGTCCTTCTTGCTTTTAAGCTACTCAAGTTTATAGGTTTTATGAAACTCAATTTTCCATATCTCACTACAAGAGAAAACTACCATATATATAGTTGTCATTTTTTCATTAAAAAAGAAGAAGAAGAAGGAATTTCATCCAATTTTTGAAAATGTGATTCGAATTTGTCCTCCATTTCCTGTATAAAATGAGTTTGATGAATATCGTTTGATGAGATCGAATGAAAGAATGTGTACAATCTTCATTTACTAGAATGATTTATCAATTAGATCCCGTGTTCAAGTCAGTTGCTCGTCATTCATACTTATATCTCGACCAATACTAAATCATCGATGCTATCGAATTTTCCCTTTTCAATGCTACTAAAGATTTAAAGTTCATTTGGTCGATAGCGCATATGAATTTCATTTCACTCTTAGATATTTCTCTTTCTTTTTCTTCAATTTTTTTTTTTTATTCACTAGTGATTTAGGAACTTACCTACTAATAGAGAGAAACATGTACAAAGCTGAAAATTCACAAGTGTGCATGCTAAGTCAAATTCTAATTTCAACAAGAAATTATGACATTTTACCTTTTCATCTCCGAATGTTGTTGGAACCTGGTCTTCACTCAAAAGTTTAAGCTTATGAGTGATAAGTCAACAATGATATATTAATCATTACACATGACACCGGCTATCCTATATTTGACCTTTTTAGCATAACTCACACGTGTTTCTCAATAGGTCATGGGCATAGTAAGTGAAAGCAATAGAGGAAACAATGAAAAGCAACTGCATATATTGAAGGATTAATTTGAATTACAGATATTAATCCACAATGCTTAGCAAAGACTTCAATCTTGGATAAATATCGCATTATGGTGAACTGAGATGATTGGATTGCTTTTCCACTTCACTAAGCAAATTATTGGGTAAGATATTTTCCCATAACTATACGATTATTTTAATGAAAACTTCAAGATGATAGAAATATTTTTCCAAAAAATCATTTTGAAGGAAAATGGTTAGTTTCCATTTATTTAATGGTTTAGGGAAAATGACTACCTTCTTGTCAGAATGAGAAGTTGCATTCCTTCAATCTAAGCTTGTTATTTTCACTCTATTGATTAAATTTCCATTATCAAGACACCGGAAAGTCGGAAAATAATTTCCTGAAGACAGTTTTCCTTCGAGCAAATGAACTCTAAGTGTGTGTTGCGATGCATTTGCTTGTGGCATTTGACCACCCGCGGTGGCCCTTTTTAGGGCAGCAATATATTATGGATAGACTATATCATTGTTCTCTCTCGCGTAATATGGTTTCGTAGTATGCTTATTCTCTTCCAGAAAACGAGATTTGTTGCATGTAAAAGCTTCTACGTTGATGTTTAGATGGACGGACAATGGTCTCACCATCTTTTACATGTCATTATAGCAATCTTGAGCCATATCTCCCAACCCCTTATTTGTCGTTTGTCTTCCCATTTGTATCTACTTTCCATGCTCTAACCGTGGACCAAAGTAAGCATGAAGCCGAATGCTTAAGCATTGAAAAGTTTAAATCCTGCCTTTTCAATAAGTCAAGCTTAAAATGAAAAGATAATAACTAATAGTAACAAAACGTGACTTCCTTATGACTGATGAGAAAGATACAAATTATTCCGAAAATAACTTATGCTAGTGGTAATGAAGAGCTTCCACAAAATCACACCAATTTTTCTATCTCTCCACGTCTTTTTGTTCCAATGCTCAAAGTTTGCTCATAGTGGATCCTTTGTCACTAGAACGATAACACGTAGTTTCCATCATCAACCGTCTGCAACACAGCAATTAGTATTAGCCATATTCCCAGCAGCTATAATAACACAGGATCGTCCCGAGGGCTCGGAGAGAACTTACGACATCCAGGGGAATGAGCTGGGGTGCTTCCACCCGCACCACCTATAGCCACAGATCAATGATTCATATGAACTGTTGATTGAACTTGCTTAGGAAAGATAGAGACATTACCTACTCTGCTGTCAACACATATAATCTATCAAGAACTAAATCGTACGACATGTTCGACGTTTGGTGCAAGCTTTCATGTGTCGGTATAAGCTAGTAATGATTTATCAACAAAATAGATCCTCATCACCATCATCATCCTCACCACACAAACACATACACAATCAGAGAGAGAGAGAGAGAGAGAGAGAGAGAGGAGCCGAGTATATTTACCAGCACATCTTTGAGGATTGATGGACCTCGCAGCTCCAGAGGTGAAACGGAGGTGGAGCAGCAAAACTATAAGCAAGCAACATATTAAGTCGACGAACCAAGCTCTGCTCACCATTTTCCCTCGATCTTTATGCCTTTAACTTTTACTTTCTTCGATCCTTTATATATAAAAGGCCAGTCATGTTTCATGAATGCATTCATTGGTCGTGCATTTAGGCTGTGACAATCTAGGAGCCACGTATCAGGTCATTTGCTTTGAAAACACGTGCAGTTGACGGTTTTATTTATTTTGACAAATAGGTCTAATCATTCGCAAGTCTTTGCCGGTTGTTCTCGTCAGTTGACTCTCTGGGATAAAACTAATTTAGAGAGAGACATAACGGCATTTTTTGAAATATAATAAATGACCCACTTATCAAAATATTCATTTACAATTTGTCGCATCGTTTGATAGATTAATCTCATGTAAATTAGTCGTTTTTATCTATCTAGCATTGCTGGTGAATAAATTGACCGTGTTTGAATTATAGCCGAAGCCCAAAAGGGCTGAAGGAATCTCTGGCGAATAGATCAAGCATGGTTTCATTAGAGACCAAATGACCTATCTTGTTTGGAATCCTATTAGCAGGTGATATGTATTACAAGAGATAGAGATATATTTGTTTTAGTAAAAGGACTGAGCCAGAAGAATGACCGTGTTATAGGATGAAAGAAAGTATTTTGTTTTTCTATACGGGTTCTTCGTAGGTGCAATTTAATGATGTATATGTTATCAATTGTATCATGTCATGACAAATGAAATATAATGGAAATAAGTTTATCAAGCTAATACAAAGAAAGGGAATGACGTGGACATTGAAGACTTCAACAATGTAAAGCCGACGATTTTCTACGTCGCCGACGCCAAAGTGGACCAACGATCCTAAGACCCTGCAATGAGTGACATATACATCGTTTAACTACCAGACGGGGTTATACCAAAAGATGTACATGTGGAATTTTAATGCCAAAGAAAGACTGGTTAGTAATATGTAATAATCATTTGGTTTATAAGCCCAAAAAAAAAGGACAAATAAAACTGTTAAAACCAGGAGTACGTTTTCCACTTGCGAAAATTGTCCAATAAGTCTTAAACTTATTATACGGTAATTTCAATCTAAACCTTTTAACTATACCATTTGCCCTAAATATTTTGAGGATTTACCAATTTAATCTCTCCTCTTATACTTGTCTTCCGTTTGGTCGGATTCTGTCACTCTTCACACGAATCTCAGCGACGTCAAGTGTGATATCTTCTGCCGACGAGGTCCCCAAAGCTGCTGAGGTCAATCACATTCATTCCCCATTTTTCGACTCCATATTTCTTTTCATTTTGCTAAGAAGAAGACGGTTCCCGATGAAAACTTTGAAGGGAGGTTAAATGGTGATTTATGTGCTCTTTTTCAAATTTTCGGTCGCCCGTAATCGTCAAGCATGCAAGTTTTAGGCTTGCTGTGAAATATAACGCCTCCATCAAGATTCCAATATAAATCAACTACATATTGACTTTAAGATAGAAATTTGCAAGGTTTTATTGGAGATTTTAAGATGTGATTGTGTCCAATGAAGCTTGGAGGATGATCGGGGTGGGGTTAGTTTGATTGTGTTGAGGAGGTTTTTCATGGATAAGATTCCGAAATTTTTTTTGGGGGGGGGGTGCGGGGAGGAAGGAAAATGATTTTCTTTTTAAAGAAATAAGAAGTCATTCTCTCCTGTTTTGAAGGTGCTTTTTTCATTGACTGAAAATATTTTCTTTAACTAATTTATTTTCCTTATACCAAACACTGAAAAATTTTGAAAGATTTTTTGTAGGAAGTTATTTTTCTCCAAATAAATGCATCAAAAGTGAGAGAATATATTATGTAAGAATAGGGACAGAGGGACGTGAGCATGGAGCCATAGAGAGAGCGCCTCATGTATTATACAACGGATGAAAGTTAGGTGCTTGTAATGTCATTACCCATTTTGTGCTTTTTAATGGGAAAAGTTAGGACCAAAACTAAAGTGTGACCTAAAGTTTGTGCTTTTTAATGAGACTATAAAAGTTTATGCAGTAATTGAGATTTGACCTTAAACGTTTTTCTTTATATATATATATATATATAAAGAGAGTTTTAGACGGAATGGAGGCTCGAATAAAATTTGTGCTTTTAAGGGCTTAGGTGAGAAGATTTAAGTGTCATCCAGTGGGTTATGGACCAAACTAACACTAAGAAAGTTATAGTTCCATTGCACGCCGCCTGAAAATCAGTCTCTCGAGCTACTTCCCCACCAATCATGGAGGATCTGAGCTCAATATCTATCGATTTAGCTCGTACAAATTCTGATTCGGTACTCCCGCCCGCACCCTTGAACTAAGCAGGCACTATATGATAATGTGGAAGAATCAGAAGTTTGTCCTGTTTAATTGGAATTCAAGCCGTCTCACTCATAACCATCCATCGTAAATAGAGTTGAGGACTACTACCCCATTATGTTGAATGGCTCTTTTGTCTATCCATGTGGAAGGGTTAGTACAGGTGATATTCAATGGGAAAATTGTCCAAAAAAAGTCCTAAACCTATTATATGACAGCCAATTCAATTTTAAGCATTTTAATTTTGTTAACTTAATTATAAAACTATTGAAGATTTTAGAATATAGTCCTTCATACTAATTTAGATTCAAAAATTGTTGAAGTGAACAATTTTGCAAAAATTTAAAATTTTTGAATTTTTCTGTATTATTCCTTTTCTTTTCTATGTCCCGCTGCCAATCGTTGGGCCTCAGCAATGGTCCCCAATGGCAAAGAAAAGGGAACAGACATTACAAAAAAATGTAAAAATTATCTTCATCAACTCCGGTAGTGTTTACATTAGTGATTTCTAGTGAAAATTAAAGAACTACATTGTCTTCATTTATGATTGAATTTGTCAAATTAAAAATTTTAGGTTAGAATTGGGTATCGTACAATAGATTTAAGAGTTTTTTTGACAATTATCCTTGTATTCATATTTCCGTAGAGAAAAATTAGAATTTTGAATTAGACGAGATATGTCCTAATAATAGTTATGTTTAACATAGGTACCATCTATCTGCAATAAACCAAAGAAAATCCTTAATATATTTCCAAATGAATTAATGGCGGGAAAGCCACATACTTGAGATTGAGAAGTAAGCATAACGATTCAACGAAGGATCCAAAGAGCCTCAGAACTTCCAAAGCACAAAATCCATGATTCGATTAATATAACGATCCTAATTCTTACATTACACGCTACTTTCCAGCCTTAAAATATTCTCCGTAATCTAACTTAAACTGAGGCTTCCATGCATTTATATATAGTAAAAGAAAGTGCTTTGCAATATATATGATCCATTATAATGCATCGCCAGCCATTGCAAGGACCTTTCATTCTTTGTAACCTCGCTTTGTGCTTCAATCGTTCAAGTCAGAGACGTCCTGCAATAAACATATGATTAAAAAAAAAAAAAACTTTACATCAGCTTTTTTTTGGAAATTCATAGTAACCTAATACACACACACAGACAACAACTTGGGTACTCTTGTAGCATAATCCTTATCCACCAAAGGCCAATCACCACGTATGATGAATCTCATTGTTTTGATGAAAATTGATACGGAGACGCATCTCTATGAGAACATCGTCTTTTGAAAGCGCCTATAATTATCTCTTGATATAGTTGAGAGGAAGCGAGTACTCACAGCATCCAGGGCCCTGATTTGGGTTGCTTGGGTACGGCTGACCTACAATATGAATCCTTGCTAAATTATACTAAAACCCGTTTACAGACTCATTGATGCTATTAAAGTGCCATTTACCAAATTACCGTTTATGATTTGATGTTTTGAAAAAGGAGCAATATGCTTCAAACCGCTACGATTCAGACATCACGCCTTGAGCAAAATGAACTCTCGAACTGAACTCGCATGTGCGTAGTAAGCAATGTGAATTGCACAACTGATGTTGGATTACGCATCTACGTCTTATGTATACAATGGATAAGCTTAAAAGACTAGAAGAAAAAGATAAGAGAGGAAGACTGACCGCTACAATGGACAGGCGGTAAGTCTTGTGCGAGCAGGCGTAGGGTCATAAAAATCAAGAGAAAGCACAAGATTCCGATAAGAGGGGAGGGGGAGGAGGGGGAGGAGGAGGAGGGAGACAAAAGCAGTCGTGCCATTATATCTTGAATTCCTCGATGCGCTTTTCTTCTCTATGTCTCTCTATACATAGGCACCACCAGATCATTAGTCATACATCACATAAACAACAACGTTGTACAGAATTACTTGTGATGCAACAATCCTGACTTGGTCTTTGGCTGCCAGCAGGTTGAGCACTAGATGCGTAAGAGCCGGGCTTAAAGAGTGAATCCCAATAAGTCCTCTCGCATCGATTTCATCCCGTTCAAACTCCATAAACTTAAAGCTTATTTAACAAGAAAAATATTTTTGCCGGAACGCTGATTACGTGTATCATATGAAAAAGTCAGTATCGATCAATTATAACACTTTATTTAGTTGTTTAAGGAGTGTTATGAGACGTTCCTCAACAAAATCATACAAAAACTGAAACCTGTCTCTTTCCCATGCTAGATGTTTTGAAATTTTAGAGATTGGCCACGATTCTTTACTCGACAGAGTTGGAAGTCTTGCCCACTGGATTCTGATCTCTTCAGTCAATTAGAGCATACAGATAAAACTCCCTATGAACGAGTAAAGCCAATAGAAATCACGACATCCATCTCAAGATAGCGACATTCCAAAGATACTTGATCATTTGAATATCACCCGCCTAATTAATTATCAACCCACTCAGTGTTCATCTTGCAGTACCACGATGTTTACGTAAGTTTTCTTCGTTTATGCCAAAAGATGTACGTCCGGTTCTTTTAATGCCAATGAAAGAGTGCTTAGTAAAATGTAAGATCGTATGGTTTGTAAGCCGAAAAGGAAAGATAAAATAATAAAGATTGACCCAGTCTAATAAGGTGAAGTAAACTTTCTGCTTTCCTGCAGAACCGGAATATTATGAATAGATAATTAGATATGAATATATATGTAGACATTTGTAGTATATTATGATAGTTTCGGGTGTATTGGGTTACAGAAAAAATTAAAGTGTGTATATTGCAAGATTTGGATTAAGTGACAAATAAAAAGTTAAAGTCTATCCAAGAACGTCAAAAAGAAAATAAAATCCATAGATAGGTTAATAGTAGGAAAAATTGACTAAAAAGTCTTAAATCTATTACATTTTTTCTAATTTAGTTATAAATTTTTTAATTCTGCCAATTTAATCCAAACATCTTCACATTTTGTCAATAGAGTCTATCTAGTCAATTTCGGCGAAAAATTATTAACATGAACATTGACCATCTTACGTGGTAATGAAAATAAAATTTGCTAGCTTACATATCGAAGAAACTTAGTATCCTCGAGCCAAAGTTCTCATCGCTAGCTGCTGTCATTGGCCGCCGCAAGAGCGAGGCCATGCGCTCCGGCTCCTCGAGTCGGTTGCCCCACCGTCGCTGCGAATGTTGAGGGTGATCTCGGCGCCATCATCGTCCTAGGCATCACTGACCCAAATGCCTCGTTTTTTCATGACAGGCACAAGTTCGCACTATAACAAAGAAATACTTCCTTGTTTGGTCCTATGCAGTGGGCGACGACTACATAATTCCCTAAGAATGAACATAAGACCGTTTTTGGGTCTGAGTAATGGGCGACGATTGCCCATGCGTTTGGCTTTATTTATACAATTTTTTTGCCTGCCATATCTTGTTGCTCGCTCCTAGGTCTTCAAGCTTCTTCAAAAGTTATCCTTGTGGAAGTCGGACTTGGTGGATGTCTTGTGAGAGAAATCCAAAGCCAAGTGCGTCAACTCCTTTGTCGACGCTGGTACCAATACTAATCGTTCGTACTGATCTCTATAGTCGTCAACACGACGTTACGTGCATTGACAGATAAACCAGGAAAGAGCTTTGCAAAGACCTTTTATTCTTTGTCACTTGGCTGCGAGCTTCGATGGTTCAAGTCAGAGACGTCCCATAATAAGCATTTATGATTAGGAAAAGATGTTCATGTTAGCATTTTTAGAAATTCATAGCGCACTGATACACATGAGAAACATTTAGGTACTTCTGTAGTGCAATCTTAATCCTCCCAAGCCAATCAATGCATATGCCTCGCGTTATGAATTCCATAATGTTGATGTAAATTGATGTGATGACCTCTTCTCATGTGGCAATATGTTGGCGGATGAGAATATCATATTTCGAGATCACCTATAAATATATTTTGATAAACTCATTTTAAAGGAAGAAAGTACTCATTGCATCCAGAGGTCTAGCGTGGGTCATCCGGGTTCAATTCACCTGCAACATCCATCATTTGCTATATTTTACTTGAATCCATTCACGGACTCATTTTGCTATCAGAAGTACCTACTGCCAAATTACCCTAGGTGATTTAATATTTAGGAAAA
Source organism: Eucalyptus cladocalyx (assembly GCA_017140615.1). Taxonomy (NCBI): domain Eukaryota; kingdom Viridiplantae; phylum Streptophyta; class Magnoliopsida; order Myrtales; family Myrtaceae; genus Eucalyptus; species Eucalyptus cladocalyx. The sequence goes on from CM029525.1 coordinate 35,849,322, forward strand.
GTGAAACATATCTCATATCACAACAATTCAAATACCTCGACTTAAGCAAGAAAAACTGCCGAACTGAAGGCACATATTACATGATTCACAGCTTAAATTGCTCAACTAATATTCGAGTAAGCGTCTGCCTTTTATGTGTATCCAGTAGATAAGCTTAGTAGTCGAAATAACTAGACAGAAAGACTGACCACTGCACGGCGGCCTCTGCGAGCATATGCCAGCAAGTGAAGGGTCATCAAGATCAAGAGAAAGCACGAGTTTCTGATAAGAGAGGAGGCAGTGGAGGAGGGAGAAGAAAGCAGCAGTGCGATTTCCCTGAATTCCTTGATGCTCTTTTCCTTTTTAATGTCTACGTATATATACGCAGCACAAGATCATTAGTCATATATCTATGAACGACAAAACTGTGCTTGATTACTTGTTTTGCAGCAACGCTGACTTGGTCTTCGGCCGCGAGTCCTCTCACATCAATTTCATCCCGTTCAACCTAAACACGCTATTAACTTAAAGCTTATCCAACAAGAGTATCACTCTGTTTGGGAACCACTTCCCAAAGCCCTTTGGAGGCTTAAAGATTTTTGGGCAAATGCCAGCCCATTTGGCATTCATTTTTGGATTGGCATTCCCCAAATGCTTGCTTTCACAAGGCTGAAAGCCCAAGGCAGGGTGAGGGCTGCCTTGGGCTTTCAGCTTACCGAAAATGCTGAGCTTGAGGATTAAAAAAAAAAAATTTCTAATTACCCTCATTCATTTTTCGTTTGTCGATTTTCACCCTTACTATTCATCGTCTTCTTCCACGAGCTTCTTCTTCTTCCGCGCGAGCTTCTTCTTCTTCCGCGACCAATCGCCGGCGAAAGGCGAGCGGTTCTAGGCAACCGTCGTCCCGTACGACCGTCATCGGGGTGGCGCAACCGACGCCGGGGTGGGTTGCGGAGAGGTCCGGGTCGCCGGGACCCGGATCTAGGGCGGTAGGGTCGCGAGAGGACCTTCCCGCCCCCCGATCCGGGTCACGCGACCTCGCCGCCCCGAATTTGGGTCGCGGCGGCATTGCGCGACCTCCGCGACCTCGCCGCCCCAAATCCGAGAGCGGCGAGGTCGCACGACCTTGCGGCGACCCAAATTCGGGCGGCGAGGTCCTCCCGCGACCTCGACGCCCGAATCTAGGTCGCCGGAGGTCGAGACGGTGTTGCGCGACCTCGCCGCCTCCCAATCCGGGGTCGCCGGAGGTCGCGGGAGGTCGCGCGACGCCGCCACGACCCAAATCCGGGGTCGTGGGCCTCTCCGCCCCAAATCCGGGGTCGCCGGAGGTCGCAACGACGTCACGCGACCTCGCCGCCCCAGATCTAAGGTTGTTGGAGGTCGCCGGAGGTTTGCTTGGGAGGTTGCCGGAGGTTGCCGGAGGTAGCCGCCCTTGCCAGTCAATTTTTTTTAATTTTTCTTTTGATAAATTTTTTTTTATCATAAAGATGTTTTGTAAATATAATTCCCAAAACACTATTTTGCTCAAAGTGCTTCACAAAGGGCTTTCAAAGTATAATTTACCAAACACAATTGTATTTTGGAAAACACCTTTAACTCAAAGGTGTTTGTATTTTTCTAAAAACTTTCCTTAAAAGTTTTCCCAAACGCACCCTATATCGTTTTTCTAGCATTGACGCGGGGGGTTTTGAGGGGATGACTTTTTCTGGAAGACCAAAAGCTGAAATCCTGTCTCGTTCTCATATTCAATGCCTTTTGACATTTTGTAATAAGAAGATTTTCCATGGTGTTTCTGTAGCTATTGCTGCTGTAGAGGTTGGCAAATGGTCTTCTCTAGAGAGAGCTGAAAGTCTTGCCCCATTTCAATTCAGTTCTCCATGTTTGAACCCGTCATATACCCATTTGAACAGTCAGCCAATGCATACAAATTGAAATTCCCTTCGAACGGGCAAAAACAAATAGGGTTCATGACATTCATTTCGAGATAGTAACATTATAAACATACTTACGGTACTCTTAATATCACCCCGCCTAATTAATTATCTAACCCTCTCGGTATTCATTTTACGGCACCATGATATTTTCGTAAATCTTCTTCATAGCCTACGAGGAGCAGATGAACGATCCTCAAACCCTACAGTGAGGGACATACATTGTTAACCACCAGATGGGTTATGCTAAATTCGATGGCTTTATCAGAGAATTGTGCATTCCTTTCTTTACCAATGGTATTTTAACACTCACTAACTCTTTGAGAAATTTACCAACAAGAAAAAAATAAAAAAATTGCCTTTTTGGCCTAATTCCCTTGTAAAGTACCAACTTTAGGTCACATCCTAATTCTGAACCAAATTGTTTCTTTGTCTTATAAGAAAACACAAACTCTAACTTGTGTCTCAATTATGGCTCAAACTTTTTTTGTCACATAGAAAGATACAAACGTTCAATTGGTATCAAAATCTTGTCCTAGTCAAGTTTCTATCTAATGAATGCTATTAGAAATTCCACGTGTATTCAACGAAAATTTGATGGAAATTTGACAAGATCAGATTTGGGTACCAAACCAAAAGTTTGTGCCTTTTATGTAAGAAAGGAAAGTTTACACCAAAATTAAGGCCTGACCTAAAGTTTGTGCTTTTCAATGAGACTAAAAAAAGTTCACACAAGAACTAAGATTCGACCTTAAGTTTGTGACTACCGGTGGACATAACATAATCAATCAAGGATCGCATATCATGCGGATATTCGAATTGCGCCGTTGGAAGATATGATTTTGTAATCTGTATTGATAGGAAATCAAGTATATTTTAGGATAGGAAAAGATAGGCAAATATTCAATTTCCTTTATTAATTTTCTTCTTTGTAATTAAATACATGAGACGTGTATAGAAATCATATCAATGAAAAGAGGAGACAATTTCTTCTTCGATCTTCTTTTGCCTCTTACGAAATCTTCATCTTCTTTTTCTGACATGCGCTTTGATTCTAGTGAAAGTTGGAGATACGTTATTAACCTTGGACTGCTTGTCATGTGGATATTCTAATTGTGCTCTAATTCTAGCTCGAGCTAGAAATAACATTTAATTTTGGTGTAAGTTGGAACAACTAGCAGTGAATTGGGTTAACATGTTTAATTATGGACAAAGCTATTGGCAAGAGGAAAATGCCAATTGATTTCTGGATATTAATGACCAAATGTTGCTATTGTATATGCAGCGGTGATTGACCGATGATCAACTCCAGTATCAATGAGTAACAACTATATTGATGACCGAGTATTATTGTGCAAAGACAATTAGTTAATGATTCTTTGATAAACCTAAATACCAGTGACTAAGCACTGCTATCAATATATGATGGCGGTTAGTCGATAACGGTTTGACTACGTGATTAATATCAAGATAAGTATTGAGAATGGTTGAGATTACTTTGGACAAGGACTAAGTGGAGTCATGAAGTTTGAGATCATGGCAAGGAAATTACAATCGAAGATTCAAATAAGAACCCATTCAAAGGGAGTAATGAAGCCTAAGATCGTGGCAAAGAAGTTACACCCAAACATTCAGATGATAACCCCTCATAAGCGGTTATCAATTATGTTAGGCTATGAATACCTGAAGTGTATTCATGTAAAAGTCTTCAATTATCTTTTCAGCAATTCAAGTATCTATCAATTCTCGTACTTTAACCGTAGTTTTGGATATCTCATCGTCGATTAAATTATGACGCCAGATCTCTGTTATTGCACTTTATCGTCAATTAAATTTCGGCAAAATGTTTTGTATTACAACGTCAATTAACTTCCAGCAAAGCATATCTATTCCTTGTGATTCATTGAGACTACTATCTAGAATCGCCACTAAATTTGTCTCTTCTTAAATAAGCCGAAGAACTAATCCCATCAAAAGATGTTTCGTCAATCGGGACCCTTTTCGGTAAAGCAGTACTTTCAAGTACTATTGAATATTGATTAATTATCACCCGCTCGGTATTCTTCTTATTAAAGTCTTGTGAATTGTCACCAATAAAAAAACAAAGAAATTTCTCTTCTTTTGTTCATAAACCTTATTAAACTTGTTCGTGTTATCATACTTAAGAGTAATAATTAGGAAAAAAAAGCTATATATACACGCGATTACGATGGGCCGGTGGACCTTGGACAAGCCCGTCTATCCAACGTCGGCCCAATTCAACAGACCCGGAACGTGAGACCCGTCCGGCCCATTATTTATTGGGTCCACTAGTCAGGATGGGCCCGGCCCAACTCAACAAAGGACGGTAGTAGTAATTGCAATTTCATGCCGTACGCTGACAAAGAAAAAGAAAAAATGAAGTTGCCACCACACGAACCAGAATTTAAAAAGGCCATTTTTTATTTTCATACCACACCTTTTCATCCACACATATAAAAAGCCAAATTTTTCCATTTTCCTTTTTCTTTATTTTTCCCCTTCATCTGCCTCCTCCGACGAGCTCACGCGAAGTCCGATTTCCGCAGCTTCTCAGCAGACCGCCATGAACGGTACAGCTGTCCCCGCATTCCTGCTCTTCAGCCTCTCGGAGTAGAAAGATTCGCCGCCGACGAGCGAGTCCCCGCGCCGGAACCCGATTCGATGGCCGCGGCATTATTCGCCCCGCTCGCCCCCTCAGTGCCGCCGTCCTTATCTACGTCCTCCTCCTCCTCCTCCCCGCTCTACGCCGGCGGAGTTCGCCTCAGGAGCGGCGGCGGCGGCGGGGGCTTCTCGCCTTCCCTGCCGCTTCGATCCTCGCGGCTCGCCGCCTCGAGGGGAGTCCGCGCGCGGCGCTGCCGGACGGCGATTCAAGCCGCCGCTGACTACTACGTTACCCTCGGCGTCCCCAAGTCCGCGAGCAGTAAGGAGATTAAGGCCGCTTACCGAAAGTTAGCTCGCCAGGTTAAAAGAGTCTCTCCGTATTTTCTTCTTCTTCTTCTTTTCTGCTTTTGCTTTGTGCGAGCTGATTGCCGAGAGAGCTCTGCGAAGACAGAGCGATGAATGGAGCGTCGTTTGTGAGTTTTGGGAGACATTGAGATGAATGATTGGTTAGGGATTGCGAATTTTGAAGACTGGCTTTGTTAATCGGATAAGTATTGGTAGTAGTTCATACTGGCTATCGGAGTAATTTCCAGGACATGTTACGTCGTAGTTTTGTCTCTAATTAGTTTTAGCGAGATTTAGAAGCTATGAATGTGGATAACCTAGTGAGCCACTCGGGTTAATTGTTTGTACGGCTGTACCAGTATTGGCATTCAAGTTATGCGCAAGAAGTTGTCATTGAGACATGCGCATTATTTTGATCCCCTCCTGGAAACTCAAGTTCTGTTGCTATATTTTGCAGTACCACCCTGATGTCAACAAGCAGCCGGGAGCTACGGAGAAGTTTAAGGAAATCAGCGCTGCATACGAGGTATGCATCGGCTTTGAGGAACGAGAATTTCCTGTGTTCTCTCAAAGTTTTCTTTTAAATGACACATACTGAATAAAGTTATCTCGCGATCTAGTGGAAAAGATGTTCTGCATGCTAGTTGGTAATGATTGTAGATTTAAAGTTTGGTCCTTGGCTTATTGTCAATTGCTAGGAAGAAAATTGGCATGCTAAGTCGGTTCATGTTGGGTTGCAATTTTGGCTTTGGCTTTTGTAGATAAGATAGGGAGGAAGAGGCACTTGTTTAAAGTGGTGTGGATTTGGTAAATTGGTGACATTTTGATGCTCAAACTAGGAGTAATGATTTTATTGAAGGCACACCTAGCAAAAGTGGCAAAGCAAGACTTAAGAAGTCACTGGTATAGACAATAAGAAGCATGCTTTGGCAAGTTTATAGTCATAATGAAGCTTATGGCCGTACAAGGATTGTCTTTACCGGATGATGGCAAATTGGTCATGTTGTTATTTCATGGTTTGGCAAAACAAAAATATGCGTCTGTTCTGTTTCAAATAACTGATATTTGTGGGGTTAGAAAACATTATTTGGAGAATTTCAGTAATCTTTGATTTTCTAAGATGTATCTCTGTAGGGCTGACAACTTTGCTATTGTTCAGCCTTCGATTTCATTCTTCGCTGATGTAGTATTATTTATGCTGTTGAATCATTGCCATAATCAGGTGCTTTCCGATGATAAAAAGAGGGCTTTGTATGATCAATATGGTGAAGCGGGAGTAAAGAGTACAGTGGGGGGCCCATCAAATGCTTATACGGTACTGGAGAGATCATAATCATACATGAGCGACTTGCTCTATAGAACATTAGAAAACCTGATGATTGCTGCATTAAACGCAGTTCTTTCCTCACATTTTGCAATGTTCTTCACTCAGACTAATCCTTTCGATCTATTCGAAACATTTTTTGGCCCAAGTATGGGTGGTTTTGGGGGTATGGACCCAACTGGATTCAGAACAAGCCGACGTAGCACTGTTATGAAGGGTGAAGATCTACGGTGAGTGCGGGTAATAGTTGTTTAACTACTCATTGGGCCCTCACTTGCTGTATGTGCAGTTGGTGCTTCAGGAGATTTGACCATTGCGTGGAGCACTGAAATCCAACTACTCTATTGATATCTATTTTCTTTGTGTTGTCCTGAGCAGCCATTCTTATTTATGTTTTAGAATTAAAAATGTTGATCAGATGACTAAGTTTTTAAATGCGTGTCAGTAAAGGGCATCCTACACAAGGGTATAATTAATAGGAAAATTGATGTTGATCTTTTTTTCTTTCTCTAATTTTCCTTTTTTTCTTTTCCTCTTCTCCCTAGACGGGGGTATAAATCTCTACATATTAACTCGTGTTTCCATACTTTTTTAGTTATGACATGACTCTACAATTTTCTGAGACCATATTTGGAGCGGAGAAAGAATTCGAGCTCTCCCACTTGGAAACATGTGTCGTTTGCTCTGGTACTGGAGCAAAGGTTGGTTCCAAAATGAGGATATGCTCAACATGTGGTGGCAGGGGCCAGGTCATGCGAACAGAGCAGACTCCTTTTGGCATGTTTTCCCAGGTATGAACCCTAGATAAGTCCTTTTAGGATTACTGAACAAAATGCTTTTGACTTTCTTGTCCTGGGTTTGGTTGTTTGGTGCCTGTAGTTGGCTAGGGGGGAAAAAAAAGAAATCAGTCAATTCAAGATATACGGTTTTTTTAGAATCTGTAGTGTTTGTAATCAAAATATTTCCTGCCATAGGACTTTTGTATCAGGTCCAAAATGACCTTTTTTTTTATGGTTTTGTATAAGTAAACAGGACTCGCAACTGTTTATGCATCAGGAGATGTTATCTTTACCACTAGTGAAATAGACTGATACTGATAGAACACTATACTTCTGCTAAGCATCGTCTACAGATAAGAGGTTAATTGGAATTATGTCCAGGAGGAGGGGCTGACCCAGAAATTCTCAGCTCAATTGGCCATGTCCATTTTATTTACTTTATCCTTACTTGCTTGAGAGAAGAATTTAATCCTTTGTCAAATTTCCATCCTCTTTAATTATTTTGCAAGCTAAGTGTCACTTCAGAATATTGAAAAACGTTTACTTTAGGTGTCTGTTTGTCCCAATTGTGGTGGAGATGGTGAAGTCATTTCTGAATATTGTCGAAAATGCTCTGGCGAAGGGCGTATTCGGGTCAGAAAGGACATCAAAGTGAAAATTCCACCTGGAGTGAGCAAGGGTAGTATCCTCAGAGTTGCTGGAGAAGGTGATGCTGGACCAAGAGGGTATGATATATCATTTTGTAAACTTGGAATCTATCTTGCACTGTTAATGAATCTTTGGAATGGATTTTTTGACAAATTTATATAGGCTTTCGGAAACGAACTTTGAGAATTGCAACATGATATTTCTCTGCCTGGATTTAATGACTATCTGTAGAATCAATATCTGTAGCTATTACAATTTTTCACATAATGGGTGGGAATATTTTATCAGTGATCCAGCTGTTCGCAGTTTCATATTTGACAAAAGCTGGCCAAGTAGTCATTATGCTTGTGGTCAAATGGGGAAAAAAATTATCTCATGCAATTGCTCATGTCGACTTCTTGTCAACCCAATTATGTTTCTCCCTCAATTTGCCAGTAAAGGGTATAATCTTTAATAGGTTATACATTTTCCAGAAAGTCTTCAACATGATTAATATTTGAATAAACTTGCCATTAGTGATGGCTCAGTAAGCTGGGGGTTGTGCTTTCCTTTTCCTTCACTTGTATCCAATGGGTGACATCCCCTTCAAATTTCCCCTCAGCTTCTTTTTTGAAGGGAAGAGTCTTGAAAATCAAAGACATTTAATGAATTTAGTAGCTTTGTCTGACAAAACATAAAGACAGTCAACAAAATATACTTCTCTATGCTCATGTCTATGCAAATGGCAAAAGCTTCTCCACTTTCTTGTGCCTTAATTATTTGTTTTCTTTGGCATTTTAACATCTTTTATACAATCATCAGTTTTGAACTATTCCCCCTTTATGAGTTATTTTCCTTCTTTTTGGCCTCTGGCTTATGAGTGGCACTATCTTCCTTTTGTGCCCTTGCCAACCTCATTGGATCAGGGGTATTCCACTAAAAAGGCCATCTGCACAGTCAGTTGTAGAGGACAATTGTCAAGTACAGTCCCTCTGCACCATGGGCTGTATGTTTGTTATCTGGACTTCAGTCTGGAAGCAGCCTCATGGCCATTAAAATGGACTGTTCTTTCTCTGATGTTGTCGCATTGCAGGATGAAGTAATATTTCACATACTCTGCCTTTCAATTTATGGTTCATGGAAAAGAACAATTCTTACGTTTTTATCAAGTTATTTCTTTCTTCATAGTTTAAACTAAGAAATTCATGACTTTTGATTGTTCATGTTTAATTTCCCTCGACAACAGAGCATTTTATTTGTTTATTTTTTTTCTTCCTTTTGCGTATAGAAACCATCACATCGATAGAGAATTTGACAATATATTGCATGACACCATAAACATTATAATTATATGAGTTGGTAACTGGAAATCCTTTGCAAAATTTGTTCAAGCATTTTAATTGGTTAATTTTCTCGTCATCAGGGGTCCTCCAGGTGATCTCTTTGTATATCTTGAGGTTGAGGAGATCCCGGAGATTCAAAGAGATGGAATAAATCTCAATTCTACAGTAACCATTAGCTATCTAGATGCTATATTGGGCGCGGTGGTGAAGGTAATACTTTAAATTTCCTTGATAAGCTTATACTCTGTATCATTTTGTATTTATAGTAGAGATAATTGTTAGAGGGAACAAAGATGCAGTTATAGGGAGAGTAAGGCATGCCGAATTAAATGTTTCGACAATGAGAAAGACAAATTTGAAAGGTAGAAATCTCTAACTGCCCTGAGTTTTGGCAAAGCTATCCTTTTTTTTTGGTAAGGGTGGCAAAGCTATCCTTTCAGAGCTGAATAAGCCAAAAAAAAAAAGAAAAAAAGAATCATCAACCTTCACTGATATAAGTCGAAGCCTTGGCCCTTCCTAGTATTCATACCATCCAAGTACATTGAATAGGAGCATGAGTACGACAACCGGAGGCACATTGCCATTTTAATAAATTTTATTCCTCTGAATTGTGATGTATGGCAAACTTTGCAGTCAGGGCATCCCCAACACTCATGTGCCAACTATGGCCAAAACCACTTTTGTTACGTGCCAAACCAACCACAAAATAGCTAGTAGAGCAACAAACTTGTCATTAATTGGTCTTATGCTCTATCAAGTACTTTAATAAAAATGCAATAATTGAAGTGCAGCATATGCAAGGGTTTTCTAAATGATGGAAATCGACTTGATTCTCAACGCTATTTTTTTCTTTTTTGTGGTTATCTAATTGATGCAGATCAGATTCTTCTGATTTTGATCAAACTGCTGATGTTATTTTGTAGGAATTATAAGAAAAATTTTGCCCCCATCTGATTAATAAATTTAAAGGTTGATGTTTTCTCACAGAAATTAGGTGGCACGAAGGAAATTTTAAGGGATGTTGGGATTCTTTCACCTGATTTTTTATCAGAAGTTACCTGACTGGATGAAATACCTTTTGATGGTCAGAACTAGGGAGGCCCCACAGTGAAGCAGATTGAAATACATTGGCCACCTAAGGCTTAGAGATAATTGAGACCAAGTATTATATAGCTTCAGATATAGGATCATGTAGTGGTCCATCTTTGCCGAGGCTTTTCAGATTACCTATTGATTGAATGTCTTGAATGTAACAGGTTAAAACAGTTGAAGGACCTTCTGAACTACAGATTCCTCCAGGTACACAACCAGGGGACGTTCTGGTTCTTGCAAAAAAAGGTGCACCAAATTGAATAGACCCTCAATACGTGGTGACCACTTATTTACGGTTAAGGTCACTGTACCAAAGCGTGTGAGGTACATAAATCTCATCTAATTGCTTCTTTGTCTTGCATAGTTGGTTGAAAATTTTTATCAGTGTATTTTATATTTTGTTCATTTGAACACGCATCTCTCCTGTGGGTTACCAATTCATGACTTCAATTCGTCTCATGTACACTTTAGAATGGACACATCCAAAACAAGGAACTTAGCTACGTGTTGGTGTAAATGTTTTTTGTCTCCATGTTATCTGCTCTACCTTGGATCAATCACATTGATTCGATTGATGGTGCTTGTTGGAGGTTGTAAGTCCATAGTTGATCTGTTTAATTTTTCCTTTATATCGATGGACTCTCTTAAGCAGGCACATCTTTTAATGTCAGTCAAAATCATGCAATTTTACTGTGTTGAATTCTGTGAGTCAATATGTTGACAAAACATGTTCAATTATAAGTTTGAACTCTGTCAAATATTTTTTCCTCTAATTTTCTTTTTAGTTAGTGAGATTATACACGTTCTGCATTGTTGCTTTTTAACGAGTGGCATAATTCTGTTTGTCCTCATATACTCTTGTAAGAGGGTAGTTTGCATGGACCCTGACATGGCTAAGGTATGTCATTTTGTTAAAGTTACTGCCAATGTTTGCAGTTCAAGTGAACGGGAGTTACTTGAAGGGCTGGCTTCCTTGAGTAGCTCTACCAGCAGTCGCTCAAGAACTCGCCCAAGAACACCACCACCTGGTATGATGGTTGCCTTATGCATTCTTCGTATTGACAATTCTGGTCTTCCTTACTGTTGAAAATGCCTCTTTTGTCATGTGTAATGTACTACCAGATATTATTCATGAAAGAAAAAGGGAAAAAAAAAAAACTGGATTTGGATTTGAACATAAATTTACATATTATATTCAGTGTGGATGTGAAAAACAACCTTCAGGCCTTGAGCTTAATATCAAGGTCTAGTACCTATGCAGCACTCTAGTGTGCCCATGCAAGTTCGAGATCAGTTCTATCTTTTACAGGAGAGCTTTTTCTCTGCAGCTCCAACTCCTGAGAAGCAGCAGGTGGATTCTGAGATGGAGGAGAAGAATGAAGAATCAGGAGATGAAAATGACTGGTGGAAGAAGTTGAAAGACTTGGCTGGGTAATGCTTCCTTTTCTTTAATTTGAGTGGTTTCTTTATTCTGCTAAATCGTGTTGAATTCATTGAAGCCATAAAAAATGAGTTGCATATAGTGGAAAAGAAAAGGGAGGTTTGGGGTAAATACACTTCTTATTAAATGGGTTTCACTGAGCAGGGGAATTATGCGCTATTACTTCAGGCTGGATTCAACGTGCATATGTTGAGACTTCATAAATCATTCTGCATACTTCCCACATACTTATAAGAAAGCTTAATTTACAGTCCCTCCAAAAGTTTTAGACTTCCAGATGTAGTTGAGTACCATGTCCCGATCCTTATATGCCTAGGCAGGTAGAGTACTTTATGTTTTTGTTCCTTGGCTGCTGAGATATTTGTCCTTGCTTTCAAGTGCTACTTTTGTTTGGTGAATGTGCATCTACTTCCCCTTCATTCTCAGGGGAGCACGTGATTCTTCTGGCTGAACTTGGCATAGAGTCCCTGCAGTAATGTTCAGATAGATGTAGCTATGCAATGATCTAATCATGCTGACTGTTCTGGAACCTGACCTGCTTCATTCAAGAATTAGTCCTTTTTTAGTCGTTAGAAGTAGCTATCTCATGATCTGATCATCCTAGTTGAAGTGCTAGTCTTATACTTTGAGACTGCATTTTCACATACATGCACAAAGGATTGTTGACATAATAAAGATTTGACTTTCAGGTCCGTTGCGAATGGAGCTCTAAAATGGATGAAAGACAACCTGTAATTCGAGGTATCCCATAAATCGAAGTCAAAAGTCACATTCGTCCTTGCACACTGTAAGTTGCCCTGGAATTTTTTGTCCCCCAAAAAATTTGCTGGCAGAAGATGGCCCCTATTAACTGCTTTGGGCATTCAGTCTTTCTCAGAGTTCTCCAGAAAATCAAACGATACAGCCCTCGCTGGTTATTCTTTGATTTTTTTTCGTTTCACTGTAAATTTTAGCCATTGATCAGGTGAAAGTGGGTTCGTCTGTGCAAGTACATTACTTTGTAATTGTTACACTGGCAGGGAGAGTTCAAACTTCGAAGCCGAAGTTAGGGCTTGAGATGGTCTTCTCGTCATAGGGAAAAGCACATTGGCAGATGAATTTCCCCAGTGCACGTATGGATTACAAAAACGTGAGATGTTGATTTAAACCATGAAAAAGCAAATGCAAATGCTTCCAAACTCACTCTCTTCTTTTTAAATTTCCAGTAGCGCGACTTTCAAAGATAGGTCAATCCATTGATAAATGCAATTTTTCTTTTTTTGATTACTATAATAGCGTTTTAAAATGAAGATCTTTTCGTGCGAATGATAGGATATGAATAAATTTCTTCTTGCATGATTTTGGGAATGGACGGTTTTATGTAATGGGTTAGTATCACTCTTCGTTAGGATTAATTTCTTCAAACATAGAATTTGCACGCTTTCGAGAAATTAATCGACGCTGCAGAAAATAACGGAGAGCAATCATCACCATGGATGTGATTTACCTGTTGCTGAAATATCTTACTTAAATCAAAATTTTACCAATTTAAACAAAAGATTTCTACGTATAGCTTTGGCCTAGAAAAACACACATAGAGGGGAAAAAGGAAAAATAAATAAAAGCACTACAACTGCGGATAATAGAAAACTCAAATCAGACAAGATTTGGGGCGCAAATCATAATTATTCCTAGATGAGTTTCTAAGTAAAAATTCGTTTGACGCAAAATTTCTATTTGTAAAATAGAATTTATAAAATTTCTCCCTCCTAGGGAGTGGCGGATGGACGGGCTGGGCTGGGCCGAACAAAGGCCAGCAACTGAATGACAGTGGACGACTAGTGGGTGGCCAACTGATAGAGAGGATGAGCGATAATAAGAGTTGGCCAACTAATAGGAGTTCTTATTTCTCATTTCAGTTCCAAAAATAGAGAAGTAAAAGCGCAAATGATAATCATTATAACTAGAAATTGATTTTGGTAAAAGAATTAGATATTTTTATTTCTATTTTTGGATAAGTTTCTAAGCAAAAATATGTGCGTGATAACAATATAAAATTTATATTCCTGAAATGAAAATTTATTTGGTAATAACACCAAATTTATTCCTTTCGAGCAACAACGGCCAGTGTCCGGTGTTTAGTAATGGTGGCCGGCATCTAACGACTAGCGTTCGGCGACCGTCATCAACGATGTCCGGGGCATCTAGTGGCAATGTCTGAAAGCCAACAGCAGCTAGGATGATCGACGGACGGCAATTGGGGAGTGGTGGCCAGCAACAGTCAATGGGCAGCGAACAGTGGCAGTTGGCAAGCTAGCAATGGCAGGTAGTAGCAAGTGGTGGTTGAAAAACGGCGATCGAGGAGCAGCAACAACAGACGGTGGACATCAGCCGACGGCTGACTGCAATATATGGGTAGCCAACTAATAGTAAGGATGAACCTTGTGAAGAGTTTTTATTTCTCAATTCCATTCAAAAAATAAAAAAGTAAAAAATTATAACTTTTGATTTTTATTCCAAATCTATTTTTAGAGTAAAAATCTATTCTAGAAATAGAAAAGTGAATTAGTTTTACTAAATGAATTTTTGTTGCAGAAAAAGGTTGGAACATAAAAATAGTTCTTGAATAAAAATAAAATGGTTATCTTATGTGTCCTAAATATTCCAAACTTATTTCTGAACTAAAAATTTATTCCAAAAATAGAAAAATGAAATTACATCACCAAACAAATTTCTATTTAAAAAACAAGTTTGAAATAAAAAAATTATTATGGAATAGAAATAACATAGTTGTCATGCACGCCCTTAATATCGTTGTCGTCATCAATTTCCTAAGCCAACGTAAATTTCTCCATTGCGACAACTTCCACGTTAGCTTCGGCAACTTCGTACGCGTTTAGTAACTATTCTGTTTCGAGAAACAATTTTTGAATAGAAATAATTTTTTTATTTATGTTCCCGGAACAATTTCTGAGTATAAAAACACACTTGGTAATTGTAAAAAATTTCTATTCCGAGAATAAAAATGCGTTTGGTAAACTTGTAGAATTTTTTTATTTCTTTTAATTTTTCAATATTATAATTATATTTTTACTTTTTTTTTTTTTTTCCTTCTTCCTCCTTTGTGGCCGGTCTCTAGCCACGATGGCGAGCAATGACTAGCTAGGCAAGGTCCGGTGAGCTTGCCGGTGCCTCGTGAAGCCACCACGAGGACTGGCGAGCTTGCTAGGCCATCGCAAGGGCTGGCAAGCTCGCTAGAGCCTTGCCAAGCCACCGTGAGGCTTAGCCTCACCAAATCTGGGCAAGGCCAAACCTCGCTGGTGGTCTCGGTGGCCAAGCGAGCTCGAGCTCGTCCAGATCCGGTGAGATCAAGCTCGCCCAGCCACTGGCGAGGCTCGGCCTCACCAAGCCACCATTGGGAGACGCCAACTTGGCGGTGGCTCGGCGAGGCTTCGACGAGGTCACTGGCCCTCATCGGCCGATCACCGGCCATGACGGAGGCCGGCGACCAACCAAAAGGAAGAAAAAGGAAAGAAAAAAGACAAAGAATAAAGAGAAAAATTGATTCTCAAAATTGTTCTCAAGAACAAGAAACTACTTTTTTTCTACTCCTTATTTCTGTTCCAAATCTATTCTCGGGAACAAAAGTTTTACCAAACACGTTTCTATTCTTTTTTTGTTTCCTGGAGCAAAAGAACAGAAATTTTTGTTCCGAGAAGAAACACCTTTTAACAAACAGGCCCTTCTTTTTCGACCTTTTAAGTCCTTGATATGATTCTAGGGCATTCTTTGAGGTCGGCAAAGGAGGCATGGAAAGCTAAATCTTGCCCTGCTCTTTTGTTAATTTTATGCAGTTTACAGGCAGTTGGCAATACAGATCGATGCTCAAGTCATCTGGAAAATCTCAACATGTGTATGCCCATTGACAAAAATCATGATCCAACTCCAAGGTACGACGCTAGGGCATTCTTTGAGGTGAATGATATTGCAAGTTAAATCATGGATTATGAATATTAAAAGTATCACATATTGATTATTTATGAGGTTTATTTGCTCTTGATATACAGGTGATCTTATCTATTTATTAGTTTAAGCTTTTTAGTCGAACATTTTAATTTATTGATAGGGCTATGTATCTCATATGATTTATCTATAAGATTTGTATACTCTTTATATAGTGTTTACGCCAAAATATGATCAAGTGGTCAACATGGACGAGCACATGGCTAATGCATGAACACATTCAATCACATGACTAAAACATAGACACAGCCAGGCAAGTGATACATTATTGACGACCGTAGGGATTAATTTTGGATATTAGTAATCGGTATTAGCATACATCAATGACACAATTGTGTGATCAGTATCAATCGGTTATCGATATATGGTGACGAATGGTTTACAATTATCTTAAAAAATACTGATGAACGAAGAACGGCAAAACTAACCAGGTTCCATGAAAGCATAGGGAGACAATTCCAAAACTATTAGGGAACAAGACCATCAAGGCAATGAAGCAGAGGACAGCGCTATTTCTACTCTTTCTATGACTAAATCCATTTCATTTACACTAAAAAGACAAAATAGCCCTCGGTCATTCAATGGCAGAGAGATGGCCTTATTCCTTCTTTTTCCTATATTTGCTATTTCTATTTAGCATCTAGTTGCTGTAATTAAGCCTTTTAAATCATTTTCTTTTTAGTTTATTAAAGATTTTTTTAGTATATTCATAGATATTGCTATAACACTCTACAAGCTCCATGTAAAAGTATCTCGGTAATAATAAGAAAAAAAGGATAAATCTTTTGATATAGTAAAAAACTTAAAATCTTTTTGATCATTTCTTTTATATAACTTATCTTTGTTTGCCTATCTTATCTTGAAAGCTCACTTCCTTGATGAATTTTTCAGTTAATTTCATTAGTCTAAAATGTATATCAAGTATCTTTACTAACTATTTCAAGAATTTATATTTTCCCTTACTATTTGTGAGATATTTGTGCACATACCATGTAAAATGTTAAAAAATATCTAAGAATACACAAAAAATATTATGCATGATGAGACATTTTGATATCTTTTTATAAACACTTAGGATGAGTGTGTTGGAAGTCTTTAAATTGGAAAAATGACACTAAAAGTATCTTAACTTCTATACGGCACTTATTTTAATGCCAAAATTTTATAAGAGATGAATCTAGTGCTACTTACCACTGATTTATGTGGCCGGCAAATATGATGTGACAAATTTTTCAAATAAGCTATCTGGACGTGGCTTGCCGGTAAAGTGAATCAGCAATTGTTAAACCTAAACGACATCAATTGGCCATCATTTGCCCTAAATTAACAAATTGGGGCCAAAATCCACTTTGAACCCTAACCCTTATTCCTATAGTTCGTGGAGAAAGTGAACAGGGATGGAATAAGTCCCTTCCGCATTGCTTGGGCTAGAGGTGACGTTGAGATGGAGAGGAAGATTCTGAAGGTGGGTCAGCCTCAACACCGATGCCTCTTGAAGGGAAGGGACAGAAGAATCCCTTCACATTTTGCTGCCATAATTGGGGAGGTTGGACTGAAAGAATTGCTTTCAGCTTCGGCCTAAGTCCATCGAAGAAACGACTGCTCGAGAGGAAAGCCGCTTCAACTTTTGTCCTTTCTCATTTTTGTTTTGGTATTTTGATTAGTACTAGATGGTTGTTGAGAAAATGATTGGAGAAGAGAGATATAAAATGCTTAGCGGTGAGAACGCTAGTGTTTTTAGAGTTGTTAAAGTCACTTATGAACGAGTATTTGGACATAATCACACTTTTCGATTAGAGTTCCTTTTGCCCCAAACGGAAATGTTCACTATGGACAAAGTGGTCTGTACTCATATATTACATTTATTACAGGTAACTAACTATTAGATGTAGAATTGATTAAAGGACTAAATAATTTGACAAGATATGGAGATACTCTTGTATGAAAGTTAACTTCATCTATTGAAGGAAATCAAGTCAAACCATTGATATAAGCCTTCTAAGGGAATTGAGATCGTAGTAATGAGTTCGAACTTCGAATGCCAATCTCGAGCATTGCTTGCAAGTGCAGAATAGCATTAATGACCACTATCTCCAGTTCAATAGCAAATCATGCCCACAAGAAACATTCTTCATTATCTTAACCTAAATTAGACTCCATTCTTTATAACTGATGGTGGTTAATGCAGGACAAACTTTTACCGATGATCAATAGGATGATTTGAATTAACGCATACAAATGTATATAGGGGACTTCTCTATTTCTCTTTTCCAGAAATTAGCGATTGGGTAATTTGTTTATATTCCCCGTGAGCAATGGGGGCTCCTATAGAATCCATAATTGCACTGGTGGAAGGAAATGACATGTATGAGGACAATTATTGGATACGAGTGCTGTCCTTGATCGTTCCCTTGATTTTTTCCCGAGAATCCATTGTAATTTTCTCTTGAATTTGGAATAAGATATAGGCCATTAATAATTCTTTGCATTCCTTAATCTTCACCCTTAAACATTGTTTGGGTACGAGGAAGGAATTCAAAGGAATAATATGTTAACAAAATCCCAAATGTGTAAACCTCGTGAACATAGGACCTGCTTTCCTCCTTCCATTTTCCTTCGTTCCGTGGAAATCAATCTTAGATAAAAGACTGATGATAGATGGCATCATTATGTCAATATAATATATTGGTTATAAATCGATCTATTACAATCCGGGGAATTTCCATTCCTAATTGGAATTGAAATCCAACACATCCTCAAGTGGCCTCCATAATATTTCCTAATCTAGTGAAGATTGGCGATGACTGAATTAGAGGATGACTGAATTTTGCTTTAGTTACATTTCATCTTTAAAGTTTTATGTTTGAGAATATAATTGTGATTTTAAGGAAAAATCTCAAATAAAGACCCAAAGTACCTATTTTCTCAAATAAGAACCCGAAGTCGTTGTTGTCCCAAATAAGGACCCGAAGTGGCTAACAAGTCTTAAATAAGGACCTGAACTTACCGGCCGACCAAAATGTTCACTGGCCGGCAAGAGTGTGACATTTCCGGTGGCCGGAATATGGGCAATTTTGTCCAAAAAAAATATAGATAGAAATTAACAAACCCTAAAAACTACTCCCCAAACTCTTCACGATTTTTTGACCTACAAAGAAAAACTCTTCATCTTCTCACATTTTTCTTCTTCTACTCTTCATCTTCTCCATTCTTTGTCCTCTCTCGCTTGGAGCATGGAAATTTTCTCTTAATTGAAACACAACAAGAAACCCCTACTTTTGTTTCTTCACATCTTCTTCTTTTGTTTTCTGTCTTCGTTTCTTCCAACAAAGAAGACAAATCTTGAGTAAAGCCACATTTTCGTTATTGAGAGACTCTAACACGAGGGCCTTGATTCTTCATTATCTTTTCCTAGGTTCGGCATACACTTTGATTCACACTACCATTCAACCGAGGTCAATTTCATTCAAATTGAGAGAGAGAGAGAGAGAGAGAGAGAGAGAGAGAGAGAGAGAGAGAGAGAGTGGGCATGTACCTTTGGAACTCAAGGAGACAGGGATTTTGCTCCATCAACAGAGAATTTGGGTTCTCCAAACGAGAGGGGACAAAGAACGTAAAAGATGAAGAGCGGAAGAAGAAGAATGTGAAGAGTTTGGGGGTTTTTTTTTTTAGGGTTTATTAATTTCTATATATAATTTTTTTGGGACAAAATTGCCCATATTTCGGCCACTGGAAATTTCACACGCTCGCCAGCCGATGAACATCTTGACCGGCCGACGGATTCAGGTCCTTATTTGAGACTTGTTAGCTACTTCAAGTCCTTATTTGGAATAACGGTCACTTCATGTTCTTATTTGAGAAAATAGGCTCACTTTGGATCATTATTTGAGATTTTCCCTGATTTTAATTATAGAAAATATTTAAAGAATTTTTTTTTTCATCGATGAACCCATTATTCTACAAACGAATGATTACACTAAAAAATTGTCTATGTTAAACTATTTATAAATTTTACTTAACAATTTATCCATAAATTTGATTGACAACTTAGAAAAGAAAAAAGTTCCGTCGAAATTTCTTTGTTCTCAAAACTAATTTTTATGGAAGCATAAACTAATAATTAAAAATTGGAGGCGCTATTTCCCCTCTTATATGACTAAATGTACTCCATTTTCATTAAAAAGACAAAATTACCCCTAATTATTCAATTGCAATTTAGGGTCCATTCGTTTCACGAAAAATGAGTCATTTTCGGAAAGTATTTTCCCATAAGTCATTTTCCGAGAAAATGACTATTTTCTAGTGTTTGGCTAAAACTTGAAAATGTTTCAGAAAATATTTTCCGATATTTGGTAAGGAAAATATTTTCCAAGACTTCATTATTTAGGCATGCATCACTTACTGACCTATAAATCTATTAAATATGAACTTGCCTTTAAATCTGAGCAAACTTGTTTCATATATTTATTCCCTCATTGTCACAAAACGCTTATCTACTCTAAAAATTGTTCATATGGATTTTAAAAAGAAACAAAAGAGAAAAGAAGCAAAGCATGTGGCTTGTTCTCCCCCCATGTCTTTTGTGTTCTAATAAACAAAAGAAAAAAGAAGCAAACCATGTAGAGCCCTTTGCTTGAGCAATGTACAACTACAGGGTAAAGTAAATAAAGAAAATGATAAACTAAAGTGCAGAGCAGGAGCTTGAGATCGACGAGCTCGAGGTTCGCCTGGCAACGGCCAACAAGTAGCCAAGAAAGAAGAAGATGGGAAACAAAGAAAAAAATAGAAAAAAATAGAAATAGAAATAAAAGAAGTAAAAATAATTCAAATTAAAAATAATTAAAAAATAATTTGAATAAAAAAAGAAAAGAATAAGAAGAAAGGGAAAGAGGAAGTGAGGATTTGTAGAGGTGTGAAATAAGAGAGATCAAGTGGGAAAAATGTTTTCCATTTTTCAAAAATGAAAAACATTCTCTCTTAATCTAGAAGATTTTTTTCCTTTCATGGAAAATATTTTCCCCAAAGAATTCATTTTCCATGAAACTAAGTGAAAATCTGAAAAATGTTTTCCCGAAATTTCTGCGAAACGAACGGAGCCTTAAAGTGGTAGCCCCCAACTTATTTACTTTCCTTCTTCTATTAGTTTTTTCTACTTGTATGTAGATGTAGTTGCCATAACAAAGAACACGCACAGTTTGTTTTTGTTTATTACGAATATCTCATATATATATATATATATATATATTAAAAGCATTATGTTTTCTCTTTATGTTTAGATTTTACTTCCATCAAAATTAATTTTGTTGAAAAGAGAGATTTCATAAAGCACGTATCTTGAACATTTCCTTTCACAGGCAAAAAGCTAATCCACACTTACCAAAAAAATAATTATTTTCTTCTTTATGGTAACGGCAATTCACGACGAGCTATCAATGATGATTTCTAGAATCTAGGTTTGAGTTCTACTGTATGTATATAAGGCAGAACATTGTCTTGTCTCATCTTCAAAACTTCTCTAGTGTGTTCTACAATGGCAATGGTAAGTCCACGTGCGCATCTTTCCAAATGGTTGGTTTTGATGATAACTATTATTAGTATGATAAGCTATGGGCGTGCTCGAGCGAGAGTCCTTGGATCAGACGAAGTTACAGATTTCGATAAGCCTAAAGGAGCAGTAAAAACCATCGAGGTCATTACCTAAACTCTTGCTGTTGCTATTTCACCTTTTTTGTTTCCTTTTAAATATATTATTTTGGCTAAGATAATGTATGGATACCTGGTGCAGAGTTACGAAACTCGGGAAGTGATCGATTGCGTTGATATCTACAAGCAACCCGCCTTTGATCATCCGCTTCTCAAGAATCATACCATACAGGTCTTTTTCCTCTCATTTTTGGACCTGTAACTTGCACAGTATTCTGTCCTGTGCCTCCCATGTAAAATTTGCAGTTAGTAGTAAAAATGAATTAGTGCAACGATGACGATGTAAGTTCCTTAACGATGAGGGCCCTCATAGAGCAATTTAGGAGAAAGTTGTTTCAATATTGCAGGAAGTCTAGGAAATTCAATTTGTTCTATGTCCGAAGTATTGTTATGCAACCTTAGATATGTTCGCCCACATTATTTAGCAATTGCTGAAGCCGGGGTATGGCACGTTTAGATGAAACCAAGCTCAAATCTGAAAGCGAACGGATCGGGATCTGTGGAAGGTGTGCTCTATCAAGCTTGGTGGAAATATGGTGAATGCCCTGAGGGAACGATCCCCATCATAAGACCACAAAGCCATACCGATCGTCATGTTATACGGTCGAATCCACACTTGAAGCGGCTTAATAAGAGCCGAGTTGGAAAACCATTGGATGACCATGAAGTAAGTGCAATTACATCACCACAAGACTTATTTGTGGCGTTGATTTCGAGTTGTGTTTTTTGTTTATGCATTGATCCTTAATTTTCACTTCCTTGAGAGTTTGTTCTATATTGGTCAGTATGCTATAATATATACCGAGGGCAGATTCTTGGGAGCTCATGCAACAATTAATGTGTGGAATCCTATGGTATTGGATCCAGAAGCCACCTACTCTCAAATTTGGCTCTCAGCAGGGCCCCCAGAGAATCAGAACACCATAGAGGCCGGATATATGGTAATGACTTAGAATGGTCTAATCTAAAGACTTTAGCATGATTGGCATTCAAAGCGTGTGCAGATATAGAAGATAAGTGGTTCGTTTTTTTATGATAGGTCCAACCAGCTTCCTTTCCCAAGAAGGCAAAAACTTTCATATATTGGACCGTAAGTTCTTGACTCTTTTGACCGCTTACAGTTAACCAAACTTCCACAATCATATCCAACATTGACATGCTTTTCCTGGGTGGGACTTTAGCGTGATGGCTATCAGAACACTGGATGCTACAATCTCGTGTGCCCTGGATTCGTACAAACAAGTAACAAGATTGGTCTAGGCAGTGTGCTTCAACCAGTTTCTACTTATGGTGGAAAACAATATCACATCACTATAGAAATAGAGAAGGTAATGGAACAATCTTTTAGGCGGGATATTTTTGAGTCTTCTCTCTTCTAACAAAGATTCTTCAGGATCCAAGTCTCGGACGGTGGTCGCTGCGCATTCAAGATGTGGATGTAGGATACTGGCCCCAAGACCTCTTCACTTCTCTAAGGGGTGGCCTTGCTGATACAGTTACCTGGGGCGGAGAGGTAGTGAATTTAGGACGGGATGGTCGTCATACGTCGACGCAAATGGGGAGCGGCCATTTACCTTCTGAACGCTTTGGAAAGGCGTCCTTTTTCCGCCATGTTTCAATCGTCGACGGCCTTTCCACTGTGAGAGACCCGGAGAATCTCTGGACGGAAGTGACCAAACCTGGATGTTATGACTTACGTATCAACGAGGCCGAGCGAAGTAAATTTGGACTCAATTTCTATTATGGGGGCCCTGGATATTCAGCTCAGTGTGAAAAATAGTGAACATACAGTAAGATGCTTTCCTATTTTTCGGTACCCTAATAAAATTGACACTGTCAAATGTTTAGCAACGAGCACACCAATGCTTTTGAAGTTGTTAAAGTCACTTATGAAACTTTATCACATTTTTCCATTACAGCTCCTTTTGCCCTAAACGCAAGTGTTCATTATGGACGAGATGTTGTCTGTACTTAAATATTACATTTACTGCAGGCAATTAGCCATTAGATGAAAAATTGATTAAAATGCGGAAAAATCTAACAAGACATGGCGATAGTATTTTCCTTGCTGTACGTGCCCTTGTGGCTTCCGGAAACTAGAACATTGCATGGAACATTGTGATCCAATTGCTCTATTGATATCTATTTTATTTGTGTTTTCCTGTGCAGCCATCCTTATTTATGTTTTAGAATTAGAAGTTGATCAGATAACTACTTTTTAAATTGCTCGTAAGTGAAGGACACATCCTTCACAAGGGTATAATTAATAGGAAAATTGATGTTGATCCCCTTTTCTTTCTCTTTTGTTTTCCTTTTTTCTTTTCCTTGTCTCCCTAGACACGGGGATATAAAATAAATTTCTACATATTAAGTCGCATTTTCAAAGTTATGGCATGACTCTATAATTTTTTGAGATCATATTCCCCCAAAGCAAATGCAAGTGCAAATGCTTCCAAATTTTCTCTCTTTCTTTTTAGATTACAATGGCACCTAGCTTTGAAAGAAGGTGGACACACTTGCGGATCATAATTTCCAATTAAATGTGAGTTTGAGTGCTTGAATCATTGATCTCACATAAAGTCAATAAGTCAATCCATCAGTATTTTGAAATTAGGGTCTTTTCGTGCTAATGACAAGATATGAATAAATTTCTTCTTTTTTAATTTTGGGAACAGACGGTTTCATATAAAAATGTAATATAATTCTTCGTCAGGTTTAATTTCTTCAAATACAGATTTGCACTTCTTTTAAGAAACTAAATTTGCTGATGCAGAAAATAATGGAGAGATGTACTAATTCTGGACAACAATCCTCACCAAGGATACGATTTTACCTATTGTTGAAATTTCTAACTTAAATCGACGTGTCACCAATTTAAACAAAAGATTTCTGCGTATAGCTTCGGCCCAAAAAGCACCCACACGGGAAAAAAAAAGTAAAAATAAAAATATATGAATAGATAAAAGTACCACAGCTGCGGATAATAGAAAAATTACTTTAGACGATACCTGATTTCGTCGCCGTCGCCGTCGCCGTCGTAAATATCCTAAATCCAAACGTATATTTGTCTGCCGCGGCAAATTCCACGTCAGCTGCCGCAACTTCTCTTCCGACTTTTTTCAGTCCTAGACCTCCGCTCTCCGTCCAACAACCTCTCTCCAGCGCCGGCGACGTTTCCGGGGAGACCGACACCGGGGCCCCACGGCGCGTGCGGCGGCGCAATCCGGCGGCCGAATCGTGGGCTCGGCGAACCTTTGTGTCGTCTTCGAGGTAATCATGCTCTTTAACTTCATTCAGCGATCGCCCGTTAATTTCGACGGAATTGAAGCGCGAAGCTTTGGCGAATTGCGTTCGCGTGCGTCTGCCTGCTAAGCGACGAGTGGGTTAACTGATTAGTCTCGCCTGTAATGATGATGAACCGGAGAAGACTCGCTTTCGCCCTCGGATTGAAGAAGGAAGGGGTTCGTACCATATATGCATCGCTGATTCGGATCAATTGAATCATCAGTCCTGCCTGTTCAAATGATACCTCGAATTGGTGGTGCGTATTAGGTTTTTATTTGGGTTTGATTGGTTATCCATGCAAAGCTTATTTTCCCTGGAAGTGAAGGTAATGGAGATTGGTCAACGGTCACCACCCTCTGCTTTTTGCTCAGAGGAGGCATATCGAAAGCTAAATCTTGCACTGGTCTTTTGTTAAATTTTATGTGGTTTATAGGTAGTTGGCAACATCAGATGGATGATGTTGACGGGTTTCCAAGGGTTGATGGCTTTATAGGCAGTTGGCAACATCGGCACTGATCTTTTGTTAATTTTGTTTTGTTGATGGGTTTCTAAAGTTTGCGTCTTTTTATGTGATTGTTTCGCCAGCTCCCGCCTCTTTGTAGAGATGGATGAAGTTTCTCTCAATGCTGAGCCAGTTGGCGATGATGAAGCCGAGGAACTTGAGATTGAGGGAGACTATGCAATGACTGGATTAGTTGGTCAGACAAGTGTGATTCAAGGAGAGAACCCCATGCCTCCTGCTGTCGGGATGGAATTTGAGTCTTATGAGGATGTATATTACTTCTACAGTTGCTATGCTAAGGAGCATGGGTTCGGGGTTAGAGTAAGCAATACATGGTACAGGAAGAGTAAGGAGAGATATAGAGGAAAATTGAGCTGCAGTAGCGCAGGTTTCAAGAAGAAAAGTGAGGCGAACCGCCCGAGACCAGAAACAAGAACCGGGGGTCCAGCAATGATAAAATTCTGGTTGATGGACAATACGAGGTGGAGAATTATTGAGATTGAGCTCGAGCATAACCACTTAATCAGCCCAACTAGTGGGAAATTTTTTAAATCACATAAGGTCATGGGTGTTGGGACCAAGAGGCCATTGGAGTTGGAAGGTCCTGAGGAAGTAGAAACGGTCAAATTGTTTCAGACTGTCATCATAGATGCCGAGGGTGGGAAATTAGCTGCTGATGATGGTGACCTTAGAAAGAATTCTGACCCTGTCCAATAAAATGAAGCTACGACAAGGAGATGCTCAAGCTGCTCTTGATTTCTTCTGTCAGATGCAGCTCATGGATCCTAATTTCTTCTACGTGGCAGACCTTAATGAAAGCGGATGTCTGAGAAACTTGTTTTGGGCTGCTGCGAGGTCCAGGGTCGCCTATCGCTACTTTGGTGATGTAGTTGCAATTGACACAACATTTTTCGGACAAGAGTTTGATAACCTGCTGGTATCATTTATTGGGGTGAATCACCATGGGCAACCTGTACTGTTGGGTTGTGGTTTGTTAGCAGGCGAGACTGTCGAGTCATATGTATGGCTGCTTAGGGCTTGGCTCACGTGTATCCGAGGACGCCCTCCCCAAACTATCATTTCCGATCAATGCAAAGCCTTGCAAGCTGCTATCTTTGATGTGTTCCCCAGAGTTTCTCATTGTATGGATTTGACAAAGGTCATGAGAAGAATCTCTGAGAGATTGGAAAAAACTTACCAATATGAAACAATTAAAGCTGCCATATATAGAGCAGTTTGCCTTTCCCAGAGGGCTGAAGAATTTGAAGCAGCTTGGATGGATATCATCCATAAGCATGGGCTGGAGGATCACCAATGGTTCCAAAGTTTGTATGAAGAAAGGAATCGGTAGGTCCCAATCAACTTGAAGAAGACCTTCTTGGCGGGAATCTTTAGTGTGCTTTTTAATGATTCTGTTCCCTTAAAAATTCGATAAAAAATGATTATTTTTTATTACGTTCAATAACTATTTTAAGTAAAAAAAACGCGTTTTGATAACTATACAAAATTTCTAATTCTAAATAGAATTGTGTTTGTATAATGTTCATTAATTATATTCCAAATTTTTCTTTTTTTTTTAAATTTTTATTTTTTTTTTTCTTTTTTTATTATTTTATTATTTTCCTTTTCTTTTATTTTTTTTTTTTCTTTTTTTTTTATTTTTTATTTTATTTTTCCTTTTTTCTCCTATTTTCCTTTTTTATTTTTTTTTTTTTTCTTTTTTCTTCTTTCTTCTTTTTTTTTTTTTTCTCCTATTCTTTTTTTTTTTTTTTTTTTTTTTTTTTTTTCGGCCAAACGAGAGCCTCCGACGAGCTTGTCGAACCGGTTCCCGGCGACCAATGGCGGCCAACAATAGTGGACGGCGGCGAGGGCGACCGATAGGCGGCGGCGGCGATCGCGGATGGCGATCGATGAAGAAGAAGAAAAGAGAAGAAGAAAAGTTTTGATCCTCAATTTTGTTCCCGGAAAAAAAAATCAACTTTTTTTTTTTTTGATTCTCTTCCCAATATGTTCCTAGAAACAAATTTGGTCCTAAGAACAAAAATTTTACCAAACGTGATTCTCGTGTCAAATTGATTCTGAAAATAAAAAAATCGGAATCGACATTGTTTTATAGTTACCAAACAAGCTCTTACTATCCAACAAAATGAAGACGCAACATCGTTTTTTAAGGGATATATAGGGAACTACACCTCTTTAAAGGAATTTCTGGACAAGTGTAATCAAGCAATGCAAAGGAGTCACCAACTTGATCGTTCCCTTGATTTTTTCCCGAGAATCCATTGTAATTTTCTCTTGAATTGGGAATAAGATTTAGGCCATTAATAATTCTTTGCATTCCTTAATCTTCACCCTTAAACATTGTTTGGGTATGAGGAAGGAATTCAAGGGAATAATATGTTAACAAAATCCCAAATGTGTAAACCTCATGAACATAGGACCTGTTTTCCTCCTCCCACATTCTGTGGAAATAAATCTTAGGGTGTGTTTGTTTCGCCGAATACATTTTTAGGGAAAACGTTTTCCTCATTTTCTGGTGTTTGAGTCACTTAGGAAAATGAGTGAACGAAAAATGTTTTTCTAGTTAACGGAAAACTTTTTCCTAGCAAAACTTAAATTCAGGAAAATGATTTCCCTTTTGAAAGGACCGGAAAACGTTTTCCGAATCTACCAAAACTTAGATTTGATGCTTGGTTTACAAACAATTATTCTTATAAAAATATATATATAAAAAAATGAATTTGAATTTTTATTTTTTAAAAAAATTTAAATTTGGAAAACATTTTTTTTTAAATTCTAATTTGCTTATTTTTCTTTTTTTTTTCCTTTTTTTTTTTTGCTTCTTCTTCACCCGTCACTT
This sequence comes from Eucalyptus cladocalyx, assembly GCA_017140615.1. Taxonomy (NCBI): domain Eukaryota; kingdom Viridiplantae; phylum Streptophyta; class Magnoliopsida; order Myrtales; family Myrtaceae; genus Eucalyptus; species Eucalyptus cladocalyx. The sequence continues at coordinate 35,877,157 of CM029525.1, forward strand.
GTGAACTCTAGTCTCACCAAATAGAGCGATCTCATGGCTTTTGACAACAAGGCTTGAGCTTGCCCGAGGCCGATGAGCCTCAAGCCTCGCTAAATTGGGTGAGCTTGTGGCCTCCAGCGATGAGGCTCAAGCCTCATCAGATTGGGCGACTCGCAGCCTCTAGCGGCCAGTCAGTGAGCTCACCGCCTCTAGCGACAACTGGAGCTCACCCCTTGTAAGCCAGCCGAGAAAAAAATTCATTTTTTTCTGTGATGAAGTGTGAAATTATTTTTTAATAGGATCTAAATGGTAGAAAACATTTTCAATTATACATCATCAAATAAAGGAAAACAAACCGTATTCTTGGAAAATGCTTTCCCGTAAAATATTTTTCTTTTACATTGAGTTTTCCGTGAAACAAACGCACCATTAGATAAAAGACTGATGATAGATGGCATCATTATGTCAATATAATATATTGGTTATAAATCGATCTATTACAATCCGAAGAATTTCCATTCCTAATTGGAATTGAAATCCAACACATCCTCGTGTGGCCTCCATAATATTTCCTAATCTAGTGAAGATTGGCGATGACTGAATTTTGCTTTAGTTACATTTCATCTTTAAAGTTTTATGTTTGAGAATATAATTGTGATTTTAATTATAGAAAATATTTAAAGAATTTTTTCTTCATATGATCAACCCATTATTCTACAAACGAATGATTATACTAAGCGGCGCACGGGGTTCCCTGGGTCACCCAAAAAAAAAAAAAAAAAAAAAAAAAATTGGATGCGCTATTTCCCCTCTTATATGACTAAATGCACTCCATTTTCATTAAAAAGACAAAATTACCCTTAATTATTCAATTGCAATTTAGGGTAAGTTCGTTTCGCGGAAAATGAGTAATTTCCAAATAATATTTTCCTATAAGTCATTTTCCTGGAAAATGACTATTTTCTAGTACTTGGCTAAAACTTGAAAATGTTTCAGAAAATATTTTCCGATATTTGGTAAGAAAAATATTTTCTAAGACTTTACTATTTAGGCATGCATCACTTACCCACCTATAAATTCATTAAATATGAACTTACCTTTAAATTTGAGCAAACTTGCTTCATATATTTATTCCCTCATTGTCACCAAACCATCATCTACTCTAAAAATTATTCATATGGATTTTAAAAAGAAACAAAAGAGAAAAGAAGCAAAGCACGTGACTTGTTCTCCCCTTGTGTCTTTTGTGTTTTGATAAACAAAAGAAAAAATAAGCAAACCATGTAGAGCCCTTTGCTTGAGCAATGTACAACTGCACGATAGAGTAAATAAAAAAATTCATAACCTAGAGTGCAAAGCAGGAGCTTGAGATCGACGAGCTTGATGTTCGCTTGGCAACGGCCGATGAGTAGCAAAGAATGAAGAAGATGGGAAACAAAGAAAATAAAAAGAAATAAAAAATAATTCAAATTAAAAAAAGAAAATTAAAAAATAATTTGAATAAAAAAGAAAAGAATATGAACAAAGGGAAAGAGGAAGTGAGGATTTGTAGAGGTGTGAAATAAGAGAGATCAAGTGAGGAAAATGTTTTCCACTTTTTAAAAATGAAAAACATTTTCTCCTAATCTAGAAGATTTTTTTCCTTTCATGGAAAATGTTTTCCCTAAAGAATTCATTTTCCGTGAAACGAAGTGAAAATCCGAAAAACGTTTTCCCGAATTTCTATGAAATGAACGGAGCCTTAAAGTGGTAGCCCCCAACTTATTTACTTTCCTTTTTCTATTAGTTTTTTATATTTTTATGTAGATCTAGTTGCCATTACAAAGAACTCGCACATTTTGTTTTTGTTTATTATGAATATCTCATATATATTAAAAGCATTATGTTTTCTATCTATTTTTAGATTTTACTTCCATCAAAATTAATTTTGTTGAAAAGAGAGATTTCATAAAGCACGTATCTTGAACATTTCCTTTCACAGGCAAAAAGCTAATCCACACTTACCAAAAAAATAATTATTTTCTTCTTTATGGTAACGGCAATTCACGACGAGCTATCAATGATGATTTCTAGAATCTAGGTTTGAGTTCTACTGTATGTATATAAGGCAGAACATTGTCTTGTCTCATCTTCAAAACTTCTCTAGTGTGTTCTACAATGGCAATGGTAAGTCCACGTGCGCATCTTTCCAAATGGTTGGTTTTGATGATAACTATTATTAGTACGATAAGCTATGGGCGTGCTCGAGCGAGAGTCCTTGGATCAGACGAAGTTACAGATTTCGATAAGCCTAAAGGAGCGGTAAAAACCATCGAGGTCATTACCTAAACTCTTGCTGTTGCTATTTCACCTTTTTTGTTTCCTTTTAAATTATATTATTTTGGCTAAGATAATGTATGGGTACCTGGTGCAGAGTTACGAAACTCGGGAAGTGATCGATTGTGTTGATATCTACAAGCAACCCGCCTTTGATCATCCGCTTCTCAAGAATCATACCATACAGGTCTTTTTCCTCTCATTTTTGGACCTGTAACTTGCACAGTATTCTGTCCTGTGCCTCCCATGTAAAATTTGCAGTTAGTAGTAAAAATGAGTTAGTGCAATGATGACGATGTAAGTTCCTTAACGATGAGGGCCCTCATAGAGCAATTTAGGATAAAGCTGTTTCAATATTGCAGGAAGTCTAGGAACTTCGGTTTGTTCTATGTCCGAAGTATAGTTATGCAACCTTAGATATGTTCGCCCACATTATTTAGCAATCGCTGAAGCCGGTATGGCACGTTTAGATGAAACCAAGCTCAAATCTGAAAGCGAATGGATCGGGATCTGTGGAAGGTGTGCTCAATCAAGCGTGGTGGAAATATGGTGAATGCCCTGAGGGAACGATCCCCGTCATAAGACCACAAAGCCATACCAATCGCCATGGTATACGGTCGACTCCACACTTGAAGCGGCTTAATCAGAGCCGCCTTGGATCAGAATCGGATGGCCATGAAGTACGTGCAATTACATCACCACAAGACTTATTGTGGCGTTGATTTCGAGTTGTGTTTTTGTTCATGCATTGATCCTTAATTTTCAATTCCTGAAGAGTTTGTTCTATATTGGTCAGTATGCTGTAGTATTTTTGAACTCCGGCAATTTCTTGGGAGCTCATGCAACAATTAATGTCTGGAACCCTGTGGTATTGGATCGAGAAGCCAGCTTCTCTCAAATTTGGCTCACAGCAGGCCCCAGAGAGACTGTGAACACCATAGAGGCTGGATGGAGGGTAATAACTTAGAATGGTCTAATCTGAAGACTTTTAGCATGATTGGCATTCAAAGAGTGTGCAGATATAGAAGATAAGTGGTTTGTGTTTTTATGATAGGTCGATTCAGGTTCTAGTCCCAAGGCGGCAAAGATTTTCATATATTGGACCGTAAGTTCTTAACTTTTTTGACCGCTTACAGTTAACCAAACTTTCACAAACATATCCAACATTGACATGCTTTTCCTGGGTGGACTTTAGGGTGATGGCTATTGGGAAACTGGATGCTACAATCTCGAATGCCCTGGATTCGTACAAACAAGTAACAAGATTGCTCTAGGCGCTCTGCTTGATCCAGTTTCCACCTATGGTGGAAAACAATATGATGTTATTATAGACATAGCGAAGGTAATGGAACAATCTTTTAGGCGGAATATTTTTGAGTCTTCTCTCTTCTAACAAAGATTCTTCAGAAACAACCTCTCGGACGGTGGTTGCTGCGCATTCAAGATGTTGAAGTAGGATACTGGCCCCAAGATCTCTTCACTTCTCTACATGACAGGGCCGATAAAGTTGCTTGGGGCGGAGAGGTAGTGAATTTAGGATTGGATGGTCGTCATACGTCGACGCAAATGGGGAGCGGCCATTTACCTTCTGAAGGCTTTTTTGGAAAGGCGTCCTTTTTCCGCCATGTTTCAATCGTCGACGGCGGTTCCTTTAGGAGAGACCCGGAGAATCTCCAGAAGAGAGTGTCCAAACCCGGATGTTATGACTTACTTATCAACGAGGCCGAGCGAAGTCGATTTGGAGTCAATTTCTATTATGGGGGCCCTGGATATTCAGCTCAGTGTGAAAAATAGTGAACATATAGTTGTAAGAGTTTTTCTAATTATGGACTACATTAATTGATATTGTAATTTACCGTTTAATGTTTACCGTTTTACGGGGTTTGGTATAAGGTGAGATAGAAGGTTTCTTAATTAGTCTAATATGGGTTGGCTAGTATGAGCCGAGCCTGGCCCGTAATGAGAGGGACTGGTTGGAAACTCTATAAATAATGCTCAAATCTCTCCTCTAACCCTAATTCTCACATGTATCTCACCTAAGGGGCGTTTACCTAACGCTACACGTGAGGGGGGCGGCCTCATACGGAGGGCAATAGATGAGAAGGACTTGCGCGTGGAACATTATCTTTCCGCTTCCGCTTCAAGAACAATAGATCCTAAAATAGGTGCGTTAATATTTCTACTTTCGTTATGCATATTCTTGTTCTACTTATGGATATCTTGGGGTTACGCAATTTGCGTCTAATAACAGTAAGACGCTTTCCTATTTTTCGGTACCCTAGTAAAATTGACTCTTGTCAAATGTTTAGCAACGAGCACACCAATGCTTTTGAAGTTGTTAAAGTCTCTTATGAAACTTTATCACATTTTTCCATTACAGCTCCTTTTGCCCTAAACGCAAGTGTTTATTATGGACGAGATGTTGTCTTTACTTTAAATATTATATTTACTGCAGGCAATTAGCCATTAGATGAAAAATTGATTAAAACCTTCACCAAAAAAAAAATTGATTAAAATGCGGAAAAATCTAACAAGACATGGGGATAGTATTTTCCTTGCTGTACGTGCCCTTGTGGCTTCCGGAAACTTGACCATTGCATGGAACATTGTGATCCAATTGCTCTATTGATATCTATTTTATTTGTGTTTTCCTGTGCAGCCATCCTTAGAATTAGAAGTTGATCAGATAACTACTTTTTAAAATGCTCGTAAGTGAAGGACACATCCTTCACAAGGGTATAATTAATAGGAAAATTGATGTTGATCCGCTTTTCTTTCTCTTTTGTTTTCCTTTTTTCTTTTCCTTGTCTCCCTAGACAGGGGGATATAAAGTAAATTTCTACATATTAACTCTCGTTTTCAAAGTTATGGCGTGACTATAATTTTTTGAGACCATATTCCCCCCAAAGCAAAAGCAAATGCAAATGCAAATGCAAATATTTCCAAATTTTCTCTCTTCTTTTTAGATTATAATGGCACGAAGCTTTGGAAGAATTCTGAAACGAGGGTCTTTTCGTGCTAATGATAGAATATGAATAAATTTCTCCTTGCTTAATTTTGGGAAGGGACGGTTTTATATAATGAGGTAACATCATTCACCATCAGGTTTAATTTTTTCAAACACAGGATTTGCGTTCTTTTAAGAAACTAAATTTGCTGCTGCAGAAAATAACGGAGAGATATACTAATTCTAGACAACAATCCTCACCAATATCGTGATTTACCTATTGTTGAAATTTCTAACTTAAATCGACGTATCACCAATTTAAACAAAAGATTTCTGCGTATAGCTTTGGCCCAAAAAGCGCGCACAAAGGTGAAAAAAGCAAAAAAGTAAAAAAAAAAAAAATGAATAAATAAAAGTACCACAGCTGCGGATAATAGAAAAATTACTTTAGACGATACCTAATTTCGTCGTCGTTCGTCATCGTCGGAAATATCCTAAATCCAAACGTATATTTGTCTGCCGCGTAAAATTCCACGTCAGCTCCTGCAACTTCTCTTCCGACTTTTTTCAGTCCTAGACCTCCGCTCTCCGTCCAACAACCTCTCTCCGGCGCCGGCGACGTTTCCGGAGAGACCGACACGGGGCCCCCACGGCGCGTGCGGCGGCGCAATCCGGCGGCCGAGTCGTGGGCTCGGCGAACTTTTGCGTCGTCTTCGAGGTAATCATGCTCTTTAACTTCATTCAGTGATCACCCGTTAATTTCGACAGAATCGAAGCGTGAGGCTTTGGCGAATTGCGTCGGCGTGCGTTTGCGTCCTAAGCTACGAGTTGTTAACTGATTAGTCTCGCCTGTAATGATCATGAACCGGGCGAGACTCGCTGTCGCCCTTGGATTATAGAAGGAAGGGTTCATACCATACATTCATTGCTGATTCGGATAAATTGAATCATCAATCCTGCCTGTTTCAATGATAGTTCGAATTGGTGGTGTTTAGTAGGTTTTTATTTGGGTTTGACTGGCTTTCCATGCAATTTTTAGCTTATTTTTCCTGGAAGTGAAGGTGATATTGATTGGTCAATGGTCACCACCCTCTGCCTTTTGATCAAAGGAGGCATGGAAAGCTAATTCTTGCACTGGTCTTTTGTTAATTTTATGTGGTTTATAGGCAGTTGGCAACATCAGATCGATGATGTTGACGGGTTTCCAAGGGTTGATGGCTTTATAGGCAGTTGGCAACATCAGCACTGATCTTTTGTTAATTTCGTTATGTTGATGGGTTTCTAAAGTTTGCGTCTTTTTATGTGATTGTTTCGCCAGCTCCCGCCTCTTTGTAGAGATGGATGAAGTTTCTCTCAATGCTGAGCCAGTTGGCGATGATGAAGCCGAGGAACTTGAGATTGAGGGAGACTCTGCAATGACTGGATTAGTTGGTCAGACAAGTGTGATTCAAAGAGAGAACACCATGCCTCCTGCTGTCGGGATGGAATTTGAGTCTTATGAGGATGTATATTACTTCTACAGTTGCTATGCTAAGGAGCATGGGTTCGGGGTTAGAGTAAGCAATACATGGTACAGGAAGAGTAAGGAGAGATATAGAGGAAAATTGAGCTGCAGTAGTGCAGGTTTCAAGAAGAAAAGTGAGGCGAACCGCCCGAGCCCAGAAACAAGAACCGGGTGTCCAGCGATGATAAAATTCCGGTTGATGGACAATACGAGGTGGAGAATTATTGAGGTTGAGCTGGAGCACAACCACTTGATCAGCCCAACTACTGGGAAATTTTTTAAATCACATAAGGTCATGGGTGTTGGGACCAAGAGGCCATTGGAGTTGGAAGGTCCTGAGGAAGTAGAAACGGTCAAATTGTTTCAGACTGTCATCATAGATGCCGAAGGTGGGAAATTAGTTGCTGATGATGGTGACCTTAGAAAGAATCCTGACCTGTCCAATAAAATGAAGCTACGAAAAGGAGATGCTCAAGCTGCTCTTGATTTCTTCTGTCAGATGCAGCTCATGGATCCTAATTTCTTCTACGTGGCAGACCTCAATGAAAGGGGATATCTGAGAAACTTGTTTTGGGCTGCCGCGAGGTCCAGGGTCGCTTATCGCTACTTTGGTGATGTAGTTGCGATTGACACAACATTTTTCGGAGAAGAGTTTGATATCCTGCTGGTATCGTTTATTGGGGTAAATCACCATGGGCAACCTGTACTGTTGGGTTGTGGTTTGTTAGCAGGCGAGACTGTCGAGTCATATGTATGGCTGCTTAGGGCTTGGCTCACGTGTATCCTAGGACGCCCTCCCCAAACTATCATTTCCGATCAATGCAAAGCCTTGCAAGCTGCTATCTTTGATGTGTTCCCCAGAGCTTCTCATTGTATGGATTTGCAAAGGTCATGAGAAGAATCTCTGAGAGATCGGAAAAAACTTACCAATATGAAACAATTAAAGCTGCCATATATAGAGCAGTTTGCCTTTCCTAGAGGGCTGAAGAATTTGAAGCAGCTTGGATGGATATCATCCATGAGCATGGACCGGAGGATCACCAATGGTTCCAAAGTTTGTATGAAGAAAGGAATCGGTGGGTCCCAGTCAACTTGAAGGAGACCTTCTTGGCGGGAATGTTTAAGGTGCGTTTGCTAACGATTCTGTTCCCTAAAACAAATTCTGATCAGAAATGATTATTTTTTATTTCGTTCCCAATAACTAATTCTGAGTAAAAAACGCTTTTGATAACTGTACAAAATTTCTAATTCTAAAATAGAATCGTGTTTGGTACATGTTCATTAATTATATTCCAAATTAATCTATTTTAATTTTTAAATAATTTTTATAATTTTTCCTTTTTCTTTTTTTTTTTCCTTTTTTTCTTTATTTTCTTTATTTTGTTTTCTTTTATTTTTTATTTTTTTATTATTTTTCCTTTTCTTTTATTTTTTCCTTTTTCCTTTTTTATTTTTTCTCCTATTCTTCTTTTTTCTTTTTATTCTTTTTATTTTTTTCTTCTTCTCCTTTTTTTTCTTTTTTTTCTTTTTTTCTTTTTTTTTTTCAGGCCAGACGAGAGCCTCTAGCGAGCTCGTCATACCCGATTCTTCGGCGACCAGTGTGACCAACAATAGTGGACGGCAGAGGGTCACGATGCAGACAGCGGGGTGGCGGTCACGGGATGGCGATCGATGAAGAAGAAGAAAAGAGAAGAAGAAGAGTTTTGATTCTCAATTTTGTTCCCGGAACAAGAATCAACTTTTTTTTTATTCTTGATTCTCTTCCCAATGTGTTCCCAGAAACAAATTTGGTCCCGGCAACAAAAATTTTACCAAACGCGATTCTCGTCCCAAACTAATTCTGGAAACAAAAAATTGGAATCGGATGTTTAGATGGTTACCAAATATGCCTTTACTATCCAGCAAAATGAAGACGCGACATCGTTTTTAAGGGATATATAGGGAACTGCACCTCTTTAAAGGAATTTCTGGACAAGTGTGATCAAGCAATGCAAAGGAGTCGCCAACTTGATCGTTCCTTGATTTTTTCCCGAGAATCCATTGTAATATTCTCTTGAATTGGGAATAAAGATTTAGGCCATTAATAATTCTTTGCATTCCTTAATCTTCACCCTTAAACATTGTTTGGGTACGAGGAAGGAATTCAAGGGAATAATATGTTAACAAAATCCCAAATGTGTAAACCTCGTGAACATAGGACCTGTTTTCCTCCTTCCATTTTTCTTCGTTCTGTGGAAATAAATCTTAGATAAAAGACTGATGATAGATGGCATCATTATGTCAATATAATATATTGGTTATAAATCGATCTATTACAATCCGGAGAATTTCCATTCCTAATTGGAATTGAAATCCAACACATCCCCGAGTGGCCTCCATAATATTTCCTAATCTAGTGAAGATTGGCGATGACTGAATTAGGGGATGACTGACTTTTGCTTTAATTACATTTCATCTTTAAAGTTTTATGTTTGAGAATATAATTGTGATTTTAATTATAGAAAATCTTTAAAGAATTTTTCTTCATCTGATCAACCCATTATTTTACAAACAAATGATTATACTAAAAAATTGTCTATATTAAATTATTTCTAAATTTTACTTAACAATTTATCCATAAATTTGATTGACAACTTATAAAAGAAAAAATTTTCTTCGAAATTTCTCTTTTTGCAAAACTAATTTTTATGGAAGTATAAACTAACAATTAAAAAATGGAGGCGCTATTTCCCCTCTTATATGACTAAATGCACTCCATTTTCATTAAAAATATAAAATTACCTTTAATTATTCAATTGCAATTTAAAGTGGTTTATTTACTTTCCTTCTTCTATTAGTTTTTTATATTTTTATGCAGATCTAGTTGCCATTACAAAGAATGCGCACATTTTGTTTTTGTTTATTATGAATATCTAATATATATTAAAAGCATTATGTTTTCTATCTATTTTTAGATTTTACTTCCATATAAATTAATTTTGTTGAAAAGAGAGATTTCATAAAGCACGTATCTTGAACATTTCCTTTCGCAGGCAAGAAGCTAATCCACACTTACCAAAAAAATAATTATTTTCTTCTTTATGGTTATGGCAGTTCACGACAAGCTATCAATGATGATTTCTAGAATCTAGGTTTGAGTTCTACTGTATGTATATAAGGCAGAACATTGTCTCGTCTCATCTTCAAAAATTCTCTAGTCTGTTCTACAATGGCAATGGTAAGTCCACGTTCTCATCTTTCCAAATGGTTGGTTTTGATGATAACTATTATTAGTACGATAAACTATGGGCGTGCTCGAGCGAGAGTCCTTGGATCAGACGAAGTTACAGGTTTAGATAAGCCTAAAGGAGCGGTAAAAACCATTGAGGTCATTCCTGAACTCTTTCTGTTGCTATTTCAACCTTTTTACTTCCTTTTAAATATATTATTTTGGCTAAGATAATTTATGGGTACCTGGTGCAGAGTTACGAAACTCGTGAAGTGATCGATTGTGTTGACATCTACAAGCAACCCGCCTTTGATCATCCGCTTCTCAAGAATCATACCATACAGGTCTTTTTCCTCTCATTTTTGGACCTGTAACTTGCACAGTATTCTGTCCTGTGCCTCCCATGTAAAGTTTGCAGTTAGTAGTAAAAATGAATTAGTGCAACGATGACGATGTAAGTTCCTTAACGATGAGGGCCCTCATAGAGCAATTTAGGAGAAAGTTCTTTCAATATTGCAGGAAGTCTAGGAAATTCGGTTTGTTCTATGTCCGAAGTATTGTTATGCAACCTTAGATATGTTCGCCCACATTATTTAGCAATTGCTGAAGCCTGTATGGCACGTTTAGATGAAATCAAGCTCAAATCTGAAAGCGAATGGATCGGGATCTGTGGAAGGTGTGCTCAATCAAGCTTGGTGGAAATATGGTGAATGCCCTGAGGGAACGATCCCCATCATAAGACCACAAAGCCATACCAATCGTCATGTTATACGGTCGAATCCACACTTGAAGCGGCTTAATAAGAGCCGAGTTGGAAAACCATTGGATGACCATGAAGTACGTGCAATTACATCACCACAAGACTTATTTGTGGCGTTGATTTCGAGTTGTGTTTTTGTTCGTGCATTGATCCTTAATTTTCACTTCCTGAAGAGTTTGTTTTATATTGGTCAGTATGCTGTAGTATTTTTGAACTCCGGCAACTTCTTGGGAGCTCATGCAACAATTAATGTGTGGAATCCTGTGGTATTGGATCAAGAAGCCAGCTTCTCTCAAATTTGGCTCGCAGCAGGCCCCGTAGAGACTGTGAACACCATAGAGGCCGGATGGATGGTAATGACTTAGAATGGTCTAATCTGAAGACTTTAGCACGATTGGCATTCAAAGCGTGTGCAGATATAGAAGATAAGTGGTTTGTGTTTTTATGATAGGTCAATTCAGGTTCTAGTCCCAAGGCGGCAAAGACTTTCATATATTGGACCGTAAGTTCTTAACTTTTTTGACCGCTTACAGTTAACCAAACTTTCACAAACATATCAAACATTGACATGCTTTTCCTGGGTGGACATTAGGGTGATGGCTATCAGAAAACTGGATGCTACAATCTCGAATGCCCTGGATTCGTACAAACAAGTAACAAGATTGCTCTAGGCGCTCTGCTTGATCCAGTTTCCACCTATGGCGGAAAACAATATGACGTTATTATAGACATAGAGAAGGTAATTGAACAATCTTTTAGGCGGGATATTTTTGAGTCTTCTCTCTTCTAACAAAGATTCTTCAGAATCCAAGTCTCGGACGGTGGTCGCTGCGCATTCAAGATGTGGACGTAGGATACTGGCCCAAAGAGATCTTCACTTCTCTAAGTGGTGGCCCTGCTGATACAGTTAGCTGGGGCGGAGAGATAGTGAACACAGAACCGGATGGTCGTCATACGTCGACGCAAATGGGGAGCGGCCATTTACCTTCTGAAGGCTTTTTTGGAAAGGCGTCCTTTTTCCGCCATGTTTCAATCGTCGACGGCGGTTCCATTCGGAGAGACCCGGAGAATCTCCAGAAGAGAGTGTCCAAACCCGGATGTTATGACTTACTTATCAACGAGGCCGAGCGAAGTCGATTTGGAGTCAATTTCTATTATGGGGGCCCTGGATATTCAGCTCAGTGTGAAAAATAGTGAACATATAGTTGTAAGAGTTTTTCTAATTATGGACTACATTAATTGATATTGTAATTTACCGTTTAATGTTTACCGTTTTACGGGGTTTGGTATAAGGTGAGATAGAAGGTTTCTTAATTAGTCTAATATGGGTTGGCTAGTATGAGCCGAGCCCTGGCAGCCCATAATGAGAGGACTCACGGTTGGAAACTACATAAATAGTCTTTCAAATCTCTCCTCTAACCCTAATTCTCACATGTATCTCACCTAAGGGCGTTTACCTAACGCTACACGTGAAGGGGCTCATTGAGCCAGTGATACGGAGGGCAATAGATGAGAAGGACTTGCGCGTGGAACATTATCTTTCCGCTTCCACTTCAAGAACAATAGATCCTAAAATAGGTGCGTTAATATTTCTACTCAGTTATGCATGTTCTTGTTCTACTTATGGATATCTTGGGGTTACGCAATTTGCGTCTAATAACAGTAAGACGCTTTCCTATTTTTCGGTACCCTAGTAAAATTGACTCTTGTCAAATGTTTAGCAACGAGCACACCAATGCTTTTGAAGTTGTTAAAGTCTCTTATGAAACTTTATCACATTTTTCCATTACAGCTCCTTTTGCCCTAAACGCAAGTGTTTATTATGGACGAGATGTTGTCTTTACTTTAAATATTATATTTATTGCAGGCAATTAGCCATTAGATGAAAAATTGATTAAAACCTTCACCAAAAAAAAAAAAAAAAAAAAAAAAATTGATTAAAATGCGGAAAAATCTAACAAGACATGGCGATAGTATTTTCCTTGCTGTACGTGCCCTTGTGGCTTCCGGAAACTTGACCATTGCATGGAACATTGTGATCCAATTGCTCTATTGATATCTATTTTATTTGTGTTTTCCTGTGCAGCCATCCTTAGAATTAGAAGTTGATCAGATAACTACTTTTTAAAATGCTCGTAAGTGAAGGACACATCCTTCACAAGGGTATAATTAATAGGAAAATTGATGTTGATCCGCTTTTCTTTCTCTTTTGTTTTCCTTTTTTCTTTTCCTTGTCTCCCTAGACAGGGGGATATAAAGTAAATTTCTACATATTAACTCTCGTTTTCAAAGTTATGGCGTGACTATAATTTTTTGAGACCATATTCCCCCCAAAGCAAAAGCAAATGCAAATGCAAATGCAAATATTTCCAAATTTTCTCTCTTCTTTTTAGATTATAATGGCACGAAGCTTTGGAAGAATTCTGAAATGAGGGTATTTTCGTGCTAATGACAGAATATGAATAAATTTCTTCTTGCTTAATTTTTGGAAGGAACGGTTTTATATAATGAGGTAACATCATTCACCATCAGGTTTAATTTTTTCAAACACAGGATTTGCGTTCTTTTAAGAAACTAAATTTGTTGCTGCAGAAAATAACGGAGAGATATACTAATTCTAGACAACAATCCTCACCAATATTGTGATTTACCTATTGTTGAAATTTCTAACTTAAATCGACGTATCACCAATTTAAACAAAAGATTTCTGCGTATAGCTTTGGCCCAAAAAGCGCGCACAAAGGTGAAAAAAGCAAAAAAGTAAAAAAAAAAAAAATGAATAAATAAAAGTACCACAGCTGCGGATAATAGAAAAATTACTTTAGACGATACCTAATTTCGTCGTCGTTCGTCATCGTCGGAAATATCCTAAATCCAAACGTATATTTGTCTGCCGCGTAAAATTCCACGTCAGCTCCTGCAACTTCTCTTCCGACTTTTTTCAGTCCTAGACCTCCGCTCTCCGTCCAACAACCTCTCTCCGGCGCCGGCGACGTTTCCGGAGAGACCGACACGGGGCCCCCACGGCGCGTGCGGCGGCGCAATCCGGCGGCCGAGTCGTGGGCTCGGCGAACTTTTGCGTCGTCTTCGAGGTAATCATGCTCTTTAACTTCATTCAGTGATCACCCGTTAATTTCGACAGAATCGAAGCGTGAGGCTTTGGCGAATTGCGTCGGCGTGCGTTTGCGTCCTAAGCTACGAGTTGTTAACTGATTAGTCTCGCCTGTAATGATCATGAACCGGGCGAGACTCGCTGTCGCCCTTGGATTATAGAAGGAAGGGTTCATACCATACATTCATTGCTGATTCGGATAAATTGAATCATCAATCCTGCCTGTTTCAATGATAGTTCGAATTGGTGGTGTTTAGTAGGTTTTTATTTGGGTTTGACTGGCTTTCCATGCAATTTTTAGCTTATTTTTCCTGGAAGTGAAGGTGATATTGATTGGTCAATGGTCACCACCCTCTGCCTTTTGATCAAAGGAGGCATGGAAAGCTAATTCTTGCACTGGTCTTTTGTTAATTTTATGTGGTTTATAGGCAGTTGGCAACATCAGATCGATGATGTTGACGGGTTTCCAAGGGTTGATGGCTTTATAGGCAGTTGGCAACATCAGCACTGATCTTTTGTTAATTTCGTTATGTTGATGGGTTTCTAAAGTTTGCGTCTTTTTATGTGATTGTTTCGCCAGCTCCCGCCTCTTTGTAGAGATGGATGAAGTTTCTCTCAATGCTGAGCCAGTTGGCGATGATGAAGCCGAGGAACTTGAGATTGAGGGAGACTCTGCAATGACTGGATTAGTTGGTCAGACAAGTGTGATTCAAAGAGAGAACACCATGCCTCCTGCTGTCGGGATGGAATTTGAGTCTTATGAGGATGTATATTACTTCTACAGTTGCTATGCTAAGGAGCATGGGTTCGGGGTTAGAGTAAGCAATACATGGTACAGGAAGAGTAAGGAGAGATATAGAGGAAAATTGAGCTGCAGTAGTGCAGGTTTCAAGAAGAAAAGTGAGGCGAACCGCCCGAGCCCAGAAACAAGAACCGGGTGTCCAGCGATGATAAAATTCCGGTTGATGGACAATACGAGGTGGAGAATTATTGAGGTTGAGCTGGAGCACAACCACTTGATCAGCCCAACTACTGGGAAATTTTTTAAATCACATAAGGTCATGGGTGTTGGGACCAAGAGGCCATTGGAGTTGGAAGGTCCTGAGGAAGTAGAAACGGTCAAATTGTTTCAGACTGTCATCATAGATGCCGAAGGTGGGAAATTAGTTGCTGATGATGGTGACCTTAGAAAGAATCCTGACCTGTCCAATAAAATGAAGCTACGAAAAGGAGATGCTCAAGCTGCTCTTGATTTCTTCTGTCAGATGCAGCTCATGGATCCTAATTTCTTCTACGTGGCAGACCTCAATGAAAGGGGATATCTGAGAAACTTGTTTTGGGCTGCCGCGAGGTCCAGGGTCGCTTATCGCTACTTTGGTGATGTAGTTGCGATTGACACAACATTTTTCGGAGAAGAGTTTGATATCCTGCTGGTATCGTTTATTGGGGTAAATCACCATGGGCAACCTGTACTGTTGGGTTGTGGTTTGTTAGCAGGCGAGACTGTCGAGTCATATGTATGGCTGCTTAGGGCTTGGCTCACGTGTATCCTAGGACGCCCTCCCCAAACTATCATTTCCGATCAATGCAAAGCCTTGCAAGCTGCTATCTTTGATGTGTTCCCCAGAGCTTCTCATTGTATGGATTTGCAAAGGTCATGAGAAGAATCTCTGAGAGATCGGAAAAAACTTACCAATATGAAACAATTAAAGCTGCCATATATAGAGCAGTTTGCCTTTCCTAGAGGGCTGAAGAATTTGAAGCAGCTTGGATGGATATCATCCATGAGCATGGACCGGAGGATCACCAATGGTTCCAAAGTTTGTATGAAGAAAGGAATCGGTGGGTCCCAGTCAACTTGAAGGAGACCTTCTTGGCGGGAATGTTTAAGGTGCGTTCTTAACGATTACTGTTCCCCTAAAACAAATTCGATCGAAATGATTATTTTTTATTTAGTTCCAATAACTAATTCGAGTAAAAAAACGCTTTTGATAACGTACAAAATTTATAATTCTAAAATAGAATCGTGTTTGGTACCATGTTCATTAATTATATTCCAAATTAATCTATTTTAATTTTTAAATAATTTTTATAATTTTTCCTTTTTCTTTTTTTTTTTCCTTTTTTTCTTTATTTTCTTTATTTTGTTTTCTTTTATTTTTTATTTTTTTTTTTTATTATTTTTCCTTTTCTTTTATTTTTTCCTTTTTCCTTTTTTATTTTTTTTATTTTTTATTTTTTTTTTATTCTTTTTTTTTTTTTTTCTCCTTTTTTTCTTTTTTTTTTTTTTTTCTTTTTTTTTTTCCAGGCCAGACGAGAGCCTCTGGCGAGCTCGTCATACCAGTTGCCGGCGACCGGCTGTGACCAACAATAGTGGACGGCAGAGGGCAGCGACAGACAGCGGCGGGCGGCGATCACGGGATGGCGATCGATGAAGAAGAAGAAAAGAGAAAAAGAAGAGTTTTGATTCTCAATTTTGTTCTCGGAACAATAATCAACTTTTTTTTATTTTTGATTCTCTTCCCAATGTGTTCCCATAAACAAATTTGGTCCCGGCAACAAAAATTTTACCAAACGCGATTCTCGTCCCAAACTGATTCTGGAAACAAAAAATTGGAATCAGACACTATTTAGATGGTTACCAAATATGCCTTTACTATCCAGCAAAATGAAGACGCGACATCGTTTTTTAAGGGATATATAGTGAACTGCACCTCTTTAAAGGAATTTCTGGACAAGTGTGATCAAGCAATGCAAAGGAGTCGCCAACTTGATCGTTCCCTTGATTTTTTCCCGAGAATCCATTGTAATATTCTCTTGAATTGGGAATAAAGATTTAGGCCATTAATAATTCTTTGCATTCCTTAATCTTCACCCTTAAACATTGTTTGGGTACGAGGAAGGAATTCAAGGGAATAATATGTTAACAAAATCCCAAATGTGTAAACCTCGTGAACATAGGACCTGTTTTCCTCCTTCCATTTTTCTTCGTTCTGTGGAAATAAATCTTAGATAAAAGACTGATGATAGATGGCATCATTATGTCAATATAATATATTGGTTATAAATCGATCTATTACAATCCGGAGAATTTCCATTCCTAATTGGAATTGAAATCCAACACATCCCCGAGTGGCCTCCATAATATTTCCTAATCTAGTGAAGATTGGCGATGACTGAATTAGGGGATGACTGACTTTTGCTTTAATTACATTTCATCTTTAAAGTTTTATGTTTGAGAATATAATTGTGATTTTAATTATAGAAAATCTTTAAAGAATTTTTCTTCATCTGATCAACCCATTATTTTACAAACAAATGATTATACTAAAAAATTGTCTATATTAAATTATTTCTAAATTTTACTTAACAATTTATCCATAAATTTGATTGACAACTTATAAAAGAAAAAAGTTTCTTCGAAATTTCTCTTTTTGCAAAACTAATATTTATGGAAGTATAAACTAACAATTAAAAAATGGAGGCGCTATTTCCCCTCTTATATGACTAAATGCACTCCATTTTCATTAAAAATATAAAATTACCTTTAATTATTCAATTGCAATTTAAAGTGGTTTATTTACTTTCCTTCTTCTATTAGTTTTTTATATTTTTATGCAGATCTAGTTGCCATTACAAAGAATGCGCACATTTTGTTTTTGTTTATTATGAATATCTAATATATATTAAAAGCATTATGTTTTCTATCTATTTTTAGATTTTACTTCCATATAAATTAATTTTGTTGAAAAGAGAGATTTCATAAAGCACGTATCTTGAACATTTCCTTTCGCAGGCAAGAAGCTAATCCACACTTACCAAAAAAATAATTATTTTCTTCTTTATGGTTATGGCAGTTCACGACGAGCTATCAATGATGATTTCTAGAATCTAGGTTTGAGTTCTACTTGTATGTATATAAGGCAGAACATTGTCTCGTCTCATCTTCAAAAATTCTCTAGTCTGTTCTACAATGGCAATGGTAAGTCCACGTTCTCATCTTTCCAAATGGTTGGTTTTGATGATAACTATTATTAGTACGATAAGCTATGGGCGTGCTCGAGCGAGAGTCCTTGGATCAGACGAAGTTACAGGTTTAGATAAGCCTAAAGGAGCGGTAAAAACCATTGAGGTCATTCCTGAACTCTTTCTGTTGCTATTTCAACCTTTTTGCTTCCTTTTAAATTATATTATTTTGGCTAAGATAATGTATGGGTACCTGGTGCAGAGTTACGAAACTCGTGAAGTGATCGATTGTGTTGACATCTACAAGCAACCCGCCTTTGATCATCCGCTTCTCAAGAATCATACCATACAGGTCTTTTTCCTCTCATTTTTGGACCTGTAACTTGCACAGTATTCTGTCTCGTGCCTCCCATGTAAAGTTTGCAGTTAGTAGTAAAAATGAATTAGTGCAACGATGACGATGTAAGTTCCTTAACGATGAGGGCCCTCATAGAGCAATTTAGGAGAAAGTTGTTTCAATATTGCAGGAAGTCTAGGAAATTCTGTTTGTTCTATGTCCGAAGTATTGTTATGCAACCTTAGATATGTTCGCCCACATTATTTAGCAATTGCTGAAGCCTGTATGGCACGTTTAGATGAAACCAAGCTCAAATCTGAAAGCGAATGGATCGGGATCTGTGGAAGGTGTGCTCAATCAAGCTTGGTGGAAATATGGTGAATGCCCTGAGGGAACGATCCCCATCATAAGACCACAAAGCCATACCAATCGTCATGTTATACGGTCGAATCCACACTTGAAGCGGCTTAATAAGAGCCGAGTTGGAAAACCATTGGATGACCATGAAGTACGTGCAATTACATCACCACAAGACTTATTTGTGGCGTTGATTTTGAGTTGTGTTTTTGTTCATGCATTGATCCTTAATTTTCACTTCCTGAAGAGTTTGTTCTATATTGGTCAGTATGCTGTAGTATTTTTGAACTCCGGCAACTTCTTGGGAGCTCATGCAACAATTAATGTGTGGAATCCTGTGGTATTGGATCAAGAAGCCAGCTTCTCTCAAATTTGGCTCGCAGCAGGCCCCGTAGAGACTGTGAACACCATAGAGGCCGGATGGATGGTAATGACTTAGAATGGTCTAATCTGAAGACTTTAGCACGATTGGCATTCAAAGCGTGTGCAGATATAGAAGATAATTGGTTTGTGTTTTTATGATAGGTCAATTCAGGTTCTAGTCCCAAGGCGGCAAAGACTTTCATATATTGGACCGTAAGTTCTTAACTTTTTTGACCGCTTACAGTTAACCAAACTTTCACAAACATATCAAACATTGACATGCTTTTCCTGGGTGGACTTTAGGGTGATGGCTATCAGAAAACTGGATGCTACAATCTCGAATGCCCTGGATTCGTACAAACAAGTAACAAGATTGCTCTAGGCGCTCTGCTTGATCCAGTTTCCACCTATGGTGGAAAACAATATGACGTTATTATAGACATAGAGAAGGTAATGGAACAATCTTTTAGGCGGGATATTTTTGAGTCTTCTCTCTTCTAACAAAGATTCTTCAGAATCCAAGTCTCGGACGGTGGTCGCTGCGCATTCAAGATGTGGACGTAGGATACTGGCCCAAAGAGATCTTCACTTCTCTAAGTGGTGGCCCTGCTGATACAGTTAGCTGGGGCGGAGAGATAGTGAACACAGAACCGGATGGTCGTCATACGTCGACGCAAATGGGGAGCGGCCATTTACCTTCTGAAGGCTTTTTGGAAAGGCGTCCTTTTTCCGCCATGTTTCAATCGTCGACGGCGGTTCCATTCGGAGAGACCCGGAGAATCTCCAGAAGAGAGTGTCCAAACCCGGATGTTATGACTTACTTATCAACGAGGCCGAGCGAAGTCGATTTGGAGTCAATTTCTATTATGGGGGCCCTGGATATTCAGCTCAGTGTGAAAAATAGTGAACATACAGGAAGACGCTTTTCTATTTTTCGTACCCTAATAAAATTGACTCTTGTCAAATGTTTAGCAACGAGCACACCAATGCTTTTGAAGTTGTTAAAGTCACTTATGAAACTTTATCACATTTTTCCATTACAGCTCCTTTGGCCCTAAACGCAAGTGTTTATTATGTACGAGATGTTATATGTACTTATATATTACATTTACTGCAGGCAATTAGCCATTAGATGAAAAATTGATTAAAATGCGGAAAAATCTAACAAGACATGGCGATAGTATTTTCCTTGCTGTACGTGCCCTTGTGGCTTCCGGAAACTTGACCATTGCATGGAGCATTGTGATCCAATTGCTCTATTGATATCTATTTTATTTGTGTTTTCCTGTGCAGCCATCCTTGGAATTAGAAAGTTGATCAGATGACTACTTTTTAAAATGCTCGTAAGCGAAGGACACATCCTTCACAAGGGTATAATTAATAGGAAAATTGATGTTGATCTGCTTTTCTTTCTCTTTTGTTTTCCTTTTTTATTTTCCTTGTCTCCCTAGACAAGGGGATATAAAGTAAATTTCTACATATTAACTCGCGTTTTCAAAGTTATGGCGTGACTATAATTTTTTGAGACCATATTCCCCCAAAGCAAAAGCAAATGCAAATGCAAATGTTTCCAATTTTTCTCTCTTCTTTTTAGATTATAATGGTGCGAAGTTTTGAAAGAAGGTGGACACATTTGCAGATCATAATTTCCGATTAAGTGTGAGTTTGAGTGTCTGAATTATTGATCTCATGTATAAGTCGATAAGTCAATCCATCAATAAATGCAAATTTTCTTTTTTTGATTGGTTTATCCATGTTCTAAAATGAGGGTCTTTTCTTGCTAATGACAGAATATGAATAAATTTCTTCTTGCTTAATTTTGGGAAGGGACGGTTTTATATAATGAGGTAACATCATTTACTATCAGGTTTAATTTTTACAAACACAAGATTTGCGCTCTTTAAGAAACTAAATTTGTTGCTGCAGAAAATAATGGAGAGATATACTAATTTTGGACAACAATCCTCACCAAGGATGCAATTTTACCTATTGTTGAAATTTCTAACTTAAATCGACGTATCACCAATTTTTTTTTTTTTTAGCAAAGACGTATCACCAATTTAAACAAAAGATTTCTGCGTATAGCTTTGGCCCAAAAAGCGCGCACACAGGTGAAAAAAGCAAAAAAGTAAAAATAAAAATAAATGAATAAATAAAAGTACCATGCGGATAATAGAAAAATTACTTTAGACGATACCTAATTTCGTCGTCGTCGTCGTCGGAAATATCCTAAATCCAAACGTATATTTGTCTGCCGCGGCAAATTCCACGTCAGCTGCCGCAACTTCTCTTCCGACTTTTTTCAGTCCTAAGACCTCCGCTCTCCGTCCAACAACCTCTCTCCGGCGCCGGCGACGTTTCCGGCGAGACCGACACGGGGCCCCCACGGCGCGTGCGGCGGCGCAATCCGGCGGCCGAATCGTGGGCTCGGCGAACCTTTGCGTCGTCTTCGAGGTAATAATGCTCTTTAACTTCATTCAGCGATCGCCCGTTAATTTCGACAGAATCGAAGCGTGAGGCTTTGGCGAATTGCGTTCGCGTGCGTTTGCGTCCTAAGCTACGAGTTGTTAACTGATTAGTCTCGCCTGTAATGATCATGAACCGGGCGAGACTCGCTGTCGCCCTTGGATTATAGAAGGAAGGGTTCATACCATACATTCATTGCCGATTCGGATAAATTGAATCATCAATCCTGCCTGTTTCAATGATAGTTCGAATTGGTGGTGTTTAGTAGGTTTTTATTTGGGTTTGACTGGCTTTCCATGCAATTTTTAGCTTATTTTTCCTGGAAGTGAAGGTGATATTGATTGGTCAATGGTCACCACCCTCTGCCTTTTGATCAAAGGAGGCATGGAAAGCTAATTCTTGCACTGGTCTTTTGTTAATTTTATGTGGTTTATAGGCAGTTGGCAACATCAGATCGATGATGTTGATGGGTTTCCAAGGGTTGATGGCTTTATAGGCAGTTGGCAACATCGGCACTGCTCTTTTGTTAATTTCGTTATGTTGATGGGTTTCTAAAGTTTGCGTCTTTTTATGTGATTGTTTCGCCAGCTCCCGCCTCTTTGTATAGATGGATGAAGTTTCTCTCAATGCTGAGCCAGTTGGCGATGATGAAGCCGAGGAACTTGAGATTGAGGGAGACTCTGCAATGACTGGATTAGTTGGTCAGACAAGTGTGATTCAAGGAGAGAACCCCATGCCTCCTGCTGTCGGGATGGAATTTGAGTCTTATGAGGATGTATATTACTTCTACAGTTGCTATGCTAAGGAGCATGGGTTCGGGGTTAGAGTAAGCAATACATGGTACAGGAAGAGTAAGGAGAGATATAGAGGAAAATTGAGCTGCAGTAGTGCAGGTTTCAAGAAGAAAAGTGAGGCGAACCGCCCGAGACCAGAAACAAGAACCGGGTGTCCAGCGATGATAAAATTCCGGTTGATGGACAATACGAGGTGGAGAATTATTGAGGTTGAGCTGGAGCACAACCACTTGATCAGCCCAACTACTGGGAAATTTTTTAAATCACATAAGGTCATGGGTGTTGGGACCAAGAGGCCATTGGAGTTGGAAGGTCCTGAGGAAGTAGAAACGGTCAAATTGTTTCAGACTGTCATCATAGATGCCGAAGGTGGGAAATTAGCTGCTGATGATGGTGACCTTAGAACGAATCCTGACCTGTCCAATAAAATGAAGCTACGAAAAGGAGATGCTCAAGCTGCTCTTGATTTCTTCTGTCAGATGCAGCTCATGGATCCTAATTTCTTCTACGTGGCAGACCTCAATGAAAGGGGATATCTGAGAAACTTGTTTTGGGCTGCCGCGAGGTCCAGGGTCGCTTATCGCTACTTTGGTGATGCAGTTGCGATTGACACAACATTTTTCGGACAAGAGTTTGATATCCTGCTGGTATCATTTATTGGGGTAAATCACCATGGGCAACCTGTACTGTTGGGTTGTGGTTTGTTAGCAGGCGAGACTGTCGAGTCGTATGTATGGCTGCTTAGGGCTTGGCTCACCTGTATCCTAGGACACCCTCCCCAAACTATCATTTCCGATCAATGCAAAGCCTTGCAAGCTGCTATCTTTGATGTGTTCCCCAGAGCTTCTCATTGTATAGATTTGACAAAGGTCATGAGAAGAATCTCCGAGAGATTGGAAAAAACTTACCAATATGAAGCAATTAAAGCTGCCATATATAGAGCAGTTTGCCTTTCCCAGAGGGCTGAAGAATTTGAAGCGGCTTGGATGGATATAATCCATGAGCATGGACTGGAGGATCACCAATGGTTCCAAAGTTTGTATGAAGAAAGGAACCGGTGGGTCCCAGTCTACTTGAAGGAGACCTTTTTGGCGGGAATGTTTACTATCCAGCAAAATGAAGACGCGACATCATTTTTTAAGGGATATATAGGGAACTGCACCTCTTTAAAGGAATTTCTGGACAAGTATGATCAAGCAATGCAAAGGAGTCACCAGCTTGAAGCACTGGCCGATCTAGATTCAAGAAATTCGAGTTGTATGCTAAACTCGAGGTGTAATTATGAGTTGCAGCTCTCAAAATTGTATACAGGCTACATCTTCATGAAGTTCCAAAAGGAGGTAGAAGGAATGTATTCGTGTTTCAGCACGAGACAAGTAAATGTAGACGGGCTAGTCACAACTTATACGGTTCAAGAGCATGTTGAGCTTGAGGATGGTCGGAGGGAAGCAATAGACTTTGAGGTTTTGTTCAATGGATCCGAAATGGAGGTCTTCTGTGCTTGCGGTTTATTTAACCTGAGAGGATATCTGTGCAGGCATGCACTTCATGTCCTCAGCCAAAACAGGGTAGAAGAGGTCCCACCTCAATACGTGCTCTCGCGCTGGAGGAAGGATATCAAGCGCGGTTACGTCCTGGACCAGAGATCTGCAGGGATCGACATTGACAACCCAGTTCACCGGCACAAGCATCTGCACAAATGCATCCTGCAGGTAATGGATGAAGCTAGGAAGTCACAAGACCGTTCTAAGGTGGCGCTGCAGGCGTTGGATGAGATGTTGAACAAGATCCAACTTTCAAAAGATCACCCGGAATGACTGTTGGTGAATCAAGACCCCAAAATGTTGCACAGACGGGACATGTTTGGGACACGCAACCCAACATCTTGGTCACTGCTGATATTTGGATGAGAAACAGTAACTTTAAGGCAGAGCATGGATGCTTTCTCAGTCATAAAGCCAAGCCGATACATGCCGATACATCATACATCGTATCTCCTTGACAGAACCGACAGATTTGAGTATTCTCCTAACGCTAGAAATTGCAGCAATGCATGAAGACATAGCGGTCCTATTCAATCGGTTGAAGAAGAGTGGGAAGAAAGGAAGCAAAACCTGCACCCTCAAATTGATTGGGCCTCAAACTAAAAAAAAGAAAAAAGTTTATTGGGCCTTGATTGGGCCGGGCGTGTCACAAGCTTCGAAGCCCATAACCCAGCTCGATCTCTCTGCAAAAACCCTCTCTCGTCTTCCCATCGTCGTCTTCCTCCTCAAATCTGATTTTCCCGCCTCGGGAGAAACCAGCAGAAGCTCGAGGGCGGGCGACGACGATGAAGTTCAAGGCGTTTCTCACGGACAACGGCGTGGCCCTCCTCGAGAAGCGCTTCCTGCCGGCGCTGGACAAGATCGACCGGTCGTGCCACCTCTACCTCACCAGGGACCACGCCGTCTTCCTCCACAACCTCCTCAACGGCGACGGCCTCCAGTCCGTCGCCCAGTTCCGCATCGAGGCCCTCTTCGACGCCTACCGCATCTCCAGCCAGAACGACGACCGCATCGCCTTCGCCGTCGACCTCTCCCTCCTCCACCGCGCCATCCGCAGCAGCGTCGGCATCTGCAACGAGCTCGCCGCCGACGCCGCCGCCGGAGGATCGGCCTCCGATCGGCTCCAGATAAAGCTGGTGAAGAAGTTGCCGGCGAACAGCACCCAGCCGATGCCCTTCCTCACCTTCGAGACGAAAGGCTACAAGTCGGCGGTCATCCAGGACGTGCCGATCTCGAAGCCGATGTCTAGGGCTCAGGTGTCGGAGCTCCAGTCGGCCCTCGACTCGGCTCAGGCGCTCCCCAGGACGCTCGTCCAGGTTCACGACTTGAACCAGCTGCAGAGCTTCGTGGACAGGATGAGGCACGTCGGGGACGTGCTGAACGTCTCGATCAGCAAGCACGGCGACCTGCATTTGCAAATCTCGACCACCCTGATCACCCTGGGCGCGGAGTTCCGGAAGCTGGCGATCCTCGGGGAGCGAGCCGATGCTCCCCCGGAGGACCAGGGCCTGAGCGCGCAGGCCCGGTCCGAGAGGGCGGTCTCGAGGGGGACGCGGAGGCGGTGCAGGTGAGCGTGAAGCACTTTGCCAAGAGCCTCCAGTGTCACACGGCGAGGCCGGACTGCGCCTTCTACGGGATCGCCGAGCAGGGCTCGTGCTTGACCGTGATCTTCCAGTTCTTCATTCCAGGGACCCGGCAAACCGACAAGTCGATCAGCTTGTATTGCAGGCTCCCTGTACTGGACCCCGGCACGAATTGAACCCCAGAGTCGGTTCATCATTCGATCCTCCATTTGTGTATGATTCGCAGCTGTTGAATACAAATTTCGACCTTTCGTTTTCTACAAATTTCGACTTTTTAATCTCACACCTCCTCATTTTCACAATATCTAAATGTCGAGACGAATGTTCATATACAAATTTTTCCTCGAGAGAATGTATCATAATTTGAGTGAAACGTAAGAAATCTCAAGTGGTGACAAAGAACCACAAAAGAGGTCAAAATCTGGAGGAGTAATGAACAAAAATCCCATTAAGAAGGTACAAGGGGTATCCCCCTAAACCGATTGAATTTCAATATGGGCAAGAAAAGTTCAAGGAATTCCTCCGCAAGACTTTCTCGTCATTTTCTCAAAGACGTTTTTTTTCAACCAGACATTATGCTAAGGCGATGATGAACAAGTGAATGGGTTGGAGTTTTCAATAATATTCACAGAGACAATGTACTGGAGCTGTCCTCTCCAAGAAAAAGTCGACGTCACAGGGACTCGGGTTTTACACGAAGAATTGGCAGTAAGCATCAGGCCGCCTTCATTTTTTCTTCTCCTCGACCTGATGAACCCTATTCAACGCGTCTTCAAACGTCTGTAATGCGGCCCTGTAATGTTCGGGAGAGATCACCCCCTCCTCGACGATCTGCAAGGCGCTTCGGTACAACTGATTGAGCCACTGCACGCGTTTGGCAGCACCGGCCTCACCAGGGCCTGGGTCGGGGATGTGCAAACGCTTATAATCCTTCTTCCATCGAGGGAGGATGTACTTTGACGGAATCTCCTCCACCCCATTGAAGTTAAGAACGCATAGGGCGTGCCTGCATAGATAGCCATAGAAATTAAAACAGCTACAGATGCAACGAACCTCGGCCGCCGCTCGATTGTACAGGACCTCATAATCCCTTATCTCCCTTCTACTTCCTTCCCCCAAGACCCGCTCTTTAACCAAAAATATAATGACCGGCCCATCAACATACAGCTGCGTTGTGCTAAGACAAGAATACATCTCCTCTACCTCAAACTGGAACTTCCTGAATATATCTCTTGTGTATACCTTGGAGAGCTGTAACTCAAACGAACATCTTGTTTTCAGCCCATGGCTTGCGTTCCTAGATTCATTATCTGCAAGGGCTTCTTCCCTGTGCTTCTTTTGTAGAGCTAACTCATACTTGTCAAGAAATTCTTTCAATGGAGTCTGTTTATGCACGTACTTATCAAAAAATGCATTCAACGACTCGCCCGGCCTTGCAGCAGACATCCCAGCGAAAAACGTGTCTTTCAAGTAGACTGGAGCCCATATGACTCGATCCTCATATAAAGCTCTAAGCCATTCATGGTCACCAATGCCAAAACGCTGGACCATGATCCCCCAAGCTGTCTCAAATTCACTCACCTTCAGAAGTTCATACACTGCTTTAGTCAACGCCCTTCTGATCGCGTCATAGTTGTTCAACCCTCCTAATTTTTCCGGAACTTTTCTCATGATGTGTGACAGACCGAAACGATGGTGACATCTTGGAAACACCTCCTCGATCGCACCACGCAAAATCTTGCACCTGTCTGTAGTTATAGTTTGTGGGGAGCATCCAGACATACATGAACTCCAGGCTTTGAACACCCAAGTATAAGACTCCATTGTCTCGCCTGCAAGCAACCCACAGCCTAGCAATACTGATTGGCCATGGTGGTTTGCTCCAACAAATGCCACTAGTGGGACCTCGTATTTGTTAGACAAGAACGTCGTGTCAAAATATATAACATCACCAAAGTAAATGCATGCGGCTCTGGACCTTGCATCCGCCCAGAACACATTCCTCAAATTCCCCTCATCAGTTAAATCCATGAGATAGTAGAAATTAGGGTTGGTCAATTGCATGCGGCAGAAGTAATTATATATAGCCTGCGCGTCCCCTTTCTTAAGGTTCAGATGATTAAGATGGTCAGACAGACTCCTAGCTTGATTTTCACCGCAACTTTGGTTTCCATTACCTCCCGCATCTATGACAAGTGCCCGGTATAACTTAATTGTTCTTTCTTCAGCATCAGCACTGGACTGTGACTTTCTTTTGGTACCAGCACTCATTTTCTTAATTGTTCTGTAGCTCTTCAAGCCCAGCAAGTGGTTGTGTTCAAGTGTCACTTCAAGCACCCTCCATCTTTTGGAGTCCACTAACCTCATCCGAATCATTGCTGGACAGCCAGTTCGAGTTTCTTTTCGAAGACGATTTACATCTTTAATTCTTTTGAAGCCTTGGCTACTGCAGCAGAGTACTGCACCGTACTTTTCTCTACTATTTCGCTTGAACCATGAATTCTTTACTCTGACACGAAATCCTGCTTCCTTGGCATAACAGTTGTAGTAGTTGTATGCATCATCATACGACTCAAACTCCATTCCAACAGCAGGAGCAACAAACTCCTTTCTTCCAACAGATGCGCCATTCTGATCATCAGATGTTGCTGCAACGCCATCTGGCCCTCTTTGACTTGTGCTGCACTCACCATCATTACCTTGCTCACTCGGAAGGGGAGCATCTTCCATCTGAGATATAAAGTGATGTCTGACAAGCAGACAACAAAAATGAGAAGAACAGCACTCACAAAGAAAAAGGCCAAAGCGAAACTTACACTAGTCTAAGATCGCGAGACCATCATCTAAACCTAGGCCACACAAGAAGGCATTTGGGAAGAAAGAACTACTGGCTAGAGTATGTAATTTAGCCAAGCTATGCGAGTGTCTATCGCACAAGTTCCTCTCTTCTTTTACCTTCAATTTTCGAAGGTTCCAATCATCGACCATACAAATCTTGTTCAATTCCCGCATTGCAAACATAAAGGTCCAATCAGCTCATGCACACAGCAAATTGCAAAAGAAATCACCGAAGCTAAATGTGCATTCTTTAAGAGCCAGTTCAATAGAATTGGAATTCCAGAAGGCATCTCTGAAACTGCTGAAAAGCTAGTACATTCCCAGATTTGAACTAAATTTACCCAAAAGAACAAAAAAATCGAAAGCAGCTTAGCAGCCGAAGATTTCAACCAAATGCACCAAGTCCCGACAAGCAATTCCATTTCAGTCTCACCTCCCTCGACTTTGAGCCTTCGTACCGGAGACACATTCGCCTCCGATACATCATTTACAAACACGACGAACCTATTCAGACATGATCATCACAAGCTACATAAGCACAGCCAATCCGCACACCCACATCAAACGAAGAACACGGCATCTGAATTTGACACTACGGACAACAAAAGGAACAACATGCGCACCAAAAAGCACAATTGACGTCACAAAACAAAAAACTCGATAAATCGCCACTTTCACGGACGCCCACAATCGGCGGCTGAACGAGCCCGATGTCTACACCCGCCTGCAATCAACTAAACCGTCTCGAAACCTAAAGAGCTTTCGATTACCTTCAGCAAAAGCTCAGTTCCTGCGTCCGCCGGATTCTGCCGGAATTCTCGCCGCCTCCGGTGAATCTCCGGTGATTCCGATCTCAGCAAACGGAGTATAGAGAACTAGAGCCAGCGAGAGAGAGAGAGAGATTTCTCAAAAACAAAAAATCAAACAAATTAAAAAAGAAAAGGAAATGCGCAGCGACAGCGTTGAACGAGGATCGTTCGATAAATGAGTGTGTTTTGGAATATATGACGTTGTTCTCGGTTCCTGAAAATTGTCTGAAAAGTTTCTCCAATTTGGATTTTTAATCATTTTAATATGGTGTTGCTACTTGTGTTTATATTTGATTTTTGTATTTGAGGATATTCTCATTTCAAGTATTATATAAGCCAAAGATATTTAAAATCTGGATTGTTTTCCCATCTTGGGAAAATAAATAAAGAAGAATCCGTAATCGTCAATAGGTTTTTGATCCGTTTCTTCAATCGGCTTCGTTTAAAAATTGCACTATTTTAAATTGA
The DNA here is from genome assembly GCA_017140615.1 of Eucalyptus cladocalyx. Classification (NCBI taxonomy): domain Eukaryota; kingdom Viridiplantae; phylum Streptophyta; class Magnoliopsida; order Myrtales; family Myrtaceae; genus Eucalyptus; species Eucalyptus cladocalyx. Next base: position 35,906,508 of record CM029525.1, read on the forward strand.
GAGAGCATGTAAAAAAAATAAAGAAGTGAGAAACATATTAAAGAGCGATATGCAAAAACTATATTATTAACCTAAAGATGTTTCTTATGTTTCTTGTCGATTAATTTTGAGAGTTGGATTGGGAGGCGTCCATTAGAAATAATTGTTCACTGAACTTCATTTAAAAATTGAATTTTTGGGTTTTGTCAGAATTCCACTAAGATGTATGAATGTTCCTAAGGGTACATATATCCAATTTTCTAACTAAAGGTTAACAATATAATTAATAATTATTTCAAGAAGTGATTACCTCCTAAGGGTCATATGACAAAAGTCACAAAACCAAGGTGCTATTTTCACACCCATAAGGGAAAGGGAAATTGAATTCATTTTCTGTATTCATTTTCACAAGCCTCTCTCTCTCTCTCTCTCCTCTCTCTCTGTGTAGGACCCAGCAATCAGAATTTCATGGCTCACATCTTCTCACAGAAGATTCAGATCACTCAGCTCTGTACAGCATACACAACTAACAAAACCTGGCGTATATAGAGTCACAAATTCAGTGCCTTCACTTTGGTAAGCAGAAACCCAAAAAATGGCTGCTTTGTCCCTGCCTCTCACTCCTCCTCCATCGTTCACAACCCTCTGCTCTTCTCTGCATTACACAACCACCACCAAACTCAACCCCAGAAAACAGTTGACTACCAAGAAAAGGCACACCACCATTATAGTTAAAGCTTCAGAGAAGAAGGAAGAAACTGACGAAGACACACCAGCCTTCAATCCCTTCGGTTTTGTGACAGATAACCCGTCAAGCAGGGGCGCCATTCAGCTCCCTGAAAGCCCTGCCGAAGACGGCAATGTCGGCCAAATGATCTATGTAAGTGAAGTGAATTTCTTTATGCAATTGTATTTGCATGCCAGTATGCGATTTCTTGATTCAAGTAAAATGTCGTTCAGCTTGTTCATGTTGGTTCAATAATTAAAGAAAGGCGAGTTCATCGATGTTTTTTTGTATTCTTTTCGAACTGGCAATGGGATTTCGGTTAGTTCCATCTTTTGCTTCTACTATTGGCTTAGCGAATTTCGTCAAGTAGAAATTACATAATTGTTTTCTAGCTTTAACTGTCGCATCTCGAATAGATTTTTTTCATTTCTCGGAGTTTCTTGGAAGCATAATTCGGTTGTTCTTGAATTCTAGAGGATAGAGGACAAGGGAAAGGAATATGGCTCCTACATTAAATCTGGCAAGTTCAGATGGTTTGTTAGGGAAACAGGTGAATCTCTCTGTTTCTGCTGAATTGTTCTCGGATTTTCTTTCTTAATTCTTACAGCGCACTCTGATGAGTGAACATTACACCTTGAAGGGTCACCTGAGAGCCGGCGTGGGACAATTGTCTTCCTTCATGGCGCTCCGACACAATCTTACAGCTACAGAGTCATCATGTCTGAGGTCTCTAGCTTTCGTTTGTTATCCTGTGATAGTGGTAGCCTTAAAATTTTATAATTAATTCTTGATGGATATTTGAGGCTTATTAAGCTAACAATCTCCTTTTTACATTGGTGATGTCATGCCTTTTGTAGAAACTAAAATTAACTAGCACTTTTGAGGCTTGCTAAGCTTATGCTCTCTTCTTGGAACTGATACTGGCACATTCATAAGCATTTCTGCCAGAAAATTCTTCCTGGAAAGAGCTTTAATTGGCTTAGCGGGCATTACTGGAAAATCTTTTTGCATGCATATTGATCTTCAACTTTTGCCATCCTATTTCAGTTTCTAAAAGATGATTGCTTTCTTGTGGACTGAACAATAGATGTCCAATGTCGGGTTTCGCTGTTTGGCTCCCGACTGGATAGGATTTGGTTTCAGCGACAAGCCACAACCAGGATATGGTTTTAATTACACAGGTTCGTGACTTTCAAGCAAACAAGATTAAGGAACATTATTCTTCCTCTCATTAAGTTCGAGTATTCTGACATAAAATGAGGGTTTCCTGGCAGAAAAGGAATTCCATGAAGAGCTTGATAAATTACTCGATGTTCTGGGTGTTACATCCCCTTTCTTCCTAGTTGTTCAGGTTTGAACAAATTGATTTCTGGTCATATAAGACCTATGAAAATGATGGAGATTAGACTAACATAATTACATGATAAGCAACTAAAGGTTAAGTTTCACTTCAGAAACTCCACCTCTAACGTGTGCATCTGGTGTTTCTTGAAGGGCTTTCTTGTAGGTTCATTTGGACTGACATGGGCCTTGAAAAACCCAAGCCGGATATCGAAGCTGGCGATTTTAAACAGTCCATTAACGGCTTCATCTCCTATCCCAGGATTGTTTCAGCAACTGAGGTGACATTTTACACTACTTAGAAATGAGATGTTATTTATCATCTAAAGGACTACATCTACACTTTCATAAATTTTGACTTGAATTATTTTACTTGTCAGAAAGTGAGATTTGAATTATCCCAAACCATAGCATTTTGCCACCTAGCCAAATGATTGCAGTTTCTTCTGTTTCACCTCGTCTCTCTCTCTCTCAATTTTTACATTTTTTTATGAACAGGATTCCTCTTTTTGGTGAATTCACATGCCAGAATGCTGTGATGGCTGAGCGGTTCATTGAAGCAGGTAGCGCGTAGGTATCCAAGAAAGCATCTTATTCATTTTAGATGCCATCAATATATCCCCTGGATTTAAGAACTGTAATACTCTATTCTGCTTTCTTTGCTAAAGAATTATATTGTGCTTTAGAATATTGCTTATTACAGATTACATGGTTAACATATCAGACACCTGTAAAGATTTTCAGAGGAACTTAGCTGGTGCACTTTTTTCAACAGTTCATGAGGGCTTTAAGAGGGCTTTGAGAACGAGTGCAATGATAATATTCGGCATTGTAAAAGAGCTACCTTAGTTAGCTCTGGCAAGAAAAATAGACGTCCTAGGACTCCTAGTTAAACTTACTTTGCCTGAAAGTAGAAGAAACTACATTAGTGATTTTTTAATGGAAATATAGAGATCAAGTCTAAGTACAGGCATGGGTAGATGAAATGTGGAAACAACCAATTGACGAGTATCCTCTTAAAATGCAGTTGCCTATACTCCATAAAATTCTCTCTTTTGTATAATTAACCTGACAAATAAATATCTTGTCTTGCAGTTATGTTCTGAAGGTAGAAAAGGCAGATGTCTACCGGCTACCATATTTGTCAAGCGGTGGACCTGGATTTGGTTTGTAACTTGTTCTTGTTTTGCAATACTCTGATGAAGGTTCTCAAAATCCTGGAAAAAAACCTCAGAGTAGAAATAATATTATCTTTTGCACCAAAGACCGTATTCCGCCATCAAATTGACATTTCTGCAAGAGACATGGTCTCACTCGTGTCATCTGAATACAAAACATCAGTTCTAAACTCTGTGGATTTGATTGACGGGAGATATGAATGTATCTCAAATTCTCAGTAACTCAAAAAAAGCTGATAGAATAATCAAAGTTAAGAGGATTTAGTCATCAAGTTGGAAGATTTATGAATGCCTGTATTTGTAGCCATTGCGGCAGGAATAATTCTAACTTCCAAGCCTGAAGTCTCTTTTCTTTTGCTTTGACAAGCCTTGCTTGAAGCTGCAAGAAAAGCTAACTTCCAGCAAACAGCAACTCAAATTGCTTCTGGCTTTTCGTCTGGGAGGTATGATGTTCCCTAGCCTCTGGCCTATATTTTCTCCTCAGAGACTACTATGCAGCAACTCAGTATAAAATCTCTTGCTGCTGAACTTCTCTATCTTCATATCTTCTCACATTTTTCTATGCCACGACTTCATTATGGGCAATCATTTATGATCACTGCTGCTGTATTGATAGAACATAGTGTTGAGACAACAAATTGCCGGCAAGTTTCCATTGTTCCATCTGAGATTACCTTTTTTCTCTGCTTAATATTGCTATCTTTTTCCTCTCATAGCTGGGACAAACCCATATTGCTCGCATGGGGTGTATCAGACAAGTATCTACCGCAATCAGTGGCTGAGGAATTCCAAAAAGGAAACCCTTCAATGATCAAACTTAAGTTGATAGAGGGTGCAGGTCATATGCCACAAGAAGACTGGTGAGCTTCTCCAAGTTCTTAAGGTGATTGTAGCGTTAGCCGATTGTCTTTCTGTGTCTAGTTTTAACAGTTGCCATGTTCTCAGGCCTGAAAAAGTCGTGGAAGCTTTGAGGGTGTTCTTGCTATGAAGATATCCCGTCTTGATTGTCTTCCCTGTTAAAGCTTTTGCTACTCTTAAAGGTAAGTAGCTGATTCCAAGACTTGTGCTGGAAATTGCATACTATTCAGAAGTTCATTGAATCTCTGAGATATGCTTTTGTCACCACTGACAAGGACCATGTAAAATTCCAGTGGTAAATCGACATATTGTATGGCAGTGCAAAAACTGTATCAGAATTTGTTTTTCAGTGGAACCAGTGTTATACTTGATTTCATCTTGACATGGTAAACAAAACGCATTAATTGACCGTTGGTATATGTGGGGAATGCAGGACATTGGTCAGAACAAACAGATCAGATTTATTTCCCGAAGAGATTCTGATTTTCCAATACTCAAACAAATATCCGTCCTTATTTGCACAGCGTGGACCTCAGGAAATCACCAAGGGTGTGGCAGATTATTCATTCAACTCATTCTCATGGCATAACTATGATACAGTGACTGCTGAATTGTGAAGAACGCAAGCTCCAAAATCTGTATCATACGCATTATTTCTGGTCAAATAGTGAACATGTTTGCTTTAGGACGAATAGGATCTCATAATCTTTTGAAAAGTCACATTTGCAGTGAGAAGCACGTAACATGTGTAAGCACCCACAGCAAACTGCTTTCTCAACACCAAAAACAGAATTTAGTACAAAGGCCCTTGTGTACAAAATAAGGGCACAAGACACGAGAATCCAAAAGACTACTACCAACTCTTTCTGGCAGCTAAGGAACATAATAATCTCATCCAACCTGCCAATTATAGCAAAACAACCATCATATTTGATACTTGAACACATTTAAAGAATTGGAGGATTTCTTTTCCTGAACCAGTGAGCAAACTCAAACAAGTTCCTCGACATATCAATCTCTGCTGTGATGATCTTCGTGGCAGCAGAGAGCACAATATTTTGTCAATTTAAATTGCTAAATAGACGACATGTCAGAACTTGTACAATCGTGAATGAAAGGATAATTTCACTGAAGTCTTACAAAACATTATGTAGTTCTCATTACTTTCTCAAACATAGAAAAGAGTAAGAGATGGTCTATGATTCAGAATTCTAGACCCTAGTTAAGAAGACTAGCATAAACAGGCGGTGTCAATCGTCCGCATATGAATCGACCCGGACGATCTCTTATTAAAGTGAAGAATGGCATGAGCTGTGACGATGAGAGAATGGAAACTTAAAAAAATACGAACAGAACGTTAACTAAGTGGGGCATCAGAGAGAAAGATCAGCCAGATCAAATGTCCTTGAGACAGCCTTGCACCAAGAATCCACCTTCTTCTTCCTCAGTTCCTCATCTAATTTAGGATGAAAAGTAGTTGGGTCACTGCTCCTTGCTCCAGAATGAAAAATATCATCCTCTGTCCAGACACCAACAGCTAATCCAGCAGCATAGGCTGCTCCAAGTGCAGTTGTCTCTATGTCAGCTGGTCTCACAACTGGGTTTCCCAATAGATCCGCCTAAAAAGCATAGAAAACCACACTTAGTATAATAGATATCTTCAATAAGATCTAGGACAAAAAGAGTTTAGCTGCACTCTTGTTCATTCGGTTGGTCCACTGATTGTCCTTCCTGGAGGTGATGGGGTGTGGTTCTGGAGTTTGGGTAGGATTTGTTTACCAACTGCCTAATCTAACCAAATCTATTCAAGTAGTTCTTCTGAATCAACGGCTAAGGAGAGTGCCTAAACTGAGCTGGAGTGAAACAAATTCTTCAAACATGAAGCAATACAAGAAATTGTACTGTGAATCTTCCTCAAAAATTTCATGGCGCTGGTTTGTTTATATCTATAGATCCCGTGGATATGACCTATATTGAAAATTTTAACATTAAGAAGCAAATATCCCAGGTCGACTTATGTGTAAACAAATATGGAGCGCAAGTCATGAACATGACAACAGATGTGGGAAGCTCATTACCTGGATCTGCATCAAGAGGTTGTTGACAGTGGCGCCTCCATCCACTCTTAGCAAGAATTCCCCTTTCTCATTCTTAACCTCGCCCTTCTCTCCTGCATCCTTGTGCATGGAGTCCAACACGTCCTTCACTTGAAAAGCCATACTCTCCAGCACAGCTCGAGCAATGTGAGCCTTGTTTGTAAACCTTGTTATCCCAATGCAAACCCCACGAGCATCATCACGCCACCACGGGGCAAAGAGTCCGTTAAAAGCGGGCACAAAGTATACCCCTCCAGTGGAGTCAACCTGTGATGCCAACTTCTCAATCTCGCTGGCAGAACTGATTATCTCAAGACTATCTCTGAGCCACTGAACAGCAGCCCCAGCAATGGCAATAGAACCTTCAAGGGCGTAGTTTGTCGGTGCTTTTGGTCCGAGCTTAAAGGCCAAAGTAGTCAGAAGCCCGTGTGTTGAATTAACCATTTCCTCCCCGGTGTTAAGAAGAATGAAAGCTCCAGTCCCATATGTGCTTTTGGCCTCGCCCTTTCTACACGCCTGTCCCACCATCGCAGCATGTTGATCGCCGAGGCATCCCGAAATTGAAATTCCAGTAAGTGGCCATCCCTTGGCAATCTTGCCAATTATTTCAGAATTGCTGACAATTCTGGGGAGAATCTCTGGACGAATTCCCAGTGTATCTAACGTGGGCTTATCCCACTCAAGAGATTTGAGATTCATTAGCATAGTTCTAGATGCGTTCGATACATCAGTAACATGTAAACCACCCGCAGTTCCTCCGGTTAGATTCCATATCAACCAGGTGTCTATGGTTCCAAACAAAGCATCCCCTTCCTTAATAGCCTCCTTAACAGCATCCACATTTTCCATCAACCACAGAAGCTTGACTGCGCTGAAATATGTACTAATGGGCAAACCACAGGTCTCGACAAAATGGGTCTTACCCCCAGGCAGTTCTTTCTCCAATTTTCTGTAAGTAAATTAAAACGCGCATCAAAACTGTGTAATTCCCGTCATCAAATAAAAACAAGAATGCGAAGCGCAAAAATTTAGATTGGAAGTGTACTTGGCCGTCAATGATGTCGAACCCAGGATAGTGCAAATTTAGATTGGAAGAGAAGGACCAAAAATTAGCTGCATATGAAAGAAGGGGTTACCTGCAAATGGAGCTAGTACGAGCATCCATCCAAACTATGGCATTGTACAGAGGGTGACCGGTGGATTTGCGCCAAACAAGAGCAGTCTCTCTCTGATTAGTCAACCCAATGGCTTTCAGTCCAGCGTCCACATTGTGGCCATCAGCCGTGGCTTTGTCTACAGCCTTGGCCATACAGACCTTCAGAGTCTCCAGAATCTCCATCGGATCGTGCTCCACCCATCTTGCAACCAACACGCAAAGCACAGAACTTTACACACTCCGGGCAAGCTTAAAGACGAGTCGAGAAGAAAGGAAAGTTCCTTCCTTTGTATATCAAACACACTCGACAATCACCCTCGTGCTCTCTCACTCGAACCATTTCCACAACACGGTCTTAAACGGACGCGGATACAGAGCACAAACTCGCAAATTTGGAACTTTTAGAGAGAGAAAACGAGAGGGGGAGAGAGAGAGAGAGAGAGGGTACCCGGCATGAGGGCAGAACTGAGTGAACTCGACCTGGTGAGATCCGATCGAGCGGGCATTCCGATCGTAGATGATGAACCTGGTGCTCGTGGTCCCCTGATCAAGCGAACCCACATAAACCTGCTCTCCCGACATTGCCTTTCGCTCGTCCTTCGACCGGTCGCTGGCAACAGAGAACAGAGTACGTGTGCCAGAGAAACAGAGAAAGAGAGAGAGGAGAGAGACAAAAGGGTAGAAGCGGTTGCTGAACGTGGAGGGAGCTATGGAGTCACCGATCAATATATGTAGATGACGACCGGCTACACGATCCGAGAATTCAGCATGTAGAAATAGCCAAAAAGAAATTTTGAGAATTGGGGCGGGCTTTATCCATTCGCTTTAAGCATTTACCAAAAATGAAATCTTCCCACCTCTCAACAAGCCGACGAAATCATTCAATGCTCAACGCTGTCGCTGCGTCATCCGTTTCCGCGGCTGCCTTTTCTGGGTTAATTTTAGCGAGGAATTCTAATGGATGAGCCTCAGATGATGGAGAGTCAACGTCACGTGCACGATAACCATTCGTCCGCGAGGATCGGGGTCGAGGATTCTCTCGATTTCAATCCCGACATTTGGGGGGCGTTGAAAGATTGTTTTATCTTTATCTTCTTCTCGGACCAGGAATAGCGAAAAAGAAGAGGGGGAGTCTGTCGAATATGCGATCGATCGTGCAGTTGCGACCCAAAAAAAGAGACGAATCGACGAGGATCAGATCATCAAGCGGTGCAAACGAATTGGATAGAGATCTGGCAAACGGCGGAGGCGGCATCGGTGGTCGCCGCTCCCCGGCGGAAGATACGAGGATGTGCTGTTAATGACGGGACAGGCCTCCACGTGGGTCGCCCCTATTGGCTGATGGTTTTGACCGGCGGTGTAGTCAATGGCTTTGAGGTTGAGTAAGGGATGCGGAACTCCAATTGATAATCACGCGGGATCCGTGATCCCGTGAGCCTTATCCGACCGTCCCTTTCGACCTGAATTTGGCATTATCAATTTTATCATCTCAATAGAAATGAGATATATTCACTAAAGGACCTAGCAGTTTAGCTCATTTATCTAATCAATCGTATACATGCTTGATTAGCAAATCTTTTTCAAATTAATACCACAAAAAAAAACCTCCAATTATAACATTCGTGACAAATTTTCTGTAAATTAATTTTTTGTTTACTAAAGATCTCAAACTCATATACCCACGATAAATTCACCACAAACTAAAGATATCAAGTTAACACACTCATGATGATAATGTGAGAGCATTAAGTCAGAATACATATGGATATCAATTTAGAATATATCAATTATAGGTGTACATGTTTGGAATTTTGATGATCCAAAAATTAATTTAGATTCAATTTATTATGGATATACCAGTTTAAGATTTTTCATTATTTTATATGCCAAGTCATCCGGTGGGATCAGATAACTTCTGGATTCTGTTTAAAGGATCTATTCATCATGGAATTCCCGGGAGTTTAAACTTTGAAGGTCAAGCTTCCGCTCCAAACAAGAGCATAGAAAGTGGATCAGGCAGTCTCGTCATCGGACGTCACACGTTTGAAAAGTCAGAACCACGTCAACAAAGGCAACCACTAAGCGCTACCGAAAACAAAGGAGCTGCTTCAACAACCAAGGCAACCGATGAAGAAGCGTTGAACAACCTATTTTTATTAACGTTTTTGGGATAGAAGCTGCTTAACGGCCTTACCCAATGCCACCCACTCTGGTTGATACCTGATACCTTACCCAAGAAAAAATAACACGACTTTGGCTTACTACCCAAGCACTGTTGTACAAACTCCACTACATGTGCCCATTCATTCGCATAACCTTTTTATCATTTCATTATTTATCGAACGTCGATTCGGCTCAGCCTTCATCATGACATTCCGCCCTCAAACCATGCACCGTTCCTCTTGTTCCTCCTAGCCAAAGCTTCTACTCTGTAAAACGAGGGCCATCGCTTGCACTAGCGTCCCACATTAAGATTCACCCGATCTAATGTTTACCGGAACTTGCCGAGTGGGGGCGTGGCAGAAGAGAAAAGGAAACGAAGCACGCAAAAGAGGAGAATGAATCTTTTCTGGGGAGATGGGAATGCAATGTTAGGCCCAGCCCATAAAGAAGGCCCAGGAACTGGAAACAGAGTCTCTCTGGTCCACGGAAAAGGCCCAGGACCAGGAAACAGAGTCTCTCGGGCCCACGAAGAAGACCCAGGACCAGGAATCATTAGGTGCCCCGGGTGAAGGTTGTCTCTTTCCCATGATTGAATATTAAATTGCTGCGGATGGTCGGACAGCGTGCTTCTCGGAGAACCCAGAGATGCAATGATGCCCAATTTGCCGTTCCAGGAAAATGCCATCGTGCCACTCGCTCCTGCTTTCCAGGGACCGAGGGAGGAGGAGAATCTCATCATCGTTGCAATTGATTACGGGTGAAAAACCAAAGTTAGGCGAATAAACAAAGCGAGGATAGTTTGTCATCAATGCCCCTTGCAGGATACGTATTTAGTAATGTTGCTCAGTTGAGTTATGATGATATTCTCTAGATATAAAAGTGTGGATGTATCCAGAAATGATCGTGATATCAAGCTGGGGATATTATAATATAATGAAAAAATGGGATTGGGGTGATGGAAATGGGAGGCAATGTCGCAACAGGAAGCAAGGTATCTCATATTTTAGAACATCGATTTTTTTTTGTTTTACTAACGTTGAACTTCAAATTTAGAGTGGTAGGGATTAGCATTGAAAATGAGAAGCTATCCTCGATGCCGTGTTAGGAATGAAGAATTCGTTTATCTTTGAATTCTTTTTAGGGAAAAAGACTACCAAAAACTCATAACTTTATTCAAAATGATAAATTTACCCTTAATTTTTTTTTTGTAATATAAAAAATCCCAAACTTTACAAATCGCAACACATTTACCTCAAACTTTTTTTCATAAACAAAAAGCCCAAAACTTCTATTTGTATAACATATTTACCATAAATTATGAGGTATTTTGGTATTTTTATTTTTAATTTTTTTTTTTTTTATTTTTCTTCTTCTTCTCTCTTCCCTCCATCAGCCATGGCAAAGCTAATGGAGGGAAGTCAGCAACATCAAGCGAGGGTTGCCCTCGCTGGCGTCAAGCAAGGGTTGGTGAGGGCAACCCTAACTAGCCTAGGCAAGGGTGGCCCTCACCCGACATCGGCTTAGGGCAGCCCTTGTTAGACGTCGGCTTTCCTTCGCCATGGCCAGAGAAAAGAGAGAAAAATAAGAAATAAAAAGAGAAAAATGCCCATAGTTAGATAAATGCGTCACATTTTATAAATTTTGAAATTTTTCATATCATAAAAAAATTTGAAATAAATTTATCACTTTAGATAAAGTTTAAAATTTTTATTAGTGATCTTTTTCTCTTCTTTTTATAAAATATCCAATCGATTCCTTCCTTTGTTCGATTGCTTTTCTTTTCGTCGTCGGTCATTCCATTGAAAAATCAAAGGAAAATGCAGACATGACCGTTGAAGTGCCGTGCTGTCACAGCCCTCGGCAGAAACCTTCACAAAAGTATTTTTCCTCGTGGCGACATGCGGTGCAAGGCCGAGCACAGGATCACTAGGTTTGCAGCTGCACGCCACCGAGCTCGCATGTTGTCAAGGTACGGATCTTTCCCTCTCTCTCTCTCTCTCTGGTTTTTTATTTTTATTTTTCGATTTTAAGTTTTTTTGTTCTTTATCGGACGTGGACAATTTATCTAATCACAATTATTGGGGCACCAACTTGGTACTCCACTCCGGCATTTTCTTTCGTATAGTCGATCGAATATCTAACATGAAAAGAATCACAAAACTTAAAAGAAGAATTCAACAAATGAGGAAGTTTTAAACTTATAATGGGATTATCTGCGACAATATTTCTACTTTCGCTTTTAAGCTTTATGCTTGAGCTAAGTTTTGCAATGTACCTATTTTGACTTTTTGTTAACATAGACTGTCATAACATATAAATGTGGCCACGTAGATTTTAATATTTCGAATTTTGATGGAAAAGTAAAACATTTTTTCACTAAATTCAACCCAAATATTTATGAGACATGAGTGTTTGGCACCATCAAGGAGTGGAAAAGCATTTCTTTTCTCATTGCTATGGGGGAGTGAGACAATAATTTAAATTTGATCTTATAAGCATCACAACCAACATGTTCGTCTAGACTCAGCTTGAGCCACAAGGGCCAAACACATCTTTGGTGTAGGCTTAGTAGGAGCATAAATTTATAGGATACAATAGGAGTGATCAGTTCTCCAGTCCAATCCGATTCCACCTAAGAACTAGTGATCAAACCAATCTCCATTTTTTGAGATTGAAAACCGAACCAGACAATCTTAGAATTAGGAATCGAATAAGACTGATCGATCTGGTCTAATGAAACTAGTCACTTAACAAAAAATATTTAAAAATTATGAGTTATTACTATTGTAGGTTCTATCACTTTTTTAAAAAAAAAAAAATACATTTTTTGAAAAAAAGTAAGTTCAATTCAATTTAGTTTCCCCAGGACTAGGAATTGGATAGAAAATCGCTAAATGGAACTAAGAACAAGACTAAGACCCTTAGGAACCAGACTACACCGACCGGTTTGGTCCAATCTAGGTGGTTCTTGGTCCAATTGGTTTGATATACTCACCGTCATGGTCCAATCCCAACTTATTAAGATTGACCAGAGTTTGACTAACACGGAAAATTGTTACATATGTTTTTTTCGCAATGAATGGCTCTAAGCTACAATTTGGGCTAAATGTGATGATCTAATCGTGTCGGTTTGGTGAGATGAAACGTGGGATAAAAAAATCTATAAATGATTCAAATGCTCATATACATCTTAAATCTCAATGGTGATGCCAGATAAAAAAAAACTCTGAACGATTCGAATGCTCAAATACATCTTCACTTTCAATGATGAAATGATGGGTTTTATGCGGATTCTATCGATGTAATCGTGGGAGGCATCCACCACTCGCGTGACACGCGGAAATGGTTTAAAGCTGGAAGTTCGAGTTTGAGCGGGAGCCAATCCAAAGGTTGGAAGGGTGGGGAGGACCACCGGACCAACCTTGAGAGGCGAGTCCCGGGGGGGCCCCGCCGGCACCACCTTCTATGCAATTTCTGGCAGGTGCACCACCATCCTCTGTCCCCGTTCCTTCAAGGCGAAGCAGACAAACTGCAGCCATTCGCTAACTTCCAAAACACAAGTTGCGCTAGCCCTACCCCCGCCACGTCACCTCCGAACATACTTGCAGCCTCAATTAGATGCCCTCAAATTACGTCAAAAAAAAAAAAAAATTTACGTTGTCAATCACGCTCGACGATCGCATCTGATGTGAAGAAAACGGTACGATTAAGAGATGGAAATTCCTATTAATTTGATAACACAACGAGTCTATTGACAACCTACAAACCATTACTCATGATCAAATTATAATTTTGAAAGTGACAATTGATGCATCTGTAGACTGTAGCCATCACACACAATGCATTAGATGATTGGATTCATTGATTGTAAATCAATTGGGAATGTAATTTTTATTGTATGAGTAAGGGATATTTATAAAAATGATTTATGAATTTATGCTCATCGTGTATAATCATCCATAAATTGTAACTTTCCTACTATGGTCATTAGACTTTAGTCCAACGTGCAATAGCATTCTCAATTTTTAGTTTGTTCAATGCAAATTTTGAAGTCTAACTTAATGTGCGACGTTGAATTTGAACTATTAATTGCTCGATACAGCCTCTAAACTTTTAATAATGGATCATCCAGCCCATGGACTATAATGCAAATATTTAGTATCGTTCTTAGATTTGAATTAATGGAATGATAATATTGAATACTTTCATTTAATTTATGGAATAAATCAATATATATTAAAAGTTCAGAGATTATATTAAATAAATTAAAAATTCATACAAAATATTGTGCATTGAGTTATAGTTTAGCAATCACGTTAAACAAATTGAAAATATAAATTGAATATATAAAGACGAATCAAAATTCAAGAATTGATTGTGTTATTTTCCCAAAATCATACCAGACCCACAAAAGAAGGGCTAATCTCTTGGGAAGTAATAATCACCAAGGGCAGAAGGAAAAAGAATCTCCCAGCAAATGAAAAAGTTGAAGAGGCCTGGCGGGTTATCCAATTGAGGTCGGGAATGGGATGCTCAGCACGCCATTCAACATTAGTGATGTCAAATGGACTCACGAGGCGTCCCCAAAAATCCCTCTCATGACATCGACACGGAGGCATCAATACTCTATTATTAAAACATGCTCGATACCACGCTCAAGATTCTACTCATCAACGCATTTTTCGTGACTCGAGCTTGAAAAATCCCTCTTGATAAATGGAAAATTAACCCCATAGAAGAATTCAGAAAATTAATCAGAGTCGCATTACTACAAATAAATAGATTCGAGTTCCTTGGAAAAATCGATACTGGAATGAGGTGCTCTCTTGGGCTCGAAAGTTCCTAACCGATAATGACTTCTATCATAGCATAATTCGGTTCTCCTTCGGAGCTCTTTGCCATCTCATCCGGAAGAAAATGAATGCAATCATATTTAGAGGTGACTCCCTTGTGGTCCCGGCGCTTGAAAATCACCTTATTAAGGTGGTTAGAGACAAAGCCATCACCCTTAAGAATGTCTCTCCTTCTCCGAGGAACAAAAGACTTCAAAGAGGATGGGGCTTCGATTCGGTGGTGTTTCTTAGTGGATCCGATCCTTAGACACTACTTGCTGTCTCTCATTTCCGTTCCGCATTCTAAGGTTGACGACTGGAGGTTCGGTGGTTCCATCCTTCGCCGGCGCTCCTAGTTGTTCTTCGTGTTTTCCTAGCGGGTTAATGCCCTTGTCCTTTTTTCATCGGTTCCCCTTCACTTTTGCCAATCGGCTAAGAGCGTAGGTTTTGGATCCGATTTTTTGTAATTTTGTCCATGCTCTATAAAATTATTACCTTTACCAAAAAAAAAAAATAGATTCGAGTTCTCCATTGTAGATTTTTTAAGCAATTCAGAATTAAGATAAGTACGTCGACGAGAAGACAGCAATTCAAGCACATCTCATCCTTAATGGCAGAGAGATTATACTTGGTTTTTCCATTTGTGCCGGATATGTATCCCCATCAATCGCATGGAATTCGTGGAAAGTAGCACCGCGGTTTAGACAAAGTACGTAGGACTAAAGGAACGAGCATTTAATTTAAAGCGAAAGATGTCGGATGGAGGTCTTCCACACGGGAAAGCGAGAAATCCCCTTCCGACATTGATGCGTCCAATATACGCCGCGAGATTATCGCCACCCTCGCCTCCACCGTCTGATCATCCTACTCCCGAGCGACTCCCCAACCTCTCGTGAATCCGACGGACGGCATCGAAAGGCCTAGATCGTCACCCTAGCACGAGACGCAGATTACTACTACCCTCCCAATTCATGGAACTCTCGCCATTTCCCATATAAACCGAGCACACTCCCCGTTTCACTCCTCTCTCTGCATCTCTCTGTCTCTCTCTCTCTCTCTCTTTGATAGGCGTTGAGTCCAGAGATTCCGGCGACCGTAGCCTAGGGTTCCGGCGAGCATGGCGTTGCTCTCACCTCTCGCGACGGAGATCGCGATTCCGGCCTGCGCCGTGGTCGGGATCTTGTTCTCTCTGGTGCAGTGGCTCCTCGTGTCGCGCGTGAAGCTCACCCCGGAGCCCCGCGCCCCGTCGTCCTCGTCCCCCGGCAGCAACAACAACAAGAACGGCTACGGCGAGCACCTCATCGAGGAGGAGGACGGCGTCAACGACCACAGCGTCGTGGCCAAGTGTGCCGAGATACAGAGCGCCATCTCCGAAGGTGACTTTGCGCAGATCCTATAGCTTCGCGACTTGTCCCCCTTGCTAGAATTTTTCCGTTTTGGTGTGCTCTGGTTTTATAGTCCTAACTTCTTCTTTTTTAAAGATCTTTAGAGTAAAGGTCGCAGCCCTTAATTCACGTTCGTTGTCCGAGAATGAAGTAGATTTGATTTTCTGGGCTTGCTAACCTCTCCTTTTTTTTTTCTCTTTGCTGGGCTGGGAGAGGTTAGGATTTAACACCCCTTCTCGACATGTCTCTCTCAAACTGTTCATGAACAGATTTTTTATTTTATTTTTTGGAGGTCAATCTCGCATCTCATCGAGCAAAAGCAACAAATTTGAAGTCTTGTAATCAGATGAGAACCGAGCAAAATTACGAGCTTTTGCTGCTTGGGATGTGAGTAAATCTTTAGGGTTTGCAACAGCCGCTAGAGCTTCGAGTAACGCATCTGAACAGAGTAGTGTTATTATGATATTCACTCGTGCAGATCTCTGCTTGGGTAATTTAATAACTTTGTTAGGGAATGGTGGGTTGAATAATGTTGTTGTCTTCTTTGGGGTTTTCCCTTGGGAGGAGTGCTCAACCGGTGGAGCTCTTATCCTTTTGGGTTTCTGCCATCCGGAGGAGTTGTAATTATTTTCGTCTTCATGCACATGAAGTTCGCGGTTCCTCTGGATTTAGCAAAACGCACGTGCGGTGCACGTGGACCTTGTGACGGTCGGTTTGGGCCGTGGGCCCCCTTCTGGGGTTGTCGTCTCTTTTGCTCACCCACTTGCTGCGGGCTCCCATGGGACTGGGAGGCAAGCTCTTTATTTTATGGCATGGCAGGACAAGCGATGTATATAATATAAGCTGCTTCAAAGTATATTTGATTAATGTTTTGGAATATGATCTGAATCATTGCATTTTGGAAGATGAATTTGGTTTTATTAGGCCAAGAACTGGTTGAGTAAGTCATGCTCAGTGTCGCATTTTGGATATGCGTGCATACACAAAAATTGTTCTCAGTCAATTTGATTCGATTTATCTATGTGTTACATTAGGTTCATTTTTTTTTTCTTCCATCCGTTTTGTGTTAGTCATAGAAGCTTGGTTTATGATGCTAATGACTCCACGTCTAGTCAATTAAAAGTAGGGTCATAATTATTTTCGTATTTAATTGGCTTCAGTAGAAGCATTGTCGTATTAAAAGGTGATGCTGAGGATGTACAACCTTCTATTCAAAAGTATTTGTTGAATTTGTCAGTGAATGTGTTTCAAGTGGTCCAGAATACTTATCTTTGGAGATTGTCCTTTTTTTTTATTATTTGGTCGTACTTTTGAGGAAACACTAATTCTGTGGGATTAGCTGAGAATGTATAGGCAATGAACAGTTCTTATATATCTCTAAGGTTTTCTTTTATGTTACATTCTTGCTTCTTCTAACTAATGTCCTTATAGGTGACTCTGTTCATACCCATTTCTTTTCATTCTGATTTAAAAAATCTTTGAAAGTCGAGCATTACCAGTTCTCTTGTGATATTAATTTTATATTCGTATCATTTTTTTCCGATCATTTCCCCTGTTCACACCCATTTCCTTTTCTAGTTATAATATCTAAGTTAAGTTCTAAATTTAGTTCTGATTATCTTCTTCAGGTCTAACCTTCTGTTTGCTATTTTAGGTGATAATCTGATTCTAGTTTCTTCGTTTGTTTCTAATGCTTTAATTTAAAGTAATGTTAAGATGTGTTTACAATAATATTCTGGGTCTGGGATGATGTACTTTATATTCGGTTCTTTTTATTCAATTAATAGCAGAACTGTGTGCTTTTGTCATTCCTTTTCCCATCTAGTCTGACGAATTGTGTTTTTGTCACTCTTTGACTGTCTGGCCTGCCAAAGGTGAATTGTAACAGAAACCATATCATCTTTGAAGTTACTCTTTTGGAGGCACTCTAGGTTAGGCTTTTTTAATTCTTGTTAACTAGGTTGAACAAAACTAGGCAATGGAATGAGTACCTGGATTTAACTAATTTATACCTTATTTTTTTGTCACACATAATGTAAAATGTCAAGATTCAGATTTGTTGCTTTATTTAATTAATAGAGATCCTAAGTTGTTTATGATTGTAACAGGTGCGACATCTTTTCTGTTCACGGAGTACCAGTATGTTGGAGTTTTCATGGTTGCTTTTGCGGTTCTAATCTTCCTCTTCCTTGGCTCTGTTGAGAGCTTCAGCACCCAAAGCCAGCCTTGCACGTATGACCCTTCAAAATTGTGCAAGCCTGCACTTGCCACTGCTGCTTTCAGTACAGTTTCATTCCTGCTTGGTGGTTTCACCTCAGTTGTCTCTGGTTTCCTTGGCATGAAAATTGCTACCTATGCCAATGCAAGGACTACCTTGGAAGCAAGAAAAAGCGTCGGAAAAGCTTTCATTACTGCTTTCAGATCTGGTGCAGTTATGGGATTTCTTCTTGCTGCTAATGGTCTTCTTGTGCTCTATATTGCAATCAATCTGTTCAAGTTGTACTATGGCGATGACTGGGAAGGTCTTTTTGAGGCCATTACCGGTTATGGTCTCGGTGGTTCTTCCATGGCTCTCTTTGGAAGAGTCGGTGGTGGAATTTATACCAAGGCTGCTGATGTTGGTGCTGATCTGGTTGGAAAGGTTGAGAGAAATATCCCAGAAGATGATCCAAGAAACCCAGCGGTATGTCCTTTCGTACTGTGGCTCCATCTCCTAAGTATATCATTCACTTTTAATCATAATTGGGGTTGACCTTCATCATTCAGGTGATTGCTGATAATGTTGGTGATAATGTTGGGGATATTGCCGGTATGGGGTCTGATCTTTTTGGCTCTTATGCTGAATCATCCTGCGCGGCCCTTGTTGTTGCTTCCATCTCTTCTTTCGGAATCGATCATGACTTCACCGCCATGTGTTATCCCCTGCTGATCAGCTCTATGGGTATCCTTGTATGCTTGATTACAACTCTCTTTGCAACTGACTTCTTTGAAATCAAGGCGGTGAAGGAAATCGAGCCTGCATTGAAGAAGCAACTTATTATTTCCACTATTCTAATGACTGTCGGAATAGCTATTGTTAGCTGGATTGCTCTGCCTTCATCATTCACAATTTACAACTTTGGGTCGCAGAAAGTTGTGAAGAATTGGTAAATTCTTTAGTGATATCTTATCTCTTTCTGATCATAAATGCTGCTTTCTTCTAATACATTATATCAGTACATTGAGCATATGTAGTCACTAATTATGGTTGCGATCTTGCAGGCAGCTGTTCTTGTGTGTTGGTGTTGGTCTTTGGGCTGGGCTAATTATTGGGTTTGTCACTGAATATTATACCAGTAATGCCTACAGGTACTAAAATTGCTAAAGTTAATGAATAATATAAGTCTTTACGACTGCTAAAGTTAATGAATAATATAAGTCTTTACGACTGTTGATGATGATGTGCTGACCATGTGGTGATCATTTTCTCTGCAGCCCAGTCCAAGATGTTGCTGATTCCTGCAGAACTGGTGCTGCGACTAATGTTATTTTTGGCCTCGCCTTGGGATATAAATCTGTCATTATCCCAATTTTTGCCATTGCCATTAGCATTTTTGTGAGTTTCAGTTTTGCTGCCATGTATGGAATTGCTGTGGCTGCCCTTGGAATGCTAAGTACCATTGCCACTGGATTGGCCATAGATGCTTATGGTCCCATCAGTGATAATGCTGGAGGTATTGCTGAGATGGCTGGCATGAGTCACAGAATTCGTGAGAGAACTGATGCCCTTGATGCCGCTGGCAATACTACTGCTGCCATTGGAAAGGTACAGGCGATCCTTCCATGTGAATATAGTAACTGACCCTGTCCTGCTGTTCTTTTAGTGGCTTGTCGTGATAAAATCTGTAATGTAGCAGAGGAAAGGTTGTCTCTGTATAGGAATTTTTTTGTGAGACCACGTTCATATCATCCAGAGTTGTGCACATTGCCCAGTTATGTTTTTTTGTCACCATAACTGACTAAATATATTGGTGAATTATGCTAGTCTTTTTTAATTTAAATGTGTAGGTTAATCTATCATTCTTAATATTAGCCTTATTGTCAAATTCTACTTTACTCTTATTTAAATGTAATATTTGATCTACTTTTTTCTCTCTCTTGGTATGTAGGGATTTGCCATTGGATCAGCTGCCCTGGTGTCTCTTGCTCTGTTTGGTGCATTTGTGAGTCGTGCAGCAATTTCTACTGTTGATGTCCTGACACCTAAGGTCTTCATTGGTTTGATCGTGGGTGCCATGCTTCCTTACTGGTTCTCTGCTATGACAATGAAAAGTGTCGGAAGTGCAGCATTGAAGATGGTTGAGGAAGTCCGCAGGCAGTTTAACACCATTCCAGGGCTCATGGAGGGTCTTGTGAAGCCTGACTATGCTACATGTGTCAAAATTTCAACCGATGCATCTCTCAAGGAGATGATTCCACCTGGTGCCCTTGTCATGCTTACACCACTTATCGTTGGGATCTTCTTTGGTGTGGAGACGCTGTCTGGTGTTCTGGCTGGCTCTCTTGTTTCTGGTGTTCAGGTAATCTTTACCAAAACAATGTCTATCTATTTTGGTAGTTTAAATTGCTCGAGGTATATCTCTTGGTAGAATGGTTGTTGAACTGGGTTAAGATAATGCGGTTTCTTTATTGTTGAACAAAATTTGTTTGGGTCGGTGAACTAGGTTTGCTGATTAATGCTCTTATCATCAGATCTGTGACAATGTTGGAGCGTCACATTGGTTGTCTCATTTTGAAGTTTTTTAACTGATGAATATTGCTTGTTGGGCTTGGTTCTAAACAGATTGCAATTTCGGCATCCAACACTGGTGGAGCATGGGACAATGCAAAGAAGTACATTGAGGTAGGCAGCTGCTCCGACTGCTCAAGAGCTAGTTTTGTTGATATACTTGTATGCTGTGGTTCAGTGACCTGCTTAGAAAAGTAATGTTACCTTACAGATTTTTTTTCCTCAATATCTTGATATATATATTTTCAGGCTGGTGCTTCGGAGCATGCGAGGACCCTTGGCCCTAAAGGGTCAGAGCCTCACAAGGCTGCTGTTATTGGAGATACCATCGGCGATCCACTGAAGGACACTTCAGGTCCATCACTCAATATCCTCATCAAGCTTATGGCAGTGGAGTCGCTCGTGTTCGCTCCCTTCTTCGCTACTCACGGTGGTCTACTCTTCAAGATATTCTGAGGGAGGGATTGGAAGACTTCCTTTTTGTAGCGGCAGCATCATCATGAACTCAATTTGCCCTTGGCATCTATTCTGCATTAGTTCTCCATAATTTTAGCGATTCTGATTCCTAAGGATGATGATGATGATGATTATGATGATTAGGAATTTATATTAACATGCGAATCTCAACGTACGTTTTAAGGTTGAACCTGGCAAATTTTGATTCATGGACCAGGATTCTTCACTTTTAGTGTATTTTTATGTTTTCCCCTTTTTACTGTATCGATGCCTTTTTCCATTCAATGGGGGTCATTTTTCAGCTGATGATCTTCGCGGTCTTGCTTTTGATGTCTATATAACTCGAATGGTGGTCATGTTTGGAATTATCATATCCTTCGAATGAAGAGTGTGGTCATCTCTCCTCCTGTGCTGAGATCACCTCACACCGGAGGAAGATTAAGGGACATTTCTGTGCATTTTCCTTGCGGGGGGACGATTCCCCTTGTATTTGACTTGCCGGATCCTGATTTTTCCTGCTATTACTTGAGACCCCCATCGTCCAATGAGAACGACCACCACCACCCTTCGTTAAAGATGTTGTGGTTTTTCTCTGAGAAACTCTAGAAGTGGTCCTGCAGAATAAGGAAAGTTGATGCTACCGCTTGATGGATCTGTATTGACAGAGAACTGAGAGTTCATTCATCAGGCTTTGTTGTTAAGAACGGTGGATGCGCGGCCATTCTTGGTATGAAAGGGTGCAAATTTATGTCGGGCGGAAATGTCAATGTTCTTGATCGTCCGGTCCTCAGAGTCCTTACCTCAGAGTAGAGGCTACCGGCCATTCTCGAGTTTTTACCATACGGGGTAAACTCCGGAAAATCATTTACGGTAAAAGAAAGATATCCCTGCATATTTTTTTCCCAAACGCACGCATGGTAAATTTGAGAGGCAATTGAGTTTGTTCATTTTTAAGCAACTCTCTCAATTTTCAGTTTCCCCATCTTTGCCAGCCAGGGTTCTCTCTCTCTCTCTCTCGACGCAGAAAGAATGCCGCCGTTTTCCTCCACACAGCTTTTTCAAACCACCGCCTCCCACGTGCCCCCGCTCCTCCGTCCGCTCTCTCCCTCCGCGCCGCCGCCGCCGCCGCCGAAACTCCTCCGCTGCAGCCTCAAGCAGCCCCTCCGCGTCCGGTCCCTCGACGCCGCCCAGCCGTACGACTACGAGGCCCAGCTCCGATCCCACTTCCACGAGTCCTCCTCCCTGAAGATCGCCATCCTCGGCTTCGGCAACTTCGGCCAGTTCCTCGCCAAGACCTTCGTCTCCCAGGGCCACACCATCCTCGCCCACTCCCGCTCCGACTACTCCGCCGCCGCCGCCGACCTCGGCGTCGCCTTCTACCGCGACCCGCACGACCTCTGCGAGCAGCACCCGGAGGTCGTCCTCCTCTCCACCTCCATCCTCTCCACCGAGCGCGTCCTCCGCTCCATCCCCTTCCAGCGGCTCAGACGGAGCACCCTTTTCGTCGACGTCCTCTCGGTCAAGGAGTTCCCCCGCGACCTCTTGCTCAAATTTCTGCCCGCCGAGTTCGACGTCCTGTGCACGCATCCCATGTTCGGGCCCGAGAGCGGCAGGCATTCGTGGGCGGGGCTTAGCTTCGTATACGATAGGGTTAGGATTGGGGACGATGAATCGAGGGTCGATAGGTGCGAGAAATTCTTGGATATCTTTGCCAGGGAGGGTTGTCGGATGGTGGAGATGAGCTGCGCCGAGCACGATCGGCACGCGGCCGGGTCGCAGTTCGTGACTCACACCGTGGGAAGGGTGTTGGAGAAGTTCGGATTGGAGTCGTCGCCCATCAATACCAAAGGGTACGAGACCCTGTTGGAATTGGTGGAGAACACGTCGGGGGATAGCTTCGATTTGTACTATGGATTGTTCCTGTATAACGATAACGCGATGGAGCAGCTACAGAGGTTGGACATGGCGTTCAAGTCGATACAGAATGAGCTGTTTGGGCGTTTGCATCAGATTTATCGGAAACAGTTGCTTGGCAATATGGAGGGGGCCAGAGAATCAGGCATGACGAAATCCATGGTTCAGAAGTTGCTCTCTAATGGTGCTCCTCCACATACCGAAGCTCCATCGGATCCTGACATCACTACATGATTGAATACCTGAAAATGTCGCCTGTTGGCTTGCCTTGAGCTGCATTGTGAAAGATTTTTCCTTTTCTGTGTTAGGCAGTCAATACAATCGGTTGTGGCCTTTTGTCTATCTATTGATATGCCATATCTGTTCATCTGGTGATTAATGTGTACACTGGAGAGGTAGTCAGCTAGTAGTTTCAAGACTTTTTCCGCGTCTCTTAGAATAGATCATCTTCTGTGTTGGCAAGTGATATTTGATTTTTATTACGCAATAAATCAATGATTCCAGTATGTCTCCAAAAATGTCCAAGATACTTCTTTTTCTTTCGAATTGATGCATATGAAATGTTTGGAGATGAGCAAAGTTTCTCGTTTAAATGCTCCAGTAGTTGAGAGCAATTCAGAGAAGCAGAACAAAAGAAGGATATGCAGGACAGCAAGGAGTTGGGAACAGTCCCTCGTGAGAAGGCAGAAGCAATATGTGGTGTTGTCCAGGCTACGAACCTTTTCACACAAGTGCTTCTTGGAAGTTCGGATGGTTTTGCATCTTCACCAGAGCACATCTCCTGATTTATAGGTCACTCTCACTACTCTGAAGATGTATTGCAAAATGGACATAGATCGCAATTTTGGCATCTGACTCAGGTGGAGCGTGTGACAATGTGATGAAGTAAATTGAGGTATGCAGCTGCTCCAACTTCTCAAAGCTTAGTTTTTTGTTGATGTACTTTTCTGTGGTGGTTCAGTGACCTGCTAAGAAGAGTTTCACACGAGAGTGCCCACCCGCCAACCCCTCCCATTCTTTCAATGACGCTGCCTTTTCCTGAACGCATTTTTGAAGCTGAGATTACCTACATGGCAAAATGGGGTTAAGCTGAATGCCTTATGTAAAAAGTTCGGTAAGAGATGGGGGGAGCTGCAGCGCCACATTTATAGTACCATTGAGATCATACAATCTCTCGGGTCATACCACAACAATGTAATATGCAATGAATCTTTTTCCTTTTTGAAGTTGAAGTAGGAAACAGGAACTAGCGCAAAAGGTCAGCTAGTCTTTCCTGACTAGTTTTTCCCCTATCATACTGCAATTTCAAGAGTTTCGGCCACCATCACGGTGTGGAATGACGCTCGTGCCTGTCTTGACCATGCAATGTTAAAATTTGTTTCTCTCACACTCATCCATGTACAGTTTTCACCGAGAGATTCACACGAACTGCATAACCTTGCATTCTTCGTTGGCTTACCTGTGGACATTCCATAAGTAAAAGCTAATTTAAAGCACGCTTGGTCTGATCAGGGAACTTTAAACTTCGAAGCTCATGGCAAGGGAGGAGTTGTCACAGCTTTAGAGCAAGAGGGTCAACCATCAAGTTGAGATTACGAAGGTCGTATGAAAAACAATTGTCGAGCTAGTTTTGACTTTACTGGGCGGTTGACTATGGTCGGATGTGAGAACTTCCTCGAGACGTTGGGGAGAAATCAGTTCACTTCAACAGTTTCGAATATGTTTTAGCCCATATAAAAAGCAGTTTTAGAGTGTTAAGATGGACAATTGCGGAACCCTTTTCCTGTGTAAGGTATGCATTCTCATTTGTCTTCTGATTTCAATAGAAAACATTGACGGTTGCCATCACGTCTTCCTTGGCTGTGTATTAAAAAAGGTTTGAATTGTGCCTCAAATGAATCAAGAGATTACATGATTGGTCATGTTGCACGAGCAATATCAAGAAAAAGAATGAGAGTGTTTGGTCTTGGCCATTCAAAGCACGAATGTGACATCATGATAATGAGTTGAAAGCTGCTTAAACATTCGGGAGATAACAACTTTATTAAACTAAAAATTCAGATTTGACTTCACTTGAGCAGAGCATATATGTGGTCTTCCATCGTCGCTAACGCACCCAGCGTATAGATGAAGAATCGTTCAACAAGGCGATAACATGCACCGTGCATCATCAATCGAAACTACACAAGACCATACTTAAATATGTATGGACCATCTATCGGTGCTAATAATAGAGACGCAGTAGTTGAAAAGCCAGGACCATAAAGAAGAGCATCGACTGTGGAGGCAGGATCGATGCTGATGCTGATGCCAATACTGATGATCCGGTCGGCGGAGCATGCGTGGTGACCACGGTCTGTGGGGAAGGATACTGTGGAGAGCACAGAGAAGCCCTGGAGGACTCTATCAAGCAGTTTGCAAGCGTTGGGGTTAAAATAGCTGGGGCAAAATTTCAAGCAGTATTGGTTTAATTAAAACGCCATTGTTGCGCAAGAGCAGATAGTTTCTATGAGACGGGAACTGGAATTGCATACGCTGGTGATGCGTTCCACCACTTCCTGTACCAAGTCATATTTATCCCAGTCGTCTTTAAAAATCTGGAAAGCTTTTCTCGCAATTCCTTCACCTCCTCCAGTTTGCAAAAGTTCCCGTCTCAGCTCCCTTGGGACGACTCTACAAATTTCATGATGTAAAGGTAAGGGAAGTGCCAAAGTAACCAAACGTGATAATGCATCGTACTTAAGGGACTGTTTTCTCCACGCATACGTGCAATGAACAGAAATTTTAAGAAGATTGATGAACTATTGGATCAGGAAAAGTGCTTATGCGAAAGCATCATCCTGAAAGGCCACGGCTTCTGGAACGATCAAGGCATTGACTGCACAGATGGCCATCACTCTGATCCCGAAGCTCTCGTGCCAGTCTTTCTTTCTGTCCAGGGGGATTGTAAAGTGATGCAATCTCGAACTCCAAGCTCCTGGGGAGATAATACAGTAGCTACCGCAATGATAGAGAAGAGGCTGAAGAAGTGTGGGATCATCATCTTCAATGCGTCTTTGCATAGACTCTGTGCTTCGTTTCCAGAAAAGGATGCTCGCCATTAAGCAAGGTCAGCTCATGGATGTGGTTCTTGTGTGTAGCCAGTGAAACGATGGAGAAGATACTGAAGACGTGTGCGGTCGTCATCTTCACTGGATTCGCGCACAGTTTAGCTCATTCATTCCAAGCTCTTATATTATTAGGTATGAATATGTGACGAAAAGGACAATAGATTGATTTTTCAAGAATACAGAAGTGCCTAATCACATGATATGCGCAACTCTTTGGACTGATGGCCATTTATCAGCGGAGAAAGTCCTGTGCTCCATTGGTCCACCTGCCATTTTTCAATGCCGGAGACCAAGCTTTCAAAGCCTGGACATAGACATACTGTTTCCATTAAAATGGAGTTCGTCTTTACTTGTTTTACAAGCCTCAGCAGACACGTCCGGAGGAGTTGGACGTGATCCTTTTTACGAGGCTCTATAAAAATGATCCGAGAAAGATATCGGGCGTGGGCTAGCATTCATGCTTGTTCACGCCGTTCCATTAATGCACGCTCTTACTAAAATAGAAGTCATAATCCCATAAGAATATTTAACAGATAGAGAGTTTACAAGTGTTAATACTGAGTGACAATTTACTTTCTTTTCTGAGGAGAATACGCAATGTGAGACCTTTTGAAATCCCTACTTTTTGGCAAGATAAGTCTTCGTTTATCTTGACACACTATGATTACGTAGCTCTAGCGATTGCAATTCCATTCAAATATTCAAAGACTAAAATTGGAATATCCAATTGAGATATGTATTTATACAAGCCCCTTTCATCAATTGATAATCAAATGGCAAGGCTTAATTGTATCTCTTACAAAGCTTTAGAATTACATTGTTTCAATTGAAAGATTCAGGACTTTCAGGGAAATTTTCCTAATTAGCAATTTGACGGGATGTTATTGAGTTCAAGAGGTGAAGTATCACGCTCTGTTTGAATGGAGCCAAAAGTTTGTCCGGCCGAATACGGCAAAGAGCCAGATCAAAAGCTGCTGTACATGCTTCAGTGGATTTATCAGGAAGAAACCGACTCAGGAGCATACGGTCAAAAGTAAGCTGCATTTTCCAACCCATCATGTTGAGCCACAGTCAGAGCAAACTTCTGCTTTCTGCAACCGCTTGGAAATTTCCCCCTAACACAATCTTCTGCAGTACACAGAAAATGCATGAAAACGAAGTAATCTTCAGTGATAAGGTTCGCTGGTTCTGCAGGACTTGTAACGCAAACCAACTTGAGTAGCAATCAGTCACTTGTACCATCATGACCAGTTGAAGGTCAGTGCTTGAAGATGAAGTTGGTGCAACGAAAGTGCTAGTATGCCTTGGGCGTTTGGCAGGAGGAGCTTTTGGAGAAAAGGCATGGAGAGGACTTCAGCTGAACTAGAGGGCTACTCATTATCAAGGAAGAATCGTTCAAAGTTCGAGCCTTTCGAGCCTTCAAGCAGTACAGGTACGTGTGATGTTTGAGGACATGTCCTTCAATCTCTTATGTGGCTGTGGGAAAATATTGTTCTTAACCATGAAATGGAATCGTGATTTTTGACATGGCGATGCAGAGCTAGGAAAGGCGATAGAGCCAAGCGATATGGAGGGACCTAGCAGTGAAGTTCCATCCTCTGGTTTGGGGGCTTTGGTTATTAAGGACGCAGTTAGGAGTTCATCGACTCCTCAAAGAAGTGACCCGTGTACTGAGTTACAGCAGAAAAAAAGGGCATTTCGGGTCGCTGATATCGAAGTATTCAATGAGCGACTAAAGATTCTTGAAGAAGAAAATAATACTGTGAAAAGGGCATTCTTTGAGGCAGTGAAGGATCGGAAACGGTTGGCAGAAGAGATATATGAGCAATTCTGGATCATAGATCGCTCTCTACATTCTAGAGACCAGTTTCAAGGAACCTACGCTTCTTCAATTGTCAGCAATACCAAGGTAATGCACTTTTATGGACTTCTCCTACTTACTTAATGGAAAGCTATCATAAGCAGTTCATACACAACTAGAAGGAAACACTTCCGCTTCTTTCATTGAGGCTTAGCACTAGGTGAAATTAGAATAAGCGACAGTTTCTTGCCCAATCGATCGTTGCAGATAGGTCATCTGCTGGGTAATCAGATTGAACATTGATTGAGAAGTCGGCATTTTCTAGATATGAAATCTTATCATATGCCTTTCTTACCGATACTTTCTGCTTTGGCATTTGAACAGGACTTGGAGACCAGAAGAACTGGGACAGGCCTCTCACTAGTTCTCTGTCAGTATTCAAATCCGCTTGTGTTGAGCAAAGAATGTAGAACTAGAGTACCAATCCACCGAAGCAACACGTGATTCTTGGATGAAGAGGAAACCCTCATCAATTGCTTGTCGAAGCTCCACCCAAGCATTTAGATGCATAAGCCAACAGAGGAGGTGTCATCCCCATTATCCTTGAAGTGGCTTCAAGCTCTAGAGCTTTGGAAAGATTTGAACAATCAGAGATATATAATTTGTGATATTTTTATACTCGTTGTTTGTCGTACAGTAACACAAGTGCATTCTATACAGCAATGTCCCGATACATAACATGAAAAAAGAACCCTACAGAAAGTAAAATTTCCCACGTAACACTAAAGAAACCCTGACACTATTAATAAAACGAAACAGATAAACTGCGTATAGTATTAATTAAAGCCAATTAGCCATTCGAGATATGCTTAAATTGCGCATTTGAGGAAAACATTATCCTCCTTGAAATATTCGTGTCTGCGGACAAGAAGCGACTCTTCAGTTTTGACGAGATAAGGGTAGTGGATTTGCTATATGCATGTTATCCCATGAATATGTTAATGAATGAACTTTGTCGAAATCTGTTGGTCATCTTCAACAAATTAAAGCTGTTAAGTCAAGTATGGCTGTAGTATGAGATCCCTATCCATAATGCTTCTTTTCCCACAGGACTACAGTGTTATATGATCATTGAATGGAATCAGGCCCATATCAACCATCCACTCGTACAATGCACAACTGATAGCAAGATCGATCAACATGCAGTACACAAGATGATACATACAAAATTATTGGGAACCTCAAATTTCCCCTTTGTATCCTCCGTTACTAAAGTAGTCTTTCCTGGAGTTGGCAATTTGCATGCTTTTCTGATGCTCCAACTTTGGACAATCACGGATACGGTGACCAAGACCACCACAATATGCACATCCCTTCACTCCACTGGCGTTGGCAACTTCCTCGATGTCTTCCATTGGATCATTCAGCTCAGCCAGCACAGGAGGAATCCTCTGTTTCGCTTCTTGCAACAGGTGCTTCAAATCGAGAAGTGTCGTTTCACTCTGGTTCTTGTTTATGAAAGTTGTAGCAATTCCCGTCTTTCCGCATCGACCTGTTCGACCAATTCTGTGAACGTAGTTCTCAATTTCTGCAGGCATGTCATAGTTGATCACATGTTGAATGTCAGGAAAGTCCAACCCCTTTGAAGCAACATCTGTGGCAACCAAGACATCTTTCATGCTTGCCTTAAACGATGAAATAGCATATTCTCTCTCTTCCTGGTCTTTGCCACCATGAATAGCCACTGCTTCAACTCCTTTCAAAAGTAGATACTCATGAATGTCATCCACATCGGCCTTGTTCTCACAGAATATAAGGACAGGGGGTGGAGTTTTCTGAAGGCACTCAAGAAGGTAAACAATTTTTGCCTCCTGTTTGACATACTCGACCTCCTGAATGACATCAAGATTTGCAGCACCTGCTCTTCCCACATTGACCGTGACGGGCTTCACCAGAGCACTTCTTGCAAAATTCTGAATTTTTGTAGGCATAGTGGCAGAAAAGAGGAGCGTTTGACGTTGAGCTTTGAAGTGGTCAAACACCTCCCTTATATCATCTTCAAATCCCAAGTCCACCAATCTGTCGGCCTCATCTAAAGTAAGGTACCTGCAGAAAGCAACAGATCAGTATAATTGTCCCCGCAAATAACAAGTCCGAATATTTAAGACAGCAGTGCATTAACAGAAAATCAAGATTGAGGCTAATTTAGGAAAGAGTGCAAGATGAAGAATCTTGGTTCGGTGAAATCCCATATCCTCAGGACAAAGAGGCAAAGATAAGAACTCAAAAAGCAATCTCAATCAATGTCCCATGCCACGCTATTTAACCTTTGAGCTAGCATTGACCATTGGAATCCAAATGGTGCACATAGAACTCAAGCAAAAACATAGAGCACTGAGAACGCAAATATGCTCGACTTAAGCACTATTGAGTTTTTTCAATGCAGATTTATTGAAGATTCGATGTAGTTGCTTCAGAGTAGGGATAACATTTAGTATTTGGCAGTTTCACATCTGCTGTCCACTAATAACTTCCTACCAATAGCAAACCAATCAACTCGCCAATGCATGATCATACGCCAACAGTTACAGATGGAATTATTCAGAGACAGCCAGATGTTGTGGAAAGCAGTGTACAAGTTCAAAAGGTATAAAAGGATGAATTAAAGGATTTTACCTGCAATTATCAAGGTTCATCTTTTTCTTTGCCAGCATATCCTTCAATCTACCAGGAGTAGCAACAACAATGTGCACTCCCTTCCTCACAACCTCCACCTGTGACCGCATATCCACTCCGCCAATACATAGCAGAGCCCTCAACTCTGGATATCCGGCCTCTCTCAAAGGAACCAAAAACTGCTCCACAACTTCATATGTCTGTCTCGCGAGCTCTCTTGAAGGGCAGACAACCAATCCGAACGGTCCTTCACCGTGAGCAATGGGCATCATCATCTCCTCCTGAAGAGCAATCATGATCATCGGCAACACGAAAACCAAAGTCTTCCCCGACCCCGTGAATGCAATCCCTATCATATCTCTGCCCGCCAAGACCACCGGAAGACCCTGCACCTGAATCGGCGTCGGCTGCACAATCCCCTTCGCTTTCAACTTCTTCAAAATAGGGTCTGGGAACCTCATATCCTTAAAATTCTTTATCGGCGGCAGGATATCCTCTCCATCAACAATAATATGCCACTGCTTCCGAATCATATCGCACTGCTTCCACGACATCCTCCGAATCGGCAACGGCGGCTTCCACCCAGTCAGCAGCGGCTCGGTGTAAATGATTCCCTTCGCCAACTCGCGGACCGACATCAAGGTCTTGCGATCGGATAAGTTCTCGAGCATCTCCTTCTCATGCTGCACCATCTGCTCGGTGGGGGTAATCTCGGGCTGATCCCGTTTCAGCTGCGTCGCCTTCACCAGTAGGCTAGGCTTGACTTCCGCCAGCTTCGCCTTCTCGTGGTCTTCCTCGAGCGAAGAAGCGTTGCCCTTGCGCTGGAGGATCTTCTGGGCTTCCATCGCCCTGCGCTTGGCGACGGGCACGTACTCGACGTAGTCGTCCTCCCCCTCCATGGCCGTGGAACCTCCCGCGGCGGCGGACATGCTTAAAAGTACCGTCGAATTTCTCCGCGCAGAAGTGCGTGAAACCCTAATCTGATGTTACTCGGGCAGCGATCTCCGGAGCTATAGAACCGGTTGAGCACTTGCCCTTTGAAGAATCAAGCGGATCGAGGAGATAGTACCTGGAGTGATGGGCGGAGCGCGGCGAATCGCTTCGCTGGCCGAGCAGGAGAGCGGAACGGCGGCGGCGGCGGCGGCGGCGGCGAGAGAACCGGCGAAGGCGGCGACGCTCTGCTAGAGCAAGTGGGGAGAGAAGGAGAAAGGGAGATTGGAGATCCGTACCCGAATACTAAAGGGTCGGTGAACTGACCCACAATATGAGACCGACCCGATAACTTGCCGCCAGGTTTTCTCATTGCATCGCAAAATAAAATAGAAAACACTTACATTTGTAATGTGTCGGGGCTCATTTGTTTCGTTAAAAAAGTGATTTAAAAAATATCCATTAAAATGTATTATTTGTATCATTAAAAATAAATAAATAATAAATATATTTTTATTATCAATAATTATTCGTATTTAAATATTTTCATCGAAAATAATTTTCGTTTAACACACATAATCGTTTTTAAGAAAATAATTTTATTATCATTTATTTTTGGCAAAATAAATGGAGTCTAATATTGTCCTGTTTCATTATCTCTAAATCTTCAATTTAACAGATTAACTAATGCACCATTTCGTTTTTAAGAAAATAAATTTTTTTTAATAGACTTGTAAACATGTGATCAGATCACTCGATCAGCAGCCAGGGTTCACCATGCTCTTCTTCTCCGCTTGCCTCCCGGCACCCGCTACGACGCCGTCCGATTCATTCTAGAAGGACAAGACAAGACCCGCACGTAGTCGAACTCGATTCGCTTCCAGAGAATCCCCGGAACAGAGCAAGCAGATAGCAATCGTGTGGCGGAACTCGCCACAGCCCATCAGAACGCAGGCCTCTAGATTTTGGGCATAGCCCTCGATGCACCGACGTCCTTCAAGCCTGTTTGCTGTTCGTCCTGATGCTGAAAAGTTCAGGTAATTTGCAGAAATTCGCGTAATGTCGATGTCGCAGTGATCGAATCGCGCTTCCACTGAGTTCAAAGTCTCTCGATTCTAGCACCCACATTCTGAATTTGCCCATTTGCTAGCAGAAAAAAATCCTCGGAGTTGGTTGCTTTTGACTGATTTGTCTCTCCGTTTTAAGCTCTTGCTCTTAAGTTCTCTGCCTCAGTTCGCTATCGAATCTAACCAGCCACCATAGCTGTAGCAGGCCCAGCTCCTTCCTCCCTTGTTGGGTTGGTGGGAAAATGGAGGAAGACCCACCAAAACAAGAACTTGACACGTCCCCTCCATTTCAGCACCACCGGCCAAGCCTCGTTTCCAAACCCTAAGAGCTCCTCCGCTCCCATGGAGGTGGAGATCAAGCTCCGCCTACCGGACTCCACCGCCCACCAGCAGCTCTCGGACGCCCTCTCGCCCTTCCACGTCAAGACCCTTGCCCAAGAGAACGTCTTCTTCGACGGCGAGGGGTCGGAGCTTGTCAAGAACCTCGCCGCGCTGCGCCTCCGGTTTTATGACCTTGATTCCCACTGCGTCCTCTCCCTCAAGGCCAAACCCGTTATCTCGAGCGGCATCAGCCGTGTCGAGGAGCAGGAAGAATCGGTAGACCCTTCTGTGGGCCGGGCGTGTGTCAACGATCCGGGGCGCCTTTTGTTGTTTGGTTCGTCAGATATAATCAAGAGAGTGAGGGAAGAGTATAATGTGAAGGGGTTGGTGTGTCTGGGTGGATTTAGGAATGTGAGGGCGGTGTATGATTGGAAGGGATTGAAATTGGAGCTTGATGAGACAATATATGATTTCGGAACGAGCTACGAGATTGAATGTGAGAGCGCGGAGCCCGAGAGGGATAAGAAATTGATTGAAGGGTTCTTGGAGGAGAATGGTATAATGTATTCTTATTCAAATGTCAACAAGTTTGCAGTTTTCCGGTCGAGGAAGTTGCCTGATTGATCAACAATGCGGTGTATAATCCTCAGTTATTGTGCTTTAATTGATGTAGGTTTGATCTAGTGTCTTACGTGTTTGTGACCTTTTGGCAATAATATATCTACCCATAACGTGGGATTTCAGCAAAAGAAATGAAGCGTAAGCCTTCATTAATTGATTGGAACATATTTAATTGTTATTTGAGATCTCGTGGTTACTGTTTCAGCTGTGGTTTTGTATTTGGCATTTGGTCATAGCAGATTTATGAAATCTTCTGTTGACTTGGATTGTCTTGCGGTTGCTTGAATGCTAGTGAAACATAAGGAGCAGACCTCGTCTACAATTGATCATGCTTGTAGGATTTTGCACACCGTCATTTGTCTCTATAGGAAAGGTGCTTCTTGCTTCACCTTTCAGATGCAGTTTGAGATAAAAATCCTGAGAATTCACTACTTCTGATGACTGTTTCTTCTGTATTTGGTTCTGGTGCTGATTCATAACCTTATCCATAACTCTATGTATTGCCCAAAGCTGCTTTTGCTTTTTGAGGATCATTAAGGAGATCATCAATTTGTCCAAGCTGGAGCGGGGAAGGAATACAGAAATTAGCTCTCGATTGGTAAAGTGGATATTGTACTGTTGAATCTATTCTCGAAGGTGTACTCTCCTATAATTCTGCTTGCTAGCATGACTTTCCCAGAGTATCATGCTCTAGAGTGTTAAAGTGCTAAATCATCTTTAAGACAGTTTCAAAGGGCAGTAGTGGCTTGATTTCCAAAATAGCTTTAACTAATACCTTCGCTGCACTGCTTTCAAGTTTCACTCTCTTGCCAATGAATTTGATGATGATGGGTGATCGCTCAGTTGCATAACAGCCGAAAGCATTCATTTTTTAGCTCAACCATAATGGCATGGAATTTGAGGCCACCTAAAATTCGGCACTTCCTTGTGCATCAATTGTTACTCTTTTTTTGTTTCTGGAATTGTCTGGGTCTGAAAGCACAAATCTTAAGATTGGTCGACTAATTCAGAAATTGTTGATTTAGTGGCGTACGCGCGGGTTGAACGGTAGACGGTATGCTTCAAATTGTATCACTTGCCTGAATCAGTTGCTGTGGTCACAAATGGGGACCACATAATTTCGTTCTATGCTATAAATTCTTCTATGGCTTTTGCGGTGATGATTAGTATTTTGGGACAACTTACATCTATGAATCTACCAGAAATGTACTGGGTTCAGTAGTTTCGGTTGTTACATCTGCCAAAATGATTCACTTTTACAAAGTAATTTTAGAGTGTCAACTTACTCATGTGATTCTGCATCAGAGGGGGAAAAAAGTTTGGTGGTTGAGACATCATTACGCACGGAATGGGAAACAACTTGTCAATCCACGCAATTGTGGAGAAAATCATGTTCATGGACTTCTGATCCATGGTTTCAAGATAGGACAATTTTTAGTGGATGCACAAGAAGAAAAAGAAAGACTTCAACTCCAAGCACAATCAACAAGATCGGCTCCCTCCTCAGAAAACTTTCGGACTTTTTCGGACGTTGCATCCAACAAGCAATCTCGTTATCCTTTCTTCCCAGTTTTGTCGTCCACGTCACGGGCCGAAAGCGACCCTTTTCTCCCTTCGCACGCGTTTAAACCCTGGTGCCGTGTCGTGGGGAATTCTGAAACGGAGTAAAACGATGGGTGGGCGAAGGGAGGAAATGGTGGTCCTGTTCACTGAGCTTTGAAGAGTTTGCGCGTTGACAGCAGTAGTACTGGAGCCACGCCAAGCTCTCGCCCAACCTGTCCCTCCATCAACGTTTCGATCAAAGGAGGAGGTCGGATATCTTTCCTGCCATAAAGGGGAGGGGAAAAAAAATCTCCGCGGATCAGGTTGAACAGTACATTTCGGAGCATCAGCATCTGCTCAAAATATCTGAAATCACTGACATTCCAAACTTTACAGTGACCAACACTGGCCGATTTCAACCGAAATATCGTCATAGCTTTCGTGATCCACAAACCATTTTCAAGTTCTTCATGCAGATCGATGGACGACGGAATTTCCGTGGCCTTTTTGCCTTTTCTTCAAGGGAATAAAGAGAGCGCTCGAGGGGCACAGAAGGTACGACAAGCCGCCCGACCCGAGAGGGAGAAAGGAGACGAAGCGAGAGCGAGGGACCGACCCCGTGCCGCCCGCGAAATGTCAGCGATCGGAAGGACGAGCACGCAGTATCCTATCCTTTGTGAGCACGCACATTTTCGTGCGGCCGGCTCGTACGACCCGCGTTGCCCGACTATTAAATGATTGGTGGTTTATTGGTACAGTAATAATCAGCTATCATTAGCCCCCCGATTCGGTTCATTAATTAAAGAATCAATATTAAATCTTGCGTGCGTAATCCGGCAAGGGCGGGGAAAAAATACTGGGGGCCCCACGTAGCCCCGTGGATAAAGCAAAGGCGGAGGGAAAACGATCCCCCCGAAATGTGGGGCCGGACCTCCCGTCCCTCCCCCCGCGGCTATTCAGCCTTATCTCCTCCTTAAGCTCCTAAGCAAAATCCGAGCCTGGCCCGCACCTCACTGGTCCCGAAGCTGCGCGTGGCGGTCTTCCCGTGGTTCGGGCCTCCCGAAGCTAGAGGTGCGGAGGGAGGCGCAGTTGGTGTTGATGCTTCTCCCTTCTTCATCAGCATTCACTCCTCCCTTCTCTTCTCGAGAGCTCTTCTCTCTTCGCCTCTCGAGCTTCCTCTCTTCCTCTCTCTCTCTCCTCTCCGGCGATGGAAGTCGGACGATGAGTTCAGTCGTCATGATCACGACGAGGTATCGATCGATGGCGATTCTCTCTCTCTCTCTCTCTCTCTCTCTCTTCGCTTTATTCGGGAGGTGTGGTTTTAGCGGTAAGATGACGCTGCGATGTTCTCTTTCATCTGTTTTTGGGGGATTAAGGTTTCGGAGAACCATGATCGCCGGACAGATTCCGCCTTAAAGTGAGGACGTTTTGTTTGTGATCATAAGTTTAACGTTGTTTTTTTTTTTTTTTTTGTAATAAATTTCGACCGCTCCGTTTGTTTGCTTTTCATCGGTTTTTACACACTGTGTTACTTTTCCTGGTTTGAACTGGGCTTTTGAGCTCTCTGTTGGCCGGCGTCGTGTTCTTTTTACTCGGATTCTGCCGGAGTTTCGGACGGCGTTTGGGTCCTTTCTTTCATAAAGTTGCTCCCTTTAACGAGTTTACTCGTGGAAAAGTTTTGAGATGTCAGAGAAACAGTAGAAATGCATCGTTAGGAGGTCAAAAATTGAAAAAGAAAGGCGATTTTAATTCACTTCACCGGGGGCCAATTTGCTTTAGCTTCCCCTTTTTAGTGGTATTTCGGTGATTTCAAACTTTATGTTATGTTTATCCAAAAAGACAAAAAAAAAAAAAATTCTGTTCTATGCAGGGTTTATGCTGCTGATATTCTGTTATATCTGTGTAATTCACCTATGCATGTGCAAAATTTGCAGTCCATGGATTTATTTTGAAGCTTCACCTTTTACCAATGCCTACTGGTCAGACTGGGATGATTGATTCGTCTCTTCTTTCGAGCTCTCTATTGGGAGTTCTTATGTAAGTTATAAAGAGTATGCATTCCAATACAAGCAGAGTAGTCTTTCATTTTTACCCCCTCATTTTTACCTTCTTATTGATCCTATATGTGGCCTTCAAGAGAGTGATGAGATTGAGTCCTTGTGTAGTTGTCTCTTTATGTGGTCTTTGAAAGTCGGTACATAGTGATGAGTGTTCATGTAATAAAAATGAGGTTTTTCTGGAGGGGCATGTCCCCTGCATTTTTTGTTGTCGTGAGCAATGGGCCGTTATATTTCATGGTTAAATACTTCATTGTTGGCGCCTGATAGTTCTCAGGACAATTGCTGTGAGCTGACTGTTTAGGCTGACTGGTCATGCTTTGATGTCTCTTTTATACTCTACAGGGGATAATAAATGCACTTTCATTTTGGGTGATACAATGGATTGCGGTAGCACTGTGCTCTATTATTCATGAGGCTTTTGTTGTATTGACTCGAAGAATTTCCTCAATGGGGGGAGCTTGTTCTAGGAAGAGGAATCAACAGGATGACGAAGATGTGCCTCACGGAGGTGTATCTGGTAGATGTACCAAGAGTCCGAGTTCAAAGTGGCTGTGGACTTCATTTTCTCGTTCCTTCAGTGATGTGCAGCATGACAGAGGAAAATGCCCGTCTCTTATGGACCTATGTGTCCAGAAGATAATTGAGGTACTTTCAATTCGCATTTTTCAATGTGGAAGGCGGCTTCCTCTGGTGGCCCAATTCATGCGTGCTTCCGCATTTTTTCCTTCCCTTGCCTTTTCTTCACATATTTCTCTCCCAACAGGATATTGGAAAGTATAAGACCTTCTCAAAGCTACCAAGGGATATTACTCAGCTTATCTTCAATGAATTGGTGTTTTCTCAGCGTCTGGATGAAGGTTCTCTTGAAGCATTTCGAGATTGTGCTCTCCAGGTAATGCCTTATGACATGGCCGGCATGGTTTATACCTAAATGGTCCTTCTCTGTCGATGCTATCATGCCTGGTGATATCTAATTGATGTTTCTCTCTGCTGGATTTGACAGGATTTGCACTTGGGTGAGTACCCTGGAGTTGATGACAAGTGGTTGGATGTCATTTCTTCTCAAGGATCATCATTGCTTTCTGTTGATCTTTCTGGATCGGAGGTTTCTAATGATGGAGTAACTCTTCTAAAAGATTGCACAAACCTTCAATCTTTGAATTTTAATTGCTGTAAGAAGATATCAGATCCAGGGGTGCAACACCTTAGTGGTAGGCCCTGGCAGTGTTTCCCTCTAGTTTTTTGTTTTCAATTTCCATGCTTATTCTTTTGGTCCTTTGAAGACTGTTTTTGCCCCTGTAGAAGCCGGAGAAATTGTTCATGGCAGCATGAAAAAGTTGATTAAAATAAGTGAAATAATACTTTCTGTGCGATACATTAAAAATGCAGTAAATAATCTAGAGAAGATCTCCAGACTCGACCCTGTTAAATCTCACATGCATAACCATGCGGTATCCAACAAAGGACTGTAACATCTTGTGACTCAAATAGTTCATATGGAGGCTAAGCAGAATTGGTACTTGCCCAGTGACTATATTAACATGATTCTGTGGCTTGACTAGTATAGTACAATGCTGCATGATTTCTAAACTGCCATGAATACCATATGTAGCTTATTAATCTATTTAATGATCATGTCTTTTTAGCTTGTTGTTCCTTTGAAGTTTGTCTTATAGAACAAACATTCCCCAAATAAGAATTCTCAGTGGTAGCGAATATGTACAATGCGGATGGCTGTGTTTTGGACATTCTGCTTTGGCCTTGTATCACGGGGATATAAGTTCATGGAGTGACACACTTCTCATTCTGCAGGCCTCTCAAACTTGACAGCTATAAGTTGTAGGAGTAATAAAAAAATTTCAAGTCAGGGAATGAAAGCCTTTGCTGGCTTGATTAATTTGGCGAAGTTGGATTTGGAGAGATGTCCGAAAATTCAGGGTGGACTCAATTATTTAGAAGGTGTGCACTTGAAGTATTCATTGGTGCTGGTGTGAATATCATTGATCTCTTCTCAGAGTCAGCATGATATGATTCGACCTATTCTATTTCTCATCTTTCTTGTTCCTATGGTAAATGTCTTGCAGGTCTAACAAAGTTAGAATCCCTTAATATCAGGTGGTGTAATTCACTAACAGATGATGATATGAGGCCACTCTCAGGTACTTATGTTTTGTAGAAATGTCTATATTTGCTTTTACTGTTAGTACTTGGGTGAAGGTCTTCTTCGTGTTGGAATCAATACTCATATAAAGTGGTTGCACACGATGCCTAGTTCAGCTAATTTTAATCCGTTTGTCATGATATGATAAACATTCTCTGATATTTTCAATAGGTTGTCAACCCTCATTGTTCTCCTCCTTCGATTATGTACAGCTCCTTTCTCCTTTTGCGAGTTTTGCATGATGATTGCATGAGTCCAGTTTAAAACCTTTATAGTAAAAGACATTGGAGTTGGATTACATATATGGATGTGTACTGTGATACACTTGCGTTAGATTATCACAATTATTCAGAAGTCAGCATACTTGACTAATTTTTATTTTTTTTATCATCTTTGACATTTTAGGCCTTACAAACTTGAAATCGTTGCAAGTTTCTTGCAGCAAGATTACAGATTCTGGGGTCAGGCATCTCAAAGGTAATTCCTGTTAGCCACACGAAATTGACTGAGATGTAAAGAGTAAATCAACAGCATGAAGTTCTGTTATGTGTTTTAGCATACTCATATGTAACGCATGCATTACACATCCAAACCATTTCTTCCAACTTCTTAACTTTTACACACAACTACCCTGGCGCCTGGCTGTTTTGGAGAAGATCTTCTGGTTAATCACATGAAATTGACTGATGGCCAAATATGGTAAATGTAAAGAGTAAATTGACAGCATAAAGTTCTGTTATGTGTTTTAGCATAGTCATATGTAACGCATGTGTTACACATTCAAACCATTTCTTCCTACTTCTGAACTTTTACTTACAACTACGCTTGCGCCTGGCTGTTTCGGGAAGATCCGGTGCTTTTCACATAGTTGTAAATGGCACTGATATAGCGTATCTACATGCTAGGATTTTCCACAAGCTTTATTCGGAGGCAAATGGTATTTCGGCTGCAGTAGTTGACTTCGGTTCCTTATACTTAAAAATTCATGAAGCAACCACTGTGTTTGCTGATGTCTTGAAAAAATATGGAAAATATGGAACGTATAGAATGGAGCATGGGTTTATGGAAAATTCAGTCTGTTAATTTTAGGAAAAGCATGGCTAGCCATGACTGGTTGGTTTTGGGCAATGTTTGTGAAGTCATTTCATCAATGAAGAAATAATGCAAAATCTTCTTTCCATTGCATTTTCAAGTGTAATTTCTTTTTTAAGTTTGTTGAAACCAGGTTTTCTCTCCAGAGAAGTTGTGATCTTTCTGATATACTAGATAGTTTTTACTTACATATTGCAACCTGAATTTATTTGTGTAGCTATCTTCTTTGGCTTCTGTCTTTAATTAATGTATTCCTATTGCTGAGACTCCTTGCCTGTGCACCCAAGTCATACAATGATTCTTTTATCATTGCAGGCCTCCATAAGCTTTCTATATTAAACTTGGAGGGATGTGAAGATGTTACTGCAGCGTGTTTGGACTCCTTGGCAGGTTTTCAGTTTGTCAATTCTGTTACAATAATATTACCTATCATAATAGCTCATTGGGTAGACAGGGTGATGTGGGTGGATATAAGTTCCCCTTTGCCCTATAAGAAACTGGAGACTGCTTATTGACTTTTCCAATGAGAATGGTAAAGGATAATCTGCTAGAAAAGACTAATATTCATATGGAGTAGGTTTTGCTTCTTCCTTTATTGAAATGTTATACTGTTTATAATTGATAAAGAAAAAAATAAGCATTCTTTTCTTTTTCCAAATTCTAGCTATTTGGTTTGGTCTTTACTAATAATCTGGATGATCAAAGTGGTCCTTGACTTATCTTTAGGTATTCCCCAGCTCAGATAGGTTAACTTACATACTTCCTGATAAAACTTGCAGTTGGACTTTCTCTGTTTCTGAGTGTCTTTTTCTTTTTTCTTTTTATGTTTTTTGAAGCTGACCTGGCCTCTTTTCATGCAGCTCTCTCAGGGCTCTTATGTCTGAATCTTAACAGATGTCGTCTCACTGATGAGGGATGTGACAAGTTTTCCCGTAAGTTGCATGGAATCATTATTCTGGTTACATCATGTTGCCGGTTATATTTTTTGCTTTGTAACCACGTTTGTTGACTGCACAGGACTTGGTAATTTGAAGGTGTTGAACTTGGGCTTCAATGAAATCACAGATGCTTGCTTGGTGCACCTGAGAGGTACTTCATCCTTTCCCTTTGTACAATTCAAAGTCTGAATTTTGTTTCCTAGAAATCTCTATCATTATTCCTGATATAAGAGATCTATATGCGAAATGTGTTACATTAGTGGTTGACCATGTGTGGAGGTCAGTCTTGTTTGTTCAAGCTGTCTTCTAGCTTTGATTTGGAAGATCGTATTTTAGCAGTTTCTTGTTCAAAAGCTGCACTTGAAGACTAAAAAT
Source organism: Eucalyptus cladocalyx (assembly GCA_017140615.1). Taxonomy (NCBI): domain Eukaryota; kingdom Viridiplantae; phylum Streptophyta; class Magnoliopsida; order Myrtales; family Myrtaceae; genus Eucalyptus; species Eucalyptus cladocalyx. The sequence continues at coordinate 35,948,055 of CM029525.1, forward strand.
TTGTGGTCAATATACAATACGGTAGTGTCATGGTGCAATTTCACTTAATAGAGTTGCAACTACTTATCTTTGTGAAGTATGTACTATTTACTATGCTTATTAGATAGTATTTTGAATATGTTCTGTATTTAAATCTATTATGATGTCTTCTGGAGTTAGCATGGGTTATTATATTGTCTGTTCACTACATGTAATAATTTATTTTGCTAAAGCAGGGTTGACAAATTTGGAGAGCTTGAACTTAGATTCTTGCAGAATTGATGATGGAGGTCTGGTTAATTTGGCAGGTAGATATTTAAGTATGCTCATTTTCCCTTAAAATCTCTGCATTCTTGTGCTCTGCCACCCTAATCCCTTGCATATTAAGGTCTCAGCATCAAGAGGAGTGAAAACTCCAACACCTCAACTTCCCCCCACCCCTAAAAAAAAAAAAACAAAACAAAACAAAAATAAAAGCCCCCTCCACCCAAAATAGGATGTGCACTTCAACAAAAGTCAGTGTTGTTCAATTGCAGGTGTCATTGTTTAGGGTATCCTAGTTTGATCATTCAACCTGTGATTTTTTCGTATCTATTGGAGGGCATATACATCTTTATTGTGGATTATGTCGAGTTAAAGCCCCAGAGTTCCTTAATATTATTTGGATTGCTTCAATTCATGTATAATTGAAATGGAGGTTGAAGTTTATTCATTTGCCCTTCTTAACCTGGTGTTTCATTTATTTCCTTCCTGTTGTACTTTCTGTTCATGCTTTTATGACAAGCCTCATTGCTGAAGTTGGCACTGAGAATTGTGTTCTTGTAGACCTTAGGCGTTTGAAATGCTTGGAGTTGTCTGATACCGAAGTTGGGAGCAATGGGCTCCACCATCTGTCAGGTGAGGCGATTGCCTATTTCTGAAGTCAATTCAATAAATGATAGATGACTTGTCTGAGTGCATTGTACATTTTCTCTAGTGTTGCTTGATTTTATTGGGCATTCTTTCTCAATTTCTGATCTGTCTCGGTTGCTTACATATTCTAGGAAATTCGAAGATAGGAATCTTGACTGTCTTACTGAATATTTTCTCTGTTGGATATTCATTCTCTTCTGTGCTCGTTGGTAGAGTTAATTTGTTTTTCTGGCATATAAAACCAATGAAAGATGTTAGCTTGTGCTTAGGCATTTTTGCTGGACTGTTTCTTAGAAAGTGGAGCTAATCATGCCATAAATTAAGAGAGACTATCCATTTCCCCTTTCCCTTCGCGTTTAGGGTAATTGTCTTTCAAACTTGAACTAGATGCAGTCCGTCCGGATTTAGAAGGGGCAATAAAATTCCGAGATCGAAATAAGCTTTAATATGGAGCATTCTTCTTCATTTGTGAGGCCTGCAATTCACATCTTCCTAACCACACTGACTTGAAGTTTAAGGTGTCTCAGGATGCTGAGTCATTTGCATCTCCATGTTTCCACATAGACCTCAGGTTCCTGACCCTGATCTCGAGTGATCAAAGTGCTATATTGTATATTGTATAAGTTTGTTGTTCTTAGTCTTTCTACCCAAGAAAATGCTCGTGCTTTCTCCATGGTCATTTATTACAATTCATTATGGAGGATGAGGTGATTTCTTCTGTGGTTGCTGTTGAATATTGATTTAGTTAATTTACTCGAAGTTCACTCACATCAAATCTGTATATCTTCCTTTTGTAGGTCTGACCAATCTAGAGAGTATCAATTTGTCCTTCACTGCGGTTACAGATGGAGGGTTAAGAAAACTTTCTGGACTTTCTTCCCTTAAATCACTTAATTTGGATGCTCGCCAAGTCACAGATACTGGACTTGCTGCCCTTACTGGCAAGTTTTTCTACCAGTTTAATGATAAGACTTTATTTTTTCTCCTTGAGCCAAGATTGGGTTATTTTATAGGAAAGGTGTTGTCAATGGGGTGGGTGTTGAGATTGGGGGTGGAGATCGCTTGGATTCAGTATATTGAAAAATGATGTACTGAGTAAACTTTGAACAACTAGCAAGGGTCTGTGTATTTAAATTTTCCTTTTCTTTTTAAATATGCATTCTAGTTTGTTCTGTTACTGCTACTTTGCATTTTGTACTTGCTGTTTTACCTTTAGCTCTTTCTACCTTGAAGATAAAGTTGTCTTAACAGCCTAGATTTTTTTAAGTTTTTCAAGAATGGCTTTGACCTTCTGAACTTTCTGAACCATGATTTGCACGGCACTTCATAATTTCCATGAACTGATTTCTATGTCATTGAGTTTAGGTTTGACTGGATTGACTCACCTTGATCTTTTTGGAGCTCGGATCACTGATTCTGGAACCGCCCACCTGCGAAGTATGTTCCTATCTAATTGTGGTTTTTCTTCTTTTTCCTTGTCAAGTTTGTACGATGAACTATTTGGTGGTAAAACACTCTGGTAGAAGCACTTTCACAGGGGCCTTTTTAATCAAGCACGCTATCATGGACATGCTGTGAAACTGGCATGCACATATGGACCGGTGAACCGTGATACTAAAGAAATATCGGTAATGAAGATGCTTCTGATTGTGAAACAGATACCTCAACTTTGAGCAGTAGTGTTTGTCGTGTTGCTGAGTAGAAATCCAAATTTATCTTTAAGCACATTTAATTTAATGTGTACTAATCTATGCAAAATGCGTATAGACAGCTCAACTTCCTTGCTATGTTATGGACCGTTCCTGTGCATATTCTAGTCAATGAAGGCCATTGTGAATGTTGACTGATACTTCTACATCTTTTTTGATACCTTTCCATTTGTGCCTATTGAGTCAGACTTAAAGAAACTCCAGTCCCTGGAAATATGTGGTGGGGGATTGACTGATGCAGGCATGAAGAATATCAAAGATCTTTCATCTCTCACTTTCCTAAACTTATCGCAGAACTGCAATTTGACGGACAAGACCCTGGAATTGGTTTCTGGTACTTCCTGAACTCTGTTTTTGTAAAGAATATGAACTCGGGCTCATTCAGATATAGTTTGAGGGCCATCCACTAACTTGAATTACATGACCTTGGTGCACAGTCAAGCTTTGAATGTAATAGCTATGCACAGAGCTATCGGCTGTTAGTTAATAAATTGCGAGTTTTAGAAACAAGTGAAAACTGTAATAGCTATGGAATGCGGAGTATCCTAAGTGATGGTAAAATCTAGAATTCAGTGAAAGTGAAGTTAAGATTATTTACTGAAAGTTCAAAGGAAACTGGTACACGCTAGTAGGTTCTGTTTAATCTGGTGAATGATTTCCTATTGGGAGAAAAATGCTTGCTGAGTGACATATACATGGACTTATTTTAGCTTTTCTGAGATAAATCAGTGGTTCTATTGATAATATGTTGAGTTGGCTGTCCCCACTGGATTTATAATGTTTTCATGTGAATGCAGGGTTAACTGGACTAGTGTCATTGAATGTGTCTAATTCTCGCGTGACAAGTGCTGGATTACGGCATCTGAAGACACTGAAAAATTTAAGGTCGCTGGCATTGGATAGTTGCAAGGTGACTGGAGGTGACATCAAGAAGCTTCAATCAACTGATCTCCCCGACCTCGTAATCGTCCGACCTGAATAGCCCTCTTCTTGTAGATAATTGCTGTCGAGTGGAAGGATGATGATGTAAATATGGGATTGTGATACATTGGTGGTGAGGGACCACTGGTAAATTGTAAATATTTGCAGGCCCGAGTTGGACTCATGCGGGGCTTGAGTACTCGAGGTTGATGGGGGATGCTTCTCGGTTATCTATGCTCCACGCGAAGCTTTCTTTTACGCTAATATGTTTCTGTGCGGAAGAAAATGTAGATAAAGCTTCCTAAGCATGGGTGTTAAATGCTCTTTCCTAAGACACCTTATGTGATGATCTGGTATTATTTCCTTGTGAAAACTGTTTGAAGATCAGTCTTCAACATTGCTCAAGTGTCCTTTATGCTCCGTTGCCTTTGGATAATGTACACGACTAAATCCAGAAAGGATGACAAAGATCTGTTGGCTTTTGGCAAAAGCTACGTTTAGTCGACTGCAGAGTGATGTTGCAAAGTCGGTCATCAGTTTCATTTCAACGATCTCGGCTCATCACGAGTGGTCCGGTCATTCCATTACGGGGACTTGCCATAGGCAAGTCACATGCTGTTTTGTTCCCCCAGGCGACACCAAGCGATGCTATTGAATTGTTGCTGGAAGTGAATGTACTTAAAATCTTGTAGTCCCATTCTTTTTAGGCGAGTGATCCCCCTGGCTCACTTGACTGAAATTTACACCCTCGGATGGACGAGGAAACTTGAGAGGCATTTCATCTCCATGATTTGGATTACTGCGTTCCTCCATGTCCATATTATAACTCATTCTCGAGCTGGATGAATGAACGTGGCTACACTAATTTAATCCCTGGCATGATGTATATAGCTCTCACAGAACGTCCCAAGAGATCAGATTGCTTCTTTTGTGAGTTTTGAGGGGCTGGAAGAGATGATGTTTCTAATGTTTAATTATTATTCCGCTTTCATCTCAAATCTCTGTAATGATCATAAACAAATTTCTGAATCTTCTTCGATCTCACACGCATGCATTGGGGGGGCAAATGCTAGGCAAAACCCGATCTTTATAATGACCGTTAACAACTTCCAACGCATTATTCAGTTAGAATTATGGGAGTTGGTTTGGTTGGGGATGATGATTGCTCCTCCCACTAAAGAACTCTCTGCACAAGTCACTGATGATGATCACTCTCGCTGATTATCATTGGTATCTCCTCGACTATTTTATTTTTATTTTTGTTTTAAAGTAAGTAGCACGTCTCCACCATCGAGTCAAACGATGAAAAATAATTTGGCACGTAACGCACGGAAGGCAAAAGCAAATGGACACTGATACAAAGATTATTATCTCGGAGTTGTTGGCTTGCTGCCCCTGTCATTACGTCCAAAACTAAACCTCACGGTTCCTCTTTTATCTTTTCGCATACGTAGGGGACTCTCATATGGCTATTGATTTTCAAACGCGAAAACGTCAATCTTGGTTTTGGTCGGACGAAGGAATAGACAAGTTGGCTCAGTCAGTAACTCCACAATATTTCAAACATATTTAAGAAACTCCTATAGTAAAAAACCTACAAAAATTTATGCTATTGATGTCATAGATGCGATTAGTTTGTAACGACGTCTTAACTCGACCCGTGAGGATGGGATTGTTAGTGGAAAAGCTTTTCTCTTCGAAGTATTGATATTGGGATTTTGTTCGCGTCTAGTTTTCTCTCTTTTAACAGCACGGGGTGAGGCACGCGAATCGTCCTATTTACTGGCTTTGAGTAGAGCTCCGATTCTAAAAGGGTAAGCGCTCAATGAATGTGTCGAAGGGAACAGAGCCCTTCACGTGGGAATAGTACTGTGAGGCTGTGAGGTCTAGTCACGTGAAGGCACTTTTTAAGTCCAAAACCTAAGTTGATAGAGCCATGTGAATGCCTGTAGGCCAAATTGAGGACAAAAGACACGGGGCTTCGATGTTTCAAGTGACAAAAGCAGCAAGTCATATGGGGAATTTGAGTTCACTCACAGGCTTGCTACCATTATATAAGAACAAAAAGCAAAAAAGAGAAAAAAACAAAATCCCCATCATTCTTCAGTTGAGACAGAGCAAGTGCTGAGATTCAGACGAACAGAAGAAGACATCATTTAGACTTGGGTTATCGCACATAAGATGGTCGATGCTTAGGAATCATCAATTAGATGAGATCACTTACTTCGATGTAGGCTTCTAGTTGATACATGATGTGTATTCGGTTTTAGTCCATCAAGTCGATTCTAGCAATGCTAAGACCATGCTAATGTTACTGGTACTTTTGTTCCATTCAAACCCCTGTTCCAGCATCTTTAAATTGAAAGACGTTCATAAAGAAATCCTCTTGGTGTTGTTGCTGCTGCTGCCTGCCGTCATCAGCGATACCTTTCGTGCCTCACGAGCCGTTTCTAGACGAGGATTTATCAGGGTCGAAACTGAGAATAAATTAACAAAAGACTAGACACTTGGAAAGTCTCAATCAAAACCGCGTTTTCTCGTAATTTTCGATACACTGGTCAAAGTATTTCAGCCTTTTGACTTGTAGACGGCAAGTTCTTTATCAACTTTTGACCGCGTACAAGCCATGCTCGACTTTTATATTTCCTTGTTATCTTGTGGAAAGAATAATTAAAGTACAGATGACTGGCCTCAATAGACATCAACATCTATTGCAGTTGAGAATACATATTCTAAATTAAAAGGCCGCCGATTTAGAAAAAGTCTCCTAAGTACAAGTAGTTACCGCTAGTGATGGCGGAACTGGTATGAAGTGATGCCATGACCCTCCTATTCAAACAAACCCCTTGGGCGTCATGCTATTATCCTAAATATTCTCGACCTTGCGTTCTCTTTCAGAAAGTAGATTCACAATCTGCTAAAAGAGTCCATCCGGGGCCGATATCAATCTTTGGAAAAGAAGAAAAGCTTCCGCAAATTGGTCGGTGACCAATATGCCTATTATAATAGCTTGAATCCTTGACACAATCTCCGAACTTCTTAATGAATTAGTCATACTCGAAAAAACTTGACAAAAGCTTGGTAGCAGAAAAGGGTAACTTGAACCTGGATATATATTCAAGGTCGAATTAAGAAAACAACAAAAGTGTATCTCACTGCTGATACTAATTGTATGCGGGGCTAGCAAGTTGGAGATTTAATATTTTCTATTCAGGCTAAGTCGGAAGTGAATATGCCCTGCACTTGTGTTAAAGTTTAGACTGAACATCATGAGACATAAAGAGACTGGTATTGACACATTGAAGTTATATCAGCAAATACGAAATATCTCCCTCAGACTAGTTCAAACCCATTTGGCGGGTCATCAGTTGTACTTTTCCTTTGTTAGAGTTCGCTATCCAGGGTCTTCAGTCCATTCAGGCCGCACAAACCGCGAAATATCCTTGAGACAAGCTAGCATAATTGGGGAGACCCACCCAAGTTGTTCTTTTGCTCTTTTTGATCCTTGCTTTTCACCGTGCCATAATTGATGGGCAATTGGATTCAGTGAGGATTTTCTTAGGCCTCACTCCTAAAGAGTTTGATAACACATGGCCTGTTCTTGGAGGGAACATGACTATGAATGATACCCCACCATGCCTTTCTTTTCCTCAAGTCACTCTCAAGTCCCAACTACCATCAACATTCAATCAATAAAACCAAAGCTATTCCTCAAAAAACAGAGATCACAACTCCCCCAGCAAAGTCATCCCCTCCCCTGCCGGTTCTCTACTATATAGCGGCCTTTCCAGTAACACCATCCCTTGTGTCTCTTTTGCTCAGATCAGCCATGGACTGGTTCTCTTGGCTATCCAAAACAGGCCTTGACCCTTCACTTGTCTATGACTATGGCCTTGCTTTTGTCAACAATGAGCTGGAAGAAGAAGACATTCGCTACTTCGACCATGAGTTCCTACAAAGCATGGGGATCTCCATAGCCAAGCACAGACTAGAAATCCTCAAGCTTGCAAGGAAAGAGAAAGGGTCATCATCAAGATTCTCACCTCGGCCCATCTCGAGGTTCCTTGTAGCGATCAAGAGGACCAAGAGGTATCTAACCAAGTACGTCCGGACCTGGGTTCATCAGGAGAAATCAGCACTTGTTGTGGTTCCAAGGCCTCCTTACAGCAGTAATTGGAGAGGTGCAATGTTGAAGAGAAATAGGAAGCTGACCCCGGCCACGTCAAATAGTAGGTCACCAAGGCTGCTTCTCACAAATGGAAGTGCCTCAATTGATTATCCAGTGGTCTATGCATTGAGCAAAGAGGACAAAGCGGACGTGGATGATGGGTATTGGTCAAATGGTGTTGAGGAGATCAGGTGGGATACAATGTTCCAAGATCTGAAACCAACATGAAGGTCTTGCAGATTTTGGTAAATTCAATGTTTCGACTCCTTTTCCCTCTTTTCAAGATGGGATATTAATGTTAATATAGTTGGTGAGAGATGGGTTTTTGGTTCTTCCACCAAAAAGAAGTCTTGGTAATTAATAGTGTCCCTGCGTGTATCAAATTAGCTTGCTCACATCCCTTGTACCTTCTCTCTCTCTCTCTCTCTTTTCCTTTACTTTTTCTTTTTAGTATCTTTCTTTAGTGCCGCGGGGGGCGAGGGAGTGCACATAATTCATCATTTAAGCTTCTGTATCAGCTATCAGATTGTCTCCCCTGCTTTTTGTATGTGAATCATATCGTTAGCTATGTACAAGACAAACCAGAGCTGTAGGTGATTTGTCGTGTTTTCTCACTATGAAAAGCTTGAATTGCACTTTACTGCAACGTTTTGAATTTCAGATGATGCTGAGTTTTCTCCAATTTCTGAATCTCCTATTAGTTTTATCTTGGCATTGGCATCAGACTAGTAGTGAGGACATAGCCTGGTGTTGCACATAACACGCTAAATTGGTTAAGCTTGAGCCCTTCATAAGATAGTCCCTGCTTGTTACTACACTATATTCGTGATAATTAATTATGAACAACAGAGTTCATCGAAAATCGGCGATGTAAATTCATGATTGCAGCATGATTGTTTGGTTTGTTGGGAATATGGTTTCCTATTCAGATTAGGGTGCCACTTCCAGAATCTAAGCAACAAACCAAACTGACCAGATTTATCTTCTATTTATCGGCTACAGAATACCAATATATAGCTTCTTAATGTAAATACTTCCGAACAGATGCTTGGATATGTGATGTGAACTTATAGTTTCTCTTTATATGGCATGGAGCCATTGTGGGGTTCGGCCATAACAGAAAGCCTACAAAAGTGAATCCAAGTTCCGCATAAAAAGCGTGGGCTGTTTTGGAATTCGTGTCCTAATAATGCAGCATAGCTATAGCTTGTCCATATGGACATACTTAATCTTCACTGCACAGCAGCCCTTTGCAGTCTTGCAACAGATCTTTTACTTTCTCTCATGTATTAACTTTACTTTAGGACCACAGAGATCTTTGTTTCCGGAGAAGCGGTCAGCTGGGGTACACAAATATGAAACAGAGTCGATTACTGCACCAAACATCTATGTGTTCGGGACAGTGCTCGTATAAGCACAACCCCTTTTTTTCGCGGGGTGGTGAAAATCTAACAAACAATGTGCACTTGAAATAAGTTGTCTCTGTAGAAGCTCAGAGTCTCTTGAGAAAATGAGCATGGATGGCATGATTCTAGTCAAGAATGGAATATTCTTCAGGGCCTTCAAATGTATAGGGCCGATTCGTTTCTGATGTCTCGATACAGAACATCGTCAATTTGGGCTCATTTCTAGTGGCGTGAACTGAAAAATGGAAGTGCGCCCGTCTCACCAGTGAACTCGTGCCGTACATACAGCAAAGTCGCTATTAGTTTCAACTTCAAACTATCTACGGCTTAATGCCTGTTGCTTAAGTTGAATTCTAAAGTGTCACGGAAATTCTTAAAAACCTCCCAACATTCAATATTAAGTATCTGTCATGCACAATATCTGGGATTCAAGCATGGATTGCTATTGAAATCTTGCGAATTTTCTTTTTTAACGCTTGCAAAAACAGAAGTTTTTTTCTTTACCATCTTGTGCTGATACCCCCCACAAGCATTTTGAGGATTAGATCATCGCAATAAAGATATATCCATCTGATCAAATCGTGCACAAATTATAAAGATCGCAATTAGTCAGTCAATCCAAGGCGACGTTTTTAGGCGGTGGAAAACAAACGGAAGTGTAATCGTATGGTTCGGTAGCCTGGTTTCAACTTGTTCCGGCGCAGGTTCTTTCCCAGGCAGGCTTATTCGTCAAGTATAATGCCATGAATAGAGACAGCTTTCAAAAGCACGTCAGAAGACACAAAGCACCAGGCAAAACCCTAATTTAATGTCATCAGGCATTGCCATGTCCCCCAGTTTTTTTTTTTTGGCCATGTCCCCCAGAATGACAGGGCCATTATCTCAAATAAACCTGCAACACTGTCCCCTCTCCCGGAACATGAACTTCCCTGATGGGGTTAGATCTTGTTAACACAAAGAAGCCATTTTTAAACTAGAACCCGTTTTAATTTTCATCAGAGGGGGACTATCAAGCGTAAAAAAAAACAGTCCTTGGAAGATACAAAACCAAAGGAAAATTGCCCTTGTTCTGTAATTATAAACACCGCAGATCTCACTCTGTTCAAGAACAATGTCGCAGTCCCGTCCTTTAAAAACACGTACGACAGTATAGTATATATGTACAGAACAACATTGTCTTTAGCCTCTTTACGTGCAGATCAGCTACTAAATCAACCCTAATGAATCGTCACAATTGTATTCAGAGCTCTACGGACCAACGAAAGTAAAAAGGGACAAATTCTATTTCGCTGTCCCTTCACATTAAAGCCAAAAAAACTCAGCCACGGTTCTCATCTATTTACAGCAAAAAGCCGCGATCTTTACTGATTTGGTCCCCTCAAATATGGGAACAAATTCGATTTAAAAAAAAAAAAAAAGAGCCTAGCAAAAACCCTTTGATCGGTTACTTTCTGCCACAAACTCCAAAGCCCAAAAAGATTAACAAATTTTTTCGCTTCGATCCACTAGAACAACAAACTCAGGAATCCTCGGCTCTGGACATGGTCGATAGGCGGCTCGGTCTCGGCTTGAAATCGGCTCGGCGCCTGAGTTGATGAGAAGACGGCCTAATCAAAGCAGCGAGCGCTCTCTTCACCAAGTCGCCTTCCACTCCGCCAATCCTCACCAGCGAATTCGTCATCGCCGATCTCCTGAAATTCAAGCTCCTGCTGGAATTGTACGTCCCGGAGTGATGCTGGGGGTTGGATCTCGAGTTCTTGTGCAGCGCGCACCGGAATGACCCGGGATGACTCGTCGGAGAGCACATGCACGTCTTCTTCTGATTCGGCACGGTCGCCGCCCTGCCGCCGCCGCCGCCGCCGCCGATCTGGTTCCGGACGGAGATCGAGCGGCCGGGGGAAGTGGGCCGGTCGATCGAGAAGCGGACGGACGAGGACGACTGGCTCGAGTGCCCGGACATCCTCACGCGCGGCGGGGACGCGCCGCGGGAGAAGAAGGTCGACGACCGTGCGGAGAAGCTCGAGCTCGACGAAGCGAAGCCCGAGGAGGACGAGGAAGCGATCGACCGGGAAGGGGCGTGGAAGGTGGGGCAGAGGTGACCTCTGGATCTGCTTCTCGACGAGGTCGCCATGGCCGCACCAGTAAGGAAACTCAGTGAAGAAGAAGAAGCTTAAAGGTTGGGTTTTTTTTTTTTTTCCTAGAGGGAGAGGGTTGAGTCTGCAATTTGGCAAATTAAAAAGCACTGCGGAGAAAGCAGGGCATATAAAGGGTCGAGAGGGGTGGCACGTTCGTAATTTGTGTGAAGATAGGGCCCGTTTTGGATTCGGGCTTAATGTGGTAACAACTTTAGTTCGGTTGTTCGGGCGGGAGCGGGAAACAGACCGTGGTTAGGGTTTCGCTTTCCGCGTCCCGTCCGAACTTTCCATTTATCACGCGCCCTCCGTGGAGAGTGTAACGGACGCGACGTTTTCCTTAACAAGGAAGGTGTGGGCCCGAGGGAAACGTGTCGCTGCCTTTGGGGTGCCAAGTTTCGTGGGGAACAAGGTTAACACTCGCCTCATGTGAAGAAATTATTACGCCATTCAAATCCTATGCTTTTTCAGCTGTTAGATTTAGCACAGGCAATTTAAGGTTTAATAGAAAATTTCGAAACTGCCAGACGGCCTGAAGGAAGATGGTAAATTCCGATACGGCACGAATACCACGCCGAATTCACGAATTTTCTTTTTTGGTCGGTCGAATTCACGAATTTAGGCGTGTGTTGATTGCGTTCGAGTAATAATATTGAGCCTAGTTAATTGTATTTAAGCAAAATTTTGAATTATCTTCTCTCATAAAAATCTTAAACGTTATTCAAATTTCGAAACACTAATAAAAAAACTTTATATATCTACGTGTGGGATAGTTGAATGTTGTGAAAGTTTTAGATTTTTAAATGTTAAAAAGAAAAGTCAAAAAATATGAGTCATGAAAGTTTAACATAACAAAAAGGAAAATGTAATGAATTCTTTATCTAACTTATTTGACACGGTTCACGAGTGAATAATTCAATCTCTATGATTTAATTTTGACTCATTTGCCCTATTTCGTGGATTGTGTCAACTAAATAATTATTCGGATGAATCTACATCAGCATATTCGATTTATATCCAATTAAAATTTTCTCCATTTTACTAATGATTGTTGCACTGTAATTTCTAATGAAAAATTTATATTGCAATCGAACCAATCTACTTCGTCTCTATTTAATAAAGTCGGTCGTGCCAAATCAAAAAAATTTGCTACGTCAGCAATGAGCCAAGACACTAGAGAGTTGGCGAACGCCAATTTACTCCCCTAAAAGCATTAGACGGACGGACCATCCAATTAAAAGTGTCATCATTGTATTATGGACTAATTATTTGATTAGAACTTTTTATAGTCTTGGCGGTGCAGCGAACGCGCTGGGAACGAAATGGAAGGGGGGACGCATTATTGCTCGAATTCAAGATTAGGCGCCTAGATTGGCGCCATTGTCCAACGGAATCCGGAGAAACCTGCGAGACTGCCACGTACGAGGGAGGATACCGTGTGCCTGCTGCCCGCCCTTGGATTTTGTTCGGAAACTGCATGGTCTGGCCACGCTCTGCGTGGGCCCCACCGTGTCATTAGACAACGCGACCGCAAGTTGGCAGAAATAAAATACCACGGTCCCTATTTTGAAAAAGCTCTTTTGCTCGTTTCCGTCTTTTGTGGACCGGCCTTTTCCCTTCATTCCGGCGATTAATCGTAGTTTCTTCTTTTTTTTTTTTTTATTTTGACGTGGCACGTTCTTGCGTGGCTCAATCGACATTAGGACGGAGGCGATGCTGAGTTCCGGAGTATCCTGAGAAATATCGGATGGACTTTGTTAGTCGGCGGGATACTTAATATAATATTAATTAAAGAAATTTTAGTTTTCAAAGTATCGACCCTTTCTCCGACCATGCAAGCAATCGATAAATATCTCAAGGCATTCGCATAATTTGCGTTAGATTTTAAAATTAGGTAAAGAGAGAAATGTTCAGAAGATGTATCATATAATTCGAGGAGTAAATATGAGAGGTACTAGAAGGCTCGTACAGGTCATTTAGTTTGCAATTTTTTCCATGCATGAGCCGTTTGCGTACTATATGTAATTAATACTTTAAAAATTAAAAGTATGTCTCATTTGTACACAACGTTTTTCTTATTTTAAATGTTCTCTAGAACAATCCATTACCTCATTTTTGTGCAAATTGTTTGAATAAGAACGAGATGATTGTTCTATCATTATGATTGTAGAATATTAGAATCTTAACACTTGCTAAACTTGACTTTTCCAGTTAGCAACTCCATCATTGAAGAATTCAATTTGGCATGGAGAATATGCCGTCACTACCATGCTGGGGGTGTGGTTAAGCTTTAGGCCTTTCGGTTCAAGATGGAGATTTTTCCTCTGAACGTTGAATGCAATAGCAGTCGCCGTTGTATACCATCCCTTTCTAGGATCGATGCATACTTTCAAAGAAAAATCAGCAACGTCGAAAGGTGCCCTTTCTACCAATGCCTATTGCCTACGTTCATATCCCGTTTTGCATGTCTCGTCATACAAAAAAAATTATTAAAATCAGGCATGAAACATTTTAGCATAAACATAAAATTATTTTATCGGATGGAATTTATTTTCGTGGGATACGTAATTTTTATTTTTATTTTTGAAGTACCTACTCTTTGCCGATGACACAATTAATCAGTAATATCTCAAGATACTTGCATAACTCGTAGATTGAAAATTAAGTTGAAGAGGAAAATTTTGAGAAACCATACCGTAGAATTTAAGAAATAAGCATGGGAAATACTAGAAGTTTCGTATGAGTCATTTTAGCTTGCAATTTTTTCATGCATCCGTTGTATTTGTACTATTACTATGACCATAGAATATCAGAATTTGACACTTGTTGAACTTGACTTTTCCGGTTAGCAACTCTTTAAAGAATTCAATTCGGTATGGAGGTATGCCATCGCCACCACATTGTGTTACGGTCAAGCTTTAGGCCTTATGGTTCAAGATTAAAAGATTTTTCCTCCAGATGTCGACTGCAATAGCAGCCGCCATTGTATACCATCGCTTTCTAGGACCGATGCATGCTTTCAAAGAAAAATCAGCTACGTGGGAAGATTCTCTTTTTTATCAATGCCTATGCGTTTATATCCCGTTTTGCACGTCTTATCATACAAAAAAATTATTGAAATTGAGCATGAAACATTTTAGTATAGATATTATATTATTTGACGTATTGTTAGTTGCAGAAGGTACACATAAAAGGGATTATCAAATTATAAAGTAACTCATTAGTATAAAAACAGAATCACAATCACAACACTTTGTACAATATTAGACTCTCTCTGAAATGCATAGTAACAATAAAAGTTTCTTTCTACTAATTAAAGTAGGAACACTTTGGATTATGTAATCATAATAAAAGTGCAAAAAAAATTCCTTAAGTACAATTAGATAGTAAAATAACAAAGAGAGAGGATAAGGATAAGATCTCATAAATTAGTACCTATGCGATTTTTGCTACTCTATCTAGAAAATACAAAAACTTTTTCTTGCATTGGGAGAGGTCCACGCTAGTAAAATAGAATCGTAAGAGGCACGCTCAATAGATAATATTTAATATAAATATGAACTTTTATAATTTAATCTGGCGATGTCACTTTCTCTCTTTTTTGAGCAACTGGCGATGTCACTTTCAAAGTCTCTGGAAGCGGGTAAGACTAAGCACCTCTCTTTATTAAAAAGAACCACCAAGAAAAGCAGGATAATATTTAGAAATTGAAAACGACTCCTTTGGAAGTTGGGCAGGCAAACGACCAATCCGGTTGGACAGCTCACCAATCGAAAACCTGCACGACCCGCCGTTCTCGATAGTGACTTTTCCGTTTGTTCGAAGTGGAAATCATTTCCTGTGGTCCATTCCCAGGGTAGGGGCACATTGTAAATCACGAACCAGTGAGCGGATGAGCGCCACGTGCTGCCAGGTGTCGAGACGTTGGTTCGCGCCATCTCCCGACTCTTCTTCGTAGTCCGTGCCCAGGTTGTCGTTTTTCGGAAAAGCCTGTCGGTTCCTCCGTCGTTTTTTCTTCCAACTGCCTCCTTTGATTTTATCTTCTGTAATTATTGACACGTTAGCAATCAATTAATTGAGAAATTAAGGGCGTCGAGTAAAAGTTCCACGCCGGAAGTCCATACGAAACAGAACGGTTTAACTATCTTATTAAATCCAAACTTTAAATTAACGTCGATATAAATACCATATTAATAAATTCGACTTGGAATATTCTTTTGATAATTTTCTCGACATAAAAAATATCCAACTTTTAATTTCTCTACCTCTACAGTGTTTATTTACATGATCATATTCCGTTGAATTTTGCATGGAACAAACATTGAAGTTAAAATGAAAAATTATTCTTTTGAAAGGATAAAACTTTTTCATCTTATACATAACCAATATATTTAAAACAAATCTAATTTCTCGATACAGATAGGGTTTAATTGATAGTTGATAAGACTCTTTTGTATTGCAGGTCAAAGAGCCGGGAAAAATAGTCGGTCTTCACGCGGGTCCCGCCCCATACGTTCAACAATTTTTGAAGTCTTTCGTGCCGCCCTCTCCCTCGCGTCGGCTGCTGGCTTGAAGATACATAAGAGGATGGCGTTCATGTCTGTCTATTGGGCCATGCTTTTACGTGTTGTGTTGGCCCGTTGCGGACGTAACATTAACGCTTGGAAAACACCAGGACAATTTTAAAGATTTTATATTATCAAATGATATCGAATTTAATATAACTAGGGATTTTATTTTATGATCTCGCTTATTCTCCCTTCTAAAAAGTATCCTCTATAAAATAATGAGGAAGAATTAGCAGAGCCGCTCACCACCTTGGACACCCACTTCCGGCACAAAAAAAATAATTGAACTCATTTGTTCCTCCGCTTGAAAGATTACTATAATTTTCTTTTTTCAATCTATTTCACATATTCCTCGCGCACATGAGTAGCTCTTGCTCAACGGTAATACCATTTTACTTGTTAAATATTCAATAAAAATTTGACCACATCACCTAATAAATTCGGAAATATTTATTTAAGCATTAGGAAAAAATATCAGGGGGTGTTCCTTGAGAGCTTATTAAATCTTAATAAATTTTCTTTGGAAATCCAAATTAGAAGATTCGAAGCAAGCACTTTATTGAAACATGCAATCCTCCCGTCTTCAAAGTGTCATATTAAATTTTTAATTAAGTAATGTCGCAGGGTATTTGTCAATAGGACCTTAATACTATCTAGAGTGATTCTATGGCAAAAAGAGGGCTACTTAAAAGGAAAAACAAAAAACGAAACCACAACCACGCAGGGAAAAATATAAAAGGGAATTCTGTTGTTAAAATGGCGCAAAATCGGCTTCGAGTAGGAAACGGACGAAAGGAAGGGTCCAGACACACTGTCGTTTTCATGTGCACGAGGGCAGGTGTGATAGGTATCAGAAGTCATGATGTTGACAAACGAAAGTTATGTTCTGTTTCGAATGGTTCAGAGATATCTAGCGAAATTTATGAAACGTCTCATCAAATTATACAATGATCAAATATATGTGGGCATGCGCACTGCGCATGTATGTATTGTACAGTCATGAAACGAGTGTAATTTATGCCTTTTACATCAAAGTTTTGATTTGTGACACGGGTTTGCCGACTTAAAGGTTTTTTTGCACATTATCAACTTAAGTTATTTCATGTTTCTCAAGAAAGAGGGACAAATATTTCCGTGCATGCATAATTGATTATTGCCGATTATTACTGAAGATGCATAGGCGTCGTATTTTAGATTCAAACCGGTTGTGAAGTGGAAATGGATTTTATAGCTGGTGTTTGGTACAAAAATCATTTTTTTTTTTTTTTTAAGACGCAGTTGAGGTACATAGGCTTTTTTTTTTTAAGACGCAGTTGAGGTACATAGGCTAATGACTTGGAGTATGTAGACAAAGCATTTTCACCATTTAGGGAGCTTATTACGAGAACCTTAATGGGCAAGATTAACTTGAGCTAACTTGATCGATCAAATCAAGTGATCACGTAGATTATTTTTCCTCTATTGATTTGTAATTCTCGATAATGCTGATTTCTTTTCACGATAAGTGAGACGACATGTGAAATATGAAAGGGACTCAAAATACAATAATGTGATATAATACGGCGGCCGATCGATGTATAGATGGGATTTAATATGTTTTCATGATGTTCATTGAATCACGTAGCTTTCTAAATAAAAACCTATACGTTGTGTAATTGCCGACGGTTCATTATGCAAATCACAAATACATGCCGTGAATAAGAAGCTCGTCGGAACTGATCTTTCATTTCCCTTTCTTTTTCTCTTTTTTAGGTTCTTACCTCTTACTTTTTGCCAAAGTTCTTTTTTTTCTCCGTATTTGGATTGGTTGGGAACCAAAACATGGGGAGCACGCTGAATTGAGGAGCGGCCTATTGTTTTAGAACCGCGAAACCTCTGTTTGAGCCCATGGAATTCAAATGGTATTTCAGGCGGCGAGTCGTCCCTTCAGGCTGATGCTTCCCCCACGAATATGTAGGGCCCCTTTGGTTAAGCATTAAATGCAAATGCATTTGGTCCGTTTTTGGCTCAACTTTCAAAAAATACAATTATATATCAAAATGGCTCCAAGAGCCTTTAGTCTAAAGTAGATTTAGAGATCTTCCGCGAAGTTACATTCTCGGAATATAAGTCTTTGCCGCTCATTTACTATTCATCTTCTCCCAATACCACCATACAGAAAAGCTGATTAAAGACTGACGATCACCAATTAAGGGGTTGTGCACGTCGGTGACCATTGCCTTGGGGGTGTCCGACCCTAACGACCACTGCCTGATCTTGGGCAATGCTTGGGTCATGCGGCCTAGGTGACCAATGGCCTAAATGGCACAACCTAGGCAATGCCTGAGGTCTCGTGACTTCAGCCGACAGTTGCTTGGGTTGTAGTGAGGCAAGCGGTGCTTGGGTCGCACAACCTTATGTGTCATCGCCTAAATTCACACAATCCAAGTGTCGCCACCTGAGGTCGTGCCACCTTAGGTAGATCTTATGTAAGATTTTTACCACACGATTATTTTTAGGATAATATTTTTCAAAACATTTTGTGAAACAAACGAAAACTAAAATGATGGGTTATTTTGAAAATTTCTATCAATATAAATTTTAGCTTTCAAGAATCTGTAATTAACAATTAGATTGCATCTATTTTTATTTTTTCTAATTGAGAGGTTGCATTTGTTTGAGTGAAAGTATTTTCTCCAAATTAGTTTTCTTAATTTTCATGTGTTTAAATTGCTAAGAATGATCAGTTTATGCAAAAACATTTGTTGGTCCTGGAAACATATTTAAAGTTAGGAAAATGAATTTCTTAATTTGAAAAACAAAACATCTTCTTGAAAAATGATTTTCCGAAAAATATTTTCTTTTATCATGAATTTTTCCCTGAAATAAACATGCACTTAATCTATCACCATTAGCGCCACAAAAGACTTTCGTTTGTTTTCTCATAGTGAAAGGTTGGGAATTGGGAGCAATCCTTCTTGAATGCAATTTGATCGATTTGTCCGGCGACAATTCTTGTGCAAATGAAAACAATATTTGAAAGACACTGAAGATAATAAAAAGATAATTTCAAAGTGTTTTAGTGACAATGAGAGAAAAAATTTAGTGTGGTGAATATCTCACATCTCACAAGTCATGGCATGTTGAGCTGACCTTGCTGGCAAAGTCAAGGAACAAACCGGCAGGCTACTAAGATGCTACATGCACTAGCTTAGACCGCTCATCATTTGACGGGAGAACTCACTCACCATACCAACAAAATTTCACAATAAGCAAATTGGTAGGTGCAATTGTCCTCTCTTTCTTTTCAAGAAAAGATGTTGATGTTAGTCTTATGCTAACAAGGAGTCCATTCTGATCGAACAACAACTTCCGCTTTCAAATATCAATGTGCATACATAATTCCGGTGCAAGATCGAGCCCCGCACATCAGAATGTGGGCCCTTAACATTCCCAATATGACACCACACGTTAGAAATATAAGCTCGTGAGAGATGAAAAAGCAAAACGCTAAACTTGAGTATCGAAAACGCTTTCTCTTTCGTAGAAGAAATTTCGTGTACGTCTACCAAATTACTTTGTTTATTTTTCTTGGGCCATTAATAAAATCGCTTTTGCCATTACTAGTCACAAAAACAAATCATTTCATTTTATACTAGTCCGGATCGGCCCGACCCGACCGTCCTTGGCCCGTCTGTTTTCAATTTCCTTTTAGGCGGTTAAACTCGAGCTCGTGCCCCTCGCAGCACCACCGCCCTCTCTCTCTCTCTCTCTCTACAACTACCAGACCTGATCATCCATTGCCTTCCCCAATCTGAAAACCCTCGCCCGATCGCTACACCGGCGAAACCTAGAAAGCGCGAACAATCTCTCCGCGAGTCTCTTCTCGTCGCCGTGGAGAACGTCCGGCGACGCCGAATCCGGCGTCCTCGTCGGCCTCTTCGACCGTATGCCGAAGATCACGATCGCCGCTCGGAAACGCTCCGAGCGTCGCTAGTTCGCTCGGCAACGTTCGCATGGCCACGGACTACTTCAGCGTCGTTCGCTCGAACCTCCCCTCTTTCGATCGCGGACGCGGCGCGTACGGCCTCAAGGAGTCCGTCCTCGCCACCTCCCCCGTCGAGCGCTCTTGGCAAATGCCGCGACTCCGAGGATGCTATCCGCCGCTTCAATAGGTGCCTCGGAGGCCACAAGTCCAGTGCCAATGTGGGCGATTTCGCGCTTCTCGCTGCTGAGGTAAAGCGTTTTGGACTCATCAGAGACGGTTTGATCGCTCGATGCTTTTGCTTCTGCTGCTATTGCTATATAGGGGTTAGGTCGTCATACGAGAGTTAATACCTCTCCTTATGATCGTGTTGTGGTCTGAAATGATGTCGGTGTGTTAACCACTACTCTAGTAATCCTGTCTTAACCAGGTTCTGAGCTGTCGAAGATAGAGTACACATACCTCATGAGAAACGTTAAATATAATCTCCCACTGGTTTTGTAAGTGGCAGAGTTTTTGCATAATCCGTCAATTGTTCTAGATTTAATTCTATTGTGTTTTCTGGCAGTGTCATTTGCATGGAAATGGTTATGTGAGGTCGACCTCATTTTCGGAATAGGTTCTGTAGCGCAGGCAAGGAATGGCATCTGGGGCCCTAGCCCTAAGGAACTAAACAACTTGCATTTTGCTCGACTGTTTGGCATCAAGTGAGAACAGGCAGGCTACTCTCTCATTGTTGTTCCCTGTGAAGATCATACTCTCTAGTTGCTCAATTTTATTCCACAGGACATATATTTTTGTCACTTTTATTTTCGATTTAAATGTCTGTTCAAGGCATAAAGTTCCTAATCCTCATTTAGGTGATTTACATTTTCTATATATATTTGATTTCATGCTTTTGGTGCTCTATTTTGATATTTGCACTTGTGTGCCGATTCTTTCTAAAGATTTCTGAACAGGGCACAAAGACTTATGTTCTTTCCACTTTTATAAAGAAAACGAATGCATAGGAGTGAAGAGGATTTTCCTGATAATTCTTAAAGGCGTTGCCTTTTGACTCAATTTTTGTTAGAATTTTTGCATTTTACATACTAATTGTTATATATTATATCTCTCTGTATATTTGGACATTGACATCAGTGAAAAGAACATATTCCATGAATTTCATCTAGTTGCTGAGGATTTGTTCAATGTTGCTTGAGATATGATATTTGTAGGTGAGAAGCTTAGGGATCATGGACCATGGCATAAGCAACAGGTTTTTTTTTTTATTGGTCTGAACATGCGACAGGTTTGCTGCTTAAAAATCTTCACGAGAAGAAAATTCATTTTTCCTCGTGTTAGTTGAATGTGCATCTAAAAAAAATGGTAGAGAGTTGTGAATTCCTGCTGCTATGTTATATATGGAAAAGAACTCCAAATATTGGATTTTGGATATCTCGTTTCGCATAGAACTTCTTCAGTAAAGATTAATATACCATCGGGCATCGTAGATTTAGCAAGAACCATGAATGCTGTTATATATCCCTTTTAAAAATTTGGATATATAGTTTAAAAAAAAAATCATTATTTGTGTCTAGTTTGGATGGGAATTGACAAAATTCGTGGATAAGAGAATAGCAAACAATTTACTGCAAAAGATTTGCTTGTTACTAATATAATCTAGCCTCTTTAATTTTGGGAGTAATA
Organism: Eucalyptus cladocalyx; assembly: GCA_017140615.1. Classification (NCBI taxonomy): domain Eukaryota; kingdom Viridiplantae; phylum Streptophyta; class Magnoliopsida; order Myrtales; family Myrtaceae; genus Eucalyptus; species Eucalyptus cladocalyx. The sequence goes on from CM029525.1 coordinate 35,969,503, forward strand.
TCTTGGAAAGGTGCTGGTTAAGGTAATTTTGGTTGCTTGAAGAGATAGAGTAGGTGGGCATTGCTCTGACACCTTGGTATGAAATGGAGCACTTCTATATCCTGGTTGGGGCATCTTCTTGTCTTCTGTTATTTTCACCCATTGAGATGGAATGTCCTTAAGAGGACATTGCTTACCACATTATGTGACTTAGAGCTATCGGTTGTAGGTTCTGTTCTTGAGATTCAAGGATTAAGAGGGAAGAAGGGAAGGAGCCTTACATGTTCCCCTTTTATATCTGTTATGGTCCAGATATTATTAGACAAAGCCAATGATACCCCTAAAATTACAAACTTTAGTCATCATGCAACGTATAAAGGTTAACCTACAAGAAGTGCTGCTTAAAATCCAGCATATTGTGGTGAACTACTTAAACTTACAATCTATTCGACTCAGCCTAAAAGCTTTCTTAACACCCAATGCCTGTATCTTTTTCAATCACGTTACCATTATTAGTGAGCGTAAGCCAACCATTGAATGGGACTATTAGTTTTCCTGTAACTGATGTCAAGCTGCATTTATTGGGATCATCATCAAACTGTTATTTTCCCTCTAGCCCAAATTGTTATCATCTCCTTCTGTTTGGCTTTCGGGGGAGCTTTGTTGGTCTCTTGTTGCTCATAAAATGTAGAGTTGAGAGGTTTTTTAAACAAACGATTGAGAACAGGTGAACATACCTTCTTTCAGCTGTCTTCTCCTGTAAGTTTAGGGTTCGAATAAGGCTTCCCTTTAATCGCTCATGCTTGTGGTATTTTAAATCGATGCTTGTCTCTGGTAGTGTGTAGATTGTTTAGCGCTAACCACTGGTAGATAAAAATTTCAGTTCAGTTTCACAGAAGATCTTGTTCTGGCTTTCTTCTTAATGAAGCCTGAAAAGGAGCATTTGTAGTATCTTTGTGGGGACCAAGTTCCTGGCTTTCTTCTCAAAAAAGCCTGGTCACGCTCATTATAGGCTTTAGTAAGTGAGGATCTAGAAAAATCAAATGAAGCATTAGCTGAGTGGGATAGGAAAAGATTGCAATTGGCTATCTGTAGAGGTTTAGAAGAACTAGACACTAGCCTGGCTCCTATGAGATGCTTTCTTTTGAGTCACTTTATTAAGTGAAGGGATCCGTCTGTTTTGTTTTGTAGGTTTTTGAAGATGAGTATATCGATCCACTTAACTTTAATATGACAGAAGGCATGCTATAAAACTCTGAACTGTATATTTTAAAAATTGAATATTTTCTATTTATCAGAAATATACAAGATTTGAGAATAAAGAAAAGATAAACTACACTAAACAACAGTTGAAGCTAGTGCATGTGTCCAAAAATGCTTTAAAATAGCAAAATCATGGGAATAGAATTTGATCCTGAACGATCTTCTCTTCCATTCTTTCCAAATGTACTGCATAAGGTACAAGGATTTCATGTGATCTCACTATCTTCTGACTTTAATTCATAAGATTTTCCCCTTAATGCATAAGATCTCATGCGTTTCTGCTAATATAAGTGCTTCTGGAGTTTAGAGATTGAGGAATTGTCTCGAAAGATTTGGTTCCAAATGGGATCCAGGTGATTAGATTGGAAAGTGGTTACAGCTGGAGCCCGAGAATATTTATGCCAGTGCAGATTTAAATGTTCTTATTATAGTTTGTTTGGGTTAAAATCGTTCTTGTTTGTAGCGTCACATCCTATTATGTGAATCATAGCCTGATAGGAGGATACTATGGATCTGTGCCTTTAGCCACACTTGCTGTTTGCCTGTTCTTATTTGTTTTGATCTTTGTGCAGTTTCCATAGAGATGGGGTCTAAGATCTACGCGAATTGACGAGTTCGATGGGATAAGGCTTCGCATGAGTGCCCTGATGTCCAATGTAAGAGATATTGGTGATTTGAAGCCTTTTTGGTTGCAACATAATCTCATATGCTGACGTGTCTTATTTCTTCCTGTCCACTTTCATATCTGATATTAAATCCTCAACGAAGGAGAAAGATTGGGTTGAATTTGCTTTTCTCTCCCCTTGGTTTTTGCAGCTTTTGTGGAACTAGTACCCATTCAAGCAATGGTACTACACATGATGGACTGGAGTACAAAGTGTCAGCTGGCAAGTGGGCAAAAAGATCTGATCTTCTGATAAAGGAAAGGGAGAGAAAAGGAACTCGAACCTTGTCCCTTTAAAGCGGAGCTCTAAGGATGTTACCGCAGAGCTGCTTAGAATTCTTTCACCAGCGTAATTTATTGGAGTCTATGTAATTTATATGATAGATGAGCTCCTCATCCTTCACCAATGTGTCTTTTTCGTGTTTAATTTTTCTTTTATAGTTTCCTTACCTAGGTTTGATTTTTGAGCAGATTTACTGTCCCTTAAAAGAAAAAGTTGTTAGATTGTCCCTGCCTGGGTTTATGCTTTATACATGTGCTGAGATGTGGAAGTGATACAATTTAATGGGCCCATGCTTTAGGCCTTGATGGTCTGAACTGGCACAGCTCTGGGCATTGGATAGTAGCACCCGACTATAGGCCCAGGTTGGGTTGTTTTAAGGTCCATATGAGGATGGACCATCAGTTTTGCGCTTAGTGGACCTGGTACAGAGCATTTTGGACCTACATCGGGTATAATGGACCTTCTTCGGCCCATTCAATTGTTCTAGGCCCAGTTAATTTGGTCTAAGTGGGCCTACGGTGCCTTCTTCCTGCCTGAGCATATCTTTTTCAAGCCTAGGACGTCTGGGCCTGAATTTCTAAGACCCAAGCCATATTGGGCTCATAGACAAGTTGGGGCTGCGACAAATTCAGGCCCAGACGTCCTAGGCTTGAAAAAGATATGCTCAGGCAGGAAGAAGGCACCGTAGGCCCACTTAGAGCCCAATATGGCTTGGGTCTTAGAAAATGGGCCAATGGGGGCTGGGCCTGAACTTGCGGTCGGCCTACTGTTGAGCCTGCTACGGGTGGGCCCGAATTACTTATTGAGCCTAAGATAATGGGCCCCATCCGTCCTTGAATCTAACCTGGCCTGGGCCTGAACTATTTCGCTGGGCCTAGAATTTTGGCCCAATACTATTGGGCAATTACTGTCGGCCAGTTATTTTATCTAATGGGTCTATATTTGGGCTCGCCAAGGGTAGGCCAGAATACTGCGATTGGGCCTTATGACATGGCCTTCGCCAATACGGGTTGGGCCCAATTCATTGCTGGGCCAGATTTAGTCGGGCCAAACGAATGTGGCCTGGACCAAATTTTGTGGGATTAGAATTGGGCCCAATAAGGAATGGGCCTGACTAATTTATTGGGCCTTAGTGTAGGCCTAGAATTCCCTGTTGGCCTGGAGTTTGGGCCCAAACGGGTCAAATATGGGTTGGTCCTAAATTTGGGCCAAATACGGGCTGGGCCATGGGCCAAATTTGGGCCCAATGCCTGATGGGCCGGAATTCCAGTTTGGGCACAAAGAAACATGGCCTGGACTGAATTTTGCGTTTATGGGCTTTGAATGGGCCCAATACGAGATGGGCCTAAGTATTATATTGGGCCTCAGTGTAGGCCCAAACCCAGCATGGGCCTTGAGTTAGGGTCCAACCTGGCCGAATATGTTTTGGGCCTAAATTTGGGATGGGCCGAAATTTAGCATGGGCCCGATGGAACATAAACTAAAATTTTCAGTGGGCTCAGAGCAGGGGCCTACCCGTTTTATTGGGCTTCGTATAGGCCTGGGCGCGAACATGACGTGTCTTTCGACCTACTTTTAAGGTCCAGATAGTTTTTGGACGAACATGGGCTGGGCCTAAAGTATCTTGGTTGGTTCGAGCTCGGGCTCAACTCGTGTTTGGCCCATTTGGCGGGGCTAAATGCCGTATTAACCCTAAAGGTTAGGCTTAGTAGGCCCAATGATAGTTCATGCTCACGTTCAATATTGGTTGGGCCGTCATTCATTTGCCAGCAATGGAGACCCAGTGGGCCCGAATATTCATTTTCGGCTCAGCGGGTTTTCTAGAGGGCTTATCATATTCGGTTTTGCTTTGGGAGCAGCTGCACGATTGTTCCACTCAGTA